>JADMNL010000029.1:134947500-135547500 GCA_016271365.2 Neoceratodus forsteri
GACCTTTCCCTTCAACCCTTCTGCAATGTCACTAATGAAGACACTAAACAGGACTGGCCCCAGGACCAATCCCTGCGGCATAGCCTACTCAGCTAGTTTATCACCATTTTATGTCAGACGGTGTCAAAGCCTTTGCTTACATCAAAGTAAGTGTTGTTCACTGCCCACCCTGATTTATTTCCTTTGTCACCCAGTCAAAGAGATCAACCAGATTTGTCTGACATGACCTCTCCATTGTGAATCCATGTTGCCTATGGTCCTGGGCTCCGATTGCTTCTACATGCCTCACTATCCTTTCTTTAACCAATGTCTCCATGACCTTCTCCACTACTGAAGTGAGGCTGACTGGCCTATAGCCTTTGCAACTGCTGTACTGCTGTGGCCCTTGCCCCCTCCCCCTCTTCGGTGAATACTGAATAGAAATGCACAGTGGATGTTTTGGGGGAGCACATGACAGTTCTTAGGCATGGTACTTTCACTTCCAAATACCTAAACAGCACATATAAGCAATCAACATTCGGCATTGACAAATGCTTGTTCACATCCTGGCGAGAAATGTGTTTTTGCACTTCCGGTGCAGAATAGCGTGGTTGCCATGAAATCAGTGTTCAGAACACATTAAGAAAATCACAGTGACACTGTTCATGAGCAGAGGTCCTAAAATGCCTATGTTGCAAATTTGATGACAGAAGTTCATAAAATGACTGCGTTACGCAGTTTCCATGTATGCTCGGAAGTGCGAGCATTTTTAATATTCCCACTACAGATTTTCAACATTGCCATCTCTTCACACCTACTTATGGATGGTACAGCTGTTATTCTTCACATACTGCCTGATCTGTGTTTTCGTACATGTGGCGCAGAATGGCAGTGTCGCTGTTGGAAGTCAATGTTCGAGACACATTGACAAAATCACACTGTCACTCTTCATAAGAAGAGGTCCCAAATGCTTTCATGAGGTGGGGTCAGAAAAAGACCACGTTGAAAATGTGTGGTGTAAATACCAACAAACGCTTGAGGCGTTAGGGTTTCTAACCAGAAAGTCCTACCCTGTACAGACTGACAGGCATCGGGGTGTGCCTTTGGATTATTGACTGTACTGCTCATGCCATCCCACCCCAACCCCCCAGCCACTGACAGGCATTGAGGTGCACCTTGAACTCTTTGGTCCCAGACTTCACCCCATTCTCCTATGCTGCATCCGTTTCAGCGTATATCTTTATGGTATGTGGTGACTGTAAAGCCAAACACCCTAAGGCATACCTCAGCATGTGTTGGTGTCTGCAGAATAGGGTGAGGTGACATAGCATAACCATCATGGGCGATGACCCAACACTTACTCCAATGCCTGTCCGTCTCTACAGGATGGAGGTGGCATTGGCGTGAACTTCAATACTTTACTGCCATTCCTATTCTGCATCGGTTTAACTCCTGCATTTCCAATGCTAACACCAGCAAGCAAACATTCAGCATTGACAAATGCTTGTTATAACCAGTGATAGTGGTTGCACAATGCACGGTTGCAGACCAGCTGGAATGTAAGGATTCCCTACTCATTTTATAAATGTGGATTCTTTGGCCATTCACACACTTTGTCCCATAGGACTACCACCCTCTCAGGGAAGCATGAAGGCAAAGGAACCCTCTTGAGGAAGGTTCCACCCTTAGAGGTGTTGAGGGAATGCACTTATTTTAGGCTAAAGGTACCTTAGGAAGGTGCTCAAAGAGTGAAGGGGGCCACTGGGGGAAGAGAAGGATGGGAGGATGGCAGGAACAAAGAAACAGAGCTTTCAAAAGAGGCTGGAAGAAGCTGGTTTAAGTATTCTAGGAAGGGGTGTATGACTGGTTGCTCCTGTTCACTGAGCCACAGGCATAACCTTTTAATTCAGTGGGCAAATGCAACCAAAGTGTGAAGTAATTATTGTGCAACATTGTTGATAGTTAGGAAACTAGTGAGATAACTAGTAGAAGTACCACAGGAACATAATTCATTTAGGATAAAGGTACTTTAGGAAGGAGCCCAGAAGAACTGCAAAGCAGGAGCTGCAAACAGACTGAGTGGAGTAACAACATAGACAGCTGATAGCTGGTGACGACTGATAGCAGACAGAGGTATGATTTCCAGAAGGTGAGAGGAAATTGCGAGATTGTAGGATGATAACAGAAAGGTAAACGTTAGAATTAAATACTGTATATGAATGACATTATGGTCTTTGGCATTCAGGAGAGAAAACAACCATCTGGAGGAAATCTCTGGGAATACATTACCTCAGCTGCCATCCCTCCTGGCATGGATAACTATTATGACAGCATGACTATCAGAAGAAAAGAGGGAATTGCAATATTATAGGATGATATGTTTGAACCACCATCCAGCCTCAACTCACAGCGGAAATCCTACTACTACTGTAAACACTACAATTAATTGTCAGTGTCAGTGGCTCAGCAGGTAGCACACTCATCTCTGAGGCCAGGAGATCAGAAGGCTGTGGGTTCTATCCCCACACCAGGCACTTGGGTTAATATCCCAATACTGACACTGTAGTCTAGCATGAGGGGGGGTGCTGCACTCCTGAGGTGCCGTACTTCGGATGACATGTTAAACCGAGGTCCCATCTGCCTGTACTGGTGGTAGTTCGGGTGGATGTTAAAGATCCCATGGCACTTTTCGAAAAGAGTAGAGGAATTTTTATTAAATATAAAAACAGAAATCATAACACAAAGAACAATATACAAGGCTTAATCTGTTCCTAACATGAAATACTAAACACAATCTTACTCTATAGTATAAATTAAATATTAATTTATATTTAATAATATGAGAAAATCCTTTCCACCAATTTTGACCTTAGTTGAATTATACATTTGTGTTTCTTTTAAATATACTTTCACCAATTCCTTTATAATGAATTGACAATAACCCTCATAAGAATTTTTTTTTTTGATATATAACCCATTGGCATCTAACCTGCCACAAATAAAATCGTAAACATCCAAAAAAAACAGCTAAAGTACTATGATCAAATGATACAAAACTGGAAGGATAAACTGTTGATAAATATACTATCTATATTATTCTATTTTCCATCAAGAATTAATACTCTTCCTGGAATCAAATCAATTAACTTACAAAGCGAAAATTGGTAGGAATCAAACAAAATTCCCACCCTATCAGCACTATCCATGCCAAAAGACCAGTAAGAGGGGCTCCAAGGCCAATCCCTTTTAAAGGATAATACTTGTTCGATAGAAAACATCCAAGTCTCTTGTATAAAGCTAACGGATATATGTACATCATGCAGATACTGAAACAAAGCCTGTCTTGTTAGCATGTTTAAAATACTATGTACATTCAAAGATCCCCATTTCTGCAATGCCATTTCCTAGTTGGAAAAGAATAGCTAATTTTTTCCTTTTTTTTTCCCCCTTATACTCCTCGGCAGTTAACCCTGCCGAATCCTGTACACATTTTTGGGAATCTGAGTCACCTACATCCATTTCAGAATCCCCCCAGTTCGTGAATAATGCAGCATAAGAATTATGAGTTTCTAGTGAAATAATAGTGGGAGAAGGTTTCGTTTTTAAATTTCTTGAGGACCTTCCAGGAGGTAAAGGTGAGAAAGGAGCTTCAACTACTGAACCTTTATCTGGGCTAGCTGGATCCACATGATGGACCCTCCCTCCCAGTAGAGAACTCTGTCAAATACCTAGGGGTCACACTTGACCTCCAACTTGACATGGGGAGTCACATCCTAAACGTCTGCAGGGCAGTAAACTGTAAGCTGGGCCTGGCCTACAGGGCCAAGTACAACCTCACACCAGCGGCCAGACTTGCCCTTGCGAGAGGTGTACTTCTTCCTTCCCCTAGCTATGGTCTGCACCAATTTGCTCGCTCCCCCAAGACTCACCTCACTTGGTGGCACACGACATATAACAACATCTGTCATTTTACCCTGGCTGTCCCCCGTCTCACCCATCGCTGTGAGCTATACAATAAACTCTGCTGGCTCTCTCCAGTCAGGTACCTCAACCTCGGGGTGGGATGCCTCATGGGCAAAGTGATTAGTACTGGCACCCCACCCCCGGGGCTGGCCCAGCTTCTGCCACCAACTGACATTTCTCTCTATCATCTAAGGTCCCAGGCCTCAAGGAGAGCTCAAAGTCCCCTCCACCCGCACCCTCATGGGGGATGGGGACTTTGCCGTATGTGCGCCCAGACTCTGAAACTCCCTCCCTGAGTATGTCCGTTCGCTCCCTCCCATCAGAGTTTTCGCAAATCCCTGTGGGGTTTCTTGAAACTAGCCTTAGCGTGTGACTGCCCCAAGCCTCCCTAGAGTATTATCAACTGTTGTCAACCTGACCCAAGCTGCCTCCTACAGATGCTGCCTGAAACTTCTTGCTGTTCCCATGATTCTATCACTTACCCGGGTATTCGACTGTGGGCATAATTGTCCACACCTACGTACCCTGGTCGTGCCTTAACTTATATGTCTCTAATGTGTTTTATGACTTGTCAAAATCTGTCTGTGACCTACTCACCCTGGTGGTGTCTTAACTATAAAGTTATAAGTTATATTATGACTTACTACTCCCTTGGACAATGTTACTTCTCCTATATGTTGTTATACTGACATGATGTACTTGCATTTTTTTCTGTACAATCTCTGCATCCCTATGTTGTATTCTCCAGGGTTGTTACTGAAAATAGGCATAATACTGGTCTAGTATACTTACCTGGTCAACAAAAGCTAAATAAATAAACATACTGGTTCCAGGAGCACAGAATCAGAAGGGTCTGCTCCTGTCTTCATCTTTAACCTCACCAAAAGTAGTATCTGAAGTTTCATTTTTAGGAGAGACCAAAGAGGAGGAGGGGTTGGGAGTGGGTGCAGCCCTCTCTTCCTGTTGTTGGGGAATGATGTTAGATTCAGAAGGGACGGGGGTATTTTTGAAGATGCCTCCTGTGCCTGTTGTATCACTAAATCAGGACTAATACAAGAAGCTTTGTTCTAGGGACATGGATATGTTGTTCATCCACACTTATTGGCAGGTTCCTTGCCGCTTTAAATCTTGCGGAAGGTCTTCAAGCTGGCTCCTCCACCCACCCGGTGGTAAAACTCGTCGCCCCATGGCGCCAGATCTTCCTTGCGCTTGGAAGCTCAGGTTCCTCCTTAGCAGCGTTGCGTTTAAGACTAGTTCCTAATTCTTGAAGTTAGAAATCAAAATTTTTGCTGAAAAGACTTGGTCTTCTTCTCCTCGCGCGCGATGGACAACCGACTCCGGTTTCGGAGGTGCCCTGCGGGCAGAAGATGTCTAGGACGGATCCGCACTCCACGTGCGTCTACTGCCTGGGCCTTGAGCACGACCCGCAGGCCCGCGACTCTGTGCTCTTCCTTTCGCCTACGCCCTGAAGGCAAGACCGTGTTGCCCATTACAACTGGGGGCGCCTGAAAGAATTCCACTGGTGAAATCTAAAGAGGCCTGATTGGCGGTGTCATCGGCGAGCTCGGTGGATCAGCTCGAGCAGATAATCGCCCTCGAGAAGGCGGCGCGGGCCTTCTACCTCGACTCAAGGCGATTGTCCCACTTTCTCTCAGTGCCTCGTACTCGGCTTCTTTTAAGGAGCTTTGTCTGACCCTCTTGACGAAAGGTGAGGTCCAACTTCTTCGGACCTTTTCCAGGTCCAAAAGAGCAAAGTAAGTCTCTCTGTCGGCGCTCTTGGGAGAGGAAGATCCCCTCCCTTGTCGACAGTCGACTTCGATCGACCCCTCAGCTTAGGCCACTGGCTTCCACGGTGTCCCTGTCAGGCCAGTTGACGAGACTCCCCGTCGGCGAATTGAGATTTTCTCGACCGTTGAGCGGGTTTGTCGGCTGGAGAAGCTGAGACTCCCTCCCGGTTCCCCAGTGGGAGTTGAGGATCCCGTCGGCTCGTCTGTGCCTCCGGTTCCGGAGCCTTCGGTGGGATCATCCGAGCCGAGGGGAGTGCCGATTTCCGACACTTCTCCTCGCCTTCCTCGGCCTAGTCGAGACTCTCGGTCTTGGTCTCTCCTGCCGGAGGTAGTACAAGATCTGTTCTTCCACTGGGGCACACCTCAGGTGGACCTGTTTGCCTCCAGGGAGAATGAGAAGCTGAGGCTGTTTCATGCCCGCCCCCCTCAGCAGGGCTCACTGCAGGGGGATGCCTTCTCAAGGCTGTGGACCCCGGGCCTCTTTTACGCCTTTCCTCCATTTCCCTTGATTCACAATGTGCTTCTCAAGACAAGGAGGGACAAGGCGCAGGTGATTCTGATAGCCCCAGACTGGCCCCGCCAGTTCTGGTACCCAGATCTCCTCAACCTCAGCTACAGGCTCCCGAGGCAGCTTCCAGCTCGCCCGGACCAGCTCTCAGTCAATCAGGAGAAGGTGTTCCATCTGGACCTTCAATCCCTGCACCTGACGGCCTGGTTCCTGAGCGGCTAGAGTTCCAGGCCTTGGGTCTTTCTGACGAGGTCCTCAATGTTGTTGAGGCGTCCCGTAAGGAGTTGACCAGGAAATGCTATGCCTTCAAATGGAAGAGGTTTTCCATTTGGTGTCAGGGTAAGGGCTTGGACCTTTCCTCCTGTTCCTTGGCAAGCATTTTGGACTATTTATGGTCCCTTTCTAGTCAAGGGCTTAGGTCGTCGACCCTAAGGGTGCTCCTGGCAGCCATCTCTGCTTACCAGGTGCGGGCCGGGGAGCAGTCAGTGGCGCAGGAGAAGGTGGTCTGTGCTTTTCAAAGGCCTTGATCACATTTCCCTTCCGGTGCAAGAACCTCCACCTCTGTGGGATTTACTGCTGGTACTGGCAAAGCTAATGGGCAAGCCATTCGAACCAATGCACAGGTGTGAACTCTCTCACCTGTCGTGGAAGACCGCCTTCTTGGTGGCTATCACGTCAGCCAGAAGGATGGGAGAACTCCAGGTGCTCTGCATTGAGTCTCCTTACCTGGTCTTCCACAGGGACAAGGTTGTCTTGCGCCCCCACCCGAAATTCCTTCCGAAGGTGGTGTCGGAGTTTCACCTTAACCAGGTGTTGACTCTGCCGGTGTTCTACCCCAATCACACCTCGGAGGCCGAATACAGGCTCCATTCTTTGGACCCTAGAAGGGCGCTCGCTTATTATAAGGAGTGCACAGCTGAAATTCGGGGAGAGGTTCGCCAGCTGTTTGTCACCTACGCTGAAGCCGCACCTGGCAGACCTGCAGCCAAGCAGATGATAAGCAGGTGGATCACCTCCTGCATAGATCTCTGCTATAAGTTGGCAGGCATGGAGCCTCCCAGAGGGATAAGAGCTCACTACCCGTCATACTGCTGCATCGGTGGCTGCTTCCAGGGACGTCCCTATCCAGGAAATCTGCAGGGCTGCTACCTGGAAGTCAGCACACACCTTTATTACCCATTACCACATCGACCTTGAGTCACGCCGGGATGCTGGTTTTGTGGCCTCGGTTCTCCAGTCTTTATTCCCTAAGTAGGGGGTGTGCACCTTGCCTCCCTCCTCCCGGAGAACTGCTAGGGAGTCTGCCAATAGGTGTGGATGAACAACATATCCATGTCCCTAAATACAAGGTTACTCACCTGTAACAGGAGTTCTAGGAATGGTATATGTTGTTCATCCTACGACCCTCCCGACCCTCGCCTTGACGACAACCTGAGCTTCCAGCGGGCTAGATCTGGTGTCATGGGGCGAGCCGAGAGTTTTACCATCCGGTGGGTGGGAGGAGCCAGCTTGAAGACCTTCCGGCAAGATTTAAGCGGCAAGGAACCTGCCAATAAGTGTGGATGAACAACATATACCATTCCTAGAACTCCTGTTACAGGTGAGTAACCTGTATTTTTAGCAGCCGGACAGTCCTGAAATACATGACCAAATCCTTCACAAAGATCACATTTAGTGTGATTATCACACTGCATAGTCACATGCCCTATTTCCCCACAGTTATCGCATCTGGGTTGATCACACACACACTAGAGAGGTGTGTTTTAGAACCACATTTATAACAGGCTCTCAGTTGGCCACCATAAAACAAACCCCCCTATCTCTACCTAACAGAAAGAATTAGGCATGTGTTCAATGCCTGAATCTGATTGCCTCAGTTTTACTTTATATTTCCATCCCTTGTCCAAAATTGTTGTGAATCTAGAATGGATTCAGGGTCACTGATAACTTCGCATTTTGTGACAACTAGTAAGTTATGTCTCTGCATGGCCCCTCATTCGGAAACATCAGTAACAAACTTTATCAATGGTTTCGTAAGTGGAATGACCAAAGGGGGTCCACGTGGGGAAAACTTTACTTCCCCATAGCATTCCGAAATAAGTCTAATGCTTATGAGGTTCTAAAAGCTCACATCCTAATTGTCTTCTCCTGAAATACTAATAAATGCTAAAACATCTTTAGGGGGAGAAATGTGGAGAGTCTTTCAGTAGACATTTCCCAACATAATATCTGTCAGGACGATCAGCCAGTCCTCCTTTATAGCGGATTCATACAGCATTCCGCCTTGGAGCAGCTTCTCTCCTGGATTTAGAAAAAAGTTCAGACGTTAAGGGTTTTTTATTTTCTGTAATGGGCACCTCACTGGCTACAGGAGGATCAATAGATAAATATAGAGTTGTTGTGATCTCAGGAGTATCTTCATAATTTTTATTTTCGCAGGTGATGCTATTTTATCAGAAGGCAAAGCTGACACTGAGAGAGATCTTTGCAATTGATTATTATTACTCTCAACTAAATTAGTTTCTTTAGGTTTCCAGTCAGGTACAGAGTGCAAGTTAAAGGTTGTGTCCCATATTGGGTCAGGGTCCAAGTTCTGGATGCTGTCTTCTCCCAACCGCCCCTAGGAGCACTTTTGAGGTGACCAAGTCTCATCATGAAAAAAACTTCTTTCCCTTTAATTTCTTGGGGTTTGTCTTAATCTGCTCAGAGAGAGTTCTCCCATCTTCACCCCTGAGTTTCCGAGCTCCGACTGGAGTTTTTACTTTCTGTCTTTGCAAACCTGAATTCAGTCACCCCTGTTTGTTGTGAGGCTTCTGTTTGAAAGACTATAGGAGCAATCGTTTCCGTCAGCTTTTCCAGTGGCACAGGTAATTTAAACACAAATCCAGATAATTTGGACATTTGGTGCTTTTGGACAGAAATAGAAGGTTTTTCCTCCATAGACTGTTCTAATTTTAGTGTACCCTGGTTAACTGGCAGGTTCGAGGCAGGGATTTCAGTAACTGACATTGCGGTAGGGATTTCAGGCTTTTGGCACTCACTTCTACGAGTGTTTTGACTGCCAGCCTTCAATAACTCCTTTTTACATTGCGGTATAGTTGGAACAGGTGAAACATGAATCGCAGACTCACCCTCAGTTGGCAGGCTTTCAGATTTCTCTGCGTCATCTTCTCTGCTGACCTTTCCATAGGCCTGTCGAAAGAAACAGCTGATGATTTAGCAGGCAGCAGGGTCGAATCCTGCATAGATTCTTTCTGTTATAGAGAACTTAGTCCAGCTTGGATATCGGTAGATAAAGCATATTTCTCTGTTTTGAATAAAATATCGACAGGTTCTGGATGCTCCCTTGATATTCCAAAATCATTTGCACAATTAAATGTCTCATGGAAGATTTCTTCTAAATCCATCTCCAGGCTTTCAGCCTGAATAGCCTCTGTAGGTTGAACCGTGGGAGAGGAGGCCTTCTCTCCCACCAAACAAACGTCCTCCTCCTCTAGAGACTCTCCTGAGGTGGCCATCATGCAGTCAGACAGCCAGTCCACCTACAGGAGAGTAGGGGAATTTCTCCGGTGCCCTGGCCAAATTTCCCCCCCATTCACTAAAAATAGCACCAACAGCCTAATCTGGTTCAAGGTCAGTTGGCATTCATCTGTATCCCCCTCCCCTGGGTCATGCCTGAAAATAGGCAGAATTTGTCTAGTGCACTTACCCAGTCAACAAAAGCTAAATAAATAATTATGCAAACTACATTATGGATTTTGGCACTCAGGAGAGGAAAAAAACTGTAGAGGAAATCACCGGGGATCAGTTGCCTTGGCCACCATACCTCCTGGCATGAGTGATTATTGGTATAACAGCTCAGCTTGCTTAAATGGAATTCAGTTCAAGGGAAGCTCTGAAGGGGTAACTTTCACTCTATCTCTCTCACAGGATAATGCTGTGGGGGTGGTGTAAGCTGATCTCTGCAGCTAAAGGAAGTTTCCCCACAAAGGAGGCCCACCCCCCCCAAAGTGTGGAATAAGGAGAGTAGCTACTGCTGAAAAGCTAGTACCCAACCTCAGGCCTGTGAGGAGGTTTAATCTTGACTGGAAACTAAAGGAGAGGGACACAGAATGAGACTAGGTGGACCTTAGGCAGTTGCAGGTAGAACAGCTTTCAGAGGTGCTGTCAATGTGGTCTGCACAGATAAAGGAACCCATGTGGGCTATAGACTCCCCCCTCTGGCAGCTGAAGTTTTAAATACTCCATTGTGAGGTGCCGCCAACTGTGGGTCTGGATGTCTAAAATTTTCCCTATAGAGTTGGACCTTACCAGCTGGTGGAACTACCTGGAGGTGCCACAGGAGACAAGCAACCTACAGAGAAGAACCATTGCCCGTGATGAGGGACTCACCCTCAAGATGCAGACTTTAAGAGAAACAAGTGAGCATGTCTATTCACAGGGAAAACCTTGCGGGCAATATCCTGGGAATATGATGATGTTACCTACATCCCATTTATACCGATTGCTTGGTTATGACAACACTGCAATTTGTCCCTGTCTGTTTAGTGGCTAATTTTAGTAAACTCATATGTATACGGACGTGAATTCACACTGTAGTCAAAATGTATGCTTCGTGTTAATTAAGTTATCTCTGTCATGTAATATGTTTCAAATTGTACTGCCTACTGTTTGTATATTCCCCGTACTGTATTCCTGTTTGGAAAATTCTTGCAATTAATCCCGGGCCGCCCTTAAAAAAGGGACTGTCTGAGGCCCAGTGGGTTTAACCGGTCAACAAAATTCAATAAATAAATAAATGATGCCGGCCCTGTGGCGCTAAGGGTTTGAGGCACTGGTCACCACACTTCGTGCCACGCCAGTGACCCATGTTCAGGTATGAGCATGGGCCTCTGGGGGCCAGCAGGGTGGAGAAGGATTAAGTGTCCCCAGGGCTGTTCTCCTCCTCTGGGGATGGGGGGTTGCAGCACTCAGTGATTGCCTGCCCCCTAGCGGAGGCTGGGTGGTGGCACTCAGTTGCTGGAGATTGTGGGCAGGGGTTTGTGGCAGATGGCTGGTGGAATACGCATGGAAGCATGTGCGCTACCGCCACTGGTGTCCTTGCATGCAGCATCCTCGAGAAGTAGGAAGAACAGTGGAAATAGGAGCCCTCTGCATAGATGATGATATAGCCACATGCACGCCCAGGAAGGCACCTCCTGAATACTGGATTCAGTCTGGTGGGTTAAGAAGCTCCCCACCCCCTGCCACAAAGGGGAAGTCATGGGGGTTAAGGGAAGGGGGCTTATACCCGGTTGTCTGCACGAGGGGGACATTAGAGGGACTGCAGAGGACTCCGGGGGGAGGGAGTACCAAAACCAAAAAAATAAATAAAATAAATAAATGATGATGGCCACTATGAATGCGTTCATAGAGCCTAATGGCATGGAAGTGTAAGGACCCCCACCCCCATCATTTTGCAATGACAGGTGGTATGCTGTTTAAATCTGACAGCAGTACCAGGTGGGGACTGGGTTCGGGGAGGAATAGGTCACTTGGCACAAAGGCTAGGTTTGGCTACTCTGCACAGGGGCACCCAAGTAACTCCAAACACAGGAAGCAATAACTGTAATGTCCAATACCAGAAGTAGGATTCTAAAGTGTGACTTTTTATTCATATCCAAACAGAAGAAACAAAGCATAGATGGACCCCCACGGGGCTACACTCCTGGTAATGCAGATTAAAAGAATCAAGAACACTTCCTCAACACTTTTAGCCCTCAGGCTCCGAACCCACCGGACACACAGCCCGGACTTGCATGCTGCTTTGGGTACACAGCCCGAACTTGTACACTGTTCTGGGTTTTCCCTGGCTCGGCTCCCTTGCCGGCCACTCGGACACCTTCCATCTGTCACGGAAATATTTACTGGTGGCTCCCTAAACCACCTAAGAGCACCTCAGCTCTATCAGGGAAATTTCCTTTTAATCCCACGTCTGGGTACTTTTCCTCAGACACTGGCCAAGTACCTGAGAGAAAGAAAAAAGGTGCCACAGAGCAAATCCGTAGAGGTGAATTTGGTTACTACTGATGGGGGGGTCTCCCACCTCTCGCTTCCACAATTCCTACCCGGCCATTTCTCTGGACAGTAAACACCTCATACTGTAAAGCTTGGCAGTGTGGATTAAGGCTAAATGTATGTCACATTTCTTCTGCTTGTCTTGCTTTCCCTTTGTGCTGGACTTGAACATACTTTTAATTGGCATAGCCCATTGCTCTAGGCCCCCCACTAATTAAGCAGTCCAATCCCCACTTTACTTCACTCTTTGTGCCGGACTTAAACCTACTTGAGTTAACCGGCAATGTCTATTACACTAGACCTCCTACAGATTAAGTAGTCCAATCCCACGCTTCAACAGTTCAGGTGAAAAACATTGGCCCTCTGTCAGTGAACTCACCCTTTGGTTGCAGGTGCCCCACAGGCGATTCCTCCTCAGGAATTTCTCTCTCAGAGCTTCTGGTGCTGCAGCACAACTTGAAATAGGCAGCTTCTTCCTTAGCCAGAACCAGGAGGGTTGCCCCTGGAAGACAGGCAAACCCCCATCCCTCAGGGATGGGGCACTTGAACCAGTGACAGCGGTCCCCACCACTTCAGCAATCAGTTTCTGTGTTCCTCTTACGGTGGAAACACACCTTCTTAACAGTAGCTCTAAAACAGAGCTTAAAGCTCTCGAGCCTGCACACAGACTGCTGTCTACTGTCTCTCACCAAGACTGCACACAGACTCTGTTCAAATTCCCCAACATTCTATCTTAACTTCCAACTGCAGCATTCCAGTGTGGCTCATGCAGCTGCGAGAGTTCTATGGTGATGTCATCCCTCAGTCTCAGCTGAGACTGAGAACATAGTGAGACAGTGTGAAATCTATTTAACTAGAGTTTCACAAGCTGCCCTCCCTGCCTACCACTAGGTCTTACTGGGATTCTAGTAACCCTGGGTAACAGGGGGGTTACAGAAGCATTAATTAAGTGACTGAATGATGACAGCTGAATGAACTAGTGTTGCTCAGATGTATCCAGACCAATCCACCAGATACCTGCCATAATGGCAGGATAGTGGATCCAGCCGGATACCATAACTATCTGCCCGTGGATCCGGCCGTTGGATCCTAGGTCGGATACCGCATTATCCAATGCCAGGTCCCTGAATCCGGCACCAGATAATGTGGGATCCGACCCAGGAACCAACCTCCATATTCTGCCAGATCCCGTGACGGATCCCACTTGAATAGCGCCACCATCCGTTGGATCACTGGCGGATCTACGGCGGCACTATCCAAGCAACACTAGAAGGAACAAATGCTATGACTGAGTGATGACTGCTGAAAGGAATGATTGATATGGATTCAGAGTGAATTGATTGACATGGTACTGAAAATTTGAATGCATATCAAAGGCCAAAAATCATAGGTAAACTCAGCTATGGGCAGGAAAAGCTGGAAGCTGTAGTAAAAGTAAGACTTTGGCAATGATGCTGAAACAGACGGTCTAAGGCTGACTGAAATGATTGACTGAATGAGGGGGAGCAGCTGTCTGGCTAGGAGTCAGGTGAAATTAATGAGTAGAAATGCATTGCAACTGAGAGGAAAGCTTGCAGGTGGCTTGGTATGGACAGCAGGTAGAAAAGGCTGAGAAAACAAAAGCTAACTTTGGGAGGCAGTATAGTGCAGTGGTTTAAGGCTCTGAGCTGCAAATCTGGTGACATCCAGCAGACCAGACTTGGGTTTGAATTCCACAGCTTCCACTTGCATACTGTGTGACCCTGAGCAAGTCACTTAACTTCCCTGTGCTCTCAGGTCGCACCTGTAAAAAAATTTTCAGCTTAGTGTGCTACTCCTGGTTAAACAACAAAAAAAAAAAAAAAAACTACAGCAGAATGACATAGATAGGACATAGAAACCACAAGTACACTGAAGACCAAACTGAAATTAAGCACAGACACTAAATGAGGACATGAGTACAGCATGAGTGGCTGCCCTAGAGATAAGGAGGAAGCACAATGCAACAGCCAGGGAAGACACAATACTAACATTGTGAGCCATTGAAGGTACAAACAAAACAGAATCTGATGGCACAAACCAAACAGAAGCTGAAGACATAAACCAAACAGAAAGGCAGGGAAGAAAAGCAGCAGCAAACCCGGGGGGGGGGGGGCAAAGCCTTCGACTGCAGCAAAGAAATTGTAATTTACTCACTTGGCAAAGGTGATTGCATGAGTATCTGTTTACAGCATCCATACCCATTGCATTGTGGGTTATGTCCACCTGATAGGCTACCTATGCACATGTGACCAGATCTTTTCATAACCTGATCCACATTGGCTCCTAGGTTTCCCTGCAGGAACTCAGTTTAAAACTTCCAAAGCTGTTGGTGATCACCTGTAGAAAGTGTACCTATAGAAATAACTTGGGTAATAGTTGGAATGATTAGCTGTAGCACCACGAAATAAGACTGTCTGGACAATGACATAAGAGACTAGTGTCTTTATTGACCTAATGACTACAGATTCACCAGCCCGTATAGCATGCTGTAAGAACTAAGAGTAATGAGTCAGCTGAACTGGACAGTTTCATAGAGTCCCAGAATCATCCACCCTTGACAGGGTGGGTTGAGGGATGCTGTAGAGATGCTCATACAATCACCTTTACCAGGTGAGTAAACTGCCATTGCACATTGCATATTGCATCACCTTACAGAATATCTGCCCATTACATCATGGGTTGCTAAGTAGCAGTGTTCCTGAGCAGGGTGGGATAAGCGGTGGATGATGAACATTCTTGCTGGAAGCAGCTTTTTCCACATTCCAGCTGTCTAGTCTATAATGTTTCATAAAGGTATGAACTGAAGACCAACTGGCCACGGCACACATTTTGTGTGCTGAGGCTTCTTCCTTGTCCACTTAGGACACAGCTGCTGCTCTGGTGGAGTGTGCCTTAACACCTATCGCTGGGATAAGATTTTTCATCCTGTACACCTCTGAAATTGTCCTTTTTAGCCAGCTCACAATAGTTGATCTTGCTGCCGGTAGACCTTGCCTGCTACCTCTCATTAGAATGAATAGTCTGTCAGAGCATCTGATTGGCTCTGTCTGCTGGAGGTAGATTGTGACTGCTCTTTTGCATCAAGTCTATGTAGTTCTTGTTCATGTTTATCCTTTAGGCTGCAGAAGAAGGTGGGCAGTTTGAGTGACTGCACATTGTGGAAAATATGGTGTGAAGACTGGGACCATCCGTAGGGATACTCTTTATTGCTGATAATCAAGAATGTCTGTTTTCATGATAGGGCGCTTAATTTGCTGATGTGCCTTGCTGAGCATATTACCATCAGGAAGGTTATTTTAACAAAATCCATTGAATGTCTGCTGATTGCACTGGCTGGAATGGTGGGTCAGTCAATGCGGAGGGCACCAAGTTTAGGTTCCAAGGTGGAACAGTGCCTTTGTCTTCATCTGATGTTCTGGACCACCTTTAAAAGTGTAAAACATCTGAGTTGGCACCTGGAGCCGAGATGCTGATTTCTCCTCTAGCTGCACCAATGGCTGCATAAGGAGGATATGGCTACTGTAGGTCCTTGTTGAAGGAGCGATTTAAGGCATTGAACATGTACTCACTAGAGGCCAGACGTGAGGGGGCAATATGACAGAGACCTTCAAGTTCCTGAAAAGAATGAACAGAGTAACCTGTGAGGAACTATCTAGCATAATGAGTGAGTCAAAAAGATGGAACATAAGACAAAATTACTCACCATAGTTATGTTGTTTCTTCTAATGGAGTTTTGCTGTATTCTAACTATATGCAGTTAGCCCCAGCACTTGAATTGCTCTGGAGAGGAAAGAGTTAAGTCTATGCAAAAGCATAGCATGTTGAGCTCAAGCTCGGTTTTCAAACCTCTGTCCCTGGTACATTCTAATGTAATAATCAGATTCTTACGCGCACTATACTAACTAATAGCTATAGAAATTGTTTTGAATTTTAACCATAGGCAACAAAAAAGCTTGGGTCCAGAAGACTCAAGTCGAGAACCCAAAAAGAACCTTATTTAGATAGTGATACTATTAAAACAATTAAGAACAAATCAAAAATACCCAGCCTGGACAGGAGGGTAACAGAGGTGCACCCCTGGGGTGCAACACTGTACCTGCAAAACCAAGATCCCAAAAAACACAGAGGTTCTGAGAGGGGAGGCAGGGAGGGAGGTCAGAATACAGCAAGACTCCATTAGAAGAAACAACATTACTATGGTATGCAGACAAGCAGTTCCCCACTGGAGGAGGGGATACAGAATCTACTTTGGGAATAGGCTCTGCAGTACTGCTGTGCCAAACCTAGCATCACTTCTAGACTGAGTGTCCAATGAGTATTGCTTGGTGAATGTGTGAACTGTTTTCCAGGTGGCTGTCTTACAGATTTCCGTCAGAGGAATATCCCTAGCAGCTGCAAAGGAGGCAGCTGTACCCCTGGTCGAGTGTGCCCTCAGGCCTGAAGGAGGCTCCTTCTCCAGTTTTGTGTAACAAAACAGAATACAAGAAACAATCCACCTGGCAATAGATCTTTTAGTGGCACCAAAAGTGAGAAATAACTGGGTACAGACCTTGTGGGCCTTAGTATGCTCTATGTAATAGCTAAGTGTCCTTTTCATAGAAACATAGAATTTGACGGCAGATAAGGACCGCTTGGCCCACCCAGTCTGCCGATTTCCCTACCTAATGGATAAGCTGCAGATCCTAGTTAACCAGCAGCCTACTTCTTCCTACCCCCACCCCCTAGAATTGCCTTATGACTGTCCCATGCATGCTTGAATTCCACCACTGTTTTTGACTCCACAACCCCTCCGGAAGGCCGTTCCATGCATCCACAACCCTCTCTGTGAAAAAATACTTCCTTAAATTACCTCTGAGCCCCCCTCTATCTTCAAATTGTGCCCCCTTGTTCTTGCACACCTCTTTTTTTGAAAGATGCTACCCTCTTGGACTTTGTTGATTCCCTTGAGGTACTTGAAAGTTTCTATCATGTCCCCTCTCCTTCTTTCCTCGAGGCTATACATATTAAGCTCCTTAAGTCTCTCTTCATATGTCTTCTGGTGCAGACCCTGCACCATTTTAGTTGCCTTCCTCTGGACAGCTTCCATTCTGTCTATGTCTTTGCTGAGATTGGTCTCCAGAACTGCACACAGTGCTACAGATGGGGTCTCACCAGCTGTCTGTACAGAGGGATAATAACTTCCTGTTTTCTACTGGTGATGCCTCTCCTTATGCATCCCAGTATCTCCCCAGCCCTCCTTGCTGCCCTCTCACATTGCTTGCCCACCTTTAGGTCATCTGATAGGACTACCCCCAGCTCCCTTTCCATTTTTGTTGTTGTTAGTATCTCACCCCCCATTGTGTACTCTTCCCCTGGGTTTTTGTTTCCCAGGTGCATTACCTTGCACTTCTTAGGATTGAATCTAAGCTGCCATACATTTGACCATTCCTCTAACCCTGCCAAGTCCCTTCTCATCCTTTCCACCCCACCTTGTGCATCAACTCTGTTGCAGATCTTTGTGTCATCTACAAAGAGACATACTTCTCCTTCCAGTCCCTCTGCAGTGTCGCCTATAAAGACATTGAAGAGGACTGGTCCTAATACTGAACCCTGCGGTACCCCACTAGTAACCCCCCTTTCTTCAGAGTGGACTCCATTTACTATTACTCTCTGTGTCCTATTCTCCATCCAATTCTTTACCCAGGCTATCATCTTAGGACCCACTCCCAGGCTGGCTAACTTGTATATTAATCTTTTGTGTGGGACTGTGTCAAATGCCTTGCTAAAGTCTAGGTAGGCCATGTCCACAGCCCCTCCCCGATCTACTACTTTGGTCACCCAGTCATGGAAATCTATAAGATTTGTCTGGCATGACCTTCCCGCTGTGAATCCGTGCTGCCTTGGGTCCTGTGCCCCTCTGGCCTCTAGATACTCGACAATTCTTTCCTTCAGAAGTGATTCCATCATTTCCCTACCACTGAGGTTAAACTAACAGGTCTGTAGTTTCCTGCTTCTGCCTTGCTCCCACTTTTGTGAAGGGAATCACATCTGCCTCCTCCAGTCCTCGGGTACCATCCATTAAAGAGGGTAGTCAGTGGTGTCACTAGTTCTACCCTTAGTTCTTTTAGAATTCTGGGATGAATCTCATCATGCCCCATTGCTTTGTCCACCTTCAGTTTTAAGAGTTCTTTCAGAACCCTTTCATCTGTAAATGGGCTGGTATCAACTTCTGTATCCAGAGTGTTTCTACTGTTTGTTTTAGGTACCTCCCTCTTCCTTTGTAAATACCGAGCAAAATATTTGTTTAGTATCTCTGCCTTTTCACAGTCATCCTCTGCCCACCCTCCTTCTCTTTATTAAGCCTCACTATCCCTCCCTTGGTCTTCCTTCACTCCCTGATGTATCTATAAAAGGTTTTATCCCCCTTCTTAACTGAGTTGGTTATCTTTTCCTCGGTTTGGGCTTTTGCTGTTCTGACTGCCTTCCCAGCTTCCTTTTGCTTTAACTGATATAGTTCTCTGTCCTGCTCCTTCTGTGATTCCTGGTACTTCCTGAATGCTTTCTTTTCTCTTGAACCTTTACTGCCACTTCCTTTGAGAACCACAGTGGTTTCTTACATCAGACTGTGCAATCTATGCTCACCTGAAGAAGAATGGTCAGTGAAAACACAGGCAGAGTCATAGATTGGTTGAGATGAAAATCTGAAACCACTTTGGGAGAAATTTTCAATTTGTTCTAAGGACCACCTCATCCTTGTGAAAGGAAATAAAGTCAGATTCCACTGGCAAGCAGGCCTGCAATTCACTGAGCCTCCTGGCAGAAGTAATGGCTACCAGGAAAACAGTCTTCCAAGTCAAGTACCTTAGCTCAGCTGAAGGTAAGGGTTCGAAAGGGGGCTGCATAAGCTGTGCAATACAGATGTTCAGATCCCAGGCTGGTGTAGGCTCCCTGAAAGGACGGTTGATATGAACCAGACCCTTGAAGAATTTGCCGAACACAGGATGAGAACCCAGGGAAGGCACCTTCCCTACTGAGAGAAAAGCAGACACAGCTGCCAAATGAACTTTAAGGGTAGCAGGCCTGAGGCCTAAGCTATTCAAATGAACCAGATAGTCCATGGCTGTAGCAATGCCAGCAGTATCTGGTTGAATATCCTTCTGAGAACACCAAATAGTAAATCTTTTCCATTTGGAGTTATACGTCTTTCTTGTGGAAGGCTTTCTGGAAACTCTGAGAATATCCAGAACACCTTGAGACAGGTGTAAGCCTGCATATTCTAACTCTTCAAGAGCCAAGCTTTGAGTCTGAGAGATTGGAGATTGGGGTACCAAATCCTCCCCTGAGAGGAGGTCAAGAGGTCGTGCCTCCTGGGAAGAAACAGAGGAAGTGTTACTGAAAGAGACAACAGTAGCGGATACCATGGTTGTCTGGCCCAGTCTGGGCCACCAGAATCACTGCAGGGCTGATACCTGATTTTGATCAGCACTCTGAAAATTAGAGGAAAGGCATAAAGGAACCTGCCTGTCCAGTTTAACAGGAGAGCATCCAGAGGCACAGACCCCAGGACTGGGGGTCTGTAACAGAACAGAGGAAGTTGATGATTGCCTAGGGCTGCAAAGAGATCTATCTCTGGAGTTCCCCACCTCCTGAAAATGATCTAAAGAACATGCTGATTCAGAGCCCATTCGTGGTGACCCTGTAAAATCCTGCTCAGGGCATCTGCCAACATATTGTCCTTCCCTGGAAGATGCACTGCTACCAGGGAAGTCTGAAGGGAGTAAGACAACAACCATACCTTCACGGCTTCTGTGTACAAGGCTGTGGACCGAGTGCCCCCTTGCTTGTTTATGTACCAGATGGTGGTAGTGTTGTCTGTCCTGACTTGCACCACCTTCCCCTGAACTGATATTGAAAATGCTTGAAGAGTTAAGAACACATCTCTGAGCTCCAGAAGATTGATATGAAGAAGAGACTCCTGTTGAGACCAAGTCCCATGTGCAGTGAGGTCTCCCCAATGGGCTTCCTCATCTAGGAGAGAAGCATCTGTGGTGGGAACAACTGAGGGTGCCTGATGCAGAAACGGGACACGCTGCCTGAGATTGTCCTCCTCCAGCCACCATTGGAGAGCCTAGACAAGGGTCTGAGACACTGGAACTAACTTGGTGAGAGGATCCTTCTTCTGAGACCAGAAGGACCAGAGGTGAAACTGAATGTCCCTCATCTGGAACCTGGCCCCTTGGACCACTGCATTGGAAGCTGCCATGTGGCCTAGAAGTTGAAGAAAGTCCCTGGCTGGATGAGAAACCAAAGGTTTGAAGGAAGAAGCCAGATCTGTGAGAGCCTTTACCCTCGAGGCAGGTAGAAAGGCCCTTGCCTGAATGGTATCCAGCTGTACCCCTATAAAGGAGAGAAGCTAAACAGGTTCCAGAACTGATTTGGCCAGATTGAGAAGAACTCCTAGAGAACTCAGAAGCCTCTGGGTAACAGCCAGCACTGACTTGACTTGGTCTGATGACTGGCCTACAATGAGCCAGTTGTCTAGGTAAGGAAACACTGAAATGCCCTGCTTTCTGAGGAAGGCTACCACTACTGCCAGACATTTTGTGAACACCCTGGGTGCAGATGTCCAGCCAAAGGGCATTGCTCTGAACTGGTAGTGACCTGAGGGCAACTCGAACCTGAGGTACTTTCTGTGGGAGCACCGGATGGGGATGTAAAAATAGACATCCTTGAGGTCCAGGGAGTCTAGCCAGTCTCCTGGTCTCAGAGAGGAAAGAATGATTCCCAGAGTCACCATTTTGAATTTTGGTTTTATGATATGTTTGTTCAGATATCTTGGGTCTAGGATGGGTCGCCACTCCCCTGTCTTTTTTGGGATAAGGAAGTATCTTGAATACAAGCCTTTCCCTCTGTGAGGCAGTGGTACCTGCTCCACAGACTTTAGGAGCAGCAACTGAGACACCTCTGCCTCTAGAGCAATTGTTTCCAATAGGGAGGCAGATTTGAAAGACCTTGCTCTGATTTTGGGAAATCTTTTGAAACTGAGAGCAAGTCCCTGGCCTATTAGTTCCAGAACCCACTTGTCCGAAGTAACAGATTTCTAAGCCTGGAAAAAAATAAGCCAGCCTGCCCCACCACTGGTAGAGAGGAGGCGACCTGGTCCGACACATCAGGGTGTCTGTTTGGCAGGAGCCCTAGGCTGAGGAGAGGATGCAGCCTTGCTCATCCCCCTTCTGCCTCTCCCTCTGAAAAAAAACCTCTGCTGAAAAGAGGAGGAAGCCTGGGCTTGGTAAAAAGGCCTCTGAAAAGGCCTGCCCCTGCCAACCCTAGACTGCTGCTTTTGAGCAGTGGCCTGCTTCTCCTTGGCCACTGCACTCCTGTAGGTGGTCCTGTATTCATCCATCTTCTTCATATAAGACTTTGTTTCTCCACAAACAGAGAATTAGCTGTGACAGGAAAATCCATGGCCTTAGCCTGGGTACCCTGTGATAGGCTAGTACATCTGAGTGAAGCAAACCTCTGCAAGGAGACAGATGTAGCCATGACTCTTGATGCCATATCACTGGAGTCCACAGCAGCATGAAATTGTACTTTAGATGCCTCTATGCCATCTGCAGTCACCTCCTCCAGCTCCTTGGCCAGCTGGGGGGGGAGCATTTTTAGCTAGCTCCAGAATTGTATCCCTCATACATTTCTGGTACCTAGCAGCGTAAGCCATATAAGAGGCCTGTCTGAGTCCCAAGGAAGATGCCAAGTACTGTTCACTGCCATGGCATCCATCTTCCTGGAATCCTTATCTGGGGGGTGTGAAGCCAAGGGGATGTTAGCCTTGTCACAGGCTGCAGCCTGCACTACCCCAACATGGCTGCAATGAGAATACAGAAATTCCATCCCAGAACCTGACAACATATACTTCCTGTCCATTTTCTTATCCACAGGTAGTATGGAGAATGGCCTCTGTAACAATTTTTTTAGTCTGTTTCCTCAAAGATTTATGTAGGGGAATAGACAGCCTCTTTGACTCTGGGACATCCATCATCTCCATAAAGTCAGGTTCATCTGCCTCCTCCACAGCTTCCACTGTTAGTAGCTGGAGAGTTTTTGCCACCTTTTTATAAAATAAAAAGTGTGAAGGGGACTCAAAGTCTGGGAGGAGAAACATTGGTAGGCCTATCTGGGGAGATGTCAGGCTCTACTGGCTCATCTAGGCCTTCATAATCATCATCATCATCATCATCATCATCTTCAAAGTCAGGATCCCCTTCCCAATCCAACTCGTAATACTCCTCTGGTTCATAGTCTGAGGGAGCTGGAACCAACCAAACTGATCGTCTGTCAGGCGGAGTCGGTTCGGTCGGAACCGGGCGGAGCAATTGCACTATGTTTATCGCTCTCGCAATCTCTTCTATGGTTGGGATCTGAGGAGAAAGATCCGAACTGGATTATTTCTTTTTTCTTTTCACTGGAACCGATCCCTCTGAATCTGATTTCCTTTTGCCTGAAGAGGTATTGCTCTAGTCAGCAAGCACCTCCTCAGGTTCGGTTGGAACCGAACCAGGCTGGCCATCCGGGCCTGCTTTTCCTTCAGCCTAGCTAATCTTTTTTCTAAAGTGGCTTTAGGAAAATTTGCACATATTTGGCAGTCTGATTTGAGGTGGTCAAACCTCAGACAGTAAACACAAATGGTGTGGGGATCAGCTTTGGCAAAAGCCTCCCCACACTCAGTACAGTGTTGAAACCCAGTGGGACCAGTTTTCCTTTTGGGTTTCTCAGACATGGCCTTAACTACAAAACTACCCTTTTCAGCTTTCACGCCAGGTTATTCAAAACTTTTTCGGTTCCAACCGTGTTGTGGGTTATTTAAAAAAAAAAGGAAAAAATCGTTGTTTTTTTTCAATCAATCAATCAAAATCTTTATTTAATCAGGCGAACATCATTGAGCATAGCTCATTTACAAGATGGACCTGAGTGGTCAAGAAGTGCAAGTGTTATTACATTGACAAGGGTAGCATAAACAGTAATACAATGACAGGGTAACATAAACAGTAATACAATGACATAAGTGCTAATATATAACAATATACATATGTACAAGGCACATTAAAACTTTTAATCTGTGAGACAGAAGGTAATGGGCACATCAGGAGTAATATGTAGATTATAGGACCTAGCAGGCATTTTGAGGTGAATCTTGGGACTGGAAACGGGGTTTTATCAGCATATAGGAACACGGGGGGTAGGTAGGGCCGGGTTTGAGGCTTGTGGAAGCAGTTGCAGAGTTCTGGGAATAGGGTGGTGAATAGTCTTTGAAGGATATTAAGGGTAGGAGGTTATTTAGCTTCATGGTTTTGGGTGAATTCCAAACAATTGCTAGTGAGTAGCTGATAGCACCCTCCCAAACTGGGTGCAGACATTGGGGACCTTAAGAATGATAATTTTGCTGATCCTTAGGTTGTATGGCCTAGAAGTAATTTGAGTAAAACAGTTTGAGATATAGGTAGGTAGCTTGCCTGATAAGGTTTTGAATATCCAAATTGCAGCATTCCTATTTCTTCTGTGTTGTAATGATGTCCAGTTAACTGCCTTATAAAGGGAGCAATGATGGGTGCTGAAGGGAAGGTCAGTAATGAATCTGATGGACCTGTGGTATAGGGTGTCCAGTTTATTTAAGAGGGGGAGTGAACAATGTCCGTACAGAAAGTCAGCATAGTCAATGAGGGATAGGAATGAAGCCTGGATTAATCTTTTTTTGGAGTCTCTGTTGAGGTAGTGCTTTATTCTAAAAAATAAACCAAGCCTTTGTCTCAGTTTCTTTAGTAGCTCCTCAATATGGACAGAATAGTCAAGCTTGTTATCAATCCAGACTCCAAGGTATTTGAAGTTATCAATGAATTCCAGCTTCTCTCCAAGTAAGGCTGTTAGTTGTAGGGTGGTGGATGGTGGGGTAGTGGCAGAGCAACTCTTTGAGGTAAAGAACATAGCTTTTGTTTATTTGGCATTTAGAAGTAGTTTTTTATCCAGTAGGTTGTGTTGTAGGATGGAAAATTCAGATTGTAGCAGTTCACAGGCTTTAGATAATGAAGGATTGCTAACATATAATACAGTATCATCAGCAAACAGATGGATGTTGGATTGAGTGAGGTTAGCATCAATATTATTAATATAGATGGCAAAGGATGGGGCCAAGAATAGAGCCTTCAGGTACACCTCTTAACAGTGGTTTTAGGTGGATAGGTAGATTCCATTTTTTACCAGTTGTGATCTATCTGATAGATAGCACTTGAACCAATTGAGTGAAGGGGAATCCAACCCTGGTGAGCCAAGGGAGGTGATTAATGATTCATGATCCACTGTATCAAATGCTTTGCTCAAATCCAGGAACACAGCACAGGTACTGTTCTTCTTATCCATAGCAATCTGCCAGTCGTTGGTTACTTTGGCTAGGGCCAAAATGGTGCTATGCCTTGATCTAAATCCTGATTGTGCTGTATTTAGGAGGTTATTGTTATCCAGGTAGTCCCTAATTGTGAGTTT
Source organism: Neoceratodus forsteri (assembly GCA_016271365.2). Taxonomy (NCBI): domain Eukaryota; kingdom Metazoa; phylum Chordata; order Ceratodontiformes; family Ceratodontidae; genus Neoceratodus; species Neoceratodus forsteri. The sequence goes on from JADMNL010000029.1 coordinate 134,972,329, forward strand.
ACTAACTTTTCGAGCATCTTGGATAGAACTGATAGGATGGAAATGGGCCTGTAATTATTGAGGTCCATGGGATCACCAGATTTGAGTAAAGGAACTACTTGAGCTGTTTTCCAAGTGGAGGAATGGATCCAGTGGTGAGGGAAGATTGAAGAGATGAGTGAGGGGCAGATAAGACTTGAGATGCAATCTTGAGGAAGTAGGGTCCAGGAGTCTGTACCTGCACTTTTTGAAGTATCTAAATTGGAGAGAGTCTTCCACTTCTTTCAAGGATATTGGGTTGAAGGAGAAGGTTGATGTAGCCTTTTGACCTACAGTGGATTGAAGGTTCAAGGAAGATCTCAGGAGATTCAGGTGAAGAGTCAAATGCTAGTCCAGCTGTGGTGAGGTGGTCATTGAAGGTATTTAGGATTTCTTGTTTGTCCGTAATTTCTGTGTTATTTAGTAGCAGTTTGCAGGTTAAGGCAGGAGTAGAGTTTTGGCCCAAGATACCCTTTATAGTTTCCCAGAGCCTGGTTGGGTTATTATAGGAGGCATCAATTCAGCTCAATAATAGGCAGCTTTGGCAGATCTTATTTGTGTTGTACATGAGTTTCTTGCTTTTCTGAAATTTAGCCAGTCTCTGGAATCCTTAGTTTTCTTGCCTTTTCCACAGTTTGTCTCTGGCTAGCAAGGCTGTTTTAAGATCAGTGGTGAACCAGGGGCAGGACCTTGCTTTAGTTCTGATATTGGTGAATGGTGCATGAATATTGAGAGCATTAGTGATAATGTCCTTTAGGATCTGGAGAGCTGTTTCCACTGAGGTTGTAAGGTGAAATCTTGCCAATATATTGTGTTACTCAGGTCATGGAGGTATCCTGGTATGTTGAACTTCTTTTTGACCTTTTGAGGACAAATTCAGCAGGGTTGGGTGGTTTGGTGAAGATCTTATGCCAGCTATGGGACAATGGTCACTTACATCATTCGGTAGTACTCACCATGCGTATATAAGTGAGGCTTGTTTACCAACATAATATCCAGGAGTGAGCTGTTGCTAGAATTTTTAGGTTAACCCTGGTTGGGTCTTTAATTAGCTGTGTAAAGCCATAGGTGTCACAAAAGGTTACCAATGGAGCAGATGCATTAGATAGCCAGTTTAAATTCAAATCACCAAGGATGATGGTATCTTCAGGGCCTAGATTGGTTATTGACGCCAGGTGAGATAGTAATTTGAGGCCTGCTGAGGGGGGCCTATAGCAGCCAATCAATTTAAATGAATTTTTTAAACCAGAAAGTTACCGGCCCACACTTTACCAGAAGAATTTTAAAGATTTCAAACAAAAACACCAATTGCTTCAGTTCCCAACCAGACTGACCGGTGAAGAACCAAAAAAAACAATTTCTACCCCATCTACCTAAATTACACTACCTGTACTGTAGACAGAGATTTGATGACGAAAAAATAATGAAACAGTTGAAAAACGATCAATTTTACTGTAACCGAACCAAAGCAACGAGGAAAAACCTCTGGAGCATCTTCACAATTAGGTGGAGTAAAGAATCTGACTGTTACATTAGAATGTACCAGGGACAGAGGTTTGAAAACTGAGCTCGACTCAACTTTCTATGCTTTTGCATAGAGTTAACTCTTTCCTCTCTGGAGCAGTTCAAGTGCTGGGGCTAACTGCATATAGTCAGAATACAGCAAGACTTCATGTTGTTTGAAATGGAAGCTGGTGGGGGGAGGCTATGGAGGGACATGAGAAAGCTTCATTTTACAGAGAGAGGGGTTGAGCCATGGAACCGCCTGTTGGCAGAGGTGGTGGGTGCCGAAACAGTTTGTGGTTTCAAGCAAGGCTGGAACAGAGTTAAGTTAGCAATAACCCATGACAGGGTGTGGGGTTATAGGCATTTAATCCACTTCTGGAGTGTGTAGTGAGGCACGAGGCCGCAGGCCAAGTGTCCTCACAGCATCCCAGGCATGGATTAAATGCCTATAACTTTACACCCTGGGTGGTATTATGCTTATAACATGGGTTACCTTGCGGAGACAGGAGAACCCCTTCTAAGACAACTGCACCCCTGTTTTTATGGTACAAATGGATATTATCATTCCGCATTGAAAAGTAGTCCCTTAAGAAAATATGTCTCTGTTTGTTTTTTATGTGTCTACAACTCTCACTATCTTGCCCGACACATGATTGCTGCTATCTGTTCAAATCCACAACTTTGCAATAAGGCACACGCTTGCACAATACTATTACTCACTGTTCTGAAACCGTGCTTTTAGCTGCCATTGGCTGCCTGCTAGGTGTGCATTAAGCGAACAGTTTAATCCACAGTTGCTGCATTTCCATAGCTACTGACAATATGATTTGCAGCATTTATCGCCATCGGATAAAATATATTGAATGTTTGCAATACAAACTGCAAATTTCCCTGTTTACTATTGTGCTACATAACTTGGATCTTTTGAGGTGTGTCTCTGCATGTAAAATTGCTGCCTGCTTCCGTGGATTAAATGCACAGTAGCTGCTGTGAATGGCTCATTGCTTATTTTGAATGGACAGAAGAGTGAACATGTGGATTTCTAGTGTGGTATGCAGTACACTGTCTTTATGGCTGACAACACCATGCAGGAGAAGGCTGTCACGTGCATGCTGTTATTGGCACAATTTGTGTGCTGTGCAACATGGAAAGTGTGAAGGCACACAGTATTGCAAAATCACTGAATCGAGTCCAGCATTTACAGTCACAGCAGTAGCCTTGTTTTGTCTGACTTGTGCCAATGGGTTGCTACCTACTAAGTGACACTTGATCCTCGGCTACAGCTAGGAAGTGTTATTACTTGGCACGCTACTGCTGTGTATTATGAGTACAACTACAGTTGTGTGTGTGGGGGGCCTGGACATTTCGCTCTCCATACTTCTGCATCGTATTTGCAGGATTCGGACCAGAAAAACTACCCGACGCCTTATATGAGATGACTTCTGCCCTCACTTCAGTGACCAGCAGGTGTTCTTTTACTTGGCTATTAGAATTTGGTACAGAAATTGTTACGGGGCTCGGAATGGTTACGTTCTTTTTTCTCCCGTTCATGGACAATGGCTTCTCTGTGGACATTTTTCTTCAAACCACTTGTGTTGGCTGACATTGCCGAATAAGGAAAAACTTAATGTCCATTTCTTTCTGGATTGCAGGGTGTCATCTGCTCTCTAAACACTCAGAAAGAAATGGCTACTCCACAGAGCGAGCAGAAGATCCTGTGTAGATCCCTCCACAATGTAAACAGCCTAGTTACTAAATCTTGAACTGGATCCAGCAGGTAGACCATGGATTAAATAGGAATTTAATCCATGACCACCTGACGGCTTCTGTCTAATGACTATCACTTGCTTAGGTAACCCATGTTATAAGGGCTTAATAAGTATTAAGGGAGTAGCAGTATGGCAAGGGGCATGGTGGGAGGATGGGCAAAAAACTCCATCTAGACAGTAGGTTTCGGGTTAGGATAGGGTACATCAGGGCAAACTGGATGGACCGATGGTCTTTTTCTCCCAACAATGTATGTGTTTCTGTGTTTCTAAATGAACGGCATCTGGGATCATGATATGAAAGAGTTTACAAAGTGGTGGGTCCTCCACCTTAGGGATCCTTTTGACAGATTGCTTGCCTGGGTGCTTCCCACATGACATAAATACAACCCTACCCTCAATGACAGGGACCTCAATAACAGAATCCCCATCCCACTTATCACTCTAATTATCAAAGGATAGCAGTAACACAATAGTGACAAAATACAGTTAAAGGAGCTTATTTTAGGGTTGGAAACAGGTCTGAGGACAAAGGAAGCAAAGGCAAAATGCAAGCAATTCATTTCAGTTCTCAGCACACTCCCACAAAAGTGTATAAATGTCACAGTCCTCCTCCCCACTGGTGATCTAGTTAATCCCACTGTCCCTCTGTGAGCTCCCAAACAGTACAATGCATGCATGCATGCATGCAGTTTAGGTGTTGTAAACCTGTGATGAATGGACGTTGGTGAGGTACTGTTATGATGGGCTGGTGGTTGAGGAAGCAGAATGATACTTTACACAAAACTGATGAATTTACCACAGTTTCTCCTGGCTGTACAAACTGCACAGTATCTGTGATCAGGGATGTAAGGCTACACATGATGCCCATGCTTTATCTAACTAACCCTGGCTAAACAATTATAAATTCTATGTTTGGGTAATACCTAGTACACACAACCTTTCTGTGATGGAATGGTGTCACTGCTGACTCACTGGGGATGTCTCCCTATTCATGCAGATACAGGCTGATTACAGGTGAGGAGGATGCAACGACTCCCAGTGCTTTAGGATGCAGGCCTTAAATTATTTATTTATTCAGTTTTGATAACCGGGTAGGCCTACTGAGCCCCGAAGGTCCCTTTTTCAGGAGTAACCCAGATTTAGTTACAGAGTACAAACAGTTCACATACAGAGCAGGTAGGTGTGTTGACCATTTTTGGTTACAATCTGGTCAGTATGCTTTAATAAATAATGACTTTGGTTCTGTGGGTTTCTGCTGGATGCAGGTTGCCAGCTGTGTGTAGGTGTGGTAGACCCAATGTGCATCCAGTGGCAAGGGGTGGCGCCATGATGATCCTCATGAACTGTTCCTCTTCACCCCACAGGGGAACTTGTCTTCACCCACCCCAACAGACTCGGGACCTCAAAGGATTCAATCCCCTGTCAGGACAAATCCTGACAGTAACAGAAACTTCAGTGGCCAGCTACCTTAACAGATATAGAGCAGCTTTCAAGGCAACTTCTGTTCTTTTGGTGCTGAAACCCTGCAAAGGCACTTCAGCTGAATACAAATCCCACTTATTAGGAGTTTTTAAACAAACCACAGGCAAGGTGAACAGTACTTCTTCTGAGCTGTTCAAATGCTGTCTCAGGACTAACTGAAAAATCTTCCTCAGGACCCTTTAACTCACACTTTACACCCACTGTCTAAGAAAAAGTCAATAGATCTGTCTCGGATTGCCTGACTAAGCTACTAGTGAGCTTCTGATCTCGAGACATACTGTACCACATCCAAGACGGCTGCCCCTATACAGTTCAGATCATCTCATACTTCAAACCTCAGATTCTTTGCACTTTGTGCAGCTTCAGGCTGCTGGATGGAGCCCTCCCGGTTACATATGCTACAAATATGTTTATAGCATATGGTTACAAATACTGCAGTATTTAGCCTGTACTTCTTAGCCGCTTAACTCTTCCTGCTATCTTCAACTTTCTCCCCCAGTGCTTGTCTTGGACTTGGCGCCTCATGCATCATAGACCAGACACCTCCACCCCTACTCTTTTCCATACCATTACGCCTACTCTCACACTCTGTTTTGTCTCTCAGATCCTACCGACCCCCTGATTCCCATCCTTTGTTCTCTCCTGCCCACCCTCTAAGCCCCCAAACCGAAGTGTTCCTGCTGAGCTTAACCTCCTGATTTAACTAACACTCCCTTCTCTCTTCCCACAGTTGAAAAGCCCTTAGAAGGGCTTCCAGGAGCCTGCCTGCGGCAACTGCACTTCTCCACGGGCTGTCCTCTAGACCTCACACCAGCAAGCCACCCACTGGATTGGACAGAAGGTATGGTCTCTACCGGGAGCTTCTCGGCCTAAAAGCCGTGATTTCTATTGGCTCCCCTATGACTGAGCTGATACCCGATTGACTGCCTCAGACTTCACTGTTTTTTTCAAAATAGTGGTGCTCACAGCGCTCCTTAGAACTCTGTGTTAGCCTCTCTGACTTGCTGAATTATTTCTAACTCAGATATTCGTCCCACCTGCCCTCCCTAGCTCTGACCTCTATTACATGCTTTCTCCCAAGAGCTCAGCTGCGCCCACATCTCTCTATAGGTGACCTTCTGCCCACTACTAATAAATTCACTCCACTAAGTGTCACTGCTCCTACCACAGCCAACTGGGTGACTGCTAATTAACTCAAGATGGAGTGGTATCTCCTCCTCTGTATCCTATACCTCATCGGAGAGAGGTTAAAAGAAACAGTGACACCAATACAGACCCATCCACCTTATCTGAAACCATTACCTATTACCCATGGGGCACAAGGGCTGACTCATGCTCAAACCCACTCTTCAAACCAGCACCCCAATCCTACTTACCACCCATGTTGCCTTATATCCCAGCACCTGCCATATTACATGGCAGTACCCCTGCAGCCACTACCAGTGGCCTCAAGCACTGCAGGACAAAATATACAGTAAAAGTATGGTTTCACTGGGCACACAGTCTAAGAAAACTGATCCTGCTACTGCTGTTGATTTCTGGTAATGTGCACCCCAATCCGGGCCCACCCAAGGCAAATCCCTCTGTGAGAATGGAGAACCTTAAAATAGTATCCTTAAACATTCTCAGTCTCCTTCCCAAATCACCGCAATTTCAGGCATGGGTGGAAGTGCTCAAACCTGATGTTATAGCACTCACTGAGACATGGCTCTCCCTGAAGGTCAGTGACACTACCATAGCTCTAGATGACTATACTGTGTACCGACAGAATAGAATTACCAAATGCGGGGACGGCTGTCTGATTTACATCAAGCGTGAAATCAGAAGTCAAATACTGCCCACAAGCCTACTCATGAAGGAAGCACAAATCCTAAGCCTCAGGCTTACCCTCGGGCAACAAAATAAAGTGCTACTGCTCTCCACTGTTTACGTACCCCCTGGTACTCACACTGCTGGTGTCCAGCAAGTAATAACCTACCTAGAGCAGTACAAGCAAAAATGGGAACACTTGATTGTCAGAGACTTCAACGTCAATTGGCAGTCCAAGGATGCAACCACAACCCGTGATCAGATCTCAGGCCTCTACCTTTCTCAGCTAGTAACTCAACCCACCAGAGTTAACTATAAAACAGGCACAAATACACTAATTGACTGGCTCCTCACTTCCTGCCCTGAGCACATCTCTGAGGTTACAGTGCTACCAGACACCCTTAGTGATCACTCCCCTGTAGTGTGCACCTGGTCAAACAAGGTCACCAGAAGTGCTCCTCAGGTCACAAGAAACAGATCTCTGAGAACTGGTCAGCTTAACACCTTTAGACAATATCTCACGCTAGTGGACTGGTCACCGCTTGACAGGGCACTTGAAGGCAACCAAGCTCTAAACTACTTCCTCTCAACCTACCCGGTCATCAAAAACTAAATAAAAAAAATATATATATTTAACAAAGAATGCAACGTATTTGCCCCCTATAAAACAATAAAGGTAAGAGGGGCTACCAACATGTGGCTCACTGGCTTCCTTATTAAGCATATGCGCCATAGGGACAACCTGTGGCACAGGGCCAAAGCAACGGGAAATCATCCTGACATTGTGGCCTACAAAACTGCCAGTAACAAATGCACGAAGCTCATTCAACTAGCTAAGGCCTCCTGCTACAATGAGCTCCTGAAGAGGAGCTGGGGCCAGGGGAGAGAGTTCCGGACTCAGTAAAATCTCTCACAGGAAAAACATGTAGAGCTCCTTCTGAACTAATTATCACCACAACTGAGACATACCAGGAGCCTGGCGACATAATAAATGCTTTTAACCAGGCTTTCACTGATCTTAGTATGGTACTACACAGGGATTATCTAGCCCCCCTTCACCTAACTTGCCACCCAACTCCCCGTCTCATTCCTTAGCAACAAGAGGCATCCCCCATTCTACTTTAAGCAGCTCTGTAAGCATGAAACTCTAAAATATGTCAAATGAGTTCTAGGGAGAGACACGAGCAGTTGGCGACCTCATTGATATGCGGATGATAGCTCTGGTACTCAATGAAGTAGTAGAACCACTGACAAAAGTGTTCAATGCCTCCCTACGGTCCAGTGTTTTCCTGACAAATGGAAGGAGGCACTGGTCACTCCGATCTTTAAAACCTGGGATAACACAAACCTGTCCAATTACAGGCCCATCTGTCTCCTCCCATTATCTAAAGTCCTTGAGCAGGTGGTCTCAGACCAGCTTACTAAACACCTATCCAAGTACAACTTACTCTGTGTCCAGCAGCACGGGGTCGGGAGGGATCACTCTACTAAGGCATAAGGCAATTCTAGTGGGGGTAGGAGGAAGTAGGCTGTTGGTTAACTAGGATATGCAGCTTATCCATTAGGTAGGGAAATGGGTAGACTAGGTGGGCCAAGCGGTCCTTATCTGCCATCAAATTCTATGTTTCTATGTTACTCTCTCCATACTGGTTGATTATACCTCCCAAATCTATGACGCCTTTGATGAAGGTCTGGCTGTGGGGTCGGTCTTTATTGACCTCACAAAGGCATTCGACACTGTCAACCATACACTCCTACTCCAAAACCTCCTCAGCCTAGGCCTATCCAGGGACACAGTGAAATGGTTTGACAGCTACTTCTCCTGCAGGACGCAACGCATCAAAATCAATGGGAGACTCTTGGAACCAAGGACAGTGAGCCTAGGTGTCCCACAAGGGTCAATTCTTGGGCCACTCCTCTTCAGACTCTTTATCAACCCTTTACCTTCTGAATGCCCTGCACACATCATGCTATATGCAGATGATGCGGTCATCTCTGTTAAAGGCAAAAATCTGTCACTGATCTCTGCCGAACTACAGGACAACTTCCACAAACTTGAAAAATGGTTCTCAAATAACAAACTTTTGCTGATCTACAAAAAAAAAAAAAGAGCAGGCTTTTTTCTGTTCAAAAGTATAAGAAGAAGTTTGGGCCTCTGCAGGTCCAGAGTCTCAAAGGTAATATACTGGAACAAGTCTGCACCTTCAAATATCTCGGGGTTCACCTAGATGACACCCTATCATTTGGAACCCATGTTGATCATGTTGTTAAGACAGCCAATGCTAAGCTTGGTGTCCTCTACCGGAACTGGAATTTCATGACCCCGGAAGCCCTAAAGCTGGTCACAAGCTGTTCAGTCTTATCCACCATAGACTATGGCCTTGTTAGCTATGGAACTGGAACCGATACTGCCCTCAAAAGGGTAAAAACCCTAATCAACAAAGCATGCCATCTAGTTCTGGGGGCTGATTACTGGACTCATATTTGCACCCTCTATCACGAGACAGGGTGGCTCCCTCTCCATCATAGGATTCTTTTTCAAACGTGCCTGCTGGCAAAGAAGTTCATGCTAGGACTTACCCCTAGCTCAACCTCCTGCCTTTTCAAAACCATTCAACCAACAGTTAGGACTAGAAATGCAATCAAAGGGGGTTTGGTGGTGTCATTTAAATGAACAGTACAAGCCCACAGATCCCTCTCATTCCGTGGACCCAAGTGGCTCAATGAACTATCCAAGGACCTGCTCGAGTGTGATGAGATTAGCCAGTTCAAATCAGGTCTCTGAGCACACTTAGCCCTTGAGAATGACTGCAAGCGTTTCCACTAATCCATACTTCCCAGTCTTTTCATACCACCCTCTGGGTACTAAAGAAATCACTTCACTGCCCCCCTACAACTGCCCACCACCATTTCCTCTTCTGCATCCCCAACCCCTCATCCCCATGCCCCTCCTCCACTTCTACAGTCAACTCCACCTAGCCCCCTCCCCTGCACCCCCTACACAGACGCTTCCTAGCCACCCTCTTACCCCATCCCCATCTGCCCACCTAACAACTCTGCTGCCACCTCACCCTCCTTTCCCGATGGCATGCCTGACAAAGCCTTCTCTGGCTGCTTCTATGTCATGCCCTGACCAAAGCCTTCTCTGGCTGCCTCTTTACTGGTCAATAATGTGTGTCACTATCCGTATATTTTACCCTGCACTTACTCTGTTGTCTGCCTAATTATACAGTCTACCTATGTTTCAGGATACAGTTCCTTGATCTCGTACTGAGTTCTAATCCTGGCTTTCCTCCTCACTAGCTTCCTACATGTTTATGTATGTGCATGTCTATATGTAAGTGTTGTGTGTGTATATACTGTATATATCTTCATTTATGCACCCACTGAACCTGAAATGCAAGCTTTCTATGTACTCTTGAAACTTTTGTAACCTATTTTGCAACCAATTTGTTGACTGTCCATTGTATCTGTATGACTTGGAACCTTTGTAAATGAGTCTCTGACTCAAATGTATTAATCCCAGTCTGAAATAAATAAATAAATAAATATGGTGGTCACTGGGGCCAGGAGGCATTGTTGGAGGTCAGAAGCTCCCTCTGTTGGAAGCTCTGGAATTTGAGCTCCCTGTCAGGAGCAAGTTCCTCTGATCGCACTGCTGCCTGTCACAGAGATTTATGGGGCTTGCTTAGCCCAGAGCCCAACTTTGCCTCCTGTGCTCTCCAAATCTGCTGGTTTTCACAATGGGGGGTCAACTCTGCTGATTTATGTGACTGCTGTGTTTACTTTTGTCTCTGTTCTCAATCCTAGTGCTCCCCCCATTCCATCTGTAAATAGTCAGGTGTGTAGACTTTATGAGAATGAGGTGAGCCTTAGGCTTGAGAAGCCCAAAGCACACCCCATGCCTGCTCTCCTGCCTGCTTTGGGGGTGGGGTTTTAGGGTTGTAATCCCTAACACCATATTTCCCAGTGTTTGTTGCTTCGGCCCTAACTGGAGCATCAGCACAGTTTTTGCAATTTATTTCCTTGCTTTCTGAGATAGTGTAATAGTATCTTTATTTCACTGTGGGAGTGCAGGATCAGTCTCTCCGTGAATCACGTATATGTAGCTGCGGAAGCACAGGGCACCCCTCAGCACTGCTTCCATTGATAGGACAACAGTGACTAAATTGTCAGCATAGCCACCTTATTTCCCCCACCTCATGTGCCCGGTACAGAAAGTTTTCAAATCCCCACCAAAATGTAATTCTGCACAACTGACAGAGTCACAATAAAAAAAAAAAACATGAAACTGGATGGCAACGTATTAGAGTTTAAGTGTTGGACAGAAATCACAACTACATAGACAGGTAACTCAGTTCATCTCAGGGATGGTTCACAATAACAGGTATCTCTTTTTCTTTATGCACTTTCTGTGTATTAAAGTTTTTCAATGTTACATAAAAGCCAAGACATACAAATATAGCAATGTCCCATAATTTCATCATCATATCCAATAAACCCTAAGTTTATGTCAAGTAACATGATTCAGTCCCATACTTTACATCTGCAGGCATCTTTTAAAGTAAATGTTGAAGGTTCCCATAGGAAATGGGAGTAGCAACCTGTAGCTATTGTGAATCAGTCTCCTACCATTCAAACTGCCAAACAGTGCCGTTTTCCATGAAAAAATCATTTTATTTTAGTGCTCTGCTTCATTTGCATAACCCGCCCCTTTTGTTCTCAATGCTGTGACATCATACCAGGGAAACAAAGTTACTGTACCCACAATGCCTCACTATGTAAATTAGTATACAGGGTATTATATTTTTGTGCTCACTGATGAAATAGGAGACTACATCTCTCAGTATAGAATTCTTGTAGCTAGATATGGTATGTACAATGCATTGTTGTGAAAATAAACAAACAAAAGGTTATATTTACACCACCACATAAATATGGGACAGCATCTCAAAGTAAGGAAACTGTAAAACAGGTTTGTATTTTATCCACAATGCCTTGCTACAGTTATTTACATGTTACTGCTCATCATCAGCAACACAAGAGACTGTAAGTCTGAGTAAAAGTACATTTAAGGCAACATTATAAATTACTCAGAATTCCTTGTTGCTGTATGTAAAACAATGATAGCGCCCTGATATGACATCATTTGGGAGTGCGACCACACACAGGAAATTGGAGGACAAAACCCTGATAAAACAGTAATAAAATGACAATGACAGATTTTTTACAAAACCAACTGCAGCTTCAACATTTGAAGCATGTCTGTCAATGGCATGCTATGTGTAACAGGCATTTGGGGAGCGTTCAACATTTACTTTAACTTTGGATTGAAAATTCTCTGTGATGGGGTTGAAGTGACCTCCCATGGAAGCATATTCACAGGACAGTTGGTGCTACCTGTTACCGGTCCCCCTGCTGGAATGGTAGGGTGCAAGCAGTTTCCCACCCTGAAGTGGGCATTCCTGAACCCCTGCTGCATTGGTAGAGACACAAGCAGCTGCCTGGCATCATGGCATGACATCACAATCCCTCTGTTAGGGTGACAAGGATGCAGGCACCTGCCTGCTGCTGAAGTGGGCCATCCCATTCCCCCACTGGAGCAGTGAAGACAGAAGCAGTTTTCTGCAACCATGTCACCCAATCGCAGTCTCACTGCTGGAGTGGCGGGGACACAAGCATCTGCTCACTAGCATGGTGGCCCTTCCCAGTCCTCCTTTCCCGCTTAAGCAGCGGTTATTTGAATTAACCTACCCTTCTTTACCATCTATGCAAAATGATCTCACTAGTAAAACTTGTGCACAAACATTAAGGTTAGAGAGTGCAGGCCCAAGGAGAGCTTCAAGACCAGTTTAAAAACACATCTGTTTAAACAGGATTCTAATATCTGATGTTTTCATGGATTGTGGGAAATTTTAACTGAAGCTGAAATATTTGTGAGATTTTTATTGAAATGTTTTATGATATGTGTATGTACAATGCTTTGATTCCTGAATTGCGCTATATAAATAAAAAAAATATTATTATTTTATTATCAAGGCACTGATCAACGTTTGTTGTACAGAGTAGCTGGACTGTGGGATTCATTGCTTCAGGAACTGATTAAACCAAAAGGTGTAGCTCAGCTCAAGGAAGGGTGAGATAGAAACCTGAAGGACAGTGAGATCAAGGGATCTGTGATAACTGAGCAAATACCAGGACAGACACAATTGACATATATTAGCCATTCTTATTAATTGATTATATTCTATGATAGATGGAAAACAGCTCCATTAAAGGTTAATAATTGGCCATCTTGCCTTTATCTGGGGTATGATATTATGGATATGCTGACATTAGGGTAGGATGTAGGCATCCAGACCTGAGCACCTCAATTACCTGTCCACATTCTGGCACATTAGTCAGAATTAGCTAAGGACACTCCTCTCTCTACCCTCCTATGAATGACAAACATTTAATTGTGTACGTTTTATTTAGCATGTATTTTTGATGTTTCTATGTGTTTACAAAATATTGCTTGTGTCCATGAAAAACTTTCTGTCGAACAATTAACTTGAATTACTATAATGATTATTACGATAATTGAGTGAATGGTGGGACAGACATGGTGAGACTGTGATGTTGCCGCCAGAAAGGACACCAGTGCTGAGCACCATACTTCTGAGATCTTGGCCTTACCAGTGACCTGTACAAGGGTAGTATAACCTCATCTCTTCTACTACTGATCCCCTAGATGTGCATCCAGCATCTTGTTTGCCCATAACATGTTTGATGTGGCAGCCATTTTAACCCGCCTCAGTCACCCTCTTAATTGTGCATGGAGTAGCAAGACAGGGCTGAGTCGGGAAGTGCGGCCGCCATACACTGACCTGTGGAGCAAGACTTTGTTTTACAATGTAAGGCCCATTTGTGGATCGTGAACATGCAGGAGGAAACTACAATATACAATTTTATTTCTTCGTAGCATGGCGCTGCAAATGCCTGATCTGTTCAGTCTGATGACACAGTTGAACTGCTTGAATGATGAATGATGTGAAATTTAAATTTTTTTTCAACGTCGTACGGTTACTGAGATATTAGCATTTGAATATTACAGCTGCTCGTTTTCTGCTCCGAGGCCCATTATTATGCATACATTCTTTGTTTTCACTGTCTTTCTCAATGGTGCTTTTGGGGAAAAATAGGATGTGTGCTCCACTTACTGTTACACGTAGGCTTTACACTTGTATTTCCGTGCCACTTTGCGATAAGCGTCCTTGTATGCCACCATAGAGTTACCTTTGCATTTCCATTTCCGTTTGCGTTATTGTTACCATGTGTGTTTCTACTACTGTTTGTGTTTGTCTTTCACTTAGAATCACCATGAGTATTACCATTGTGTGTTGCGGCTGCCCTTCCATTTCCATTGCGTTTCTCTTCTGTTTTGCATCACCCGTGTTCTTATCATTACCATTTGCATTTCAATTGCATTCCCGTGCATATGTGCATTAGGTTTGCATTTCCATACTCACTTCCATTTGCATTTCTGTTTTCTTTGGTGTTATTATTGCTGTTACTGTTACCATTGCGTTTACAATTGGTACTGTCACCATGCATATTACGGTTTGCATTTCCGTACACCTTGCATTTGCATTTCCGTTTCTATTTCCTTTCCCATTACTTTTGCTGTTACAGTTATCATTTGCGTTTACAATAGCAGTACTGTGACCGTGTGCGTTGCCACTTGCTATTCCCTATGCGCTTGCATCTCCTTTTGCGTCAATGTTCCCTTTGGCACCACTTTACGCCTGCATTTCTATTAACGCTTGCTTTACAATTTACGTTTGCGTTACCATGTGCATAACCATTATCGCTTGCGTTTGGGTTGCTGTTACCGTTACTATGTCACAAAAAAATCACATGGTGGGAGCATTCCATTCACTATTTATAGTCCTCATTCTGAAAAAGCAGGGACATTAGAGGCAAAAAACTCCATTTAATGCATCAGTTAGGGTTGTTCCACATTGACAAAAGTGAGGAAATTCGATGTTAGGGTTGAACCCCCCTTTGAACCCACCCCCACCCTGTCCCCCCAGCCGGCATCAGGGTGTGCACTGGGGTCATCGGTCCTAACTCTCACCCCATTCTCCTATGCTTCACCAACTCGGCTTGTCTACACATGTGATGGGGTGAGAGTTGGAACGATGACCCCAACGACACCTTGATGCCAGCTGGGGGCAAGGTGGGGTGGGTCCGGAAGGGGATTTCAACCCTAACATTGAATTTCCTCATTTTTGTCACTGTGGAACAACCTTAACTGATGCATTGAATGGAGTTTTTGCCTCTAAGATATATCTATCTATATATATATATATATATATATATTCATTACTAAAACTTTGTTAATGCACAAGTTAGGGTTAAAGCGACAAAAGTGGAGAAATGAGATGTTAGGGTTGATCCCCTAACCCCACCCACCTCCCCATCCTCCATAGACTGACAGATGCCGGCATGTGCCATGGGGTTGTCAGGCACAACTCTCACCCCATTCTATGCGTAAACAGGTTGACATGCTATACTAAAGAAGAATCAGGTGAAAGTTAGGCTTTGATGACCCCGTGGCACACCCCAGTGTCTGTTGGTCTGTGGAAGATAAGTGAGAGGATTAGGGCTATACCTAACATCTCATATCCCCATTTTGTTGCTTTAACCCTAATTGATGCATTAACAAAGTTTTTTGCAAAGAATTTCTTACTTTTTCAAAAAGTGTAACATAATTAGTAAAAGGCTCCCATGCTCCCATCAAGCTGCCCATTTGTGCATAATGGTACATGTCTGTTGAGCACGGGCCCTGCACTCCTACTACACATTAAATATGGAGCCATACAGCAGCCCTATAGGGCAAGGAACACTATAACACAAATCTGCCAATATCTCAGCAATCATAGCTGCTATGAAAAATCCAGTGTTGTTGTAATCATGACAGTGATGACCTCCATGCAAGATAATCAATGAAACCTGCATCTCACATCATTTTGAGATATGGGTGTCAAACGCCTTGGGCACCACAGTTCAACGAATGCAAAGTATCGAGAATTTTGAGTTTTTCCACCCAGTTTTCAACATGGCATTTTGGGGACACACCTCATGAACAATGTCACTGTCATTTCGTTAATCTGTCCCGAAAGTTGAGTTCGCACAGTGAATTGCCATTCTAAGCCACAGGTGCAAAATCATGTTTTGGGCAGGATGTGAAAAATGACAGCTATATACTGTTCATGAGGAGGTGTGGAAAGGGGTAATGTTGAAAACCAGAAGGAAAATATTAAAATTGGCGGTTACCACACATGAAACCACAACGCATTGCTAACGTGGCTATTTTTGCAAATTTCTTAACCAAATTTTCAACATAAGCTTTTTGGGAAATTCTCTCATGAACACTGGCACTGGGATTTTGTTACTTCATCCCAAAAGTTGATTTTGCACAGCAACGTGCCATTCTGCAGCAGAAGAGTGAAAACACATTTCAGGAAGGATGTAAGAAATGACAGCTGTACTGTTCATGAGGAGGTGTGAAAAAATGGTAAAGCTGGAAATCTGGAGTGAAAATATTAAAAACTGGAAAAGTTACGAGCGTGCATAGAAACTGGGCAACTTATGCTTGTAACATGGTCATTTTTTGGATTTTTTACATCAAATTTTCAACATGGGCTTTTTGGGACCTCCCCTCATGAACACTGGGACTGTCATTTTGTTAATCAGTCCCAAAATGTGATTTCTCATCCCAAAAGGTGACTCCATGCAGTGACCACAAAATCACCTTCTTGACCGAGTAATGAGATGACAATGACATTGCTCATGAGACTGGATCCCAAAATGCCTATGTTGAAAATTTGGTGAGAAAATACCAAAAAATGTCTGAAATATCCACATTTAAATTCTCTGTTCGTATCAGAGTCATATGAAGTAGGATCCTAGTTCGTATCGTCATACAAACTAAGGTCCTACGTTGTATGACGCCTATACGAACAAAGAATTTAAATGTTAAATAACACACATTTTAAGGGCATTTTCCAAACAGTGAAGTGCAGAATGCACCTACGGGGTCAGAATAAACAAGCTACATGTGTTGGTTCCTCCCCAGAATATCATTTTGGGAGGTTTCTAAATTTAAATTTCAGGCAAACTGGAAACAAGATGGTGGCCATACAAAAGAGGAATTTTCTCATACACTGCAGGAGTGCCTACTGAGCATGCGCAGAAATTGTTTTTTCAAATTTTTAAATTGCAATAACTTAAAAATGGCTTTTTTTTTTTTCACCATACTAGCAAAAGGCACATCTGTCCTGAAAATTTCATACCAAACAAACCCTCTGGGCTGTAGGAAAGTTCAGAGAAAAGCCCCAGCAAAGTCAATTGGTAAAACCTTTTTTTTTCACCTCTCTGTAACTCAGAGACCGCACATCAGACAGGAACAAAACTTGCCAGATCAAGAGATTTACACCACAGGAAGGGGCATACCAAATTCCGTGAAAATCTCTTCGACAGTTAAAAAGTTATTAAAGTAAAAATTTTAAGTTTAACATTGAGATGCCTACTCAACCCTAACTATAGGCGTGTGACTGCACCCCTATAATATCTATCTATATATATATATATATATATGTGTGTATATATATATATATATATATACACACAACATATATATACTCACACACACACACAAGCACATATATATTTTATATATATATATTTTTTCATTGCAAAAACTTCATTACTGCATCAGTTAGGGTTCTTACTAAAGGGATAAAAGTAGGGAACTGTAGGGTTAGGGTTTCCAGCCCTAACACTCCGCCCCCACCCTGAAGACACTGACAGGCATCGGGGGAGTGCCTTGGGCTTGTAAGCCCTAAAGCACACCCATTCTCCTATCTGTGCCCATCTCAGTGTAGTTACTTATGGAATGGAGTGAGCATTAGGGCCAATGACCCCAAGGCACACCCCAATGCCTGTCATTGTCTGTAGGGTGGGGGTGGGGTGTTATGGCCAGAAACCCTAACACTTCATTTCCCTGCTTTTATCACTTTAGTAAAGACCCTAACTGATGCATTAATGAAGATTTTTTGCTGTGAATTTCCTTACTTTTTCAGATAGTATAATCATATCCTTATTTGTCTGTGGGAGCGCAGGGCCCTCTGGGCCATATGCTGCCATCCCTCCATAGATGCCTATATGTATGTAGCCATGGAAGCACAGTGCCCCCAGGCCCTGTGCTTCCATTTATAGGACAGCAGTGACTAGATTGTCAGCATAGCCATTTTAGTACCCCACCTCATGTGCAGAACATTTTGGAATCCATGTCAAAACATAATTCTGCACAACTGCAATCCATTCTGCACCACAGGTGTGAAACACATTTTGGGCAGGATTTGAAATATCATAGGTGTGACATACATGAGGACAGGTAATAAGAAGGCTACACTGAAAATCTGGGCAAAAATATTTAACATTTCTGAAGTTACGAGCAGCCATAGCAAAGTTTCAATGAATGGTCATAACTTTGGTGTTTTTTCATATTTTTACCCCAAATTATGAGCATAGTCTTCTTATGACCCCGCCTCGTAAACCCCATAGGTGAAAATGTTCAAATGCATGCCAAAATGCCATTCCGCACAACAGGTGCAAAAACATGTTGGGAAGGATGTGAAAAATCACAACTGCACTGTTCATGAGGTGGTGTAAAAAATGGGTATGCTGAAAACTTGAAGTCATAATATTACAAATTACCCAAGTTTTGCATGTGTGTACAAACATTTCAAGGAATGCTCATAACGTGGCCATTTTTATGATTTTTTTCACCAAATTTTCAAAATTGACTTTTTGGGACCCCACCTCATGAACTGGCACTGTCATTTTCTTAATCTGTCTTGAAAGGCGATTTTGCAAAGTGACTGCAAAATCACCTTCTGTGGTCAATTAATGAAATGACAGTGATAGTGTTAATGAGATAGTGTCCCAAAAAGGCCATGTTGAAAATTTGGTTAAAAAATATCCAAAAATGCCAAAGATAGCAACTTAAGTTCAAAATGTCATTGAAATACATTATGCGGCACTTACCTTGATTCCTCAGTTCATGGTTCAGCTTTGAAGAGTCCAGACATGTCCCAGTCCACAGAAGATGACAGACGATGACCTCTGGTGGTAAGTATATGGCACGGGGGAGGTGTGGGGTGGTGGGTGCTCAGCGGGAGGGAGGGATAGGGGAGGGATGGGGAGACAATGAAGGACCATTTTCTTTTTCTAGCATTAAGAAAAGAAAAAAAGACTACAGGGACAGTTTTCTTTTTCTGAATTTGAGACACATATTTTGGGACATTGAGGGTGGGCTCCTCAGTGTCCCAAAGCAGCAAATGTCTGCACCACTTGAAGCATACTAGAATTACAGTTTTATTCAGTTTAAAAATAAGAACAAACTGCCATTAAAATGTCTCCTGCATCAGGCAAGGAGAACCTCTACTGGTTTCACACAGTCAGGTGCATCATCAGGAGATGTTTTAATGGTGGTTTGTTACTTGTAAACTAAATAAAGCTTTACTTTGAGTGGTGTGGACATTTGCTGCTTTGCTTACATGACTTTTGTGCCCAGCACACTCATTCTGTGTTAGAGCTGTTTTGCTGTGCTTGTCCCCAGTGTCCCAAACTGCTGGGGGGAAGACATATCTAGGGACAATGGGAGTGGGTTCCCAGTGTCCCAGAGTGGCGTGGGTCTCAAAGACATATTTTGGGACACTGGGGAGTGGGCTCCCCAGTGTCTCACAGTAGCAGGGGCTCCTAGTGCTGACACAGGGATTGGGCCCCAATGTCAGCAGCACTATGGTACATCAGGAGACTGTTTTCTTTATTTACAGGTTATAATTAATTAATTAACACAAGCAGAGACAAGGCTAAATCAGAACAATCCAAAGGGGCTTAGAGTCTTCCCATATGAACAGGAGCAGGAGTTTGCATCATCCTGTACAGGATCTGAATTGACTGGAGAACCAGCCCCCAAGTGGTAAGAACAGGAGTGCAACCTGCAGCCACTGCCACCTGCTGTCAGCAGTGTCCAGCCCCTGGGACAAATCTTCTTCCCACGGAATGGATATGGATCATGTACAGATGCTGTTGATACTGAAGCACAAGACAGAAGTGGAAGACTGGAGGTGAACTCCCCAACTGGGCAAGGCAGCAGTACAATAAATCCTGCAGTCCTGTAGCCGAACAGATGTGAAGCTCGAACTTTACCCTTCCCAAGCATGGACATATAATGAACGAAGGACTCTTATAGAAGTTCCGACATGGTGTTTGTGGTCCTTTCTGTTGAATTAATTTAGTTTGCTGTGTAAACTGTTACTTTTAACCAGATACTCCCTGGCCACTCCCCTCAGTGTGATTCTCTGGTTTTCCCAGGAAAAGACACACCATACTGTGAAATCTTTTTGCATTTTGACTCTATTGCCTTGGGCTTCTTTCCCTTTAGAGGCTCTCAAACAAGTAAATAATAGATAAATTAGGTAAATACAACAGGTGTTTACCTAATCAGGGTCTGAGGAACTGGATTCTGGGGTCAGTTAGCCACAGAAATGATTAGAAAAGTTTTTGTAGCAGCCACACAACTGTTAGTGCTGCAAATTAAAATTGTGGCACAACCCCATTGTTTCGCGAAACAGTGCTACAATTTGCAGTACTTTCACAAATGTAGTTTTGTAAATTGCGGCACTAGTGCTGCAATTTGCTGCAGTAATAATGGCCCAATTGAAATGAACACATTTCTGGCCATTTGTATAAAAAACTAAGCATGGAATCCAAATCCTAGGGCTCCGATTAGGTAAACACAATTGTTGGTATTTACCTAAGGCCAGTATTTTTTAAACTATTTAACTTTTTCAACATTGTAACTAAAAACAAGATGGCAGAATCTTGACACTACATTCCGTATTTGCGAAAGCAACTACTCCTTTGTGGCAGCAAAAGTGCTTTCACATGGCACATCTAATTTTTCCCATGGGATATAATGGAAACTGAAATTTAATAACTTTTGCAAGGATTAATATTTTTCACCAAACTATCAAAATGCACATCTGTGACCAAATCCCATATACCCTGAAAGTTTCAAAAGAAACCCCCAAGTCATTTCGGATAAACAGCATGACAAAGAAATTGTCAAAAAGTGGTAATTTTCACATTTTGACATTCCATATCTCTGCACCCATACATCTGACCAGAATGAGCTTGCCAGATCCAGAGATCTATGGCACCCGACAAGCGCATGCCAAATCCCATACAAATCAGCCAAATGGTTGCAAATTTATTAAAGTGCACATTTTGGGTTTAACAAAGAAGTGAAGTCTGAACCCTAACTATACGACTCTGTGTCATTCACAAAGTTGTGAATGAATGCACACGATCACACTGCAAGCCCATTGGTTGACAGTGTCCACCAATGGGTTTCTAGGTGTATAGTAAGCTGTCATTCACTGGCAGTTCAGTCGGCGGGCAGCCGTGACAGTGTGTGGAGGGATGTGCTGCCTGCTGCCTCATAGTAAACTAGAAAAGATGGGTTGAGGGTGGAGTGGAGTGGAGTGTGGTCACCTCAGTGGGTGGGGGTTGGGGAGATCCACTGGACCACCAGTGATACAAGAAATTATTATTATTATCATATGATTTAGTTTGGGGATGGGAGGGTCCACTAGACTACCAGGGATGAGTGAAAATTTATTTTTACTTACATCAGAATGCGAAGGGACAGGGGTTGGTCCACTAGACTACCAGGGATGGACTACAATTTATTTTATTATTCACATTGGGATTCAGGGATGGGAGGGGCCACTGGATTACCAGGGTCATATAGGGATCTGTTTTATTTCATGATTGGGGATGGGAGGGGGTACCACTGGACTACCAGGAAGTTATGCTTACATTTCCTTACAGTTCGGATGCGGTACATGGCTTAGGAGGTAGCCACCAGGGGCTGGAAAGCTGCTGTGCTACCTTCCTGTGGGTGGCTACCAGTTAGGTGTGTTTTCCACATGTCTAACTTTGTGAGGCACATCTCTGAAATGTGCGGGCAGATGCGCCACACATCCTGGCCAAATATTGCGAAGTGCCGCATATGCACATACATAATCTTTGCACTGTGGTGCATCCGGAATTGCATGGTGCATCACTTCCTTTTGCATATGGCATGGGGGCACACTTCTGGGGATGCAACAGTGCAAACCAGTTGCTCTGGGCACATCTCCTTTGAATATCTAGGCCATACTGCATATATCGCGCCCCTATAGTTAGGGTTAAGTAGCCTGTTTAATGTTAAACCTCAAATTTTACACATTAATATCTTTGGCTGTCTTTGACGAAATGAGTTGAAATTTTGTATGTGTTGTCTAGGAGGCAAGGTCTTGATGTGTGGAAATGTTTGTAACTGAAGCTTGTGCATTTATTGACATCCGCATGTGTCATTTTTGGAAAAAAAAAAAACTTTTTTCCTATACTTAACATTGTTTTTTTTTGCTCTCGCCCACAGACTACAATGTGAGGATTTTTTGCCCTAAACATGCAGGGGACATGTGTCATGTCCCAAGGCAGCACCTTTGACTGATCTAGAGAATAAATATCAAAGGATTCCAGAGTTATTAGGCTTTGAAGATTAGTGTTTTCTAACCTGTGCATGTGCAGTAGGATTTTTCAGGCAACGTTCTGTGGCGAAAGTAAAAATTTGGTGGCACAAATGTTAGTTTTTTGTTTTGCCACTGAATTGGCAGGGCACCAAACATTTTTGGTGTCATGCCAACTACCATCTTCTTCAGTTTTCCACAAACTGACAAACGTGGAAAATACATAAATCTGCTGAGATTTTTTAAAAACTAACATCAGAACCCAGCTAAACGGGACCCATTTAGCTAGATTCTGATGTTTGTTTTTTAACATTGTGCCCACTAATATATTTTCTGGGCACCCAAAATCCTGACGACCCCAAGACACATCCCAACGCCTGTTGGGGTGTGGAGAAAGGGGTTGGGGTGGACTGGTAGGGTTGGTTGGGGGTGGGATGGGATGGGATGTTAAGACTGGGAACCCTAACACCAAATTTCCATACTTTTGTTGCTATAATATAAACCCTAACTGATGCATTAATGGAGTTTCTTGCAATGATAGATATGTGTGTGTGTGTATATGTATCTATCTATCTATCTATCTATCTATCTATCTATATATATATATATATAGAGAGAGAGAGAGAATATGATAGTACACTGTGGTGCCACTATAGTTAAGGTTGAGTACCCCAGTTAAGGCTAAATCTGAAATTTGGCAGCTTAATAACGTTGCCACTATATGACAGATTTGCCTGAAACTTACTCACAGTCTGGTACCATAGATCTCTGGACCTGCCAAGTTTTGTTACGGTCAGATGTACAGTCATGGAGCTACAGAGCACCACAAAATGCACAAATTAGCATTTTTGCGCATTCTTTGCTCACACACCTACAGATAGCATGGTTTGCGCACCTGATCTGAAATTAAGCTCTTTATTGATTTATTACAATGAACAGACATGTGGTACAGTTAACTTCCAAAACTATAACATACCAATACAAACATCCAATGCCGTAACTACAGCCAGAAATAAAATGCCATAACATCCCCCCCCCACCCCTGAAGGTGCCACCCCCAATTCCAATCTGAAATAGTGTGAACTGATTAGAAGCGCATCGGGACCCTAAACTGCAGTGTTCCAGAAACCAAGATAAAACAAAATAAAGGAGGGATATTCCTGCCAGAGGTAACACTAATAGGGAATTAATGCAAATACAGATCGTACAATTTGCCCCATTTCTGCTTAAAAGTGAAGCTAACATTCCTGGAGCCGGCTATTAATCTTTCCATCTTGAAACATAGGGAAATTTCCTTGATCCATTCATTATATGAGATATCCAATTGATCTAGCCAATGTCTAAGGACCAATCTCTTAACAGCCATTGAGATTAGGGCCATGTGGAATTTCCGTTCCTTAACACTGATATCTGAATATAACCCCAATATACAAATCTCAGCTGTAAATAATTCCTTAAGGCCCAAAATTGGGTCAATATTGGCATTAATTGTGTTCAAAGTGAGGCCACCTTATCACATTCCCAGAAAATGTGTAGTAAATTCCCTTCTCCCTTGCCACATCTTGTGCAGCTATTAGACTTTAACTTACCAAACTTAGTTAACCTAGTTAGTGTAATACATATTGTTCAGAATAAAATATTGTATAAGTCTATTCCTATCCAGAGTAATGTATTTATATGTATCTCTCCAAATCTGATACCAACTTACAAGAGGGCTGGGTAAGAGAGAGGACCATATCTTGAAGCCAGGTATTGGATTAGCGTACTTGGCTACCAAAAGGTAACAATATAATCTGGCTATACCATGAGGATTGGTAGTGCACACCTTTACCTGTTCCAAAAAAGATCTTGTTTGGGAAGGTGCACTAACATACCCAAAACATTTCCCCAGAGAGTGCCTCAATTGAAAGACTTTAAATATATATTTCTGTGGAATATTCAGTGCTGTTAGCAAGCTATCAGAGGAGCCAAGAGAACCCTGAGAGTAACAGTCTTCCACCGACCGGTCATGAATTTGAAACCAGTCTGGAGATAAAAGTGATCCCAATTTTAATATTAGGGTTGAGAGTTAAAGGTTGAGCCACATCTTTGGTATCTAGAAATTTTAAGAAAACTCCAGCAATGAGAGAGAATTCTAACAGAAAGACCTATGAGACCCGAATATCTTCCGGCAAGGATGAATAGTTATAGTAGAAGATCTGAGGGAGACTTAGGTTATATTTATTCAACAGTCTAAGTTCCAATTCTAGCCAGGCGGGTTTATAACCTTCATACTGAGGATTACTCCAGCCCCACCTAACTAACTGGCTGGCCCAATAATAAAACCTGAAATTAGGGAGACGGAGACCCCTTATCCTTAGGGCAAACTGAGCTTAAGATAAGCTCTTCTGGGGTGCTTGCCCCGCCAAATAAATTTAGATAAGGCCGAATGTATCCGATGGAAGTAATTTATAGGGAGCCAAATATTGAGAAGGTTCAGAGGGTAAAAAATATGAGGTAGTATATTCATTTTAATTATACTGATCCTTCCCCCTACCGATAGCGGAAGGCTATCCCATCTATTAAGGTCCTTCTGGATTCTTTCCCACAAATCGTCCAGATTGAGTTTTTTAAATACCTCCACATCTCGAGCTAAATATATACCCAAATACTTGAGAGAAGTCGAGGCCCATTTCATGCCAAATTGAGAGAAATTGGCAAGAAACGTAAGGGAGTTAAGAGGGAATATCACCGACTTGGATAGATTTAACCTGTAGTTGGACACCTTTCCAAACTGATTAATAATATGTAAAACTTCCCCTAGAGAAAATTCTGGGTTCGATAGATGCAAGAGAATGTCGTCTGCAAAGACAGAAAGGGTCAAGACTTGCTGAGAAATAACACATCCTGTGATCAGGGTGAGCCCTTGATACAAAGGATGAGAGGTTCAGATACAAATTGAATAGATAGGGGACAAGGGACAACCCTGACGGGTACCAGAATGCAGGGAAAAGCAGGATGAAAAAACCATTACAATAAATCCTGGCGGTGGGTTGTACACTGCTCTGATCCACTGGATGAAAGTCTCAGGAAACCCATTCTAGCAAGAGTGGCCCACAGGAAATCCCAATTAACCCGATCAAAAGCCTTCTCGGCATCTAAAGCAATCAGCGCCATGGGAACTTGGGACTTCTGTGACTCCTGAAAGATATGGGATAGTGAACGCAGGTGATCGGCCGCTGATCTACCCTGAACGAAACCTACTTGCTCTGGACTCAAAAGTACCTGCCATACCTGTTTAATCCTTTGGGAGAGGATCTTAGTTAATATCTTAATATCATAATTTAACAGTGATATTGGTCGGTAGCTAACTAGTTCCAAATGGGGTTTATCCGACATGTGATCAGAATAATTGTAGCCTCCAACAATGAAGGATCTAGGAGTCTGAGGAAAGTATGTGATTGAACAAATTTAGAAGAAGGAAATTTCTTTACTGAAAGTTTATAAAAATTTGGCGGAAAACCATCAGGTCCAGGGACTTATCCAGGGTAAACCTTTAATGGCCTCTTCTATCTCGCTCCAAGGTGATAGAGTGGTTAGTAGATCGCATTGATGCACTTGCAGGCAAGGGAGGGAGATCCTATCCAAAAAATGGTCTACCTCCGAATGGGATATCTGAGAGGCCCCGGTACCATACAAATCTTTATAAAAGGATTCAAAAATTTGCGCTATATCCCTTGGAGAGGTTTTGATCGAGCCATCCGATGCCTCTAAGGCAGGGATCAGTCTTGAACTTTCAGCCTCCCTGAGCCTTAGAGCAAGCAATCTACCAGGCCTTTCCCCCTGATAGAGATAACATGCTTTGGTTTTGAGGATGACATATTCTGTTTTTTCTTGGATCAAACCTTCATATTCATTCTTAAGTTTGCATAGCTTCTCAAAGTCTGATTGAGAATTAGAGCGAGAAAAGGTCTCCTCAGTGGTCTTAATTTGGTTAGACAGTGAGAAAATCTTAACCCCCCACATCTTTTTCCTCCAGGAGGCCAGCTTAATAAATTCACCTCTAAGGAAACATTTTAGAGAACACCAAATTAAGTCTTCTCTGATATCAGGGCTTTGATTAATTTCGAGGAAAGACGAGATCAAAGATTTAAAATGAGAAACAATAATCATCCTTCAAAAGTTGAGTGTTGAGCTTCCAAGTAGTATCTCTCTGACCAGGTGGGCCAGGAGACAGCTTGATCCAGGCCAGGGAGTGATCCGAAATAACAATTGGTTCTATACCTGAGTGGGATACATTGGCCAGAAGTGAGGAGCTAATTAAGATGTAGTCTAACCTAGACCATGAATGATGTATTTGAGAATAAAAGGAGTAACTACATGGCTGAGGGATTCAAACTCTCCAGGGTCACATAGACCTACTAAGTTCATGAAAACCCTGAGAGCTAATTGAGCAGGGTAGTAGGTTTTTAGATCTATAAGTTCTGTCTAGATCCTGAGTTGGGGTGGTGTTCCAATCTATGCCCAAAATGAAATAGGCGACAGAAAGCTACTCAGCTTATCAGCTAGTTGCATAAAAATTAGGTCCCCATCCACTGGTCCATATAGTGCCCCTAGAACCACTTTCATATTATTGAGCAAGCCCTTGACCAAAACCAGTCTGCCTTCCTGGTCCATAGAACATTCCTCCTCTACAAATGGAATACCTCTTTTAATCAAAATAGCCACACCCCTGCTAGCTGAAGTACCTTCAGAGACAAAAACTTGAGAGAATCCCTGTCGACACAGACCTTTCATCTCTGAATTTAACAAGTGCGTTTCCTGTAAAAAAAAATAATGTCAATATCGAGAAGGGAGCAATTTAGCAGAATCTGAGTTCTTTTAACCCCACCCCTTATACCTCTGACATTCCAAGTAGCCACTTTAATAAACCTCATAGCCATCTTGAGCCATGAAAGGGAATGAAAAAACGAGGGAACACCAGAGGACCCATGACACTTCCAACCGGTTCTTCATAATGTGGCACCTTCCAAAACCTCCCCAACCCTCCCCCCATAACTGGAAATAGATAACTTTACAAGAAAAGGTACTAAGTTGAGAATCTGAAAACGTGGAACTAATGTCTACCTTAATTAACAAGAACAGCCAGAAATAATCTTTAAATAGTAGGTTAACCCTGCACAACCCCCAACCCCCCCCCATATCGACCCAATGTACTTTAACCCCACAAAAACTATATACACAATACCCCAATGAAATAGTAAAATTAAGACCTATGCCCCGAATCTGGGTTAGTAAGGGCCCCCCCCCGAAGGAACACCTGCCCAGGACTTAACCAACCCCAACTAAAAGCTAGTCCAATTCTCAAAAGTCCTTTAATACTGTAAACCCAGATCCAAAAAACCAAAGAACCAATAAAGAGGTTCCTGAACCAGGTGCACCATCTCCCCTTATTTAGGCCGTGAAGCATATCTCCCAGTGGCTGACCACCCCCTGTGCTCCCACCCACCACCCATGGATCATTAGAAAAAGAGAAAAAAAAAATATATATTCAAACATGCCCTGTAAATCATCATGCAACAATCCTGGGATCGCATAGCCTCCCCCATCCGCATTCCTAAAGCCCATCCAAACCCGCTCTCATCCAGGAAATACAGATTATTAGCGCATCTAACCAGCCCAGACATTTTAAAGAGAACAGCATTTAAAAAAGAATTCTACTGGTACCAGTATCCCAGCAGGCGATCTGGTCCCTTAATATCCCACCAGTCAAACATTCGGGCCATCCCCTCAATATATTATGCACCAGGAGGAAACCGTGGGCGGAGGAACCCGTTAAGGACCCAGCGGTCCGTCCCTAAAAGGGACCTGATGAAAATTCCTCCCTGTGAGGCGAGAGTTCCCCTGTTAACCCTCCACCCTCAAAACTAGGCCGCACTCCTCCAGATCCTAAGTAGGGCCCACCAGACCTCGGTACAGGCACCCCCATGATCCCGCCCAGCAAAAACCAGGAATACAGTCAGGACTACTATCAATAGGTAAGAGATCTCCTCATATTATATTCAATTGTAACCAAGGAAGAAAAAAGACCCCAGAGCGTTCCAAGTCTCGACAACAAGTTCAGTCCCCTTTGAACAAATTAGGCAGTTTCGAGGTGAGCTCTGCCAACGCTAACTCGGGAGTTTCATAAGTAAACCAGACGCCCTCCAAAAAGACCTTCAGAAGAGCCGGATAGCTCATCCTGAATTTAATTCCTGCCGCTATTAATTTTTTCACAATAGGGTGAAAAGCAGCTCTCCTTTGTCGGGTCTTGTAAGGCAAATCCTGCGTAATGCGGAGTTTAGCACTGTCCCAGTAAATCGATTCCAGCTCTCTAGACTTCATAAGTACATGCTGCTTCTTGATGAAACTTAGAAACTTTATTATAATGGGACAAGGAGGGGCTCCAGGCTGAGGCTTGGGTTTTAGGGACCCATGAGCCCTCTCAATGTGATATTGCTGACTAATTGGCGAGGGGCCTATAATCTTGTTTAGCAGCTTCTGGGTAAAGGTAATAGTGTCCCTCCTCTTGATTCCGCAGACCGAGGATTAAGATATTGTTCCTCCTGCTTCTGCCCTCCAGGTCTTCCGTCTTCAACTGTTAATTTGTGCACTTGTTGACGAAGCCTCATTACCTCGGGGCTGATTCTCCCCTTCCAGCTTTCCAGTGAGGTCGCCCTAACCTCCATGTCACCCACTTTACGTGAGAGTGCTCCGAGATCACTCTTAATGGACTTCACTTCAGTGGATATGTCCTGGAGAGTTTCGCGGAAAGAAGCAGCTCCTCAGAAAGCGATCCTCTGTGAGCAAATTAGCAGCAGTACCAGGTGAATTATGTTTAGCTGCCTGCCCCAGATTCTGACACCTGGCTTTTTGGTGGTCTTCTCGGTGGTGAGCGGAGTATGCCTAACTCCAGCCTGTTTCATCTCGGCTCCATGACCCAGGAATTCGCACTGCTTCCGAATAGGATCCGCTGAAATGCCAAACTTAAGAGCTTCAGGTAGAAAAGCAAATATAGAGATGGTTTTCAGTCAAATCGGGCTATAAATAGGGCAAAATCTGGTTTTTATCGGGTGGTAGCGGGAGCTCAGGAAGAGCAGTCACCGGTCTCTATGCATCACGTGACTCCCTTTGCGCACCTGATCTGAAACCTTCAGGGAACATGCAGTCAGGGTCCCCAGTGTGCCTTTTGAAGATTTTGTGAAAAATTTTAAACAGTTCAAAAGTTATTCAAAAAACAAGTTTCCCATTATAGTGAATAGGAAAAGTTAAACGATGTGAAAGTGTCGCAAATGCACTTTTTACTTTCACAAATGACCCTTGTTGCGTCGCAAATCAGCCATCTTGTTTTCAGTTAGTGGTCACAGAAATGCTTAGCATTTTAATTTGGGACCCTCTAGGGACACAGTTCTTGTTGTGTTCACCTAGTCGAGCCCTGAGGATGCTAGCCATGTCTTTTTTGGGGGTAGAACACCCCAGAAATATGTTTTTTTACTTTTTGTAAAAAGTAGTGTTGCAAAGTAGTGTCGCATATGTAACACTTTTGTGATTTTAATTGCGAAAGCGTCATGATTTGCAAAAGTACTTTGCGACACTATGACCAAAACAATAGGGAATCTTTGCCACCCTGCTGCAAAAGAACAGTTTGGTCTTTTGGGCTGAAATTTGGAGGGAAGAAAGCAAAGATCCCACAGATGTGCCTTTTTCGTGGTTTGGTGACAAAATATTAGAGGGCTGCAAAGTTACAGCACCCTGAAGGTGACAATTTTTCCCATAGGCTAACATTACGGGGTCCACTGCACCTTTTGGGGCCCATATCTCAAAAATGGTTCCCATTAGGGGCTAAGTGCAAAACTAGCCTGGAAAGTCATAAATAATATGAGTTTTTAATTTTTCTATGTCATACGGTTCCTGAGATACAAGGAATTTAGTATTCCAAGTGCTGATTTTCTGCTCCGAGGGCCATTATTATGCATATATTCTTTGTATTCACTGTGCTTTTGAATGCACCTTTTTGGGAAAAAAAGGGTGTGCATTTGTGTTACTGTTACCATTAGCATTTCCTCTTATGTTTCCATTACCGTTTGCATTAGTGTTTATGTTTACGTCACCGTGTGCATTACCTTTGCATTTGTGTTTGAGCTTGTGTTTGCATTACTGTTACCATTTGCGTTTCCTTTACTGTTTTTGTTTGCGTTTACTTTTCCTTTACCGTGTGCGTTACCATTTGCGTCTATGTACGTACTTGTGTTTGTGTTTACATTTGCATTTGTGTTTCCTTTGGCGTCATCATTGGTGTTACCGTAAGCATTTGCAGTTCCAATTGCTTTACCGTGACCGTGTGAGTTACCATTTGCGTACACACTTGCATTTGGGTTTACATTTGCATTACTGTTTCCTTTGGTGTCATCATTGGTGTTACCATAACCGTTTGCATTTCCAATTGCATTACCATTATCGCTTGCATGTTCAATACCATTTGCATTTGCGTTTCTCTTGGCCTTAGTGTTTGCGTTTTCGGTGGTGTTTCCATTGTCGAGCGCGTTACTGTTTCCTTCTGTGTCGCCATTGCCGTTACCGTTTGCATTTCTGCTTGTGTTACCATTTGCATTTTTGTTACTGTTTTCATTACTGTTTGAGTTTGTATTTCCGTGGCTGTTAGCGTTTGTGTTATCGTTTTCATTACCATTTGCGTTTCTGTTGCCGTTAGCATTTGCATTACCATTTCTGTTTTCATTTATGTTTGCGCTTGCGTTTCTCTTACTGTTTGCGTTATCATTTACGTTTGTGTCACTGTGTGTGTTGCTGTTTGTGCTTGCATTTGCATTACCATCAGTGTTACTATTTTCTTTTACCTCACTGTTTCCATCACCATTTGTGTTTTTGCATTTGCATAGTGCAGTGCAAAACATTATGTTTTTGCGATTTTTCTGCACTGCCTTCCGTGACATGTAGCGAACTATCATGTGGTTCCTGGTCCTGAACCTTGGCACATAGAAAGACCTTTGTTCAAGGAATATGCCAGTTTTCGTTTCGTGAAAAACGTTGTTCTGCTCCAGACCTATTGCCATTTGAAGTTGGCCCGCTTTGCAGTTACTGATTTTTCGGCCAGCAAGTCCACCATTTTAGCGCATTTTGGATGCATTTTCTGCCATTTTGTGGTGGAAGACTTCCTAAAGGTGCAGAAATGTAAAAATGTAATATCTCTGGAATGGTTTGTTCTTTTCACATGAAATTTGGAGGTGTTGAGTGGATGTCCTGGAGATGTGACTTGCTGTTTACATGTTTGAAAAATAATTTGCTGCAGAGATATTGCGTGATGCAGTTAACATTTTGCATAGCGTTCTGCATGGTGCTACTGGCTTGAAATGTATAGCGAGGTAGCCCTAGTGGTACGGAGGTGCCTTGCAGTGGTTTGGTGTAAACATTACCAGGTGTGGAATTACAGTGGTTGTTACAGAAAGGTTGATGGTACTGTGGTAATCCCGCGGTACTGCGGTAAAATTACCATGATTTATTGTGATACAGGGTAAAATCCATTGAAATAACATTGGTGTTTTTAACGTGGTACCATGGTAAATCAGGTAAGTTTTACCATGGTAGCGGAATTACCGCGTACCATCAACTTTTCTGTAACAACCACTGCATGCCACTCCGACTAATTAAAATGTGGTTCATTACACTTCAATACCTTCTGAACCGTATGTCCCATTTGCTTGGCATTTGGAATGTGCAAAATTAATAATACATGTTTGACTGTGACAATTTTCGGGTTGCTGGGACTTACGGTTGCTGAATTGTGCATGTTACATTGTTTGATCGTAGCACCATTGAATGGATATACACACAATTCTGGACACACATTCCATTCACTATTTATAGTGCACATTCTCAAAAGAAGGAAATTCATACCAAAAATCTGTTTAATGAATCAGTTACAGTGGTAGCCATAGACATTGCCAGCTATTTCCTGAAATTTCTGTGATATTTCTGGAGAAATCTCCTGCTTTCTCCATTTCCACAGTAGGGGCAGCAGAGAGAAACTCTTTAGAAATTTCATGAAATATCTGGAAATAGCTGGCAATATCTGTGGCTACTACTGTATGTATTGTTTCACAGTGACAAAAGCAAGGAAATTCGGTATTAGGGTTGCCATCCTTGCACCCACACCCACCCTGCACCCACCAACAGGCATCGGGATGTGCATTGGGGTTGTTGGTCCTAACCTCACCCCATTCTCCTATACTGCACCACCTCAGCTTGTTTAAACATGGACTGGGGTGAGAGTTGGGCTGATGACCCCAATGCACATCCCAATGCCTGTGGGTGGGCTGGGTGGGGTGAAGGTGCAAGGCTAACCCTGGAATTTCCTTGCTTGTTTATTTCTGTGGAACAACCCTAACTGATGCAGTAAGCAGAGTTTTTTGCCATGAAAAAAAAATATATATATATATTCATTGCAAAACAACTTTGTTAGTGCATCAGTTAAGGTTGAAGCATCAAAAGTACAGAAATGAGACATTAGGGTTGATCCCATAACCCCCCACCCTACCACCCCACACCCCCATCCTACACACACCAACAGGCATTGGGGTCTGCCATGGAGTCGTTAGGCCCAACTCTGACCCATTTCATGTGTAAACAGGCAGACATGGTGCAGCATAGGAGACTGGGATGAGACTTAGGCCTAACGACCCCATGGCACACCCCAATGCCTGTTGTTGTGTGGTGGATGGGGGTGGGGTGGTAGGGTGGGGGTTAGGGGCTTAACCCTGACATCTTATTTCCATACTTTTGTTGCTTCAACCCTAACTGATGCATTAACGATGTTTTTTGCAATGAATTTCCTTACTTCTTGAAAAAAGTATAATCTAACTGGAAACTAGTATGTGTTGGCGGGAGCGTGCTCCCTTCAAGCTACCCATTTTTGCATAACAATATGTGTCTGTGGGAGCACACATAACTATGGAGCCATACCACAGCCCTATAGGGCTGAAAAGGAACCCTTGTACCACTAATTTGCCAATATCTCTGTAATCATAGCAGCTATGAAAAAAATTCCACTGCAGTTGTAATTATGACTTTGAAACCTCCCCACAAGACAACATGAACTAAATCCATATATTGCATTATTTCTGAGATACAGGTACAGAAAAGCACTGTGGACAATGCAATGCTATCCTGTGGGAAAAAATCTCAATTTTGTAATGGCATATCTATGAAACCAATATAATTTTTTACACCTAAACAGCATAATTCACGTCTGGGACACCACCTTTATACCCTGCAAATTTCAAGCCAAAAGACCAAACCATTTATTTACAGTGCACTGGCAAAGTTTTTAAAAGTTTTTTTTGTGAACGTGTAATGTACCTGGTAACTGGTATGTGTTGGTGGGGCGTAGACCCTCCGGACCCCATGCTCCCACCAAGCTGCCCATTGCACATAGCAATATAAATTGTTGAAGCTCAGCCCTCTGGGCCCTGTGCCTACTAACAATGGAGCCATACAGTAGCCCTATAGGACTGAAAAGGAACCCTTGCAACACTAATTTGCCAATATCTCAGTAACCGTACAGCTATGAAAAAATTCCACTGCAGTTGTAATCATGACTTTGAAACTTCCACGCATGCTTAGTCCACCTAGCTGCGGGTAGAGAAAAGTCTGTATCTCACATCATTTACGGGATACGGGGACCCAAAGTCACTGTAGGCGCTGCAGTGTTATCCTGTGAGAAAAATCTAAACTTCGTGATGGCATAACTATGAAACTGATTAACTTTTTTACACCTAAATAGCATAATTCACATCTCTGGGACACACCCTTTATACCCTGCAAATTTCAAGCCAAAAGACCAAACCATTTATTTACAGTGCACTGGCAAAGTTTTTAAAATACTAGTTCATGAGGTGGCAAAATCCCCATTCGCGAGGTCAATCCCTGTTCGTGAGCTGTCAAAATTCCCATTCACGAAGAATCCTTGATGGTCAGATTTTGGCCAGCTGGTCTGGAAGTCACGATCAGAGATTTTGACAGCTCACAAAAGGGGATTGGCTCATGAAATGGGATTTTGACAGCTCGCAAATGGGGATTTTGTCAGCTCACAAAAGAGAAACTAAAAAATCCCCTTTAGGTGAGTGAAAAATCCACTTTCATGAGTCAATCCTCGAGGTGTCAAAATCCCTGTGGAGTGAGCCAAATACCCGCTCACGAAGGGCCAGTTGGTCATAAAATGACGATCAAGGATTTTGTCAGCTTGTGAAAGGGGATTGGCTCACAAAAGGGATTCTAACACCTAGTGAAATAGATTTTTTCGAGCTTGTGAAAGGATTGAAAAACCCATTCCCATTTCACAAGCTGACAAAATTCCCTTTCACGAGCCAATCCCCTTTCGCAGGCTGACAAAATCCCCATTCACAAGCCAATCCTTGTTTGCAAGATAGGGCTATCTGGTCCCTAAGTCATGATTAAGGATTTTGCTACCTCACGAAAGGGGATCAGCTCGCAAATGGGGATTTTGTCACCTTGCGAACGAGGATCGGAAATGAGTCACAAACTAAGAATTTTAAAATGTAAAGCGCCCATTTTTTTGGCAAATACGAAAGAAACCAAAGGCATGGGTTTGTAGGGGGCATCACCCTGAGCAAAATCTATGCCTCATTTGTAAAAGAAGTCAGCCATGAGGCAAGCTACAACATTTTGTTTGGGGGAAAAAATGAAAACAAGATGGCGGCTCCCGAATGAGAAATTTTTCCTCACAAATGGGGATTTTATAAATCCCTTTTCATGAGGTGACAAAATCCTTGATTGTGAGGCCAGTCCCCTTTCGTAAAACATACATATAAATCTTGGACTGAACTGAGCATGCTCAGAACCCAAAAATTCAAAATTAAATAACTTTTGAATGGATTAATAGGTTTTCACCAAACCAATGCTGAATTGTTCTTTGACCAAACCTCTTTCTATCCTGCAAATTTCAGACCATAATTCCAAATGGTGTGCCCGCAGTGCGCTGGGCAAAAATCAAAATAAAAGTGCAAAAAAAAGCGAAAAACATGTTTTTGATGCTTCACTGCACAGAAACTGCAAGTCCGATCGAAACACAACTTGGCAAATCAAGAGATCTACCATATGAGTGACACTTGTTCAAATTTTATACAAATCTGTTGAATGGTTGCAAAGGTATGATAAGTGCAAAATTTGGGGTTTAACATTAAACTGCTTACTCAACCCTAACTATACTGGTGTGACCATGCCAGTATAATGTGTGTATGTATATATGTGTGTATATATTATGGTAGCACAGTAGTGCTACCATAGTTAGGGTTGAGGAGCCATTTACATGTTAAACCCAAAATTTTGCACCTTAATAACTTTGCAACCGTTTAATGGATTTGCCTGAAATTTGGAATGCACGATCAAGACCCATATGCCTTGGGATCTGCCAAGTTTTGTACCGGTCAGACACACGGCTGGGAGTTATTAAGCGTGATATGTGCGTGCATTTATGCTTTTTCTGAATTTCACGGTCGCTTACAGTATGACGAGTTTGCATAATCGGTCCAAAATCTTCCGAGAATGTGCGGCCGGGGTCCCCAATGTGCCTTTTGAAGATTTCGTGAAAAAATATTAAACAGCTCAAAAGTTATTCAAAAAACAATTTCCCATTATAAGTCAATGGGAACAGTTAACAAAAAGTTTGACAGTGTCGCAAATGCACTTTTTACTGTCGCAAATGGCACTTTTACTGTTGCAAATCTGCCATTTTGTTTTCAGTTAGTGATCAAAAAAATTCTTGGCATTTAAAATTGGGACCCTCTAGCAATCTAATTCTTTCTGTATTCACCTAGTCGGGCCCTGAGGATGCTAGCCATGTCTTTATTTTGGGGCAAAACACCCCAGAAATATGTTTTTCAAATTTCTGGAAAAAGTACTTTCGCAAAGTACTGTCGCACTTGCGACACTGTCGAATGCATTTGCGAAAGCTTTCGCAATTTGCGGCAGTACTTTTCTAGGCTGTGGGAAAATGACAGCAATTTTTTGGCACCCTGCTGCAAAAGAACAGTTTGGTGCTTTGGCCTGAAATTTGGAGGGAACGCAGCTGACATCTCACAGATGTGCCTTTCAGTGTTGCATTGAAAAAATATTATACAGCAACAAAGTTACGACACTCCAAAGTTGATGCTTTTTCCCATAGGATAACATTACGGCATCCAACGCATTGCAGCAATCCTTTGGCGCCCTGCTGCAAAATAACGGCTCGGTCTTTTGGGCTGAAATTTGGAGGGATGACAGTCAACATGCCACAGATGTGCCTTTTGGTGGATTGGTGAAAAAATATTACAAGGAGCCAAAGTTGTGACACTCCAAACTTCTCTTTTTCCCATAGGATAACATTCGTGTTACTCGCACCTTTCAGGGCCCGTATCTGGAAGCGATTGTGAAATCACGGACTTTCGTCAAAAAATGCTTAGCCCCTAATCTAAGTACAAAACTAGCCAGGAAAGTCATACATCATATGACTTTTTTTTTTTCTACATCGTACGGTTCCTGAGATATAAGCAATTTAGTATTCCATCTCCTCATTTTCTGCTCCGAGACCCATTATTATGCATACATTCTTTGTACTCACTGTCTTTCTCTATGCAGCTTTTGGGGAAAACCAGCCTGTGCTTACATTACTGTTACCGTTGCCCTTTCCGTTTGCGGTTCCGTACCCGTTTCACTTACCGTTCACGTCTACGCCACCATGTGCGTTATCCTTTGCGTTTTCATTTGCACTTGTGTTTCCGTTATTTTTTGCCACTTGTGTCTACAGTACTGTTTCTCTTTCAGTTTCACTTTGCGTCACCATGCCCATTGCCATTTCCGTTTGCGGGCACCATGTTACTATGTAACAAGACATCACGTGGCGGACCGTTCCCATCTACGCCACCGTGTGCATTACCCTTTCTGTTCTCATTCACACTTGTGTTACCATGTGCACCACTGTTAGCATTTCTGTTTGCTTTGCTGTTCCTGTTACTATGTCACAAGACATGATGTGGTGGCGCTCCCACCGCTGCATTACATTCACTATTTCTCGTTATCATTCTCAAAAAAAAGGGAAATTAGAAGCAAAAACTCTGTTTAATGCATCAGTTAGGGTTGTTCCACAGCGACAAAGTGAGGAATTCGATGTTAGGTTGAAACCCCTTGGACCCCAGCCCACCCCAACCAGCATTGGGGTGTGCATTGCGGTGTTTGGTCTAACTCTCACCCCATTCTCCTATACCTCTGCTGCTTTACACATGTGATGGGGTGAGAGTTGGGGACGATCAATGTGCCCAATGCCGTGAGGGGTGAGGGTCAACAAGGTTTCAACACAGCGCCTCACTTTGTAATAAATAACTCCTAACTAATTGGAGCTTTTGCCTCTAATATATACATATATATATATATATATATATATTGCAAAAACTTTGTTAATGCTCCAGTTAGGGTGAAGGCGACAAAAATAGGGAAATGAAGCGTTAGGGTTTCCAACCCTAACACTTCACCCTCCCAAACCAGGCAGGAGAGCAGGTGTGGAGTGTGCCTTGGGCTTCTTAAGCCTAACACTCAACCCCATTTGATCTGTAAATAAGGTCAGATGTGTAAACTTTATGAGAATGGGGTGAACTTTAGGCTTGAGAAGCCCAAGGCACACCCCGCACCTGCTCTCCTGCCTGGTTTGGGAGGTTGGGGTGTTAGGGTTGGAAACCCTAATGCCTCATTTCCCAAATGTTGTCACTTTGACCCTAACGGGAGCATTAACAAAGTTTTTTGCAACTTATTTCCTTATTTTACTGTGGGAGCACAAGTTCCAAAGGACCTTGCACTCCCATCCCTCTATAGATGCATATACATGCATAACTGTGGAAGCACAGGGCCCTCCGGACACTGCGCTTCCATTTATAGGACAACAGTGACCAAATTGTCAGCATAGCCACCTTATTACCCCACCTCGTGTACCCAGTACAGAAAATGTTCAAATCCCTGCCAAAACGGACTATGAATGCATTGTATTATGTATAAGACAAGGCCTCCCGAAGCGGCTTACTACCAACTCATATCATGCATTGCTTTAGCTACCAATTGTATAGGTCTTCACCGCTCATTAGGTAAATATGTTGATAGCTCTGCCCTGTTTTAGCTACCAAATGTATAGGCATTAACCCATGCTCATTGTATTTATACTCTGTATGATTGTTCACCCACATTTATTCTATGTATGTACTGTATGAATGTCTATGTTTTATTCTGACTTGGAGCCTTTGGAAATGAGTCTATGACTCAAA
This sequence comes from Neoceratodus forsteri, assembly GCA_016271365.2. Taxonomy (NCBI): domain Eukaryota; kingdom Metazoa; phylum Chordata; order Ceratodontiformes; family Ceratodontidae; genus Neoceratodus; species Neoceratodus forsteri. The sequence continues at coordinate 135,010,882 of JADMNL010000029.1, forward strand.
GGGTTGTAATTCCAATTTCCTAAATAAATAAAATATAATTCTGCGCAACTGCAATGCCATTCTGCACCACAGGTGCAAAAACACATTTTGGGCAGGATTTGAAAAATTACATCTCTGACATACATGAGGTGGGGTAATAAGATGGCTATGTTGAAAATCTGGGGTCAAAATATTTAAAATGTCCAAAGTTGTGAACGTGTGTAGTGAAATTATGATGAATGGTCATAACTTTGGTATTTTTTCATATTCTGACTCTAAATTTTCAACATAGTCTTCTTATGACCACAGCTCATGAACAAGGGCAGAAAAAATTTCCAAATTCCCCCTCCCCCTGAAAGGCGGATTTGCCAAGTGACCACTAAATCACCTTTCAGGCAGGAGTTGCGTAATGACTGTCCTATTGCTCATGAGGTAGGGTCCCCAAAAGGCCATGTTGAAACTTTGGGGTCAAAATCTCAAACAATGATGAAGTTATACATAAAAGTTGAAACCCCCATTGAAATACATTGAACCACATTTACCTTAGTTTCTTATAGTTCAGTCACCAGTTCCAGCAGCAAGACATGTCTTCTATCAGAAGTGGGTCTTCAACCTGGGACCTGTTCGAGAGTGAGTGAGGATGTGGGGGTGTAATGGGGATGTGGTGTGGTAGGTGCTGAGTGAGAGGCAGGGGTGGGGGCTGATTGGTGAGGACCATTTTGCAGGTTAAACAAAAACCAGTAGGGACCGTTTTCTATTTTCAGGTTTTTCTTCAATTGGAGGATGGGGTGGCACTAGACACCAGGGAATACAGCAGGGCATAATGGGGACAACAATCAGTGAGTAGGGGGTGCCAGTAGACACCAGGGAATACAATGGCCATAATGGGGACAACAATCAGCAGTAGGGGGTGCCAGTAGACACCAGGGGAATACAATGGGCATTACAGGGATGGTGATCGGCAAGTGGGGGGGGTGTCACTAGACACCAGGAAAATGCAGAACAGCAATCAGTGGGTGGAGGGTGCTACTAGGCATCAGGGAAATGGGGAACAGCAATTAGAGGGTGGGGGAGGCAAGGCAAATTTTATTTGAGACGCCCATCCCGGAGGCTCTGGGTGCTGAACATATTAAAAATGCATACTACACATCATGATAAATACATAACAACATACTATTAAACATAAACATACAATATTTCAACAATTAAACAAAATTTTATATAAATAATGCCCTAAACAACAACAGCTACTACTTAAAAAGCCTAAGGCTAACCTAAACATAAGGTTCTGAAAATAGGCAAGGATTATATGACACAGTCTGGGAAGGCCTTATTATACAAGAAAGCCTTGAGGCGGGCTTTAAATACCTCCACAGAAGGGGCCTCCCTAACAGCTGGAGAGAGCAAATTCCACAGGATGGGGGCAGTGACACTAAATGCTCTGTCACCAGCTGTTTTTAACCTCATCCTGGGAATCGCAAAGAGGCCACTAAGGAGGAGCAGAGGGAGTGGATCTAGACAGCAGGTGTAAGGAGGTCCTTCAGGTAACCAGGGCCCAGGCCGTGTAGGGCCTTAAAGGTGAGCAAGCCCACCTTAAAGAGGACCCTCCACCTAACTAGCAGCCAGTGCAGTTGACGCAGCACCGGAGTGATATGACAGTACTTAGGCTGTCCTGTCAACAGGCTTGCTGCCACATTCTGCACCAGCTGCGGTCAGCGTAGGGTACCCCCAGAGACCCCAAGATAGAGTGCATTGCAGTAGTCAAGCCTGGACATCATGAAGGCATGCACCAAGGTGAGAAGGTCCTACTGCAGAACTAGGGGCTTTATCATGGCAATATTTATTTATTTATTGAATTTTGATGACTAGGTAGGACCACTGAGACCCGAAGGTCCCTTTTTAAGGGGCGACCCAGGAGACAGAAACAGTACAATAGTCAGGTAGTACAGGGTGCAGAGAAAGTAGACACAAAATTCAAGGTTACAATAAAGGCAATATTTCAATATATTGAACATAAGTGCAACAATCGAGGGAGTTGAGGCATGCTTTTGGAGTCATTTTGGGTGAAAAAAAGGAGAGGGATTGGTGTAGGATGTGGGACCGGGGGTGACTATCCAATATCCTGACAATGGCACAAGCTTGCCCAAGCAGATGGGACTTGAGCCTTGTGGGAAAGTTTAACAGCAATGGGTCTTCCTGTACTAAAGGTGGGAGAGTGTTTCACAGCTTAGGGGCAGTGTGAGTGAAGGATTTGCCTCCATGTTAGTCTTGACTCTGGGGATTGTTAGTAGGGACCAACTGGTGGTCCTGAGTATATGAGGTTAGACTTAGGAATGATTATTCTTGTAAGGCTAGGTGGGGCAGGACGGGTGCTGCAGTTTATAAGCAACGCAGAACAGGGGGTACTGAAGACGAGCCTCAAAGGAAGGCCATTGAAGCTGGGCCAATGAGATGCAGGGGTGGCTTCTTGGGTGACTCAGTGTTGCAAACCTCACCACCTTATTGTACAGGACCCAAAGCCTGATGACCTCATGCTTTGACATACCCTGAGTTACAGGGGCAGCATACATTAATGTAGGAAGGAGGACACTGGAGGCAATTGCTCACCTTGCCTCCGGTATAAGTTGTTTTTTTAGCCAGTACAAGGTGCCAAGTTTGCCGTGGATCGACATAGTTACCTGGTCTACGTGGGACTTAAAGGTGAGACCTTGGTCGATAGCCCAAGGTATTTTATGTTGTCTACAATGTCTATACTCTTTCCAGCAAGGGAAGTTAGTTATAGAATTGGTCTTGCCCTGGACGAGGGATCTAGAGCCAAGCAGCAAGGCTTTTGTTTTTGCTGTGTTGAGGACCATTCTATTAGATGTAAGCCAGGCCTCAAGTGTATTTAGGTCCCCTTGGAAGAGAGGGCCCAGGTCCTGGAGGGTAGACATGAACAGGTAGATGACTGTATCATCAGCGTTTTGAACAACTGAGCTATCCCTGCAGTGACGGTTGAGGTCATTTGTGAAGAGAGAGAACAGGAGGGGGTCAAGAACTGAGCCCTGAGACACCCCCTCTTTGATGGGAAGAGGGTCAGATAGCTCTCCCTTTAAAATGACCTTCTGGGAGCGGCCTGATAGATAGCTCTTGAACCAGTTTAGGGCCTAGGCATCAAGACCTATGCCGTGAAGCTTAGTTAGAAGAAGATTGTGGTCCACAAGGTCAAATGCCTTGGACAGATCTATAAAGATTGCACCCGTTGACATGCCTACGTCCAATGCCCTGAATATGTCCACTGTGAGATTGATGAGTGCCGTATCTGTCCCATGGTTTGCCTGAAAGCCATGCTGTGAGGGGAGCTAGGAGTTGGTGGAGCTCAAGGTAGTCTCTCAGTTGCCTGTACACTAGCCTTTCTTGCAGTTTAGCAAGGGTACATAGCAGGAGATGGGCCTGTAATTGCCAATTTGTTCTACAGAGCCACCCTTGTGAATAGGGACCACTAGCCACCTTCCACTTGTGTGGAATGTAACCTTAAGTAGAGACCTGTTGATGATCCAGGTCAGAGGTTTGGCAAGGGACTGGGCACCTTCCTTGAGTAACCTTGGGCTAATTCCATCAGGGCCTCCAGAGCCTTTGTTTTTGAGGGCTTTAAGTAGCTTAAGGACCTCACTCACCTTAACTAATCTTAGGTGAAATTGGGGTCTTTTCAGATTGGGGGGTACGTCAGAGATCTGTAAAGGCACAGATAGGGCAGCCCTAACTTGTAATCATTGAGGTTGGTGAAGTGGTGGTTGATTGCTGAGGCTATTTGGTGGCAGTCACTGACGCGCTGTCCTTGTACCTCTATTGGACCTAGTGCCTCCTTGGAATTGCCCTAAAGCAGTTCATTGATGTGTGACCAGAAAAGCTTGGGGTTCCCCAGGTTGGACCGTTGGAGGTGGAATACATACGCCTTTTTTCAAGTTTGATGGCTAGCTTACATTTATTTCTTAGGGTTTTGTAAGTAACTAGATCTGCAGGGAGAAGGGAGAGCCGGAACTTCTTCCAGGCCTTGTCTCTGCTTTTCATCTGAGATTTCACTGAGGGGGAGATCCACTTGTAGCAGCTTCCCTTTGTTCTAAGTTTTTTAAGGGGGGCAAAGAATGAGGCTACTTTGAGTAGTGAGTCTTGGAAGTAGGCCAGGGCCTCATCCATGGCCATGAGGAACCTAAGTGGCCTCCAGTCCAGGTTACTTAGGTAGTCATTAAACTTCGCAGATGTGAAATTGGAGAAATCACGTACCATGAGTATCCTGGGAGGACTCTTTGGTGTACTGTTCTTCCAAATACAGAAAATTGGGGAGTGGTCACTGATGGCGTGTGCCAATATGCCTGCTGTCTGTATGTTGAGGGGATTGGATACCAGAGCCCAGTCAAGAATAGTGTGGTTCCTAATTTTATAGTTGAGCCTGGTGGGTGAGAGATAACCTGTTCCAGGTTTGCATCATGGATCATTGCCTTGAGGACTTTGTTGGGTCAGAGGCCCAGTTCAGGTTGAAGTCTCCCATAATTAGGAGTTCATTGGTTAATTCACTGTCAACCGATTGGTGATGCTCTCAAGAGCAAGCTGAGCAGTCGTGGGGGTGATAGACACAGCCGATGATGAGATGCTTAGCTTGACCGAGGGTTAGACAGATGAAAATAGACTCCCGTCCTGGCAATTCCAAGGTTGGGCTTCAGTAGTGCCACATTTAGAGTCTCTTTCATATAGATTAGAACCCCTCCCTTTCGTTTTGACCTGTCTTGTCTGAAGGTTTTGTACCCTAGGATCATGATCTCATGGTCTAGGATGTGAGCCTTAAGCCAGGTCTCTGAGATAGCAAAGATATCTGGCTTGTAGAGGTCTAGCCAGGCTTGGACCTCATGAATTTTAGGTCTAAGGCTGCAGGCGTTCTATGCGCTACCCTTAAAGCCTTTCGATGATGCCCAGTGAAGATCCTGGGGGTAGAGACAAGGATATTGGCTGATGGGGGCAGCGGGTTTGGCTGAACATCACCTGCACGACAGTAGAAGAGCAAGTAATCGTACCAACACTTGCCTGACTGGGGGTTTGAGAGGTTACAGAACCTCCTGCATGCTTCATTGAGCAACACGTAGTAGGTGCCCCTCTTTACCAACTCGTGTGCTACGAGAAAATCGTTCTTTGTTGTGGGAGAGGTCCAGTAGTAATGACCACAAGACTTGGAGTTGTTGAGATTTTGCCTCGTGGGGTTGAAGTGTCCATGCCCTATGCACATGTCCACCCAGTGGAGGGACAGTATGTAAAGAAGGGCCAGGAGTATGCCCCTATTTAGGAGAGAGGCAGGTGGGTTACTGGTCCATCGTGACTTAAGGCAAGGGGTGCCATGGTTGGAGAAAAAGTTCTACGGGGCCATATTGGAAGACCAATATATCTTCTGGTAGGATGGTTTATTAGGTTGGAAAATCAGGGTGGGTGCCTGCAGGAGAATTTAAAAGTATGTAGAAATTTAGCTTAAGTTTGGGGTCAAGGGTACACTCACAGGAGGCTAGGCATGCCTTCTGGGAGAAGGGGGTGGCTTGAAATGCAGGAGGTGGGATCTCTACACTTTCTGGAGTGCAGACATGCCTCCACACTTCTGGGGCCAGTTACAAAAGACCAGAGGTGGGGTTTTAGAGTATTTAATTAAGGTGGGAGGAGGGGGTGGGTGAAAAAAATGTTCAAGCAGCAGCAGCAATATTCCTTAGATGATAAAAACTAGTACGGACAATGGATTGCTACACTATGGAAAACTACTTCATATGGGATTGGTGACCAGGGAGGGACCACTACACTATGGAAAATAAATATTCATATGGTATTGGTGACCGGGAGGGTGGGAGGGACCACTACACTACGGAAAACTATTATTCATTTGGAATAGGTGACCGGGCAGGAACCATTACACTATGGAAAAGTAATGTTTCATATGGGATTGGTGACCGGGGGGGGAGGGACCACTACACTATGAAAAACTTATATTTCATTTATTATAATTTTGGAATTACAAAGTACCTTTGGTTCAGTAGCTCATTGACAAAGGTTCCACATCGAGGCAAAGGAGAACATACAAACATGAACTGGTACAATTGCTTACAAGGAATGTAAAAAATAAACATGGTACAGTTACATTCGAGAAAATAAAATAAAGAAGTAGTCAAGTGTCGCAAGTCACATAGAATGAAACAAGGTGCAGAAATTGGATGTTAGCAAGTGAATAAGCAAATGACATCAAATTTCAGAACTTGCTACATCAACGAGAGGAGTGTATTAGATAAAAGTGAGGAAAGACTGCTAGGAATAAGTGTTGAACAGAAGGTGACCACACTAGGCTTTGTCAGAGGAGGGTCGAGAGTGGGGTGGGGGTATGAGGGCCTATATAATTTATATGGGATCAGTGACCATAGAGGGGGGAGGGATCACTATACTATGGAAAACTGGACTGGTGACTGTGGAGGGGGTGGGACCGCTACACTAAGGAAATAAATTACAAGGAAAGGCTGAGGGAAAGGGATTTTTTTCTGTGTGTACCAAATCCTTTTTCATGACTCATGGTCTTTTTTCCATTGGCAAAATAGGATTTCGAACAAGGATCATAGCAAGTGACGAAAAGGATTTAAAACATAGAAAAAAATTATTCCAGGACCATTTTGGTACCAGACAACTGCAGAACCCAACTAACACACCACTGCTCCCTCTACCAGTCCCTAACCTGGCTCCCCCCTCATGTCCAACACTCCTATCTGCTGGCCCAGGTCATCAGGGATGCCATCCATAGTACCTCTTATTCCCTTCTGATCCAGCCCAGAACTTTCAGCTGCATTCTCAAACAGTTGTCCCACCTCCAAGTCATCCGTCCTAACATAACCACCAGGATGGGCAAAAGAGCATCCTCCGTTGCTGGACCATCTCTGTGGAATGACCTCCCCCACCCAACAGTAGGTTCCTTTGACCCCCCTCTAAATATAAATACCCAACAAAGAACCCACTTCCCATCCTCCTCTACCTGCAACTGTCCTCAGGCCGCTAGCACTGCTCTGCTTCCCTTGTAACCCTCCCTCATCTCCCCCACTGCTAGTTACCTTTTTCCCATTGAATCTGGCTTACTGGTCACCATCCTTTTCCTGATGCCAGCATGTGTTCATACCTGTTAACTTAATTCTGTATTTCTGTGTATTATTTGGTGCTGCTGGCACAGTGCATTACAGACCTATTATTAGAGGAGGTTGCTGCCTAAGCACTGTATATATGTATCTATGAAAATGTAATACATACACCTTGATGTTGTATCTGACACTGTTACCTGTGATATAATTTGCTTCACCACTGTATGTTGCCTGACTTGCACCTGATTGCTATTTATTCTGGCTATCTATGCTCACTGAAGTTTGTTCCCTATATTATCCCTTAGTTTGTGCCAGTTTTCTGGCCCAGGCTGTGCCTGAAAAAGTCCTGGACCAGTTAACAAACTAATAAAATAAATAAATACAAATAAACGGACTTCCAATGAGCAAGATCCAGTTCCTGGTGTCCCTACAGTACCTCATTTACATGTGTTCTTAATATTTAAAACAAAAACAGAAAACAAGATGGCAGCTCATGAAATAGGATTTTCTCGCAAAAGGACTGGTCCCTCGTGAAAAAGTATCCTTTTTCACGAGGCCAAATCCTTGTCCGAACGTTTTACCTCTATCCAGGAGAGTGATCTTCCCATTGAAAATAATGGGAACTGAATAACTTTACAATAGATTTATATTTTTTCACCAAACAAATGCATGCCAGTTCTGTTACCCAAGCTGTCTCTACCATAAAGAATTTACACAAAATTCCACACTGTCTGGGTGCAAGGTGATGAAAAACTGCAAAAGTGATGACTTTTAAGGTTTTGCACTATCAGATCGCAGAATCCATACATCCAACTAGGCGAAACTCACCATGTCAAGAGATCTACCTCACAGGACAGCGCATGCCAGATTTTGTGCAAATCTATTGATCAGTTGCAAAGTTATTAAAGTGCAAAACTTGAGGTTTAACATTAAACATGCTACTCAACCTAACTATAGTGGGGGCTATTGTGCCACTATATAACATGTATATATATATATATATATATATATACACACACACATATATATATATATATATATGCTAATATCAAAAGGTCCAGAACATTTTATAAATCCAACAACCTCCAAACCGACTGGCGACAATTTGGAAATACAAAACTAACTCACAGTCATAAGCCACTAGAAGACCCAGGTTGGAGTAAGTTGGGCCTAACCAGTTTACAAGATTTACTAGGGCCAAATGGAGAATTGCTGTCCTTTGAATTACTTAAAGCTAAATTCAGACTACACAGATTTCAATTTGTGAACTATCTGTAACTGAGGGAAGCACTCCAAGATTCAGTACCAAGCCCAAATCTTTTGGTGGAAGATAACAAAGAGTGGAACCCAGTATCTAAAGTAACAAAACTTAAAGAAAGGGTCAGCCTAATTTATAAACTTTTATTGAACACCAAAGACCACTCTCCTTTGACTGCTCCAGCTAAAGAACAAGCATTTGTCAATGTCAAATGCTGTCTTGCTGTCATTGGCATTGGTAGTGTAGGAGTTAGAGAGATGCAAAATAGGAATAGCAGTGAGGTAGTGAACTGACGTCAATCCCACCCCCCCCTGCAGAGACTGACAGGCACTGGGGTGTGCCTTTGGGACATCAGCCATAACGCTCATGTCATTTCACCTCACCCTACCTTGCAGACACCAACAAGTGTCGCGGTATGCCTTAGGGTCTTCGGGCCTTACGTTCACCCCATTCCATAAGAAAATACGTGAGATGGGTGCAGTATAGGAGAATGAGGTGAACCATGGGGCCAAAGAGTCCATGGCACATCTTGATGCCTGTCGCTGGCCGTAGGGTGGGGGTGGAATGGTGTGAGCATTACTGTCGACAATCCCAAGTCACACCCCAATGCCTGTCAGTCTCTACAGGGTAGGGCATTACACTTGGAAACCCTAATGCCTCGGGCGTTTGTTGGTATTTTCACTCCAAATGTTCGACATGGGCTTTTTGTGCCCCCACCTTATGAACAGTGGCAGTATCAGTTCATTAGCCGAAAGGTGGTTTTGCACAGCGACTGCGCCATTTGGCACCACAGGTGCAAAAACACATTTCGGACAGGATGTGAAAAATGACAGCTGTACTGTTCATGAGGAGGTGTAAGAAAATGACAATGTTGAAAATCTGGAGTGGAAATATGAAAAATTGGTGAAATCATGAGCGTGCGTAGAAACTGCGCAATGCACACCAGTAACGCAATTATTTTGGGGATTTTTTTAACCAACTTTTCAAGATAGGCATTTTGGGACCTCCGCTCATGAACCATGGCACTGTGATTTTGTTAATCTATCCTGAACATTGATTTTCCACAGATACCGAGCCATTGTGCACCACATGTGTGAAAACACATTTTGGGCAGGGTGTGAAAAATTACAACTGTACTGTTCAAAAGGAGGTGTAAAAAAATGGCAATGCTGAAAATCTGGAGTGAAAATATTAAAAATTGCCAAAGTTACGAGTGTGCGTGGAAACTGCGCAATGCACACTCATAACACAGTCATGTTTTGGAATTCTTTTACCAAATTTGCAACATGGGCTCTTTGAGACCCCACCTCATGAACAGTCATATTGTCGTTTCATTAATTGGTTTTGAAAGGTGATTCCATGCAGTGGCGGAGCCAGAGGGGTTGGTCGCCCCTCCTGGCTGCCCCAGTGTGAGTAGCGGTGCCCCACCACCATCTTTATTCAATGTTTAGTGCCCATTGTGAAGCCCATAATTCACTGAAAGGCCCCCCCGCCCCAGCTTCCAAATGCTCCCAAACCTGGCTCCGCCACTGATTCCATGCAGTGACCGAGAAATCACCTTTCAGGACGAATAACAAGATGACAGTGCATGTGTTCATGAGGTGGGGTCCCAAGAACCTCATGTTGAAAATCTGGAGCCAAAATTCAAAAAAATGGCTGAGCTATCCACCCAAGTTGAAACACCCCATTGATGCCATTATACAGCTTACCGTGATTTTCTTCAGTTCGATTAGCCTTTTGAATAATTCAGGCGTCTCCTGCTCCAGCAAAATCACCATGCCAGACCTCTGGAGGTAAGTGTGGGGTGAGGGGTTGCAGGGAGGTAGGGTGTGCAGAGGTTGGGTGCAGGTTGGGAAAGGAGGGATTCCTGATGACAAGGGACCATTTCTTTTTACAGTGACAAAAATAACACGTCGGGGAATGTTTTCTTTACTCCTGGAGTTTACAAAAAATACATTTCGGCACACTGGGGTGGGCTCTCAGTGTGCCACATGATTTTTGGGGGGGTACTGAAACCAACAGGAATTGGGCACCCCCATTGGCAAAGAAAGCGTGTTGGGGGAACATGATGCCAATGGGGACTGGGCAGCCCCATCGGCAAAGAAAGTGTGTGTGAGGGGACATGATGCTATGGGGATTGGGCACCCCCATTGGCAAACAAATTAAACTGGGGGGGTGGTATTATGCCAACAGGGATAGGACACCCCCATCAGCAAATAAATTGAACTGGGGGGGCATGCCTGCAGGGAGATTGGGCACCCCCAAAGTCAGCCTTCTGGGGATTGTGTGGCGGATGGCAGGAGCCGCCGCCATGTTTATTAAATGTTTCACCAGGAAATGCACGTACGGAAGGCATGTCATCTGTGCCGCTGCACGACGAGCTTGTCTCCGATTGCAGCAGCACATTTCTTTCAAGTTGGTGTCACTTTGCATATACTTGTGTCAGCGCTAGCATACTGACTCATTGGAGAATGAGGGATGCACCTACTAAAGCATTCCCTGCATTCACCAACACTGACACACCTCTGTATTTCTCCTACTACCAACAGATGTTGCTTGCACACGCGCAAGACAACATAAAAAGGACATCAACCTGCTGGAGAAGGTCCAGAGGAGGGCTACAAAGATGATAGCCAGTCAGCAGGGTAAGGCATATTAGGAGAGGTTGAGGACACTGAACATGTACTCCCTGGAGGAAAGGAGAGAGTGAGGGGACATGATTGAGACCTTCAAGTACTTGAAAGAGATAAATACGGCGGATAAGGAGGGTCTCTTTAAGCAGAGTGGCAACCATAACACGTGGGGGCACTGTCTTAAGCTGGAGGAGAGGTTTAGGAAGGAGGTCAGGAAGCACTTCTTCACAGAGACGGTGGTGGACACTTGGAATGTGCTGCCAGAAGAGGTGATCTTGTTGAAGACAGTGGGCAGTTTCAAGAGAGGGTAGGATAGGCATGGAGGGAAGGTAAGGATCATGGGTAGGGAGGATGGGAGGAGTGGGGAGGGAGGGCTTTAGCTCAAGCTGTGGACCCTGCAATACGAGCAGATTTGATAGACCAAATGAACTTCTTCTGCTACACCTGTAGTGGACTTCATTTGCGACCTTGTGAGCCAATTGGGAAGCAGCTGCTTCGTTACACTCATTGCACTACACCTAGAAAGCACTTAAAGCAACTGCACTGTAGGATTAACCCACCAAAAACATTCTGGGGTGGCTTTAATTTTGACCACTTATTTGGTCTTCGGGGCTAGTAACTAAGGTAAATTGCTCAAGTTATGGCATTAAAACATTCCTATGCTGCAAAACATAAGTTTCCTAGGTGCACGGGACCTTGTCTTTTTTTCAGCAGAGGTAAATTGTGATGGCCAAAACTTACCCACTTTCTGAGTTTTCCCCACAGGAAGGAAAGCAATCATGATGTCTTTAAATTGGGTCTCCAACAAAGGGACCAAGTTACTGTCCTGAGACTTGTTCAGGTAACAGAGAGTGTCATCTTTATTTTTAATAGTCACGTCCTTTACAAGACCAAAACTAGGAACAGCCTCTTTGATTGAGAGCCCTCTTTCATCTCTAGGAGGTTATAGTCAGCAAAAGAAAACCACACAAACACCAAGCACTCAGGACAGTACTGGCAACTGCTGGCTGAACTACACAGCATAGAGATAAAACACAGGTAGCCTTGCTGCTAGCAATGAAAATAAAAACAACAAATGAAGCAGAAGCAAAAAATAAATAAATAAAATATGTAAACTCATGGTTTATTTGCAGAGCAGAGAAAGTGCAGTACTAACTCCGGCACTTTGGGTCAGCTATGGAACCCTTTGTCAGGGGGTGTCAACAGCAAAAGTTCCATATTTGTAAAGCAATATTTAAAGGTGCAGTACATTTCATCCTGTACTAAACATTTATTTATTTATTTAGTTTTTGTTAACCAGGTGAGTGCACTAGCCAAAAAAATGACTATTTTCAGGCACAACCCAGGAAAGTGCAGAACATTTTAACATACATGACATTTCACAAGTACATAACAGCTCAAGGTATCAGCTTTGTACATGACAGCAATAGGTATAACTTAGTTCAGACCAGAAGAACATAACTACAAGCCATGTCAGATTGTTTAGTTTAGACCACCTCACATTAATGAACTAATGCTGAAAAAGCACATCAGCAGCCATTTGGCATCTATAAAGACACATTCAGACCGTGATATAATAAAAATGTATTTAATAAATATGAAAAATGTGCAAAAAAACATAGAATGTGATAGAAAAGTAACACATTGAGTGAAGGGTGCAGTGTAACAAACTGGAGGTTAACTTAAACCAAGCTTGTTTTTTTTTTGGGAGGTGAGGTGAGGTGTCAGAGCATGGATTTTTAAAATCCAGTATACAGTTAGCTCTGTGGCTTCACCTTACTCAGAGCAGCTGTCTGTGAATAGTTGCATAGTCAACATGTCATCTCCCTTTTTTTGCTACTACTTTTTTCCTCCCCTAGGCCCAGGCAACCCCTTCCTTCAGCCATCAGCCCAGCCCTGTCCCCTGACCTTCGGGCACTCACCTCCTTACTCCCATGGCTTATCCTCAATGGCAGAGTGGTGGGGAGCCCCCAACTTGACCCACCAGGAACAGATCCAGTTTCGGGTGGTGTACTCTCAGGGCAGCGCCTGTGGCAGACAGCCATCATGCCGCTCAACTGGACTGCAATTTTCTGCCTTTTCCTGCAAAGGGCAACATGCAGTGCTGACAATGGCCGAGCCACGGATGTCCAAATGCAGCACACCCATTGGCTGCTTCATCTCCGTGCTCCACTGTACAGGACCTAGTGTGACAACACCTAGCCTCTGCTAGGTGTCAGGCAAATGCCAGTCTCTGTTTCCCACCCTCCCTGGGAGAGAAGAGCTGTCCTCTGGATGCTTGATCTTCTCCCACCCCGGCCGGCCCCTGACGACCCACTCGCACCATAAACAGGGGTCGCCGACATGGCGGGAGGTAAGGCATCACTGCCTCAGCCCTCTGTGTCACTGAGCCAGCTGTTAACTCCCCTTTTTAGGGCTCAAGCCACAAAAAACATTCCCTCCTCAGGTTAGAAGGTTAGGAGGGTTGTGGCTACATATTGCCCCTTTCACTCACACAGGGTACTCTGTGGCAGCCATACAGGATGATGCATGCCCTTTCTGTACTCAATCCCTCTCTACCCAAGCATCTATGTGGGCTACCAGGTTGGGAATTTGCATGGAGCAGGGTTGCTTTGGTGAGGAGGGCTGGAAGAGGGGGCTGATGCTACGCTAGGTGGAAGACCCTGCAGTAGTGCTTACACACACACCTTATGCACAGTCAACTTGTGTCCTCCTGGGGCCACATGGCCCCCCTACATATTGCTCCTGTCCCTCTTAGCTGGCACTTTTACAAATGGGATATGTTAATACTTGGAAGGATGCCATGTATCACAATCCCCTGCTCCATGTTTTTTATTTATTTTTTTATTTATTGTGATCTCGGATTAACACCTTTTGAGAACAAGCTCATTACATAGGTTCCACGTCAGAATTACATTAAAAGTGATTAAAAAAAAACATACAGGTATATAATAGAGCTGTAAGTGCAGGCTAATAACAAGTATGAGACTAGGGGTGGGATATTCAGAGTAGTTGTGCCATGCGCAAAATGGATGCGCCTGCGCAAGAGCAGATATGCACCAAAATGTGATATTCAGCGGCATCAGATGTGCAGAACAAAACCCAATGCGCCATAGCGCCATGTTAATGAATGCATGCTCCAGTGCAGGGGCATAACCAGGAATAATGTCTTAATGCGATATTCAACAACAGGTAGCGTGTGCAATAGTGGAGCAAGCGAGAGTTACGATAGCGGACATGTAGTGAATAGAAAAGGGAGCAAGTGAGGGGAGGATGACTGCGCCAGAGAGGAGCCATAGTGGGGGAGAGTGGAGGCAGAGCAGCAGGGAGCCAGGGAAAGAAACATTTGGTCAGAGGTGGCCAAGAAGTGGACAGTGGGGCCACTGGAAGCATGTATGACTGTGTGTGTGTGCGTGTGTGCATGCCACAGAGGAAGAGGAGCAGTGGGGCAGAGGCAGGGCACGCAGTGGTGTGGTGCCAGGGGTGCACCTGGTGCAGGGGCAGTACCAGCAACACATAGCCGGGGGGGACCAGGTTGTCAGCCGCCCAGGGCAGGGAACACCAACCAGGGACATGGCCAGTGCCTCCTTCCAGATAGAGGTGGTAATGAGGGGTGTGAGGAGGCAGGCTGCAGGGAGGCGCAGCCGTGGAAGAGCCCGTCGGCGGTATGCGTATGTCCAGAACAGGCAGTACCGTGCCCACGGCAGCTTTGAGCTGTACAGTGACATCGAGATCATAGGCCAGTACCGCCTGAACCGGGCCACTCTGAGGCGGCTCTGTGAGCTGTGCAATGAGGAGTTGCAGGCACCCACAAGTCGGAGCTATGCTCTGTCCATGGAGATAAAGATCACAGCTGTCATGTGCCTGCTCACCACGGGCACCTTCCAGAGACTACCAGGGGATACAACAGGCATAACCCAGTCAGCCGCATCATGCCTACTCACACAATTCCTCAGCGCACTGCTGCCACATGCTGCGGAGTACATCCGTTTCCCCAGCACACAGGAGGAGTGCACAGCAAACATGCAGGAGTTCCACAGGGTAGTACAGTTGCCTGGCATGCTTGGGGCAATCAACTGCACCCATGTCGGCATCCACATGCCACCTGGCCTGGAGGGCAGCATATATAAACCGCAAGGGATACCCAAGTGTCAACTGCCAGACAGGTGTGCAATGCCAGGGGTGCATAATCAATGTCTGCCACGCCCCTGGGGGCACCGATGCCTTCATCTGGCACCAGTCTGCACTGTGCCATGGGTCTGAGAGTGGGGCATCTCCACTGACCATCTGGTAGGTGAGTATGCAGTGCACGCCACGCTGGGTGCAGCTGGGGGTGTGTGTGGGGCAAGGGCAGAGGTGCCATGGGGAGCAGCCTGGAAGGCCAGGGGCACAGTGCCACAGACCACCATACTAACGATACCTCTGTACACACAGGTGACAGTGGGTACCCACTGCGGCCCTGGCTGCTCACACCATACCAGTGCCCCTCACCCCCAGCGCAGCAACAGTACAATTAGGCACACGCCACCACACGAAATATCATCAAGCAGGTGTTCAGGCTGCTGAAGGCACAGTTCCGTTGCCTGCACACTTTCGGCGGTGCCTACAGTACAGCCCCTCAAAGGCCTGTGGGCTATTCCTGGCCTGCTGTATCCTGCACAACATGGCCACCAACTGTGGGATAGCTGTTGAGGTCGAGGAGGGGGACAGCAGTGGGGACGATGAGGATGCCAGTCCAGCTGGTGTTGGGCAGCTACCCCCTGGGTGAAAGGATCCCTGGCTGGCCCGGATGGCCCAGCAGCACCAGGACACCATTGCAGAGGAGCACTATGGACCACACAGGTAGGTGAACAAGGCCACGAGCAAGCACCAGATTCAACGGCACAGCTGACAGACAGGCACAGGCGGACACCAGGGAAGGTTCAGTGACAGGGGTGTGGGAATGGGCAGAGGCCTGCACACAAAGGGAGAGAACAGTAGGGTTGCACACAACACGCACACACAGGCACACACACCCCATCCCATGCCCACAGGGGCCACATACACACCACCCCATCGCTCCACACCCACACAGGACCCAACATAACCACACCCAGTGGCAGGCACTGTGCATGTCTCAGACGCGGAGCATCGTTGCACAGTGGAGGACAGTGCTATGCTGGCATCATCATGCACACGCCACAGTGGCCAGCATCTGGGCGGGTGTGCACAGGGACCATGTGAGTGCAGGACAGGGCACCACACCCATGCATCACACACGGAACATCACAGAGCACACTGGGCTGTGGCAGACAGCAGTCATGGAGGGGGAAGGGTCAGTCATGCTGCACAGTAGCACAGCCACCATGGATGCATGGGTGGCCCGTCCAAGATCTGCCAGCTGTAACAGGATGATCAGTGACCTCATGGGGTGGCACCAATGGTCCCCAGGGATGGCGCTGCGTGAACGCGACCATGTCCATGCAGGTGTCTGCAGGCCACCAAACATGCCCACACCAGGTGTGCTTGGTATGCCCACAGCCAAACCTGATATCAACATGGCAGGGGTCGACCGACGCCGAGAATGAGGGGTGGACATAGCACTCTGCGGGGTGTGCAACAGACAGGCACACAGCCATTCGGCCAATGTAGCCACGACAGTCGCCATCGCAGTGGTGTGCCTATCGATGGCTGCGGTCACATCTGCCTGATGTTGAGCTAGTTCTGTCAGGAGCAGGGCATGGTCCCTGCTGCACAGCTCCGCACGGAGTGCATCCACCGCTACCACGAGCCATACCTGCTGATCCACAGAGGCCTGGAGAAGATGGCTGTGGGCATCCAAGGGGTCATCTGCATGGCCAACATGCTGACCCCATGCTGTTCCTGACCCTGCTGCACAGTGCCCGGCGATGGTGGGCGCCGCACGGTGGTGCCTTCTTGGGGTACATCCTCACGCGGTGCACTGTTGCCACCCCCTGCCCCGCCCCCCATCAACAACATCCAGCTGCTGCTGCTGCCCCTCCAGCTGCTGAGTGCCATGCACTACCAGCATGGCTGCATCGGCACCACCAACACCTCCACATCCGCACGCCAGTGTTGCCCCACTGGATACGCGCAGACATGACAGGCACAAGGGCTGTTGGGAGAGCAACCATGCCAGCGCTGCCAGCACTGCCGCCTAGGGCAGATGCCAGTTGTGGATCCCCTGAGCCCACCAACATTACTGTCCAGGATGTACGTCACGTTATCATCAGTACTGGAGTTGGCCCCTATCTGTGTCTCAACACACAGGACACCGTGCCTGGCGTTCTGCTGGAACACAGCCAGGGCCTCATCTGCACCCGGACCACAAGCATCAGTCTGGACAGCTGTGCAGGGCTACAGGCAGTTCCCTTGGACACCAGTGAAGGTGGAAGGGCACTCCACCGGTTCCAGGGCTGCCCCCACAGTGGACACACCCACCACCGCTGCCCCATGCAGGCGCTCAGGAGCTGTCAAGGAACAAAGTACCAATAGTGGTGCTTCCTGAGCCCTGGATCCCACTCCCCCTGCCACCCACATACTGCCAGTACCGGTCCTACCACATAGTGAAGAGCTGCAGCTCATCTGAAACCTCCGCCGGGCACACCCTCAATGGCACAGCGCGCATGCTGTCAGCCACCTGCTCCTCCAGTGGTGTCAGGCGAGGCACGTCCTGCTGTCCCCCACCAGTGGCTGCACGCGCTGTCCTGATGGCAGCCACCTTTTCCTTTACCCACCTCCTCCTGTCAATGCCAACCTTCTTCTTGCACTCCTGCATGGAACGCTGGTGGCTGCCCTGCTGGTTGACCACACATGCCACCTCACCCCACGCCGCCGCACGTGCCTGTGGTGTGCCTCTCTGTCTACTGAGGAGTGGCTCCCTGCTGAGGTAGGCCTTGAACAGGGCATCCGATTCTGCCCTGGTAAAGTTAGGCCTCCACTTCGCACCTCCCTGCTCCTCATCCTCCTCACATTCGGTCATGCTTGAACCTGGGGAGATGGACAGGTGTTGCCATGGACTGTTCAGTCACATACAGGCCTCCCAGACCACAGTTCCCATGTCTCCACAGCATGGCACATACCTCCAAAGGCTGCAATTCTGATCCATGGTCTCTGCAGTTCCATGGCGCCTTTATAGTGCATCGCATGCAAATGAAGGTATGCGCAACTGTAATGGGATGCAAATGCAGTGGTTGCACTGCGGAATGGATCATGAGCTGATTTGCATAACCTGGCTGAATATCATGCGGCTGCATCTTCCGCAGTGGTGTTGTGCATGCTCAGCTCATGGCGCACCACTGTGACGTGCGCAATCGTACCCACACCATGCATGTGCACGGTGCTGACACATACGCGAGCGGCGCAGCATATGAATATTGTGCTGTCATAAAAACACCACATGTGGTAATTCACTAAACTGCACACTTCCAGTGGAAATGCAACTTCGAAACATTTTTCTGTTTGCTTGCACGCATGTGCAAGAAACATAGTGCCACCATACAAGTTTTCGTAGGTGTGGCACCCCCACTTCCAATGCTCTGAGCATTTTTGCAGGTGCAGCCGCACTGCACCAATGAATATCCAAGCTGTTTATGACAGCAGTTCAGATGCAGTGGTGTACAGTTGAAACACAATGACCGCTACAATTAGTAGTGGCAATGTGTAGGCAATTTGCATACTGCCGTGCCATCAGCAGTATGCAAACTGCCTACACGTCACCACCTTAGTTGTCATTGCCTTTCAACTGTACGCCACTGCACCTCCTGTCGGCATGATGCACCCCCCCCGATTTGTTGTGTGCTGAGGAGGTGCCCAATACCTCTTGGCACATGCACACTCTCCCCCAAGCACACTGTATGTCTGATGGGGTTCCCAATCCCCATCGGCTCTAGTGCCCCCCAAAAAAACATACTTCAAGGTGCCATGCTGGGAGCCCACCCCAGAATGGCAAAGGTCCCACTTTGTCACGTGCCCCCCCCACACACTGTATGGTCAATGGGGGTGCTCAATCCCCCATTGGCTCCACTGCCTCCCAAACAAACTTCCAGGTGCCATGCTGGGAGCCCACCCCAGCATGGCACAAGTCCTGCATCATCTTTTTTTTTTTTTTAATATAAAGTTTATTAAAGATTTTTACAAAACCCCAGCTGGAGCCATGTCCATCCAACTCAATCCAATACATATACACGAGATACATGGTCCCATCCCTCCCCACCCCCACCCCCAAGTCCCCCAAGTCCCCCTCCCACACACAGTCCAACAATTTGATTATCCAAGGTAAAGGGTAAACATACAAGATACAACTTAAATTGTAAACAAAGAATGTAAAGGAGCCCAGATCTTTTCATATTTAGATTCATTATTTTTAAGACTAGATATGGTTTGCTCTGTTCTAAGATTAGCTAAGAGTTCATTAAGCCATTCAGAATAAGAGACTGTTTCCGTATTTTTCCAATTTTTGAGGACCAATTTTTTGACTGACATGGAGATCAGTGCCATATGGAATTTATGAGAATTCACCGAAATCTGCGAATAGTCACCCAAAAGACAGACCTCCGGGGTAAAAAGGTCGGTTAAGCCAAGCAATGGGTCTGCCTTAACCTTAATACTATTCCAGAGGGGGGATATTTTGGGGCAGTCCCAAAAAATATGAAGCAGAGTGCCCACATCCTGGGAGCACCTAGTACATTGGCCTGAGTTTAATATGCCCCATTTGGCCAGCTTCTGTGGGGAATAATAAAGGTTATGCAAGATGTTAAATTGCATGAGACGTAACCCTATCCTGTGTATGTAAGCGATGACAATTGCTTCACAAGACGGACCACTCCTTATTCCATTGTGGGAAAAGGTCCAACCAGAATTCTGTAGGCCCAAACGAATCCGGAAAGCGCCATTCGTACAATGTATTGTACAGTTTAGAAACTACCTGTGTTGACGAGCTGGCACAAATCCAAATGGAAAGAACATTTAGGAGATGTAAGCGTTCTTTCTCAAATTTATTGCTAAGAAGGTGATGGAGTTGGAGAACTTTAAAGAAGTCCTTTGCCTGCAACCCAAACTTACTCATGAAATCCTGTGTTGGTAGCCATGTTCCGTCCGGCATAAGAAAGGAAGATAGTTTACCCTCTCCTAGTTTTGGCAACCAAGAGGGGGGTAAAGTCTTACCATCAATTTTAAAAGCAGGTGAGTTCCAGATCGACTGAGGCGGGTCCAAGTGCTGTCTGTATTTCAAAAGCCACATAGCTGTGCATGAATTCTAATGGAAACTGCCACGTAGTATCTTTTAACTTTTTCGGCAAGGACGAGGTCTTTAAATATAGAAGAGTGGAAGGGCTATATTACATGACTGAATCATTTCCAACTCTATCCTGAGCCAAGGAGGAAATGGAAAAGGGTTAGAGTTTAGCCACTTGAGATATTTGGCCAGATGACTGGCCCAATAATATAAACCAAGGTAAGAGTAAGTAAACCCCTTTTACTTTTAGGCACTGCTAATTTGTAATATGCTAGTCTCGACTGTTTTTGGACCAGATAAAGCTTATCATCATCCCTGGGCTTTATTGAACCAACTCATCGGAAGGTAGATATTAAGAAGTTGCAGGGATATAATATGGGGGAAACATTCATCTTAATCAGATTTATTTTCCCCCAGAGATGGGAAGCATCAACCACCTATTTAAATCCTGCTTCAACGTAACTAATAATGAATCCAAATTTCTCTTGATAGTAAGTGACGTATCCTGGTTAACTCAATACCCAAAGTAGCTAAAGAGTCCCCGGACCACGAGAGACCTAAAGCAGTAATGCTGTTCTTAAAGACCTTATGATTCAGAAGGAATACTGCAGATTCATTAATGTTTAATTTATAGTTTGAGAAACCACTATATTCCTCTATGTTATCCAACATTACGGGGATCGAAGAATCAGGATAAGAGAGCTGTAAAAGGAGATCGTCCGCATAAGCAGAAACTTTAACCTCGGTATCAAAGATTGTGAGTCCACAAACTTCCAGACATAGGGACAACTTACGAATTAAGGGTTCCAAATACAAATTAAACAGTAATGGAGAGAGAGGACAACCTTGTCTAGTACCAGAATATAGCGAAAATGATTCAGAGATTACCCCATTCCAGAAACTCTGCCAGTGGATTCTGATAAAGTGATTTTACCCACCTTAAAAATTGTTGGTGAAAACCAAAAGACTTTAATGTCTGGAGTAAAAAAGTCCAATTAACTCTATCGAAAGCCTTCTAGGCATCCAGGGACACCAAGGCTGCTGGAAATGAGGCATCCTTGGACGCCGAGAAGACATGAGAAAGAGTGCGGAGGTGATCAACTGAGGATCTGCCTTTCATGAAGCCCACCTGCTGCACTCCTATCACCTCAGGGAGGATGGGGGCCAGCCTATCAGCTAATATTCTAGTTAGAATCTTAACATCCTGATTCAACAGAGAGATAGGTCTGTAGCTCTCCACCAGTTCCGGATTTTTGCCTGTCTTAGGCAACAGCAGAATAAGTGCTTCAAATAAAGTGGGATCCACTCGTGCCCCGAGAGAATGTGTTGGTATAATGAGAGAGATGTGGTATAAGTTGCTCTTGAAACATTTATAAAAATTGGCGAAAAGCCATCCATCCCTGGTGTTTTATCTAGTGGAGGCCCTGTATCACAGTCAAGATTTCAAGAGCTGAGACTGCATCATCTTTTTAAAAACAAAAACTGTAACAAAAGAAAACACCTCGTTGACTCTCTTGTCCCTCCCCAACTCACCCAACCCTCTGTGCACCCCACCTCCCACCCCACCCCATACTTACCTTCAGAGGCTAAGCGTGACTATCTTCGGTGGACTGGGAACATGACTGCACTCTTCAAAGCCGACCGCAACTGAAGAAATGCGTAAGCTGTATAATGGCATAAACAGGTTTTTTTCAACTTTGGTTCATATCTTGGTCATTTTTTTGGAATGTTTGCACCAAATTTTCAACATGGGGTTCTTGGGACCCCATCTCATGAAGTCAGTCACTGTCATCTGGTTATTCGATCCCAAAAGGTGATTTCGCGGTCACTGCGCTGAATCACCTTTCGGGACCGATTAACAAAATGACAGTGTCACTGTTCATGAGGTGTGCTCTCAAAAAGCCTATGTTGCAAATTTAGTTAAAACCCAACAAATGACTGTTTCTAGAGGCTGCATTGCACAGTTTACAGCGCTTTCATAAGTTCCCAAATTTGTAATATTTTCACTCCAGATTTTCAACACTGGCATTTTTTCACACCTCCTTATGAACAGTATAGCTGTCATTTTTCACCTCCTGGCCGAAATGAGTTTTTGCACTTCCGGCGCAGAATAGCGCAGTTGCTGTGGGAAATCAGTGTTTGGGACAGATTACGAAAACCACAGTGACACTGTTCATGAGCAGAGGTCCTAAAATGCCTATGTTGAAAATTTGGTGACACAAGTCCCTAAAATGACTGTATTACAAGCGTGTATTGTGCAGTTTCTACGCACCCTTGTAACTGTACGAATTTGTAATATTTTCACTCCAGATTTTCAACATTGGCATTTTTCCACACATCCTTATGAACAGTACAGCTGTCATTTTTCACATCCTGGCCAAAACGTATTTTCACAATTCCGACGCAGAATAGCACGGTCTTCGTGGGAAATCAGTGTTCAGGTCAGATTAAGAAAATCACAGTAACACTGTTCATGAGCAGAGATCCCAAAATGTCTATATCGAAAATCTGGTGCAAAATATCTCCACAATAATTACGTTACGAGTGTGCATTGCGCAGTTTCTATGCACCTCAAGTCATGACTTCACCAGTTTTTTATATTTTCACTCCAGATTTTCAACATTATCATTTTTTACACCTCCTCATGAACAGTACAGCTGTCATTTTTCACATTGTGTTCGAAATGTGTTTTCGCACCTGTGGTGCCAAATGACACAGTCACTGTTCAAAATCACCTTTCAGCTAACAAACTGATAGTATCAATTTTCATGCAGTGGGGTCACAGAAAAGCCCATGTTGAAAACTTGGAGTAAATATACCAAGAAACACCCAGGGCATTAGGGTTTCTGACCATAACACCCTACACTGTAGGGACTGACAGGCATCAGGGGTGTGACTTGGTATTTTCAACAGTAATGCTCAGCCTATTCCACCCCCACAACTCTGCAGCCAGTGACAGGCGCGAGTCCTGTACTCTTTGGCCCCAGAGTTCACACCATTCTCCTATACTGCACCCATTTCAGCGTATTTCCTTATGGAATGAGGTGAATGTAAAACCCAAACACCCCAAGGCACACCTCAACACTTGTCAGTGTCTGTAGGGTAGGGTGAGGTGAAATGTCACCACCGTTATGGGCGACAACCCAAAGGCACACCCCAATGCTTGTCCATCTCTGCAGGGTAGGGGTGGAATTGGCATCAGTTCAATACATCACTGCCATTTCTATACTGCATCTGTTTAACTCCTGCACTTCCACTGCTAATGCCAGCAAGTAAACATTCGGCATTGACAAATGCTTGTTTTCTGTGAACTGCTGTGATCTGGCATTTAAGTAGAATCACACAGAACTTTCTCAAGTCAGATGGTCAATGAAATCACATCACCATGTGACCATAAACATCTTAGGTTTGGAAATGTGTCCTAACAAAACAGCGAAAACTATGACTAGAGAAAGAAAACAACACAAGTTCAACCACAGCTCACATCCAGCCTTTCCTCCGGTGAATCCGAAGCCACCTAACCTCCAAATACATTATAAGGCAATGTTTGCTTTGTCTCTGAGACAAGCCACTGTTAGCACAATAACTGCTAAAAGAAATGTAGGTGTATATATTTTCTTTCATTTCAAGGCATGAATGTTTCGTGTAGCCAATCTGGCCGAAATACATTATATTTGAGCCTAGATTTTAAACACAACCTAACGTACCTGATCATCTGAGGGAAGTTGCAGCTGCACTTGCATCCCGGACAAGAAACTCTTTTCAAGAACAGCCAACTCTAAGGTTCAAAGTCTGCAGTGTTGGTAAGTCTATGGAAGGGCCATGGGCACCCCCCCAATACAGCTCCAGTTTCAAGGATCCCCTTAGTAACTCATGCAAGTGCAACAGTATTTATTTATTGGGGGGGCTTGCAGTTTGACAACATTACTCCACCATCATAACAGAGTACTACAAACAGTGCTGCACTACAGCGGGCCAACAGCAGGAGGTCTCTATGATGTCATCACTTCCCAAACACAGCTTTGTTGTGGATGGTCACCCATCCACAGTTCTGTATGTAGAGGATACCTCAGAAACAGCAGCAACTGTGTTCCAGTAAGAATAGCAAAGAGGAGAACAGAGGGAAGAGCATTCTCTCATCGGCAACATATACGAAATGTATTTTAACAATAGGAACTGAAGAAGAACCCCCACCCCATCCCATCCCATCTCATCTCAAGTGACTATCTGAGAAAGTAGAGACACTTTTTTCACTTACTGCTGTTCATCCCTGGTGCCCACCATTCCCGTGGTGACACAGGGTCGGCACCTCCCAAGTACAGAAAACCTGGACTTCTGACAAATAAAGGCCGGGGGTCTGGGGGTCACTAGGCCCCTAGAAGCTCTGGGGGAGGTAGATGTTATGTAGTGAGTTTTGGGAATTTTAGTGAAGCTAAAACACACTCTTGTTATATTTCCTACCCCTGACTCCAGGGGGGAAAAAATATTTTTTCTCCGGAAGTCAGGTGTGTGGGAGAATCTGGCTGGCCAACTGGCTGTACTGACCAACAATGTCATGTTGAACCAATGTTCTAGGCTGAAATGTCCAGTACAGATATTACCACCACCACCATTTGCTGCTGCCTCCAGTGCAAGACTGAAAGTGCCCCTCAGACTCTCTGACTTACTATATTGGCAAGCAAATTAAGTAATGATAGCACACTGTGCACACCTCAGACATTCACTGTTCTGTTGAACTGAACCAATAACTGCACAGTGATGACTGATGACAGGCTAGGCTAGCTGAGAGGTGAGGAAGGAACTTTGTTTTTCTCCATTATTTGATGTGGTACTTAGGCTAAAACATAGGAGACAGTAAATGAAAATGTTCAGATCTCATCCATTTGCAGTTGCTCTGCATGATGACTGTTGCTTCACCTCGTTTGTTTGCTTAATGGTATGACTGCAGCTGTGATGGATTTCTATCCATTCCTGTTTCCTGGGCTGATTGATTCAATTCAATGTCCATAGTCCCAGAGACTCCCAGTCCCAAAGGATCCATTCAACCATCAATGCACCATTTAATATCAATCCCATTTCACAATTATCTTATCCCAGTCGTCTGATGCGATGGTGGTCTAGTCACTCACAGACTCAATCACTTACTAGTGTTGCTCGCAGTCACAACTGCTCCTCACTCATCTTCCCCATGACCACTTCCCCTGCACTGCTGTGCTGCCCAGAGCAGACTAGAGCTGGAAGCCTAGACAGCCACTACTTGATTTCCTCTGACACCAAACTTGTCACCACTCACCAGTGACCACGACTGACTGAAGACCGATGTTTGGGGGCTGTCCTCCCCAGATGGGACAACTCACAGCGGGTATTTTTCTGCACAGAGACTAGAAGACCAGTCCAATGAATTCCTGCAGAAAGGGAGGCAGCGTTTACCGCTCACATCACTACAAAGCTATGCAGTCTACTACCCAGCAGTTCCAGGTGACACCAGTACTCTCTGACTCACAGGCTCACCTTTGCCTGTATCCCATTGCCAAGTGCCATATGGGGTGGGGGAAAGCCTGCTGCTTCATGGATGCCACCACCCCACCATCAGGGCAAGTTCCTGCCTCCCCTAGTGCTACTCCGTCCCAGGGCACTCTTTTCTCGAGAAGTTCACAGAGGAAACTGCTTCTTGAGAGGCACACACACACACACACACACACACACACACACACACGTGATGACAGCTGACAGTAGAGATGCTTATCATCCAGAGGAAGTGTTGCAGGATGGTGGCACTCAAGTTGGCTCCAGTTCACAATTCTGACTGCTTTGCTCTACTGTTCAGCAAGCTGTATTGTTTTGGTGCTAGCGGCGGTGCTGCCACAGCTTATGTTCCGAGACTTTACTCCAGCCAGCCTTGTTGCAGGTCAATTCATCTGCTAATGAAAATGGAGGTGTGCTGAACAGAGGATATCACAGAAGTCAACATTATTAAAATAATGTCCTTTTATCATTTCCCCACATTATAAAACAGTTGTTCGGCACCAGAACCAAACCACTGCTAAATACAGTAGACTACAAAATCTATTAAAAAGAAGTACGGGACCCCCAAAAGCGTGAGCTACCCAACTGCCCGCCCCAAGGCTGGCCCTGATGGGGACTGTGAGAGGCGGACAGCCAACGCCATGTTTACTGAAATATTACACCATGCAAGGTGCGCCCATCAATGGTGGGTCACTCCCTCATTGCAGCAGTGAAATTATTTCAAGTTGGTGGAATGCTTTTGCACTGCTGTCATAGACAGCGTGCTATTTCTTTCATGTCACAGAGACCAGCCCAAAAAAGCAGTGGCACCACTGGTCACAACACGACCGCACCTCTAAAACCTGCTACTCCACTCTAAGCTACCACACTATGTTGTCTGCGCTGTGCGTGCAAGACAACATAAAAATGGGAGGGAGAAATCAAACAGCCTATACGTGATTCGGAATGGGCTACAGTATGGGTTAATTTATACAATAGTAGTAGGGAAATTCAAGAAAGGACAATTCAGTATAACATTTTACACCATTACTATTATTCACCTAAAAGATTATACTACATGGGTTTTCAATCTAATAGCAACTGCTGGAGATGCCAAAAGGGAAATGCAAATATGCTTCTTATCCTTTGGTCTTATTCATTTATAAGTAGGGTTACCACCTGTCCTGATTTCTGCAGAACAGTCCTGATTTGGGCAGCTGTGCCCTGCAAAAAAACATGAAAAATACTTCGTCTTGACATTATAGTAGAAAAAAATATTTTCTGACTTTTCTCTAAATGTTGCAAAAAGCTATAATACCTTAACTAAAATACCCTAAATTAATGATAAATCCTAAAAAAAATAAAAAAAACTACTACACTTAGTCTTAATTCTATTAATTCTTAATTCTAATATTGTGCAGTATATTGACCTGGTCATAAAGGCGGTTCACACTAAGTTGGGAGTCCTTTATGGACATACTGTATACATTATCTCACACCTGCTGCCCTACGACTCTGTTTCCTCCCCCATCCTGTCAGTTACAGACTACGGCCTTGTAGTGTATGGAGTGGCCTCAGACACGGTGCTCAAACGTGTGGTCACAACCCTCAATAAGGCCTGTAGGCTGACACTTGGAGCTGACCGACTCACCCACTCCTGCTCTCTTTACCAGCAAACCAACTGGCTCACGCTCGCCAATAGGATTAAATTCCAGACATGCCAGTTAGGCAAAAAATCACTAATAGGCAAAGTTCCTCCATGTCTCAGCAAATTGCTCCATACCTGTTCTTCAGGATACCAGACCAAGAGCTAGACTCAGGGCTTGTTGGCTGTCCTATTTAGGAAAACGTCTCTTGGACAGTGGTCCTTTGCCTACAGGGCTCCCTTGTGGCTAAACAAGATCCCTGCTAACCTGTTATTTACTGACAGCCTCCCCACATTTAAGTCTAAGTTGAAACAGCACTTTAATGCATCCGAGGCCTGTTGTTGTAGATTGATGGTGTACTACCAGCCCCTCTCTACCCATCTCCTATTATGTGTGAGTGTTGATACCCCAGCCCCTTCCCTCACCTGCCCCACATCGTAACTGTTGTAGCTGGCCTTAGCAGTGGGCAGAGTTTCCTCACCTGCCCTCCACACTAACTGCCCCTGCAATTCGGTGGGCCTGACTTGGATCTCTCCTCCACAGGCTTGCACTCTGCTCTGTTTTAGCACTTACTGTCCTACTGGAGGACATGCCTGGTACTAGCTGACCCCCCCATAGCTGTCCCCCCCCAAGTCAGCTATTTTCAGTCCCCATCTGTTACCAGGACAAAGCCTGTACTATGGGCTGCTGAGGTCCTTGTCTCTGTGTTCCCCCGTAAGTTCATAGTCGTGCTCTGTTTAAGGTTTTTGGCAGTGGCTTCAGTAGCTGGTTACTTGTTGTTCTGTACTTGTATTCCACATTATGTGTCTCTGTTTGCATTACCATTGCACTGTTTGTTTAAATGTTCCCTGACTTGTTCTTATTTTGTACACTCCATCCCATGAAGTGCGAACTGCGGAGGGGGCAATTCCCCTTCTGTTGTTTTGTATATGCCATGTACTTGACGTGGAACCTTTGCAAAAGAGCTTTCACTCAAAGGTTTTTTTCTGAACAATTAAATAAACAAAATAAATAATTCTGATTATTTAAAGGAAACAAGTCTGTTGCATTGGTCAAGGTTACATATTTTTGCTCTGTATAACTATGATACACTAATCTGTCTACTAAAATTGTATTTATCCATATGATGATGTTTTTAGTCATTTGTTTGCCTGTATTGTTACTTGTCGCTGTATGAAGTCTTCTGACTAATAGGTAATTGTAATCCAAGAATTAAATAAATAAAATAAATAAATAAATATTGTCCTGCAAAAAATCATGTTTCAGTGAGAAATGTCCAACTTTGGGCTTTTTAAAAGGTGGTAACCCCTTTTATAAGGGATATTTGGAATAAGGTGCACCAAGTCTGTGAGCCCGCATATACAACCAAAATCCCCTTAACCCCTAAGTTTTTCATATTGGGAGTAGAGGAAGGGACACAGCAACTGAACAAACACCAAAAGCTCGGTGTACGGTCAGCTGCACTGTCTCTTGAGAGACTACTCCTTTCCTGTTGGAAATCCTCTATTCCTCCTGCATTTAAAGAATGGAGCAATACAATAAGTGGAATAATTAGTAACAAAAGGCTAGCTCTCAAGGTTAATGGGAAAATGAAGTTATTTGAAAAAAACTGGTTTCCCCATCATAGATTTTTTAGAAATTACAAGAGCCTCTCCTTATTTCCAGTAGCAGAAATAGTGTAAGAACTCTCAGTCAAATCTTAGTAATAGAGTAGCTAAAAGGATGTTATATACAGTATATCTTGCCCACTGTTGTATCTAAAAATTTATTTTGGTATTTTAGGATTTATATGTTCCTAATCTTTGAATAGTAACTTCTGTTAGAGTCCTTATATTGTTTTAATCATTGATTTTATCTAATTGAATGTACATGTACTTTGCTACATAGGATTGTCTAAGATATATTTTGTGCTCACTATATGAATTATTCTCGGTACTGTTTGTATTTCTGTATCTTATTTGATGACCAATAAAACATTTAGAACAAAACAAAATGACATCCTGCATACACACCAACACATATCTTGCTAATCAGGACCCCGTTATGTGGGTTCTGCACTTACTTTGGAAAATCACCTAGAAATGTGTTTTTATACATTTTAAAATCCTTTTCCATGAGACTATTTTCCTGTTCATATGGCCATATGAAAAATAATTTGGCCATACGAAAAGGATCCCTTCATACTAAAAATGATTTGACTTAGCTTTTTCTGATTCGTTTTAGAGGAAGGCATCCTTTTGTATGAATGAAAGAACCATACAAAAAGGATCTCTTCATACAAAAGAATCATAAAAAAAATAAGTCCAAATTCTTTTTTGTATGAAGGTATCCTTTTCATATGATTCTTTCCTTCATATGAAAAGGATGCCATCATATGAAACAAATTTTAGACTCACTTCCCCCCCATGATTCTTTTTTCGTATGAAGGAGTCCTTTCTTGTATGGCTTTTTCGTTCATATGAAAAAGGATTCCTTCATACGAATGTAACCAGGTCACTGTGTAACTTTTGGTTACTACCCTGACTTGTGAACTCAACAAGGTTGAGGGGCCTGGGCTCTGATTCTGGTGGAAAAGAGAGTTTTTTTCCCATATATAAAATAAGTAGCATGGTGCCTCCACCCAGAGTAAATTGTAGTGGTACAATTGTTTAAATGGTTCAACCCCTTGGAATGCTGTACCTACCCACTCCCCTCACAGTTTCCCCACACACAGAATACCAAATACCAAGGCAATACTTTACTGCATATGCAGATAATGACTATCGTTAATAATATGTGCATAAACAGTATTGAACAACAACAATAATCAATTTATTAGGAAGGGAAGGGAAAAAAAGGGATGCAAAGATAAACAATGATTTGATATGTGGGAACACAACAATGAAACATCAACACAGTGCCTGTCCCCCAACAACAGCGAACAGCAAGCCCACCTCCCCACTGCCACTGGTGTCCCCTACTGTCTATCTGGGTACCCAGGATTAGTTGCAGGCCAGTGCATTGCCATGGGGTGGTTGGCGTTGGTGCATTTTAGTGTTTGATTAGATTTAGAATGTGGAACAGATATGACAAAACTCTTCAGGTCAGGACAGGCCCTGCACTTACTCATGGTTCTGTAGATACTGCACAGGGTCTGTGTGATAACAGCAGACAGGCCATGGAGCTAGGGCCTCAAGCAGTGAGACAGGAAGCTGGCAGCTTGTCACCTTCTGACATGTTAATAGAGTCTGGCAGCTTGTCACCTGTGGAGGCATCCTCCCAGGATCATTGAATCAGACCAGTACTGAGGACCAGGGCCACATGCTCACCCCACGTGTCCAGGCATCTAACTCCCAGGGCAAGCAATGGGTAATTCCTAGCTGTAGCATTACATGACTTATTCCTCAGAAAGTTCCTCTGGTAGTGACTCCTATTCTGAAGCTCAGGAATCACACAGTCTCCTTCACTCTACTGGGTGAGAAGACAAACAACTCTGCAGGCAGATCTGGTTTCCTCCAGCTGGAAGGGTAAAAGGTTTCTGAGGTAGGGTCCCAACTTTCAGGCTGCAGGTCTCTATTACTTTCTGGTTCCCCAGACAACAGGGACTCATTGTGCTTTTTCCAATGTTGCTTCAGTTCTCAGGCAAATTCTTCAGTCTCTTGTAGAGTTCAGTCCCAACCCCTTGTATGTTGAAGGTTACTCTCACAAAATGTCACAGGTTTAATTCACAGCAGCCCTGAACTCTTTAGATCTGGTGCTCACAGACAGTGTGAGATGAACCCCTTCCCCACAGGTGGTTGTAGGACCTTCAGGCTGCACAGCCCTTTCTCTCCCAGTGCTCTCTTGTTTTCCTTAGAGAGCTTCTGCCAGAACTGCCTGTGAGCTGCATTCTTCCCCCCAATGTCTGAAGAGAAGAGCTTGCTGTCTCGCTAAACAACACAACTACGCTGGCCCAGTGGCGTAGAGGGTTGAGGCGCTATCACCTTACTTCAAACCACATTGGCAACCCGGGTTCAGGACGTACTCGGGACACCAGGGGTCAGCAGGGGAGGATAGGATTGAGCATCCAAAGGACTGCTCTCCTATCCTGGGGTGGGTTTGGGGAATGCCTCACTCAGCAGCTGCCCCCAGTGGTGACTGGAGGCACTACATAAGTGGCACAATGAGGGAATCCAGAAAACCAGAAATACCACCTGGTGGCCGCTGGATGACAGCTCTCCATCTCCTGATACCTCTGGTGCCTTCAGTGAGCCTCCTTCCCTCAGCAGCATCCCTGGGCCCTATCGAGAGTGCACTGGAGTACCCCCCCGGTGCCTTCCCCCTCGGAGGAGGGGGACCTGCCCGGCAAAGGGTTACGTCTGGGATCTCTCAGGGACTGGCTATGATGTGAGGGTTGGCAAGACCTCAGGTAAGGCTAGCAGGGGTCGGTGAGGACTTGCAGGAGCCTGAAGGAGTGGGGGGTCACCAGGGGAGCAAGGAGGGATAAACAGATAAAGCAAAAAAAAACAATACAACTGTCCATTATGGAAATTAACATGCATTAGGCTTACTTGATGACCAGTTGGCTAACAATAAAGGTGCCAAGAACATTGTTCGCTCCCTTTACCCAGGAGCCATAGCTGCAGTTTCTTGAGCTCCTCAATTCCTGATTGGGCAACTCAGGGGTTACCAAAATGGCATCCATGTAAACAGTTTATATTTGGTCTCAAGTTTAAAGTCTTTTTCCAATTGAACTAAACAGTTTCAATAAATGAGAGTCTCCCAGTTCAGTAGCAACATCACCCTGCTGGTATCTGGTTAAGGAATGGGGCTCTAGCAGAGTCCTTCTCTACCTCTCGCTAGCACCGTAGCATTAAGTCACCCTACAGCAGGCAGAAAATTCATCTCCTGAGGGGTCTAAACATTTCTTAAAGGGACAGAGAACACATAAGCACTTATACATTTATTTACAAATCACTTTCTTTTATACTGCAGTGTCTCCTACACGTGTTCTGGGATCCCATGAGTTGGAACAAGCAAAAGCTTATTATTAGCTACAAATTCAGAGTTAAAAGGAATGCCATAGTGTTTAACTTAATATTCAAGCAGACTGCCAGTTCACATGTTCAAGCAGTAGCCAGCTCGAACGTGGGCACATTAAGCTGTCCTGCAGTTCACTGTCTTACCAGTGTGAACTGCGCCATACCACAAGGTAGCAAACGTACACCATCTACCAAACTCCTCCACATCCCATGGCAAAACAGCATATAGAGGCTGGCAGGAGCTTTTCAGGGACACACAGGGCACCAGGACTGGAGGGACCAGACAGTGGAGAGACAGACCTAGTAAGCCACCCATGGGGGGGTACCACAAAAAAATAATTTGGGCTTAGTTCTTTTCCCCCACATTTCAACTTTAACAAGCCATACCTCCCTCAATATTTGCACTTAATGGGACAATCTAGATCCCAAAACAAAGGTCGTAATGAGTACTACAAGAATAATAAATGATAAGCCCCCAACAATTTGGGGGTGCATATAAAATGTAAACATTAAAATTCTCATATGATAACACTGCAAGTTTGACATGCTATACAACCAAGCAAATACATTTCTTTTTGGCAGAAATAGAAGTACAGGGCCCAGAAGGCCCCTCTACCTCCACACCAACATGGATGTATGCATCTATGGAGGGATGGAAGTGCAGGTCTCTCTGGGCCCTGCACTTCCACAGGCAAATGGATATGTTCTTGCAGTGACCTGTGTGAATGAGGATATGATTATACTATCTCGAAAAGTAAGTAAATTAATTGCAAAAACTTTGTTAATGCACTAGTTAGGGTTAAAGTGACAAAAGTATAGAAATGTGGTGTTAGGGTTCCCAACCCTAATGCTCCCCACCCTGCAGGCAGCAACAGGAAGAACCATTACAGTTTCACCTCTCCTGAGTCTTTGCAAATCAGGTGTGGGTATACCTTGGGGTTGTCCCAACCTTAATGCTCACCCTACCACCACCACTACAAGTGATTTGCTCCAAACCCTTACTTCTGTCATTGCTACCACCTCAGTCTACAAAAGATGTTCTTTTCATTTTTATGTTTGGTAGGACTGCTAGGCTGAACAACAAACAAAAGCCTATTAGTCCACTAATAAATATTGCTTCAATATGCCCTGTGTCCAAACCCTATTAATGTTCTCAGGCTGTACTGAGCAGCAATAAGCTCATTTGCCTGTTTGGGATGTTTTTTAACATGTCTACAGCATTTTTTTTTATAAATGTACTGGTCAACTATTTGACTACTCAGATACCTGA
The DNA here is from genome assembly GCA_016271365.2 of Neoceratodus forsteri. Classification (NCBI taxonomy): domain Eukaryota; kingdom Metazoa; phylum Chordata; order Ceratodontiformes; family Ceratodontidae; genus Neoceratodus; species Neoceratodus forsteri. The sequence goes on from JADMNL010000029.1 coordinate 135,044,532, forward strand.
ATACAGCTGAATATCTGAGCCATTTTCAATGAATATGTAATTTATGCATTTGCACTCCTCTACCACAAATTATTAAATTATTCAGTATTCAATCCATTTGGGGCCCCTTATTTATTAGTATGGTATTTGGGAAATCATATTTGGGCCATGCACATCCCTAATATGCAGTTACATGCACCAGATTGCTCCTGTAAAAAAGATTTCAGCTTAGTGTGCTATACCTGGTAAAACAACTAAATAAAAAAAAAATAAAAAAAAAAAAGATTCCAGCCGCCTGTAATTGGCATGCACGCGCTGCACTTCACAGAAATTTGGTCCAGTTTAATGCTATTAATGAAGGTCATTTTAATCAGTGCTGTGTGTGTGCGTGTGTGTTTGATGTGCAATATTTCATTACTTGACTCAACAGACATGGTGGAAATAATCTTCTGTCTGTATCATCGTATTCTCCCCTTACTGTTCCTTACATATCTATCCATTAAAAAATCAGCTTTTGCAAACACATCCTGATCCTGCCCAAACAACACAACTCCATGTAAAGGACTTGCCACTGGCAGCTCCAAAGTGCTTCCCTTGGCATGCTGGTAAGTAAGATGTCACCCGCACTATAGTCCTGTCCCTGTCTGAAATTAAGATAAAGTCACCTACCTGCACAAAAGTGAAGGCAAGGGGAAAACATTACTTGCACCACCTATACTGAGGAACCATGTATTAGCCATATATATAAAAAATGTATTTTAAACATACAAAGATTGGCTGCATTTGAGATAATGTAAAGATATTTAATAGTTAGAAAATATATTGTTCATGTATTGTATATCTATATATATTCTCTACAAAAAACTGTGTTACTGCACCAGTTAGGGTTCAACTTAATGCCACAAAAGTAAGGAAATGTGGTGTTAGGGTTTTCAACCCTAATTCCTCACCCTCAGCCTCCAATCAGCAAAAGAAAAATAACATAGGGTGGGATATTCAGAGCAGATGTGCCATGCACAATAGGGATGCGCTCGTGCAAGAGCAGATATGCGCCAATGTGCGATATTCAGTGGGAGCAGCTGCACAGCACAACACCCAATGCACCGCAGTGCAACAGTAATGAATGCATGCGCAAGTGCAGGGGGAGTAACCAGGAATAATGTGCGCAGTGCGATATTCAACAGTAGGTAATGTGCTCAATAGTGGAGCAAGCGGAAGTTGCACGACAGCAGAAATGAGCCAATATAAAAGTGAGAAAGTGAGCAAGTGAGGGGAGGATGAATGCGCCACAGAGGAGCCATAGTGGGGGAGCATAGAGACAGTGGGCAGGGAGGCAGTCCAAGAAATGGGGGCAGGTGTGGCCAGGAGGTGGAGGGGGGGACCACTGGAAGTGTGTGCGAGTAAGTGAAGGGGTGTGTGTGTGTGTGTGTGTGTGTGTGTGTGTGTGCGCGCAAAAGGGCCTGAGCATGCCACAGAGGATGGAGGGCAGTGGTCAAGAGGCAGGGCGCACAGTGGTGAAGAGACAGGGGTGTACCCAGTGCAGGGCAGCACCAGCAGCACACAGCTGGGGGAACAAGCAGACGCAGCCGCTGGGGGACACCAACCAGGATATGGCTGTGCCACCTTCCAGATGGAGTGGTAATGAGGTGTGAGAAGGCATGCAGCAGGAAGGCACAGCTGTGGAAGGGACCGCGGTGGTATGCCCAGAACAGGCTGTACGTGCCCGCACCACCTTTGAGCTGTACAGTGACATTGAGATTGTGGGCGGTACTGCCTGAACCGGCGATCTGAGGCAGCTCTGTGAGCTGTGCAGTGATGAGATGCAGGCATCCACACGACGGAGCCATGCTCTGACCATGGAGACCAAGATCTCAGCTGTCATGTGCCTGCTCACCATGGGCACCTTCCAGAGACCAACAGGGGACATGACAGGCATAACCTAGTAGGCCCGTCATGCCTACTCACACAGTTCCTCTGTGCACTGCTGCCACATGCTGCGGAGTACATCCATTTCCCAGCACATAGCAAACATGCAGGAGTTCCACAGGGTAGCACAGTTGCTTGGCGTCGCAGGGCCATAACTGCACCCATGTAGGCATCCGCATGTCACCTGGCCCGGAGGGGTGGCATACATCAACCGCAAGGTTACCTGAGTGTCGACTGCCAGGTGCATGATGCCAGGGGGTGCATAATCAATGTCTGTGCCACGCACCCTGGGGGAACACACGATGCCTTTATCTGGCACCAGTCCACACTATGCCATAGGTTCAAGAGTGGAGAAATCCCTACTGGCCATCTGGTAGGTGAGTATGCATAGCATGCTGGTCGATGGGTGCAGATGGGGGGATGGGTGTGTGTGGGGTATGGGCAGAGGTGCCATGGGGAATCGCCATGAAGGCCCATGGCACAGTGTCGCAGACCACCATGCTAACAAAACCCCTCTACACACAGGTGACAGTGGTTACTCACTACGGCCCTAGCTGCTCACACCATACCAGTGCCCCACGACCCCAGCGCAGCAACAGTACAATGAGGCATACACCACAACACGGAATGTCATTGAGAGGGTGTTCGAGCTGCTGAAGGCATGGTTCCATTGCCTGCACACATCAGGCGGTGCCCTACAGTACAGCCCCTCACAGGCCTGCAGGCTATTCCTGGCCTGCTGTATCCTGCACAACATGGCCACTGAATGTGAAATAGCTGCTGAAGCGAGAAGGGGACAGTGGTGGGGACGATGAGGACACCGGTCCAGCTAGTGTTGGGCAGCCACCCCTTGGGTGAAGGGATCCCCAGCTAGCCCGGATGGCCCAGCAGCACTGGGACACCATCTCACAGGAGCACTTCAGACAACACAGGTAGGTCAACAGGGCCACGTGCAACCACCAAGGGCAAGGGCACAGCTCACAGACAGGCAGGGGTGGACACCAGGGGAGGATGGCGTCAGGGGTGTGGGAATGGGTGTGGGACCGCACACAAAGGCAGGGGACAGCAGGGCTGCATGCAGCATGCACACACAGGGACACACACCCCTACCCATGCCCACAGGGCCACATGCACACCCACCCTAACAGGCCCCCAACCCCCACAGGACCCAACACAACCACACCAAGTGGCTGGCACTGTGCGTGCCTCAGACGCTGAGCACCATTGCACAGTGGTGAACAGCGCTATGCTGGCATCATCATACACACGCCACAGTGGCCAGCAGCCAGGAGGATGTGCACAGGGACCATGTGTGTGCAGGGCAGGGCACCACACCCATGCAATGCACACAGAACACCACAGTGCACACAGGGCAGTGGCAGACAGTGGCTGTGGAGGGGGAAAGGTCGGTCATGCAGCACAGTAGCATGGCTGCCACGGATGCATGGGCGGCCCTGCTGAGACCTGCCAGCCGTACCAGGCTGACCAGTGGCCTCATGGGGTGGCACTGATGGGCCCCCAGGAGTGACGCTGCGTGAGCATGACCATGTCTGCCCAGGGGTCTGCAGGCCACCGAACATGCCCGCACCAGGCGTGCTAGGTATGCCCACAGCCAAACCCGGCATCGACATGGCAGGGGTCACCCGATGCTGAGAACGGGAGGTGGACATAGCACTTTGCAGGGTGTGCGGCAGATGGGCACTCAGCCGGTTGCCCAGTGTAGCCATGACAGTTGCCATTGCAGTGGTCTGCCTGTCAATGGCTGTGGTCACATACGCCCGCTGTTGAGCCAACTCTGCCAGGAGCATGGCATGGTCCCTGCTTCGCTGCTCCTCTGCCTGGTGCAGCTCTGCATAGAGTGCATCCACCACTGCCATGAGCCACACCTGCTGATCCACAGAGGCCTAGAGTAGATGGCTGTGGTCATCCAAGGGGTCATCTGCATAACCAACATGCTGTCCCCCATGGTGTTCCTGGCCCTGCTGCACTGCACCCTTCAACGGTGGGCACTGCACAGCACCACCTTCCTGGGTTACATCCACACACGGTGCACTGCTGCCGCCCCCGCCCTGTGCCCACGTCGACACTGGCCAGCTGCTGTCACCTGCACACCAGTGCTGCCCCACTGGAACCCGCAGATGCAGCCTGGACAAGGGCTGTTGGTCAGGCAACCATGCCAGCACTACCTGCAGATCTGCCTGGGCGGACGCCATCCGTGGGATCATCCAGTGTTCCACAGACAACACTGACCAGAACGTGCGTCACGTCATCACCAGAGCTGGAGTCAGCCCCGATCTGTGTCTCAGCACACAGGACACCGTGGGCGGTGTCATGCTGGAACACAGCCAGGGCCATATCCACACCAGCACCACAGGCATCAGTCCAGACAGATGTGCAGGGCTGCAGGTGGTCGGTCCCTCGGACACCTGTGGAGGTGGATGGGCACTCCACCGTGTCCAGGGATGCCCCCTCAGTGGACACACCCACCACCGCTGCCCCATGCAAATGCTCAGGAGCTGTAAAGGAACACAGTACTGTTAGTATTTCCGCCCTGGGGGCCCACCCCACCACCACCCACACACTGTCTGCACCAGTCCTACCATGTAGTGATGGGCTACTGCTCATCTGGAAGCCTCCGCCTGGAACACCCTCAATGGCACTATGCCACATGCTGCCGGCCACCTGCTCCTCCAGTGGCATCAGGTGGAGAATGTCCTGCTGGACCCCCAACAGTGGCAGCACATGCCGCCCTGATGGCAGCCACTTTATCCTTGATCCACCTCCTGTCCATGCCAACCTTTTTCTTGCACTCCTGGACAGAACGCTGGTGGCTGCCCTGCTGGTCGACGGCACATGCCACCTCACCCCACACCACCGCATGGGCCTGTGGTGTGCCCCTCTGTCCACTGAGCAGTGGCTCCCTGTCGAGGTAGGCCTTGAACAGGGCATCTGATTCCACCCTGGTGAAGTTGGGCCTCCTCTTCCGCACCCTTCCCTGCTCCTCTTCATCCTCTTGCTCGGTCATGCTTGTGTCTGGGGAGATGGACAGGTGTTACCATGGACTGTGCAGTCCCATACAGCCCTCCCAGACCACTGTCCCCACGTCTCAACTGCATGGCACCCACCTCAAAAGACTGCAATATTGATCCATGGCCTATGCATTCCCAGGTCGCTTCTGTAGCACATCGCATGCAAATGAGGGCAGGTGCAACTGTAATGGGATACAAATGCAGTGGATGCACAATGGAATGGCTCATGAGCTGATTAGCATAACCTGGCTGAATATCGCGCTGTTGCACCTTGCGCAATGGTGTTGCGCATGCTCAGGCTGTGGCGCACCACTGTGATGTACACAATCAGCACCACAACACGCATGCCCGCTGTGCTGATGCTTACACTAGCGGCGCTGCTGACGCACTGTGCACGGGAGGCAGTACAGGGCACTGCCACTACTGTGCCTGTGGCGCTCATGTGCTATATGTCCAAAGGGTCGCACATGCTATGGTACGCCATGGGCGCCATGGCACCTCAGGATGGTAGGCCACCGCTTGGTGTCACACATGTGCACCCTACCGTGCTCCACGAAGGGGCCTCCCAATAGTGCTATGGCACTCCGTGCACAGACAGACCCTTGATCCTGCAGCTGCCCTTTGCCCTCTAGGTGCCATGCATCCACATGGCTGCCCCCCTATTGTGCAATCAGTGCCAGCATGACTGCGACTGGCAGCGCAGTACCGCGCTGCCTCCGCACGTGGGGTACATGCACTGCCGGGCACCATTTTGAGCTCGCCAGTGTCTGCAATATGCCACGAACCAGAGCACCAGTGTGGACCTCTGTAGAACTGGCAAACCTGGTGGCTCTTGTGGAGCCCCATGCAGGTGCCCTGTTTGGGCAGGTTCCCCTCCTGAGGCCACGCACAGCGGTGCGGCAGGAGGTGGCAGAGGGCCTTGAGGAGGCCACAGGGAGCAGCAGGACCACAGAGCAGTGTTGCCACCACTATGGAGACCTCCAGTGGTGTGACCTCCACCGCCTAGGGAGACTGAAGGCACGTGCCTGGCGGGGAGCCATGCCACGGCCAGGTAGGTGCTCCTTCACCACACTAGTAATATCCATCTGTCCTGGTTGCATGGTGTTAGGCAGGCCATGCCACTGGGGGGGCTAGTACCTGCATTGCCAGTTGTGGGAGTGCATCAGTACACCCTGCCACCGTGGCACAGATGGGCTGTGCAGGCATGCATACTGTTTGGGGGCTATGGTTCAGACATGATGGGACTCTCCAACTTTCCACACTAGACCCAGAGGATCACCATAGGGTCCAGATGGCCGAGGCATGGAGGTCAGGACGTCGCTGGTGGTGTGGCCATGCAGGCAGGGCACAGTGGTGGTGCCAGGGGTCAGCAGTGCTCTGCTGACTGGGACGCAGGTGAGTGCCGTGTTTCCCCATATAACTGTGCATGATGGGTTGCAGGGGCGGTGGTGAGGCATGGCCCCCTGCACTTGGCCCCTACTGCCATGCACGTCCCACGGTGCCCTCTGCACTGTCCTGTGGGTCTGCACTTCTGGGCGGGTGTTGCAGGTGGGCTGTGTGTGCACTGGGCGCCTGGCTGTGCCACTGCTATCCTACTGCATTGCCATGACGCCGGATGGCCACGATGGTGCTGTGTGGTACATGGGCAGTGGGGGTGTGCAACGGTTTGCATAGCTGTGGGTGCCCGGGTAGGCGGATCATGTGTGCGCACCCACTGTGGGTGGTCGCATGCCATCCCAGGGGCACAGGACACTGATGTACGCCATGCACATTGGGTGGGCTACATTGGTCTGGCCAGTCACTCATACTGATTCTGTTCCCTTGTCCTAGGTGGACCATGCTGGATGGCCCTAGAACGTAACATCCAGGAGATCCTGCAGGTCACCAGACCATGCTGGAGCTGCTGCAGGAGATGGAGCAGGGTGAACATCAGCGGCACAGAAGGCGCCACAGGGAGGACAGGGATGACAGGGGCTGCCAGTAGGGCCTGCAGCACCTGCACAGTACCAATCCCTCTCTGGACTGTACCCCACACCCCTATGTCCCCTACCTTTGCCTTTCCCATTGTCCCCTGCCCTTCCACCCCTTGTTGTAGCCTTGCACATCCCCTCTCCCACTGTGTATATATATATATATATTTGTACATAGTTTCTGTTGATGTTTGTTTCTTAATACATGCTTTCCTACTATGACTGTGTCGGTCTCTGTTTTGCAGCAGGCACATGGTGTCTTGCTGCAGTGGTGTGCATGGCACCTGTGGGGTGATGCTGGCCTGGCCATGGGTGTGTCTGCCAGGGATCCTCCACTGGTGTGGGTGTGGAGCCATGGGCCCTGTCCGGGGTATGTGTGGTGTGCCCTGTGCACTGTTTGCCTGTGTGCAGCGGGCTTTGGTGTATGTGCTATGTCCCGGCCGGCCCTGGTGGTGTGTGCCATGCCCATGCAGCTGTGCCCCTTGCATGTCTGTGGTTCACATGGTCATGCTGACCCCACCACCGCATGCATGGATGCTGGCGTGACATCAGTTGCAGTCCATACCAGCCACCTTCCAGGCATGATGCCCTGGCAGCTGGCATCCGACCCCAGGTTTATTGCATGTCTGCTGCTGTTGCCACTGTGGGAAGTGCTGCTGTTGTCCCCCTCCATGCAGTCTATGGTGTCTGGGGCAGTGCCTGTGGTCTGGTGACTGTTACTTGGGGTCCTGCTGCAGGCAGGCAGTGGCCTGGTTCATGGTGTGCACACCACATGGCAGGCTCCCTGGTGACATGGTGGTGTGCAGGCCCCATGGGACTCATGACAGCAGCTTCTGTTGCTCCGCTATGTGTGGCTGTTTGATGGGGTACCCTTGGGACTGTGTTGGGGGGGCTTTGTATGTGCCCTGTGTTGCCTCCTGTGTGGCGCATGCCTCCATGTGCCACAGTAGGATGCTGTGCTGCCTGGTGGGGCCAATGCTGGGTTGGGGGGGTGTGCATGGGTGGGTGTTCAGGGTACCTTCCTGCTGGTGGTGGTGTCCGGGGTAGGCCTTGTCACGTGCGGGGACCCTCAGGTACTGATGCCACGTCGTCCTCCTTGCTGTGCCTCTGTGGGGGCCATGCAGGGGGGCCTTGTGTATGCTGTGGTGGAGTCGGTGGATGGTGTCACCACATGCGGGGAGGGGTCATGGTTGGGATGTTGTGCATGGCACCATGGGGCATCGGGTTGCATTGTCACAGTGGTGGTGGCATGCCTTCAGAGCCATGCACTGTTTAGTCATGCTTCTGGGCTGGGTGTCTCGGGATCACTGTATTGGGGGGGTCAATATTGGTGTAGTGCCATGGCATGGGTGAGTCCTGGTCATCCTTGTGTTGCGGTCTCTGTTTGCCAGGGGACAGTGCAGGGGTGCCTTGCCCAGCTGGTGGGCACCGCTGGCCCACGTCTGCTGTTGGATTGGCACCAGGGTTCATGGGCTGGTGGTCCGTTCTGCTCACATCTGGTTGTGCAGCACATGGGGGCCTTGCCCTGGTGAGGGGCGGGGGGGTTGGTCTGTCTGTCCTGCTGTATGCCTCTCCTTGCATGGCGCATCCATGGCTGGTGCACAGCTGCTTCCTGTCTTTGTCCCAGCGCATCCCTAGGGGTGCTATTGCACATTGGCCCTGCTCCATTGTGCATCCCTCATTGTGCTATGGTGCATTGGGCATGATATTCAGCTACATTGTGCAGGCACACCTTGGCCAGCACTTGGTTTGAATATTGCAACTGCTATGCCCATGGCTACACTGCACTTGCACCTGCTTCCGCTATTGCGCACCTTTTTGGCACAGTCTGAATATCCCACCCATAGTGTTTTGGGTCTCCGGAGTCTTGGCAAATCAGTAGTGAGGTCTTCCTTGGGGTAGTCAACCCTAATGCTCACCCCCAAGTCTGTAGCCTGCTGTCCAAAGCACAAGATACAGCTCCAAGCCAGTGCCTCATACTGATTCACTCTTCCTTCAATAGTAGGGAAGTTTGTCTCGCCACATGTTGCCAACAGAATTTCACTAGCTTGCTGCTGCCAGCCTCACCCTGTCCAGCTATCACCATTGCCAGCATAGCAAGGTACGGTATTCCTACAAGCATCTGAGATTGGAGTTGGGCACTTGCAAGATTCTTCCCATTAGCAAGCTATACTGTACTGCCACTAGAGGGACACAATATTTATCTAAAGGGTTCTCTGCCTGTTCATATAGATACCTTCCTAAACTATGGCTACCTCCTCCATCTGATTAGTACCCCTCCACATTCCCTGCTTACAAATTCCTCCTGTTCATAAATCAATTGTTCACCAGTTTCTCTGCCCTTATGAACAATGCATCCCCTACTCTCCTCTCTCCCCCTTGTTCTGCTCATATCCCTCTCTTTACCACCTCCACTTGCTCACTACCCATCTATTCCTAATAACTCTCCCAACCCCATCAGTTATTATTCCAAGCCCCTACCCACATCCATGCTATCACTCCTTCCCCCCATTTGAAATATGGTCTCACTCTACCACTATTCCTCATACAGCTTCAATAATGGTATCCACTTTCACTGCGGTTCTACACCTTCTTCTTCATCACTCATCCACTCTCTTCTCCTCAAATCTACCAACCTTCTTGTCAACCCCTTCAAACTTTCCTAACTACCCTAAGCTCCAATTTCTCATACTCACTCTCCTCTTGCTCTCCCCCCAGGATATTCACCCAAACCAAGGCCCTATTGCCCCAAGTTTCTCTGGTGCTTTCTTCTCTACTACCTCCCCCGCTATCTTCTCTCAGCCCTCCCAAAGGGCTTAAAGATCTAAACACCCACAGCTTGTTGCAAAAAATTTACCAGATTCAGACCATGATGTGCACTCTAAAACCAGACATTCTAATCATCTCAGAAACTTGGCTAAAGAGCAGTATCCCTGACCACTCGGTCTCCATTCCTGGCTACTCACTACTAAGGCAAAACCATGCTGGCAGGGGTGGTGGTGTGGCTATGTATGTCCTAGCCTCCATCCAATATTCCATCATCTACTCATCCTCCAATCCTGAGACCCATGATGCCCTAGCTATCCATGTGACCCTCCCTTTCACTCTCCCAATCTTCATAGCCAGCATATACTGCCACCCAAATGTCTATTCTTCAGTCGCACTAGACCTCCTAACCTCCATCACTTCCCTTGCTCGTTTTGGGGAATTATTCATCCTAGGTGACTTCAATATAAATTGGTTGTCACCTAAAACTACCAAAACTAAAAATGAAATTGGAGCCCTAAACCTTTCCCAACTGATCTTTGAACTCACCTGCCCAAACCACAAGACACAACAACACTCCCTACTCAACTGGGCCCTTACCTCCTACCCCAACCGTGTCATCACCTCTGGCATCCTCCCCGATGCTCTCAGTGACCACAACCCAATATTCATAGTTGGGAAAGTCCACAGAACTAATTCACCATACAAAACCATACAACTGCACTCTTTCAAGTCTCTTGACATTGGATCTCTCCTGAGTAATCTTGCCACTTCTGATTGGTCACCCCTAACCACTGTCCCCTTGGTTGATGAGGCCCTTGCCTACTTCAAATAAATATTTCTTGTAAACTGGAACACCTTTGCCCCACTAAAATGAACCAGAGTCAGAGGTAACCACTTATCTTGGATAACCCCTTAGCTTCTGGCCTGTCTCAGGGCTAGAGATTGGACCTGGAAGCATCATAAAGCTATCCAGCATCCTAATGACCTCACGATCTACCGCATGCTCTGAAACGCTTGCACCAGGGCTACAAAGTTAGCCAAGTCTGAATATTTCAAATCTGCCTTCATCACCAACATAAATTCCCTTTCTAAGCTCTGGAAGCTGGTCAACGCCCTATTTCCCCTCATCTCACCCACCCCCCAGTACTTAAAGTAAATAGCTCACTAGTGTCTGACCCACCAGCCATAGCAGCAGAATTTAACTCCTACTCTACCCTTTCTACCCTCTACTGGTGTACCCCCTCCACCACCCTCCCACCTCCACTTGTCTTTCACTACTGTAACCCCAAACAATGCCTTAAGTGCCCTTTTCACCATCAACCCCTCTAAAGGTGCCTACCCTGATGATCTTGACCCAAAACTCCTCTCTCTCTCTCTCTCTCTCTCTATATCTCTCTCCCCGCTCCAGCCATTGCCTACCCCCTCTCATTAATCCTAAATCTCTCATTCTCTACTGCCTTGGTCTCCTCATCATGGAAACATTCAGTGGTCCTCCCTCTACCCAAAGGGGTGACCCCTCATCCCCTGGCAACTCTTGTCCCATTTCTCTCCTCCCTACCCTTACCAAGCTTCAAGAACACATTGACCTCTCCCAACTCACCTCTTTTCTATCTGACACATCCTTTTTTTACCCCTTTCCAGTCTGGTTTCAGGAAAAAAACACTCAGCCACCACCACCTCTCTTCTGTGGCTCACAGACTCCATCCTAACCAGGATGGACAATGGCCAAATTACCTCTGCCATTTCTGTCAACCTGGCCAAGGCCTTCAACACCATCTCTCACTCCCTCCTCCTCGACTCACTCCCAGCAGCTGGCTTGTCCCCCTCCACCACAAACTGATTTAAGACCTACCTCACTGGCAGAAACCAATCTGTTAGGATCTTGGATGCCACTTCACCTCCCCTCCCAATTAGCACTGGCATCCCCCAGAGCTTGGTATTTGGGTCCCTTCTATTCTCCATCTTCTTAAATGACTTTCCCTCTGTTTGCTCCCCTCCACTGCTATACATATGTACAGTATGCTGATGATACAGTCCTGTATGCATCTGACTCCTGTCCTGCTGAGGTTACAACCAGTTTACAGCAAGTCTTCGACAAGGTTTGGCTCTGGTTTGCTAACCATCAACTTTTCTTCAATGCCAAGAAGACTGTCTCCATGACCTTTGGCACAAGGCAGAGACTCTCTAGGCTTCCTTCCCTACCCACTTTCCACACCCTTAATGGGACTTTACTTGAGGACACATCCTCCTTCAGGTACTTAGGTTTTTGGTTGTACCAACACCTAAACTTCTCTGGACATATTGACACCATTCATAAAAAACTGACCCAAGTTTGGTGCCCTGTTCAGGAACCATAATTGCATCCCTCCTACAGATAGGTGTGAACTTGTTCAGAAGATGATACTGCCCATGTTCAACTACTGTAATGTAATCTATGGTGCTGCCCCTAAGTCCTCCCTGGCCAGACTGGACACCCTCTTCAATTCCTTCTGCCGCTTTGCCCTGGATGCCCCCCCTCGCACCCACCGCTGTGAACTTTATTATGCCCTATCCTTCTCCTCGCTTACAAATAGGTGACACTCCCACTGTGCTAAATTCACCTCCAAGCACTGGATGGGTGAGCTCTGTTCCTACCTAACCTCCTTTATAACAACCCCCCATCCTCCCATTCTCTTAGATCAACTGACTCCTGCACCCTGGTAGTCCCCCGCAGATCCACCCTAATCAGCCAATCCACTTACTCTCACCACCTCCCAAAAATTTGGAATTCACTCTCTCCTCAAATCCGGCACTCATCCTCCACCTACTCCATCAGCTCTGCCCTCAAAAATTACCTAGCGCCTAGCTGCTCCTGACATGTCCTTCCCTATAAGCCCTGGATAAACCCTACCCCACTACCATCACATTCATTTTATCCTGTGCACTCTCCCAAAATTTCTAGCTCCCTCTTCTTCCCCCAAATTGCTCCCCCTACTGGCCTCCTTGATCTCTCATAGAATGGAAGGGATGCCAAATGTTCTCCATGGTTCCCTCTCTACCCCCCCTCAGGGGCCTGTATCCCTCATCTACTCCTTCCCCTACATCCCTCCATCTCACCCTCCCTCCCCTCCTTTCCCATTTTCTTTCACGTAAGCACTTGTTTACTAATTAACCTGGCACTTACTATTGTCCACTGTTTCTACCTTTTATGAGCAACACTGCTGTACCACTGCTTGCAACACCTGCCTTAGAACTGTGTATTAATGTTGATCTTGTAACGTGAATGCTTAATGTTTCATTCCTGTTGTACCCCTTCCCCCCAGGTCACATCGGGAGACGAGCGACTTGTCGCTCAGTGTGCCTTCCTGATGAAACATTTCAACAAATAAATAAATAACAGACTATGTTTTAGCTTTCTTTGCACAGAGACCCGTGGGTCCTGCATGAAGAAGAGAGATTAAGTCTGACCTTGTTTGTTCAGGGAAGGGGGGGCATTAGGGTCAAAGAACAAAACAGATGTAACAGCACTTAACAACTATTTGTCAAATATTGACTGGTCCACTCTTTTGAAACATGACAGTATAGATATTACATGGAATACCTTTTCTTCTATCATTACAGATACTGCTAACAAATTAATTCCAAGAATTTAAAAAACAAAAACTCATTTATACATAGATACATAGATACATAGACAGTGTCAGCAGATAAGGGCCTATGGCCCACCCAGTCTGCCCATTTGAGCTTGTAAGTTCAGTTTGTTTTCCTAGAAGTCTGTTGCCCCTTACCCCTGACCTCTAGAATTCCTTTATGTCTATCCCATGCATTCTTAAATCCTGTGATTGTTTCAGCCCCCACCACTTCCTCTGGCAGGGTGTTCCACTTGTCCACCAATCCGTTCTGTGAAGAAATTCTTTCTCATGTTTCCTCTGAATCGCTCCTCCCTCCAACTTCATCCCATGCCCTCTAGTCCTGGAATATCTTTTCACTTAAAAATAGTGTTTTCCTGCACCCTGTTCCTCCTGTAAGATACTTGTATGTCTCTATCCATATCCCTCTCCCTCCTCTCCTCCAGGAGTACATGTTCATTCCTTCAACCTGTCTTCATAGGACTTGTGATGCAATCCATGCACCATCTTTGTTGCCCTCCTCTGACCTTCTCTACCCTGTCTATGTCCTTACGTAGGTATGGTCTCAGAACTGTACACTGTACTCCAGGTGGGGCCTCACTAGTGTCTTGTATATGCGAATTATGACCTCCCTTTTCCTGCTGGTGATGCCCTGCCATACATCCCAGCATCCTATTTGCTTTAACTGCCGCCTTGTCACACTGTTTCCTCACTTGAGGTCACTGAGATGACAACCCCAAGATCCCTTTCCTGCTTGGTGCATGCTTTATCCTCACCCCCAACTGATATATTGTGCCAGGGTTTTGTGCCCCATATGCATTATCTTGCACTTCTTTGCATTGAATTTCAACTGCCAAACCCTTGACCATTCTTCAAGTTTCTGCAGGTCGCTTCTCATTCTGTCAACACCCTCTGGTGTGTCTACTCTGTTACAGAGCTTTGTGTCATCAGCGAACAGTGAAATTCTGCCTTCTAGATCCTGCGCAATGTCACTGATGAAGATGTTAGAATAGGACCCGGTCCCAGCACTGATCCCTGTGGTGCCCCACTGGTCACTCTTCCCTCTGTGGGTGACAGCCATTTACCACCACCCTCTGTGTCCTGCCACCCAGCCAGTTACCTACCCACCACACTACTGTCCTGCCACACCATATTCCCCAGTTTGTGTAATAGTCTTCTATGTGGCACAGTGTCAAAGGCCTCGCTGAAGTCCAGATAGACCATGTCCACTGCCTCCCTGATCCACCTCCCTAGTCACCCAGTCAAAAATTCAATGAGGTTGGTCTGACATGACCTCCCCTGGTGAAACCATGCTGCCTTGGGTCCTGTAGTCCATTGACAACCAGATGTTCCACAATCTCTCCTTCAGTAGTGCTTCCATGATCTTCCCACTACCGAGGTGAGGCTGACTGGTCTGTAGTTCCCTGCTTCCTCTTTGTTCCCACTTTTGTATAAGGGGACTACATCTGCTGTCCTCCAGTCTTTGGGTACCTCCCTGTTTCCAGTGATTGGCTAAACAGGATAGCCAGAGTTCAGCCACCACCTCTCTTAGTTCTTTAAGGACCCTGGGTTTTCCGTCTGGCCCCATTGCTTTATCAACTCTTATTACTTCCGGTTCCTTCAGGACCCTTTTCGTGTAAAGGGACTTGTGTCCATTGCACCATTCTCACCCTTGTACTCCTTCAGACCCATTACCTCTTCCTCAGTAAAGACTGAGCAGAAATACCTGTTCAATATGTCAGCTTTACTGTTGTCAACCTCCACGTGGCTCCCATCCTCCCCTTCAGTCTCACTATCCCTCCCTTTGTCTTTCTTTTTTCACTTATGTACCTGTAAAGGTTTTGTCCCTCTACCCACTGATTTTGCAATGTGTTCTTCTGTCTGAGCTTTGGTTCCTTACTGACCTCCTGACTCCTTTGCTTCTCCTGGTACTTCTCCCTATCCCCTTCTGCCTGTGTCTTTTTTGTATTGCCTGAATGCAATCTTTTTGGCTTTCACTTTCTTTGCTACCTCTTTGGAAAACCATAATGGTCTCCTCTTCCTTTTCCTCTTCTAACCTGCTTAATGCATAATTCTGTTGTTCTTGTAATCCCATTTTAAATACTGCCCACTGTTCCTCAACCCTGATTCCTGTCCCATTCCCTTAATGCCTCTTTCAAGTATCTCCCCATTTTCCCAAAGTCTGCCCCTAAAATCCAGGATAAGTGTTTTGTGTGGTTTGGTTCTGCTCTTTCTGTGATTTCAAACCACAATGACTGGTGGTCACTGTTACCCAGGTGCTCCCCACTGTTACCCCCATCACTGTCCCTGTTTGTGAGCACAAGGTCCAGTATTGCCTTCTGCGAGTTGGTTCCATGACCAGTTGCTTGAGAAGGCACCCTAAAGAGAGTCCAGGATAAATCTGCTCCTAGTTGATGCTGCTGCTGGGATGCTTCAGTCCACGTCTGGAATATTGAAGTCTCCAACCAGTACTACCTCACCCTTGTCTGCCATCCTTTGGATGGCTAGCATCAGATCTATCTGTTTCTTCCTCCTGGGCTGGTGGTCTATAGCCACACCTGTGCAGATAGCTGTCCCTATTTTCCTTTCCAGCTTAACCCACAGTATCTCTCCCCATTTTGTTCCTCCTGGATCTCTGTGGCCCTTATGTCATTTTTCACATACAGTGCCACTCCTCCTCCCTTCCTGCCTGCTCTGTCTCTTCAGATATGTTGTAGCCAGGTATGGCCATCTCCCAGTCATGTTATCATCACACCAGGTTTCAGTGATGGCCCAACAATGTCAGGTCTGACTGTACCATGACAGCCTCCAGATCTTCCATCTTGTTGCTAAGGCTCCTGGCATTTGCACATATGGCTTTCCATGATTTGACCTCCCTAGACTGCTTCACTGTTCTACTCCAGCCCCTTCCTTGGCTGTCATTTATCCCTGGTTCTCCTTGCTGTCTGCCCTTCTGCTGAATTTTGCCCTTTTCTGCTTATGCACCTCTTGGGCACTAATCCTCCATCTTTTGCACACTGCTTTCAGAGATAGCCACTCCCTGGTTCACTGGTTCCACTGCTAGCTGTGGGGGGTGAGCAAGTAGATACCCTCCTTGCTGGCCTGCCACCCCCTTTGCTAGTTTAAATGCTTGTCAATGTAGCATTTAAACTTATCATTAGTGCTTAGATTCCCTCAGGATGGATGCAGGCCGTCAGGCTTGAACAAACCTCCATCCCTCCAGGTGGGTCCCCAGTCACCAATGAATCCAAACCCTTCCTCACTGCACCAGTTCTTCAACCATGAGTTAAAGTTCCTGGTGCGTGCACTCCTCCCTTGCCTCTCACAGGTAGTACTTCTGAGAAAGTGACAGAAGTAGCTACTTGCTTGAGACCCCTCCCCAGTTTCCTAAACTCTTCCTGAACTTCCTTTGGCTCCCCATTTGCCAGGTCATTAGTACCTAGGTGGATAATGACATCCAGCTCACCCTCCCGTCTTGCCTTCCCAGTGATCCCATTTACATCCAAAATGGCTCAATAGTAGACTAGATTAATTAAAAAGAAGAACAAACTGCACAAATAGTACTGTTCACTCAAATGTGTTGGAACACTAACAGCATTTAAAAAATACAAAGAACTTGCAAAAAGGAAATTAAAAAAGCAAAAGTTAAGATGGAAAGCTCATTGGCTCAGCATGCTCAAAAAGGAAATTGTAAGATGCCATATAGCTATACTAACTCTTTAACAAAGCAGGAATGTAGAGTATGCCCAGTCGCTACTACTGATTCCATTCTTCAACAGCCGAAAGAAATGGATGAATTTGTTAATTTACATTTCTGAAAGGCATTTTCTCCTGACACCAATACTGGTAATCCTTCATTTTTAGCTTCCCACTCATCCTATAATGTGGATATTCCTGTAGATATTATTAAAACTAAATTAAATGAGATTAAAAAAGGATCCTTGCCAGGCCCTGACGGCATTTCTGGGGACCTAATATGGGCAATGAAAGAACATCTTTCTGTCCCGCTCAAAATTCTATTTGACAAAAGTCTAAATACTGGAGTTGTGCCCTCTGGTTGGAGATTAGCAAATGTTATTCCACTATTCAAAAAGGGTGTTAAGAGTTCACTGGACAACTATCGCCCTATTAGTCTGACATATATTTTCTGCAAAATGTTGGAACGTATAATCAAGGATGAATTATCCTCGGCTATTACAGATTTAGATCAAACCCAGCATGGGTTTATAAAGGGTCGATCATGCGTCACGAATTTGCTGGGCTTTTATAATCTCGTAAGTGATCATTTGGATAAAGGCAAACCCTGTGATGTCATTTTACTGGATTTTAAAAAGACCTTCGATTCTCTTTCTCATAGGGCTTTAGTTCAGAAGCTGCAGTTGTATAATATCAATCCTATAATCACTCAGTGGATTTCAAACTGGTTGTTGGATAGGAGACAAAGAGTAACTATTGATGGTCACACTTCTGGCTGGATAAAGGTAGAAAGCAGGGTCCCTCAGGGATCCATTCTAGCCCCATAAATTTTTCAGATATTTATATCCAATCTATCTACCACTATTAAGAGCAATATTGTCAAATATGCAGATGGCTGCAAAATTACCAACATATGTGTATCCACAGAAGATGATTCAGTCATCCAGGAAGATCTAAGTAAATTAGAGGAGTGGTCCATCAAATCGAATCTTCACTTTAATCCCTCAAAGTGCTGTGTTTTGCATTTTGGAAAAAAATACATAAAAAACAATATCTTCTGTATCACAAATATTGACATCAAAAACTAGAGGGAGAGACTTGGGGATTACTGTTGATTCATTTATGAACTTTGACACTCATATTACCAACACTATTAGTAAGGCTAATAAGATTTGGTGGGCAATACATCATAATATTACATCCAAAAAATCCTGACATTTTTCTACCACTGTACAGAGCTTATGTAAGACCCCACATTGACTACATTTCACAATTAGGGAGTCCCTTTAAACGGTATTTAAAGGGTACAGAGAAGGATAACCAAGTCTGTTGTTTCTGATATGGCCCTGTCATACGAGGATAGACTACTCAAATTCAATCTAATGTCATTGGAGAATCAGAGAATTGGAGGCGATCTATTATTTACATGGGATATTATACACGATTCTTACTTAACTGAATTATGCGGTTTGGAGTTTAAGCAGGTTCATGTTAATACTAGAGGTCACCCACTTCAGCTCGCCAGAGGCGAATGTAAGACAAAGAAAAGAGCCCAAAACTTCTCTCAAAGAATGCTTAGGCCCTGGAATGCATTGCCCCTAAATATCATTGTTATTAAAAATAAGATCACATTTAAAAATAGACTAGATAATTATACAAAATCTGGATCTACCTTAAAATACTATATGTAGACATGAAGCATTATGGGTCTTGTTACCTTTCAGCTTCTTTTTTCTTAGTATGATTCTTAGTAAAGAAGTTCATGAAGACTGCCCACCCTTCGGGCTCATGGCTTTATGGCTTGTTCAACCCTTCGATTGTATTTCCTTGTATATACCACACGCTGCCATCATTCATTCCCTCTCTCTCTCTGTACATAAATATATAATTGCATATTTCCAACTATTCCAATTATTTAAAAAAACAACATTAATACACAAGTTTAGGTCAGTATTAAAGCCACAAAAGTAAGGAAATGTGATGTTAGGGTTCTTTAAACCCTAGATCTCCTCACCCTCATCCACCACCCCCATGAACTCCACCAAACTGAATGTAAATCACAATCCAGGTTTCAGTATATATTTTTTCCTTTTTTTTTTTGTGAACTCTAGTTATACTCTCCCATACCCGGGCATCCTTCCGGGGTGTACATCCCGACGTCAGTCTCTACTCCCTTGCCTGAACCCTGCTACTGACCTGAGGAACTCCCCCCACCACCCAGGCAGACCTAGCCCCCTAGATCTTCCCCCGGGGAGGGCCCGTCCTCCTGTGATGGCCGTTCTGAAATTAGAGAGGTCCTACTTTGGGTGATGGGTTGGCCATGGAGTCCTCTGGTCACAGGGCCGATAGCTGGGATGTGGGCTGAGTGCCTCGTACCCCCATCATCTCCACAAGAGTGGTAGGGATTTTTCAATTTTTTTTTATGTGTGTCCTTGTCTCCTGCAGAGCCCAGCCAGCATGGCAACATGATGCTGCAGCTCCGCCCCCAATCTTATGCAGCGCCGCTATGCTGGCACCCCATGGCCGCCACCAGAAGTCGCTCCATAAGTGGACATGCCCCCGTACCCTCCCTGGGAAGAGACAGCAGTCCATTGGATGCTTGATCTCTTCCCTCCCCTGATGACCCCTGATGACCTGGGCTCGTTCCCAAACCTGGGTCGCCGGCATGGCACAAGGTGTGGCATCCAGTGCCTCAACCCTCAGTGCCACCGGGCCCAATACATATGTTTTAACATGATAAGTAAATAACATAGTATGAGGAATACTGTTACAGCCCATGACAAACACCACGCTTGTATGTTGTGAGACACAAGGCTGCAGGATATAGACCTGAGGCATTGTGTGTGACATTCATGTCTTTTGAAAAGACAAAAAAAAAAATTTAAAAAAGTCCAAGAAACTGCATACTGTGCAGGAATGGGAGCTTCATTTTTTTTTATAGCAAATCTTTAGGGCATTCATAACATTCACATTCTAAGACATATATATAGTCAATATTAGATACCCACATTGTTGTTAATGATAGTCTATTTTGTTTAATTAATTTCAGGAAAATAACTATTTTCAAAGATTCAATATCCAGTAAGTTAAACAAATAAACCAAAATGTCAACGAGATATAGGAAGTTATTTACCAGTAAAGGTTGGATTCATTTAATTCCCTAGTGGTTATACTATGGGCAATCCACATTAACATGTCTAACATCCTCAGTGGTACACAGACTGTATTTGCACAACAGAGATCTATTAGTCACCTTTTTACTAAAACTGGCTTTCATAACTGCATTTAGTAAAGTTTGAAATCTGAAAGGAGTCTATAACTGTAAGATGGGTGACATGACTGAGACATTCAAGCACCTCCATGGAATAAACAAGGTGTGTAGCAGTGAGCTGTTCACAGTGAGTGCTAGCACGAGTTTCTGTGGTGACTGCCTAGAACTGGTGGGGGAGGGCATTTCAAGAAGGATGTCAGGAAGTACTTTTTTACACAGAGAGTGGTGATGGACCAAAACAAACCTGCAGAACAGGCCATTGTGAATGAAACCAGGAGAATTCAAAGGGGGATGGGACAGACACATGGGAATAGAGTGTACGAGGGCAGACAGGGGGAGTAGGGAGAGCTGACAGGGGTACAGTCCCAAAACTAGACAGGCTTGCACACACTGGATGGGCCACTAGGCTTTTATCTACCATCATTTTGTATGTTTCAATGCAACTGTATTCCTCTGGATTAGTTATTAGGTCTAAATTATGTTTAACTTATGAACCATTTTTAAGGTTGGCCGCCATGGCCTAAAATCTTAAAAACATAGATGACGATGGCAGAAAAAGACCGTTGATCCACACAGTCTGCCCATAGAACCCTTTCACACACAGAGATTGTTTGTCAATGGGAGCTTTTACTTATACTATCCACCCCCTTGATTTCCGTTCTATTGCTACTGTCCATAGTAACTACTAAGCCCGTCACTGTGTCCTAGCCATGCTTGAAACCATTGATGGCTTTGTAGCCTGCAACAGAGACTGGCAGACTGTGCCACAGCTCACTGACCCTCTCTGTAAAACAAATCTGTCTCACGTCCCTCCTGAACCTCCCCCAGTTTCCCATCATGTCATAGAAACAGAGAATTTTTCAGCAAGTAAGGACTGCTTGGCCCACCCAGTCTGCCCATTTTTCCGTACCTACAGTATCACCACGGACCCTACTTGATCTCCAGCTCAGTCTCCCACCCCTCCTTTCCTATCCACTAAAATTCCCTTATGCCTATACTCTGCATTCTTGAACCCCACCACTGTTTTCAGCCCCACCACCACCACTGGTAGGCTGTTCCAGGAATCTAGAAGAAGCACCTGCTCACATCCTTCCTGAATCTAACCCCCACCCCCTCGAACTTCATTGCATCTCCCCTTGAGGCTGAGCACCTTCTTTTCTTAAAAATACATTTCTCCTGTGCTTTATTTACCCCTGTGAGGTATTTAAAGGTATCTATCATACCCCCCACTCCCTCCCCTGTTCCAGGGTGTACATATTGAATTCCTTTGGTCTCTCCTCATAGGGTTTTTGATGCAGACCATGAACTATTTTAGTTGGCCTCCTCTGTGCCACCTCTACTCTATGTTCCTATGGAGATGTGGTCTCTAGAACTCTACACAGTATTCTAGATGGGGTCTTAACAGCGATCTATACAGAGGCAACACCACCTCCCTCTGTCTGCTGGTCTATACATATGTCCCCATGCTCTTGATCTGCTATTCCTGCTGAGCAGTCCCACTCAGTTCACCATGTTCAATCCTTGCCAGAACCTGAAGATCTCTATCATACTGTATCTCTTTCTATCTTGAAACATTAAGCAAGGCTACATTTTCTTGCCTAGATAAATCATTAATACATTCCCTAATGATGTACTGATATTTTCAGCTAAAGACAAAGCCCTCCTTTATAAGTTTCCAAAGATACAGAAAATCAATTTTTAAATGCGTGTGTGTGTGTGTGTGTGTGTGTGTGTGGCATGTGTGTTTTGGCAAAGAAAAGATTTATAATCTTTTCTATATTGACCCCAAACCAACAGGGCAACATTCTAAGTTGGGCTACACTAGATAACTTTATGAGGCCTAACTGTATTCTAATAACCTGGGGTTGATATTTACTGGGATTTAATGCTGCCTTAAGTATCTTTATTACAACTAATTTTGGTGGATCAAAATTTGCAGTGTGTCAGAGGTTTCTAAGCCATAAAGTGCTTGACTAGAAATCTTTGCATTTGACACATTTAAAGTGGCCATCAATTGAATAGGCGCCATATAGTCTGTAATCCAGATGCGGTCTGGGGAACTTTAATTTTAAGTTTTGAAACATGAGAATTCCAAGTACAATTGCTGGCAAAAAACAACATAAGAAAAAAAAAACAATATTTCTGTACCACTCCCAATTTAATATTATTTATAGGACATTGGGACTCTTTGCATTAGAACCAAAAATAAATATCATGTTTTTTTCTGTGTTAAATTCTAAGTTAAAAACAATATTTATACAGAGCATCAGGTTTCTATTGAAAACCTACTGGAGTCGATGAAAATAGAGCAATATCATCTGCACAGAGTACGCACGATGAGAACATCTTAACTTGCCAATTTTGGGAGAGAAAAAAGGATAGCTCCTCCAGATTGATGAGAATCTCATTAGTAAATAAATAAATTAAACAAAGGGGTGCCAGGAGACAACCTTGCCTGTCACTACGGTTTATAGTGAAAGGGCCCCTCCTAAATGTATTTGCAGGTGTCGTGCCCACAGGGGGTCTGGTGTAATGATTCAGCTGCTTCATGAGTGGCCCACTGGCTTTCATAATAAACCCTAACTTTTGCATTAACTTTATTTTTGGCAATGAATTTTCTTTCTTTCTGAGACAGATAGCCATAGCAGCATACTTTACATGTGCCACTGCAGCTGCATTACCACATACTCACATTGGGTATACTGTCGCTACAGCGACAACTTTACAGAGACATGATCGATGCCAACAACATCGCCATGTCGCTGTAAAGTCTGCCTGGGACCCCGGCACCCTTTCCCAAGGTCCTGCACCCCATCCTCAAATCAAGTCCATCTTGGAGCTGATAATCATAAGTGAGGGGGTGCAGGGCGCACAGTCCCCCGCAAAATAAGACCTTTTAACTCAGCAGCACCATGCCGACCGCAATTGCGGTCGATGTAGTGGTGTCCAGGAAACATTGTGTCAACAAGAAATTGTCAATGAGGCATCGTAGGTCCCACACATTGCACCAGACCTGTAGCTGACTTTGGGAGTGGCTCACATCATCACACACATTGCCCTAGACCTTTTTAAAAAGACACTACAATCTAAGCCTGAAAAACAGCATACTGCTCATGCATGCAGACTAAGTTTTTTTTCACAGTAAAATTCTTGGGCACTCATAACTTAAACATTTTAAAGCATCAGTATTTGACGTATTCATCATAATAGTTTTTTAGTAAACATTTATTTCTGACATCCTTAGATTCATTCTCGGTGTATTTTTAATTTTCTTAGATATTTTAAACCCCCTTTATAGCTAATTTTGTATTTAAAAGGACATTGTCAGCTGTTTGACGTATTTTCAACATCCCTTTATTTGCTGTGCCTGCTACAAATCTAGACTCCCTGTTAATGCTATTATATCTGTATATTTTTTTGTGAAGCTTCATACCTGACCCAAAATGCTAACATTAAAGTCCTGACCTTATCTTGAGCTGTCCCCTCCTTCCCCCGCATTCCTGACAGTGATGTGGTACTGATCATTCAGAACTAATGCATGAATGAGTTCAGCCATTTTGGAGTCACAGCAACTAAATATATTGTTGTATTCCATGAATTAAGCCAACTTCAGCAATATGTTCCTTTTTTTTCGACATGTAGCTTTTATGGTATTTTTCCATTTTCTCTCCGAAACCCAGACCCTACCTCAGATGCTCGCACACATGTGGAGTCATGCACATGCCACATCTCAAGGTACCCACCCACTACGTGTCACCCCCACTGCCTACGCTGACCATCAAACCCCCACCCAGTGGCAGCAGGACTATGGGGGGTGGCGACCACCCCCAGAGAGGAGAGGAGAGCTGCCTTCTGGCTGCTCAATCCTGCTGTGACCTTCCCCCCATGTTGGCTCCCCGATGACACAAGTCCATTCCCAAACCCATGTTGCCAGCATGGCATGAGGTAAGATATCCAGCGCCTCAGACCTCAGTGCCACTGGGTCGATCTGTTTCTTTTTTAAAACAAGGTTATTACTGTTTGAAATCTCCCTTTGAAAAGTGAAAAAGGGACTCTGCGCATTGCGCCTGCATACACATGCACAAAGTCCTGGTTTCACTTTTCAAATGGAGAGTTCAAATGGAAATAACCCTTGTTTTTAAAAGGGAACAAACTGCCCAAAGCTTAATTTATGGAATACAACAATATATTTAGTTGTTATGACTCCAAAATCACCAAAACCGTTCATGAATGAGTTCGGTACAATCAGCACCACAACACCATCGGGAACATGCACAAAGGGGCAGACTGCTTAAGTCAAGATAAGGACATTAATGTTATCATTTTGGGTCAGAGATGAAGCTTCACAAAAAAGTATGCACATAGGCCGTGATTCACACAGGTGCGTTGACCATGTCTGAAAACTGTGTAGAGTGGCCGCACTGCTCCACACCCATGGATAGGTACACACAGGCGGTATTCACTATCACCAGCCACCTGTCTGTAGTTCCACACACCCACCCCGGTGCACAGATTCATGGAGGGTGGCCAGAGGCAGAGCAGTGGACACAGGCAGGCATCCAATCAGATGCCCATCCTAGGCCCCACAGTGGATCCCCTGTGCCATGGGTCTGGGATGGTGAATAGCACACGCAGGTGTCTGCTATCCATACAGTACCACCATAGGTGCCTCCACACAGCAGTCTACATATACTGGCATCCCCAGTGGCTGTATAGAAATCACCAAACAGTGTCTCCCAAGGTTCCCTTTTGAACAATTTTGATAATGTGCTAAAGTGAGAGGAGCAACATTTGTAGAGAGGGAGAAGAAAAAAAATGAATCCGAAATAAATTTCAGAAGCTTCCTCTCAACCCCTTATATCAAATAAATTGCTTCTAAAACGCAAAAAATATTTTTATGTTCACTTTCAGGAACTCATTTTAGTCTTAAGAATTGTATTTCAGTTTTTTGAAATCATGTAGTGATAGTTTCTCAAAAAGACTTCAATAAATCTTGTACTTGTAACGTTTCAGAACAGTTTTGTTCCTTCATCAGACAAAAGCCTATTCCATAGTAATTCCATTTCACACACACATCCAAAAAGCAAATATGTCCAATCTGAAAAAACAAAATATATAATAGTTCAGTAAATAAATACAAGTAGTTGCCCTCCCAAATTGAAAAGTATATTATCTCCAGCTTAATGTTATCAGGGGGAACTAACCTGTCAAAGACTTTCCTTTTATTCATTTATTTAAAGGTTTTTTTCCACACATCTTGGTGCTTTGCTGAACAGGAGAAAGAAAGCTTCGGGGGGGGGGCAAATATTTTCTCTTATTTCCCCCACTGTCTAATTTAAACAAAGCAAAGACAAAGGAAATTAGTATTAGGGAGTAAAAAAAATTTTAATCACTTATTCATCTACTTATCAAACTGAAGAAACATAAATGTGGAAGTTTAAATCATATTTTACCCTAATGTCCCCAGTGGCTATACCACAGGTCCCTGGTGGCTACTGGTCCCTCCTCCAGTTCAACCCAGTGTGCCATGAAAAATCTGGTGCACAACTGCCTCCCCACTCCACAGCAGAGCCCCTGCCCCCATCCTGTACTGCAGAGACCCCCCTAAATTGGAGCCCCAGCCCAGCATCCCCCCCTCCTATGAGTCATCGAAATGTACTGGACTGTCCTGAAATGGCACTTAAGGTCACCAGGTACAGCCTACTAGGCATGCATGCCTCTTGTCAGGGAAAACCCAGGAGAACTGGGGTGGTGAAGTGCCATGTCATAGACACACAGTAGACCTGTGGAGGTGGCCCTCCACCCTGGTACCGGACATCATTCCCATGCTTGTTCAGAGGTGGTTAGTGGCCTCCCGCCGATGGCACCAACATCCCACCATCTCTCATACCTGTATGTTGGTGCCACAGTCACCAGACAGTGAGCAGGACATTCCACCATACATTCCACCTCAGCTGCCTGCCATTCAACTAATGCTGAGAGTGCAATGCCTATCTATAGGCAGCATGCTTCCAGCATCAGTTGGATGGTGGGCAGCCAAGGTGGACTGTATGGTGGGATGTCTTGCTCACCATCCAGTGACCATGGCACTGACATACAGGTAAGGGGGATGGGGTGGGATGTCAGTAGCGTGGGTGGGGACCACTAGCCACCACTGACTGGGCGGGGTTGGGCATCTGTGAAGGATGTGACAGGGGCGACAGGCTCTGCTGGGGGGACAGGCTCTGACATTTAGGTCCAAGCAGGGGCACTGGAGGGGAGTTGTACCTGCAGTTGGGACCGGGCAGGTGCTCTAGGTGGGAGGGCATGTAGGCACCTGAACAGCTGCACCCAGCTGTCCCTATCTGCCCAACGGGCTAGGCAGCACAGAGTGGTGACTGTCAACCCCACCACTGACTTGTGCGGAGGCATGTATTGCAGTACACCAGGTCCCCCCCCCCGCATACATGTTGCAGCCCCGGAAAGGTGCACAGTGCCACTGTGCATGGGTGCAGCATGTGGCATGCTCCCAGCCTGCCTTTGGCTCATAGATGCTAGGGCGTGCAGGGGATCCAGTGCACAAGGCGCTAGTGCACCCATGGTGAATGCCGTGGGGGGGCATTGCATGGCTGTCCCACTTAATGTTGCCTACACACCTCTTTTATGCAACACGTAGGCAATCTGCCCTTTGGTGAATTTCACCCATGGTGAATAATAGCATTAACAGGGAGTCTAGATTTGCGGCAGGCACAACAAATAAAGGGACATTAAAAATCCTTCAAAACAGTTGACAGTGTCCCTTTAATGACTCACATCATTAAAGATGGGCACCACTCGCAATTTTCAAATATCTCTTCCATTGAAGTTACCTGTTAAATGTATATACTAGATTCTTACTGTGGATACATTTCTGATGGTAAATGGCACAGCACTAAAGATATATATTTATGGTGGGTATGTCATAGGAGTGGACATTTTTTTAAAAACTTCAATTAGTCCAGGGATGAAAGAATGAATCAAAAAATGGGTTTATTGATGTTTTTTGCAGAAAATCATTATTGCTGAAATAAATTACATTGTGACTAACAAATATTGCTGCTTTTAGATATTGTTGACTCACACTTGGATCTTAACTTAGTCAGGACCCCTCATGACCACATAAGCAGTCAACCATACTTCTACCAGAAATGTTTCTTTTCGGGGTAACCAAATCCCAAAACACATTTTGTAAAGATTTACAACTAACCAGATATGTGGGCATGAGGGAATCTTAACTAAGACATGACCCAAGAGTGGGTCAAATATGTCTTAAAATGTTAACTTATGAGTGCCCAAGAATTTTACTGTGAAAAAAAATGCCTGCATGAATGTGCAATATCCAGTTTGTTTTCAAAAGACAGATAAAAAAAACTAAGTCCAAGAAACTATATACTGTGCTTGAGCATAGATTTCATTTTTAACAACAACATTTTTCACAGCTACTAAATTTTACATTTTAAAACATTTTGGGCCCCGTTCCTTAGCTTGAGGACATCGATAAAAATGTTCCGTCACAAGGAGGACAGATACTTAAATTAAAAAGACGGCTAAGAATACTGATATATGCATTATGTTAGCCAATCAAGATGGCTGAAATTAAATTATTCAGAATAAAAAAGAGACCCTTTCTATAGCAACCTGGGACTGAAAAGTCTCATATTATACCTTTGATATCACTTGAAACTATTAAAGGGATACTGCCAACCCCCTTAGGCCTCAAAATGTCCCTAGTTTATAAAACACGTGTTATGAGTGCTCATATTCTGTAGAGGCTGTTGATATAGACAGGAGTTTGTTTCAGATTCCTTTTTTTATTTTAAAAAGTGAAAAACAGACTGCCAATCATACTGGTGTTACCACATAAAAATGTTTGCTTACATTCCTTGATCAACTCCTACTGCATCCTTCCTGGACTTAAAAATGCCCCCATCACAGTGTAGCCACTCTTTATGCTATAGGAGGACAATATACAATCCATCCTAAGTGTCTGCACTGTTTGGGGGTGATCCTAATGTTCTGGAAGTATGCAAAAAGAGTAGAGCAAGGATTTGAAACAAAGCAAGGTTGGGTACAACCATACCATTTGCATGCATTTCAGTTTTACTAATAAAGAAGGCAGATACAACAACCAGCAACATCAATGAATTTTAGAGAAGTTGCACAATCATAAAATGCTGGTTTTTAACTAGAAATAATATGATGCAAAAAGGCTGACAGTGTCCTTTAACCTCACTCAGTATTATACTACTATACCTCTTCACTATTTGTAATTGGGATACATTCTCCTTTTTATGTTTACTTGCACACATGTGCAAGAAACATATTGCCACCATACGAGTTTTCGTAGGTGTGCCTCCCCTAGTCCCAATGCCCTGCTCCTTTTTGCAGGCGCAGCTGCACCACACCAATGAATGTCTGAGCTGTCTATGACAGCCGTTCAGAATGCAGTGGCATACAGCTGAAAGTGGAAAACTGCTGCAATCAGTGGTTGTAACGTGTAGGCAATTTGCATACTGCCGTCGGCAGGTAATTTACATACTGCCGTCGGCAGAATGGAAACTGCCTACACTTAGCACTGCATCTTGAATGGAACTGTCATAGACAGCTCCCTTGAAGATCCCCTTCCCCAAACACTCAAGTAGCATGCTGGGAGCCCACCCCAGCATGCTCATGCGCTCCCCCCGCTGCACACAGTATGGCTGATGGGGGGTGCTCAATCCCCTGTCGGCTCCGTGCCCCCCCAGACTTCTAGGTGCCATGCTGGGAGCCCACCCCAGCATGGCAAAAGTGAGCATGGTGACGGGGGTGCCCAATCCCCTCTCGGCTCCACTCAATAACTCCCCCCCCCAAAAAAACCCCACAGATTTCCAGTTGCCACACTGAGAGCCCACCCCAGCATGGCACTCGTCTGTATGGCTGATGGGGGTGCCCAATCCCCCGTCAGCTCAACTGACCCTCCCCAAAAAAAGCTTTCAGCTGCCACGCTGGGAGCCCACCCCAGTGTGGCACAAGTCCCGCGTCATCTTCCTAGAAAGAAAGAAACACCTGAAACCAAAAAAGAGTCCCTCGTTGATTGTTTAGACCCCCACCCCACGCCCACCTTCCCACACCCCCCTGACCCCATACTCACCTCCGGATCCTAGTGTGAAGATCTTTGGTGGACTGGGAACATGTCTGCATTTGTCAAAGCCGACCGCGAACTGAAGAAATGGCGGTAAGCTGTATAATGGCATAAATGTTTTTTTTTTTCAACTTTGGTGCATATCTCAGCCATTTTTGGGAATTTTTCACCAAATTTTCAACATGGGGTTTTTGGGGCCCCTCCTCATGAATTCTGGTACTATCATGGTGTTAATCGGCCTGAAAGGTGATTTCTCGTTTACTGTATAGAACCACCTATTGGGACCAATTTACAAAAGGACAGTGTTACAGTTCATGAGGTAGGCCCCAAAAACCTATGTTGAAAATTTGTGGAAACATCAAAAGAACTGATTACAAGCGTGTGCACGCAGTTCCTACACACGCTTGTAAGTTTGCAAATTTTTAATATTTTCATCCAGATTTTCAACACTGCCATTTTACCATACCTCCTTATGAGCAGCACAGCTGTCATTTTTCACATCTCCCCCAAAATGTGTTTCCGCACATGTAGCACACAATGGCGCAGTTGGTATGCGAAATCAATGTTCAGGACAGATTAGGAAAATCACAGTGGCACTGTTCATGAGCAGAGGTCTTAAAATGGCTATGTTAAAATTTGGTGACAAAAGTCCGTAAAATGACTGTGTTCAGTGAGCGTGGCGCAGTTTCCACACACCCTTGTAAGTTCATGAATTTGTAATATTTTCAGTCCAAATTTTCACCACTGGCATTTTTCCACACTTCCTTATGAACAGTACAGCTGTCATTTTTCACACCCTGGCAGAAATGTGTTTTCGCACTTCCAGCGCAGAAATGCGTGGTCGCTGTGGGAAATCATTGTTCGGGACAGATTAAGAAAAATCACAGTGACACTGTTCATGAGCAGAGGTTCCCAAATGCCTGCGTTAACAATCTGCTATAAAATATCCCCAAACTAATTACATTATGGGTGTGCATTGCACAGTTTCTACGCACGCTTGTGACCACTTTTTCTGCAGGGTGGTGGTGGGGTTGGCTTCAGTTCAATACTTCACTGCCATTCCTATTATGCCTCTCTCTAACTCCTACACTACCAATGCCAATGCCAGCAAGCAAACATTCGGCATTGACAAATTCTTTTTTTCCCTTTCTTTGTCTAGTCAACCTGGTATCCTATGTATTTTGCAAATCATAATATATGGGACTATACCATAAATTATTTCTTTCCCTCTACACGGTACTAACCAGCTTAATGTGTGTTTTATTTCAGAAACTTGATAACAGGCACAAACAACATTTTTAAGTACTTAACAGTTATCTGCACCATGGTGACTTTTTTGTCTATACTCTGGTGAATAAATGGGTTTCTCATATTTTCTCGGGCTATCTTTGTTAATTGGGTGATGGGTGTATACAGGTTGGGAGGCAGGTGGGTTGGGGCACTGGGAGGTGAGGGAGGGCCATACAGGATGGGAATGAGATGATAGGAAATCAGTCCAACAGGAATAAGAATCTATGTCTTGTTGGGCTAGAGAGTATGGGGGAGGTTATGGAGAGAAATGGATTGCCACCACAAAATTGGGAAAAAATTGTAATAAGGCTACCATTTAGGGCTACCAAGAGAGATGCAGAGATTTTGGAAATCAAGAAAAGGTAAAAAATGAAAAGGTAATGTGTGAATTAAAATTATTGACTTGGAATGTAAAGAGCCTGGGTGATGAGGTTAAACTGGGTAAGGTTCTAGACTTTGTAGACATTCTCTGAATACTAGAAACAAATTTCTTACAAAAAATATTTGGATTGTATATGTTTATTTATTTATTTTTTATTTATTTATTTGACTCTAGGATTACAAGTACCTTTGAGTCAAGGCTCTTTTACAAAGGTTCCACATCAGTTGCAGTACAATAACAAAAAAAAAAAAAGGGCAATTAAGTAACAAAAGCAGCATAACAGGATAACAATCAGTTACATGAATATGAATGCTTACATTTGGGTTAAACTAAAACCAGAGGCATTGATGGGGTAAATAGTGTTACAAGACATGGCAAGGACACAAAAGGTATGAGCAGCCAGAGGCATTGTCACATTACAGAGAGAACAACAGGCAGTGGAGGGGTTGGGGGAGGGGGTTGTAGGAGATATAGGGTAGATAATAGAAGTGCTAGGTAGAAAAAGCTGAGACAAGGATTGGGTAATGGTAAGGAGGGCTGATTAAAGGAGACAGTCGCAGGTGATAGAGGCAGAGAGGAGTAGGCGGAGCCTGGATTTGAACTGGCCAAGCTTAGGTATGGAGGAGATGTAACTGCTGAGACCATTCAACCAGCTAGGGGCCCTATGAGCAAAGGATCTTTGTCCCTGGGTAGTACGGCAGCGAGGGACCTGCAGGAGTTGAGATTCGGATCCCCTAGTGTGGCGAGGGTTAGTACTGGGGCAAAGGAGAGCTTGGACTCCAGGGAGTGCTTGGCCCATGGTTATTTTCTTTGCCATAATGCAGGTTTGGTACTTTATGCAGTTTGAGAGTTTATAGCCAGCCAGTTTGTGCATAGAGGTTACACGTATGAGTGAAACGGTAAGCTCCAGTGATGAGCAGACAAGCTTTGTTGAGAGACACGGATATGCATCTGAGGGCAGTTACAGTAGCAGAGCCATATACGATCAGGCTATAGTCAATTATGGAGACAACAGAACTCTGAAAAGCGACCCTTAAAGCTTCCGGAGTAAGGTGTTGACTGTGCCTGTAGAGTAATCCAATGCGAGTATTTGCAACTTTGGCGACGCTGTAGATGTGGGCACCGCAGGATAGGTTACAGTCAAGAGAGATCCCAAGATATTTAAAAGATTGCACCTGTTCGAGGGCAGCTCCAGGGCAGTTTGTGATAGTCAGGTGGTGTAGCCTATACTTGTTGAAGGGAGATGCTGAAAAGCATTGACTTGATTTTCTTATAATTTAGGACCAATTTGTGTTTACTGAACCAGTCCTCAACTGAAGCAAAGCCTAGCTGTAGATTGTTTTGAAGGGGTTGGGGATCCTTGTGGGTGGTGTGAATTATGGCAACATCAGCATAGAGGATGATTTGTTCTGGGCAAGATTGTGGAAGGCTGTTCAGGAAGAGACTGAACTGAAGGGGACCCAGTATGGATCCCTGGGGGACTCCTGAGTGGATAGGTCTAGCGTCAGAGAGGACATCTGCAATTTTAACTCTTTGGGATCGGTTTTCCAGATAGGTTTTAAACCAGGCCGTGGAGTCAGGAGAGAGCCCGGCATTCAGAAGCTGCTCAAATAGTAGACAATGGTGGACGGTGTCGAAAGCCTTAGTTAAATCAGTAAAGACCGACCCGGCTAGGTGACCATTATCCAGAGAACTGTGGATGGCTCTGGTGAATTCCAGAAGGGCTGAAGTGGTGCTGTGCCCTTGTCTGATACCATGTTGTTGAGAGCACAAGATATTGTGTTTGTCCAGGTAATCTGTGAGTTGGTCTGCTACTATGTGTTTGATGGTCTTGGAGAGGGGAGGTAATATGGAGATCGGCCGATCGTTCCCATGGAGGGCCCTGTCTCCACTTTTGTGGACCGGAGTAACAGTAGCAGATTTCTATCTGTCAGGGAACTGGCTAAGGCTGAGGAAGAGGTTAAAGATCTTTGTTAATGATACTAGTCCTTTGTCAAGGGTGAGGGACAGCAGTTTAAGGTCAAGTGTGTCCCCACTATTTCTGGACTTGGCAATTACTTTACTAATGTGTTTGTTGGCTTCTTGCATCTTGGCTGGTTTAAAGTAGAATGGCGGGTATTTGGAAGGGGGGAGAAGCTGGAAGGGTGAGTTGGAGAGTCATCTATGTCAAAAAAGTCAGGGGGAGAACACTACTGAGGTCTGTGAAAGCAGTATGGAAAGTACTAGCAATAGTCGTAGGGTCCAGTGTTGTAGTCCCATCAATGTCCAGCATAGTAGGGGGAAGTTTTAGGCTGCTTCCTAGTATCTTCTTTGATATTGTTCCAGAAGGATCTCCCATTTCCCCAGGTATTAGTGACAGCTTCCCTATAGTAGATACTTTTCTTTAGGCGGATTGATTTTGGGCAATCATTTTGAGCATGTTTATAGTTCTGTATGTCAGTTTGCATACCGGTGGCCCATGTCCACAGCCAGAGGCGGTCCCTTGCTTTTAACTGTGCTATAAGCTCTGCAGAGAACCATGGGTTGCAAAGGCCTTTGACTTTGAGCTTTATGAAGGGGGCATGGGAGTCACAGGCCGCATTAAAAGTGTGAATAGGGCTCCAATCATGCTGACTGAGGCAGGATTTATGTGATTCAACTGCCCACGGGGGAAGGACTCTGCTAGAGATGACTATTGGAAGGGGCTTCCAGAAATTGTTTGACCATTCGCAGATGACAGGAGGATGGTCACTGAGTAAATCCGGGAGGACGGAGATGTTAAAGATATGATTTGGGTGGCTGACCAGAACCCAATCCAGGAGGGTGCTAGAGCCTATTTTGAAGTTGTGCCCGGTCAGGGAGTTGACCAGTTGAGCAAGGTTTGCTGACAGGATGGCGTCCTTGAGGCCCCCTGATTCACATGCAAGACAATTAATGTTAAAGTCACCTAGCAGGATTGACTCAGAGCCTGGAGGTTGGGTTCAGATGAAGTCCAGGACATCATTGAGACCTTTCCCTTGCTCTTTTGGAGGGATGTACACCGAAACAACTGTGAGGGCTTTGTTGTGGGCCCCTAGTAGGATTCTGATAGGAAGAATCTGCGTAGATGATTCTGAGATGGGGGTAGCTATGGAGTGACCCAAGAGAGACTCATTGAGGTATATTGCACAGCCACCTCCTCTTTTAGTCTTCGTGATCCAGCCTGAAAATGTTGTAGACTGGCAGGGCAATTGCCATGTCAGGGACTTCAACATAGAAACACAGAAACATAGACTTTGACGGCAGATAAGGACCGCTTGGCCCACCTAGTCTGCCCATTTCCCTAACTACAGAATACGCTGCAGATCCTAGTTAACCAACAGCCTATTTCTTCCTACCCCCCACAAAAATTGCCTTATGTCTGTCCCATGCATTCTTCAATTCTCCCACAGTTTTAGACCCCACAGCCTCCTCAGGAAGCCTGTTCCAGGCGTCCACCACCCTCTTTGTGAAAAAATAATTCCTCACATTGCCCCTGAACCGCTCCCCCCTCTATCTTCAAATTGTGTCCCCTTGTTCTTGCACATCTCTTTTTCTGAAAGATGCTACCCTCTTGGACTTTGTTGCTTCCACTGAGGTACTTAAAAGTTTCTATCATGTCTCCCTTCTCCCTCCTTTCCTCAAGAGTATACATATTAATCTCCTTTAGACTCTCTTCATATGGCTTCTCTTGCAGACCCTGCACCATTTTAGTTCCTCTCCTCTGAACTGCCTCTATCCTGTCTATGTCCTTGCAGAGCTAGGGTCTCCAGAACTGGACGCAGTACTCCAGATGGGGTTTCACCAACTGTCTGTACAGAGGGATGACAACTTCCTGTTTTCTGCTGGTGATGCCTCTCCCTATACATCCCAGTATCCCCCCAGCCCTCCCTACTGCCTTCTCACATTGCTTTCTAACCTTAAGGTCATATGATATGATTACCCCAGGTCCCTTTCCATTTTTGTTGTTGTTACTACCTCCCCCCACCATTGTGTAATCTTCCCCTGGGTTTTTGTTTCCTGGTGCATTATTTTGCACTTCTTTGCATTGAATCCAAGCTGACATACTTCTGACCATTCCTCCAACCTTGCCAAGTCCCTTCTCATCCTTTCCACACCTCCTTGTACATCAACCCTGTTGCAGATCTTTGTGTCATCTGCAAAGAGGCATACTTTTCCTTCCACTCCCTCTGCAATGTCACTTATGAAGACATTAAAAAGGACTGGACCCAGTACTGAACCCTGCGGTACCCCACTAGTAACCCCTCCATTTACAATTACCTTCTGTGTCCTGTTGTCTAGCCAATATTTTACCTAGGCTACCACCCTGGGACCCACTCCCAGGTTGGTTAATCTGACTATTAATCTTTTGTGTGGGACTGTGTCAAATGCCTTGCTAAAGTCTAGGTAGGCCATGTCCACAGCCCCTCCCTGGTGTACTACTTTGGTCACCCAGTCAAAGAAATCAATTAGATTCATCTGACATGACCTTCCTGCTATGAACCAATGCTGCCTTGGGTCCTGTGCCCTACTGGCCTCTAGGTACTCAACAGTTCTTTCCTTCAGAAGTGATTCCATCACTTTCCCTACCACAGAGGTCAAACTGACAGGTCTGTAGTTTCCTGCCTCTGTCCTGCTCCCACTTTTGTGAAGGGGAATCACATCTGCCTTTCTCCAGTCCTCAGGTACCACACCATCCTCCCATGATTTGTTAAAAAGGGTAGTCAGTGGTTTCACTAGTTCTCTCCTTAATTCTTTTAGAATTCTGGGGTGAATTCCACCAGGCCCCATTGCTTTGTCCACCTTCAGTTTTAGGAGTTCTTTCAGAACCCTTTCTTCTGTGAAAGGATTGATATCGACCCCCCTATCCAGAGTGCTTCTGTTAAATTGGATTAGGCACCTCCTCCTCCTCCTGTTTTGTGAATACTGAGCAGAAATATTCGTTCAGTATCCCTGCTTTTTCACTGTGCCTCTCTGCCCACCCACCGTCCATTCTATTCAGCCTCACTATCCCTCCCTTTGTCTTTCTACGCTCCCTGATGTACCTATAAAAGGTTTTATCTCCCTTCTTAACAGAGTTGGCTATCTTTTCCTCAGTTTGGGCCTTTGCTATTCTGACTTCCCTCCCTGCTTCCTTCTGCCTTAACTGGTACAGCTCTCTGTTCTGCTCCTTCTGTGTTTCCTTATACTTCCTGAATGCTATCTTTTTCTCCCTGACCTTCCCTGCGCCTCTTTTGAGAACCATAGTGGCTTTTTCTTTCGTTTTGATTTGTTTATTTGCTTCACACAAAGGCTTGTTGCCTCTGTGATGGCAGTTTTGATGTTTCCCCATTGTTGCTCCACCCCTCCTTCTAGCCTGTTTGCTAGTGCTTTTCTAAGGCACGCTCCCATCTTGCCAGAGTCAGCCCTCCGGAAGTCCAGTACCCTCACTTTTGTATGGCTTGACTCTGTAGCTGAGTTTATCATGAACCACACTGTTTGGTGGTCACTTGTTCCCAAATGACTACCCACTTCTAGATCTGAGAGCCTCTCACTGTCCCCATTTGAGAGAATGAGGTCTAAGATTGTTCCCTCATGAGTGGGTTCCAAAACTAGCTGTCTGAGGCATGCCACCTATAGGGCATCGAGAATGGCCCTGCTCTTGGATGTGGCTGCAGCAAATGTGCTCCAGTTAACATCTGGCATATTCAGGTCTCCCATCAACAGTATCTCCACTTTCTCTGCCATCCTAAGAACGCCTTCTATCATATCCTTGTCCATTCCCTCCCCCTGACATGGGGGTCTGTATACAACCCCTGTGCGGATTGTGGTGCCATTTCCAGTCTCTAACGTGACCCACAGTGCCTCCTCTCCTCCCTGTTTACTCTTTTGTTCAGCTGCTTTTGTACCTTCCCTTACATAGAGAGCTACTCATAGATACATAGACAGTGTCAGCAGATAAGGGCATGCGGACCACCCAGTCTGCCCATTTGAGCTTGTAAGTTTACTTTATGTTTTCCTAGAAGTCTGTTGTCCCTTAACACTGACTTCCAGAATTCCTTTATGTCTATCCCATGCATTCTTAAATGCCATGATTGTTTCAGCCCCCACCACTTCCTCTGGCAGGGTGTTGCCACTTGTCCACCACCCCATTCTGTGAAGAAATTCTTCCTCACGTTTCCTTTGAATTGTCCTCCCTCCAACTTCATCCCATGCCCTTTAGTTCTGGAACATCTTTTTTGCTTAAAAATAGTGTATTCTTGCACCCTGTTCCTCCCAGTAAGATACTTGTATGCCTCTATCATATCCCCTCTCTCCCTCCTCTCCTCCAGGGTATACATATTCAGTTCCTTCAACCTGTTCTCATAGGACTTGTGATGCAATCCATGTACAATCTTTGTTGCCCTCCTCTGAACCTTCTCTACCCTGTCTATGTCCTTACGTAAGTAAGGTCTCCAGAACTGTACACTGTACTCCAGGTGGGGCCTCACTAGTGTCTTGTATAGTGGAATTATGACCTCCCTTTTCCTGCTGGTGACGCCCCTGCCTATGCATCCCAGCATCCTATTTGTTTTACCTGCTTGTCACACTGTTTTCCTACCTTGAGGTCATCAGAGATGATAACCCCAAGATCCCTTTCCTGCTTGGTGCATGCTATGTCCTCACCCCTCATCTGATATATTGTGCCAGGGTTTTTGTGTCCCATATGCATTATCTTGCACTTCTTTGCATTGAATTTCAACTGCCAAACCCTGACCATTCTTCAAGTTTCTGCAGGTCCCTTCTCATTCTGTCTACACCCTCTGGTGTGTCTACTCTGTTACAGAGCTTTATGTCATCAGCGAACAGGGAAATTCTGCCTTCTAGGTCCTTCGCAATGTCACTGATGAAGATGTTGAATAGGACCGCTCCCAGCACTGATCCCTGTGGTACCCCACTGGTCACTCTTCCCTCTGTGGCTTGACATCCATTTACCACCACCCTCTGTGTTCTGCCACCCAGCCAGTTACCTACCCACTGCACTACTGTCCTGTCCACACCCATATTCTCCAGTTTGTGTAATAGTCTTCTATGTGGCACAGTGTCAAAGGCCTTACTGAAGTCCAGAGAGGCCATGTCCACTGCCCTCCCCTGATCCACCTCCGTAGTCACCCAGTCAAAAAATTCAATGAGGTTGGTCTGACATGACCTCCCCCTGGTAAAATCATGCTGCCTTGGGTCCTGTAGTCCACTGACAACCAGATGTTCCACCAATCTCTCCTTCAGTAGTGCTTCCATGATCTTCTCCACTACTAAGGTGAGGCTGACTGGTCTGTAGTTCCCCGCTTCCTCTTTGTTCCCACTTTTGTATAAGGGGACAACATCTGCTATCCTCCAGTCTTTGGGTACCTCCCCTGTTTCCAGTGATCGGCTAAACAGGATTGCCAGAGGTTCAGCCACCACCTCTCTTAGTTCTTTAAGGACCCTGGGGTGCTCCCCATCTGGCCCCATTGCTTTGTCAACTCTTATTACTTCCAGTTCCTTCAGGACCCTTTCTCGTGTAAAGGGACTTGTGTCCATTTCTGAACCATTCCCACCTCTTGTACTCCCTTCTGACCCATTACCCTCCTCTTCCTCAGTAAATACTGAGCAGAAATACCTGTTCAATATGTCAGCTTTACTGTTGTCATCCTCCACGCAGCACCCATCTTCCTTCTTCAGTCTCATTATCCCTCCCTTTACCTTTCTTTTTTCACTTATGTACCTGTAAAAGGTTTTGTCCCCTCTACCCACTGATTTTGTTATGTGCTCTTCTGTCTGAGCTTTGGCTTCCCTTACTGACCTCCCTGCCTCCCTTTGCTTCCCCTGGTACTTCTCCCTATCCTCTTCTGCCTGTGTCTTTTTGTATTGCCTGAATGCAATCTTTTTGGCTTTCACTTTCTCCGCTACCTCCTTGGAAAACCATAATGGCCTCCTCTTCCTCTCCCTTGCTAACCTGCTTAATGCATAATTCTGTTGTTCTTGTAATCCCCATTTTAAATACTGCCCACTGTTCCTCGTCCCCTGATTCCTGCCCCATTCCCTTAATGCCTCCTCCCTCTCTCTCCCTCCCTGTCTCTCCTGTAGGTTGTGTACCCTGGTATTGTTAACATCCCAGTCATGGTTCTCTTGTACCATGTTTCTGTGACTGCTACGATATCCAGGCATCCCTCTTCCATCAAGGCCACCAGTTCAGGGAGCTTGTTGCCCAGACTACGGGCATTGGTACTCATTACCCTCCATTTCCTGATGGCCTTACCCCTTTTTGCCCCATCCCTGTCCTTATTGCCTTTGTCACTTTCTCCATTTACCCCTGCCCTTCTCCCTGTCGACATCTCTAACTTGGTGTTTACCTCACTTACTACCCTGACTTTTTTGGGGGGCTAGGATTTCCCTGCTCCTTTCCAGTGCCTCCTCCCTTGGCTAGTTTAAATGCTTGTCAATGAAGCATTTAAACCTATCACCTAGGATCCTGGTTCCCTCCTGGACAGATGCAGACCATCACTCCAGTATAGGCCTGCATCCCTCTAGGTGGACCCCCAGTCCCCAGTGAAGCCAAATCCCTGAGCTCTGCACCAGTTTTTCAACCACTGATTGAATCCCATGGTATGGAGCACCCTAGCCTCACCTACGTCATAGACAGGCAGCACCTCCAAGAAGGTTACCATGCGTGCTACTTGTCTAAGGCCCCTCCCCAACTCCACAAACTCTTCCTGCACTGCTCTGATCCCTTTCTTAGCCAGGTCATATGTCCCTAGGTGGACAATGACATCCAGCTCCCTCCCCTGTGCAGCTGCTCTGGCAATCCTGAGGTTTCGCTCCCTGTCCCTCCAAGCCATGGTGCTAGGCAGGCACCTTACCTCCCTCTCCCCTTCTTCCTCCAGTTCTACATTCCTAACAATGGAGTCCCCCACCAGGAATTGTTACCTTCCCCTGTGGGGTCCCATGCCACCCTCCTGTGAGTCTCCTTTGTGGAGGTTCCCAGCATCCTCCTTGGTCTCCACTGCAGGTGCCTCCATAGAGGAACCACACTTTTCCAGAACAGCATATGAACTGTGGAGAGGTACAACTGGAGGGATGCACCTCTGTTCCACCACCCTCACCCTCCCTGAGCCCACTGTGGACCAACCGCTCCTCTTTTTGGCAACCTCTGAGGCAATGGCAGTGGCCCTGGTGGTCCCTGGGTGGGAGAGGAGGTCCCACAAATCCTGGCCAACTCAGCCTGGAGATGAGCAACCTCCTCCATCAGCCCAGAGAGGTGCCTGCAGATGGGAAAACACCACATCCTCCAGAACATCACCCGGAAGACTGCTGCTCCACAGCCACTGCACTGCGCCACTCCCATCATGTCTTTTTCTGGCCCCTTCACTGTTGTTTGGAATACTTACTCTTTCCTCTGTTTATTTTTTTTTCTCCCTACTTAGTTACTGCCTCTGTGCCCTTTAAGCACCTGATCTTCCAGTTCTGGGACAAGAAGATCCTATATTTCTCAGTAGTCCCCTTACTTGCACAGAGACAGACCTCCAGCAGCTGGGGGGTGGGGGATAGAGAGCTACTCGTGTCCTTCTAGGATGTGAGTCTTTGGTGGCTCTGTGATCACTCACTTCCTGCTCCCAAACAGGAAGTTCCTGTCGTCAGTCAAATCCTGTGCCTATAAAAGTAGAACTGGCTTTGGGTGGGGGTTGGAGGGGAGGGAGGGAAGGAGGGCAATATAGTCCCAGTAGATAAGTCCAGTTACAACAGCAGTTCCTTGTCCTGGTGTTCTTTGACAATTCTCTGGCAGAAGCTATCCTTTAGGTATTAGCCAGGTTTTGACAACCATGAGGATATCTGGATTGTAGTGGTTTGCAAATATTTGCAGGTCATCAAGCTTTGGGAGTAGGCTGCAGATGTTAAGAGTCACAAGGGAGAGTTCCCCCCATGTGATTGACTTGGTTGGTTGAGCTAGAGGTTTTCAGGCCAGGATTGGGGTGAATATTGCCAGACAGCAGCAAGAGAAGGAGTAGGAGCTTCAGAGTGCACAGAAGTAGCTCTCTGAGGGCGAGTTCATGTGCCCGCTTCATGCAGGAATGTATGCAGAGTTGCTGGCACTGGTCCCAGATGATGTCGTGTGCATCAAAGGTAGGATAGGAGATGAGTGGGCCCATGAGCCCCTCTCATGAATGCAAGGGTGCGACCATCCATTTTCAGTGGGGTGTGCATGAGGTGAGCAAGGTTCAGAATGTAGGGTGCCTTAGTGGTAGTAGATATAGTCAATCTGGTAGCTAGGGGGAGGAGAGGGGTAACAGGTTCCAGGGAGGTAGAAGAGGGGTAGCAGGGATGAAAGAATAAAAAACTGAGAAAGCATAAAGGACAGAATCATTATGCTCAGGCAGTAGAGGTCGTGTAAGGTGAGCTAAAAGGAACAGGAGAGAAGTCTGAGATAAGGGGCTGATATAGGGTGAAAGGAGTGTGAGGAAGGAGGTAAGGCAAGTGCGCGATAGAACAGCAGGAGGGGTACGGCGGGTTACAGATTAAAGCAAAACACAGGCAAACTTTTCTTACAAAACTATTGTGAGCATAAGCAGCATTTAACACACGTTCATAGGAGGAAGAGCTTGTATGTAGCCCTGGTTTAGTTGGAGGCAGAGGAGGCAGGCAAATGTTAACAGAGTTGTGATGATAACAGCTGGGGAACATGTGACGTGCCAGATAGGATAGGAGCCCCTAGTGGCAGCTGCACATAACCTGCTAATAGTGGAGTAGACACAGAAAATGCCACTGCTACCAGAGATATAGCCCTCTCGTGGCTAGAAGATATAATCTGCTAATGGAAAAGTCAGCACTTCTATATAGAAAATGGAGATGGGAAATTGGCTCTTGTTATAAAGCAAATTCTAGAGGAGTGGCAACTCTTAGGAAAAACTGTTTGATGAAATTTGGAAGAACATATTCGGACTCTAAGGGCAAGCTACTGATTTCGGGGTAATTGCAGCAGGATTCAGCTCTGCATTACTTAACATATATGGACCTAATGAGAATGACCTACAATTTTCCATAAATATGTTTTTAGAACTGAACATCTTCCCCACCCTATTTTTAATTGGGACAGATTTTAATCTAAGAATTAATAGCATCCTAAACACATTACTTTCTAATCCAAATATGGGAAAAAAGTGCCAGCAGAACCTTAAACTGATGGATCCATGGAGACAAATTAATCCGGTAAGTATCCAGCACTCATACCTTTCTAAAGTACACAATAGTCATTCAAGGACTGACTTTTATTTAATATCTGAATCATTCATGTATACTGTATCCAATGTAGAGTACCATAATATTATAATTTCTGATCACACTCCAATCTCTATCACTATTAAGTTACCAAACCAGAATCCAATTAAAATTTGGTGCATGCCTCCAGCACTAATTAATGAGTTTGTATTTTCTTCTTTCCCAGCAATTTGCACCAATCAGTGCCAGTGCAAACTGTTTAAGACTGTTTTAAAGCATATCTTCAAGACATTTTCATTGTCTGTTCTGCTATTAAATATAAAGACTATTAAAAGTTGAATACCTTAGAAATAAACATTAAGACATTGGAATGAACGATACAGTACCAACCAACTGCTATCAACATAAACTCACTTAACCAAAATAAAGTTACAATGAGATATTAACATTAAAAGTGGAAAACACCATTCTTAAATCAACATGTAAATAGTACGCTATGGGTGATAAACCAGAAAAACGAATGGCAATGCAGTTAAAACAAGAAGCCACGGGTCGATGAACACATCACAATAAAATCCAGCAGGGATCTTAACAAACCAACCCGAAGAGATAAATCATTCTTTTTATCAATATTACTCAGAACTTTATATTTTGAGGGTATCAGTAACACCAAAACTGCAATAACTCCCTAACTCCATCACCCTTCCACGGATTCCTTTAGATTTAATAGAAGCATCTGAAAGAGATATATGACTCACAGAACTCCATTTCGCAATTAAAAGCCTTTCATCAGGGAAAACTCCAGGTTCCCATGGTATTTCTGTGAATTTTTTTTACAAAAAATGGGAAACTCAATTAAGTAGCTATTTACTGAATACATATACACAGACATTCCTCTTGAGGAGCCTACCAGATTCCTTCCTAGACACTAATATTTTCCTTTTTCCAAAAAAGGGCAAAGATTTAGTAATATGTTCATCATGCAGATCAACCTCACTCTTAAACACAAACTATAAACTCTTAGCAAAAATCCTATCAATGCGATTGACTATCCTACCATTCGTAATATACAAAGACCACACTGGTTTTATTAAAGGATGGTTAATGAGCACAAATATAAGACAGACAATAAATTATATAGACTCTATGAGAAACATTGATTCTATCCTCCTAACCCTAGACATAGAAAAAGCATTTGATAGTGTGGAATGGGTCTATATTCACATCTTGTTGCAAAAAAAAATTGAATTGTGCCAAAAATTCAGGCATTGGCTCCAAATGCTTTATACTGTAACTCACTTCAAGAATATATATAAACAATTATGATAGTCCCTTGTAATGCACATATGCAGGGGCACAAAACAAGGATGCTTGCTTTCTCATCTGTTGTTTGTCCTAGTCATTCAGTCTCTCTCAGTTGCTGTAAGAGAGTCACCTAACTCACTTTCCTCTCTCTCCCCCATTCCCTCCCCTTATTTCCTCTCCGTATCCCCCCTCCTCCCTCCCCATTTCCCTCTCCCTTACCTGCCCTTAATCCTCTCCATGCCCTCTCCCCTCATTCCTCCCCTTATCTCCTTTCCTCTCCTCTCTGCCCCTCCCCATGTCCACTACCTTACCTGCTCCCCAATCCACCCCTCCACCACTGACCTGACTAAATCCTTTTATCAATCGCTCTACATTCAACCTCTACTTCAACTACCCATGAGGACTCATCTGAACTATTACCTTGTATCTTACCTGTATATGATTGTAAATGCTGTAAATAACTGTTTATTGTAACAAGCGAAACTACTGTTCACTGTATTGTACTGTATATATACAGTTATTCTTGTATCAATCCCTTCCCCCCAGGGCACATCTGGAAATGAGCTAAATCAAAGCTCAGTAAGTCTTTCCTGGTGAAACGCTTTAATAAATAAATAAATATATAAATACATAATACATAGATAAGTTTAGATGCAGATGACATACTATTAATGTTATCTAACCCTTCAGAATACCTTCCACTTATTCAAGGTATAAGGAATAACTTTAAAGGGACACTGTCAACCTGTTTTTCATCATATTATTTCTAGTTAAAAACCTACATTTTATGATTGCTTACCTTCTCTAACATTCATTAATGTTGCTGTTTGTTTTGTCTGTCTCCTTGTTTAGTAGAACTGAAATGCATGCTATTGTATATTTCTAAACAACCTTGTTTTGTTTACAATCCTGGATCTGTTCTTGCTGCATACTTCCAAAACATTACGAACACACCCAAACAGTGCAGTCACTCATGAAGCAGTAGCCACCTAAACTCCCACTGCATCA
Source organism: Neoceratodus forsteri (assembly GCA_016271365.2). Lineage (NCBI taxonomy): Eukaryota > Metazoa > Chordata > Ceratodontiformes > Ceratodontidae > Neoceratodus > Neoceratodus forsteri. The sequence goes on from JADMNL010000029.1 coordinate 135,089,112, forward strand.
TGAGGAGCTGGACTGTGTTGCAGGTGTTCCCAATTCCAGGAAAGATGCAGCTGGAAATTATCAAGGAATGTAAACAAACATGTGTTTGTGTGGTAACACCAGTATGGTGAGCAGTCTGTTTTTCAGTAAAGAAAACAACAGTCAGAATCAAACTACCAGCTACATCAGCAATCTTTACAGAATGTTGGCTGTCATACAATGTGTGTTTTAAACTAGGGACACTTTGAGACTAAGGGAGTTCACATTGTCTCTTTAAGTCGCATCTGGTTATAAAATAAACTACCAAAAAAACAGAAATACTACCATTTGGAAACCTCCCTCCCCTGCTGCAGAATTTTACCAGTGCGATACAAATTGCTAACAAAGTCAAATATTTACAGTAATACTCCCCAAGGAAAACGAGTGGATTTTCATTACTAATTTTACCCCCTAGCAAATATTATCCATGATCTTATAAAATTGACCCCGCTCCCCTAGACTATAATTGGAAGGGTTAACATAGCTAAAATGGCAATATTATTTAAATTTCTCTTTCTCGCCGGCCCGGTGGCACTGAGGGTTGAGGCGCTGGATGCCACACCTCGCACCACTCCGGCGACCCGGGTTCGGGAGTAGACTCGGGTCGTCGGTGGGTCGGCCGGGGGAGATAGGCTTGAGCGTCCAACGACAGCTCGCCTTCTCCGGGGAGGGATTCAGCTGATGCCCGACACTTGCATGACCCTGAGCGGAGGCTCGAGGAACTGCAAGCTCCATTTGGGGATGGGCGACCATTGAGCAGCATGGACGTTGGCGCGTGCGTCATGACGTCGGGGGAGGTTACCTGCTGTTCGGTGAGGGATAAAAACACGGAAACAAGCCTGCCTCAGCTGGGAAGATGGGAGGACCATGGCCGTGCCCATGATTTGCCTGTGCCCACCCAGCAGATCTCAGACCAACGAAACGTAAGTAACGGGGTTTGAGCCCCCCCTCGTCCCCGCCCGGGGGGGTAATCCGCTGCTCCATGGGGCCAGGGGTCTGCTTGGGTAGGGTTCTGGGCAGTGGAATGTCCAGTTGTCCCCCCTGAAGGGTCGGAGGTGGCAGGCTAGGGAGGAGGAATGAACAGAAATTTCAAAAAAAAAAAAAATTTATCTTTCTCTTCTGATTTGTTCCCATTATATTACCAGAATCTTTTTTCACTTCACTGAAAAAAGCTATAACAAAATTCCTTTAGAGAAATAAAAACACAAAAAAAAAAAACAAAAGAGAATTGCTCTGCAAAGATTAACACTACCAAAAACACAGGAAGGACTGAGCCTTCCAAATTTCAAATTATATTACTACACAGGACAACTTAGTCAACTACAGTGCTGGTTTAATACACCAGGAAGAGCGGATTATCAGTTAAAACTGATTAAAACCACCTTTACAGTTTTACCTCACATTTATATGCAGCATGTACTTAAGCAATAATGACCGAACAGTCAGCCATTTCCTGGGGATTAATGACCAACTGGGGAAATGCCCAAGGTGCAACTGAGGGCCGATCCCCACTGGTCGGTCATTAATCCCAGGAAATGAATGGCTATGAGATCATTATTGCAATTATAAATCTAATTGCAATAATCACACTATTTTTAGTAGCTTTTTCTATTTATTTTTTTATTTCATGGTAGTGCGTACTGACACTGCTGCATCCTACGACTTGTTCACTGTGTGTCAGGCTCAAGCAATCGTGTCATGCAGGGGTTCAAACTGTCTATGTTAAGAGGATTTCTGAGGTAATTATTGTCAGGAATGCAGAACTCTTCATTTTTTTTTTTGTTAAACTGTTTACAGTAAGCATGGTTAGAGCACATGATCAGTTGTGTGGCAGCCAAGCCGGGCATTTCTAAGAGATTTCAGACTGGCACGACAGCCAATAAGTGAGTTACTTTAGCTCATGAATAATTAATTAGATTTATAATCCCAGCTATACTATATCAGTATTACATCAACTTCCTCCTCTATTCAGATCTGGACTAAGGTTTATAATCTCGTTAATCAGAAAAACAACATTTCTCTGAACTTGCCAAAATCAGGCAATCACAACCCCCCATCAATTCAGTTGTTTTTTATTTTATTTTAGTCTTTGGTAACCAGGTAAGGCCCACTAGGCACAAGCTCCTGCTTTCAGGGGTGACCCAGGAGCACTGGGGAGGTTAAGGGACTTTTTCAGAGTCACACAGGATGCACTTGGAGGTTGTGGGACTCAAACCCAGGACAGCTGAATGTATCAAGCTCATTCACATCTTGTTACTCTAACCTCTAGGCTATACTGCCAGACCTTTTTTGACAATGGGAAGATCTTGGCCTAACTCATCTAGCCAATTATTATGAACAAGGAATATCTATAACCTTTTCATGACTCCAAATAAAATTAAAGATCCCAAAATAGCACTTTTTTCTATATAAGCAGCTTTGGGAATTTGTCTTAAAAAAAAAATAATAATATTAGTGTTAAAGCACCAGACAACACACCTATTTTAGACTGCATGGTTCCAGGAGCACCCACAAAAATGTAATTTCCAGAACACGTTACTATATTATCATCTGCTTTATTTAAGGACCAAGTAGGAATGGGATTGAAACACCACTTTTTCTGTTGCTAAATGGTAAGATATTCTAAACTCAACTTTTAATAACTTAATACCCCCTAAATTACATCAAATTCAATATAATATTCTCTCCCAGGTCACACCTAGAAATGAGCTTAAGCTCAGTGTGTCTTTCTCAGTCACCAATTTTCAAATAAATAAATTATCCACTGCACTTATTACACACCCGCTAAAGTCAATAAAATGACTCCAAAAACTACAGATTCCTGCCAAAGATGTGGCAACTCTGTAGCATCCCTGTACCATATGTTTGTAGGCTACCTCACTATACAAAAATACTGGCAAGAAATATTGGCAATCATATCAAAAGTTATTGGGATACAGCCATCAGTGAATGCAGAATTTATCCTATGTCGCAGTTGTACATTGTTTTCTACCAAATGCGCAACACAAATATATACGTCTAGCAATGATAAATGCTAATAAGGTTATATTGCTGAACTGGAACTGTGTGAAAGCTCCAGAAATCCAACACTGGAAAAATCTAATGATGGACTTAACTAAAATTGAGAAAAAAAAACAACATTATTACTTCAAGAAGAAACACTCAGAGTGGGTAAATATTGGGCTCCCTTCCTTAAAACTCACCTAGGAGGGAAATACATTGAAATAAAGTAGCAGAAGATGTATGGATTATACTTAACAATATGAATGTATATTTCCCTTGCTTTGTTATTGTTACTGCTCTTTTAAATACTTCTTATCCCTGGCAGTGTGTTCCAAGTTCTATGTATGTGTGTTTGCCTGATCTTCACTTGCTGCATTCTTGTATCTCTGTCCTGTATGCCCAAATGTGTTTACATTTCTTTTGTTCTGGTTTGCTCTTTTGTAATAAAGTCTCATTAAATAAATAACAAGACATTTTGGGCCAAGATGTAGAGCACAGCTTAGCTGGGACCTCCCGCATGATCACATAAGAGCTTAAACTGAAATGCCCCAACATGTTTTTTTTAAGTGGGCAACTGAATTTCACCATTTGTGTGACCACTACAAGTCATGCAAATGACGTAATTCATACAAAAGTTATGCAAACTGTATGCAAAAATGATGTGTCATTTTTGTGAAAATCCAGTTATGAAACTTTCTTTGAAAACATACCGCACATGCACAAATGACTAAAGTAATTTTATTAATAATTTAAAATGTACAAAGTTGTCAGTTAAGCCACATAGCAAAGAATAATCCTTGAGCCGTACTCTAACTAACCTGAAAGTTTCAGGTTTTAACTCTCAGCAATGTTTGTACTATAGGTATGTGAAAGTGAAAAAGTGTTGAAAACATGTTTTCCACACATTTCACCTTCTAGAACTTTCAAATCACCCAACTGACTAATAAAAAAATGAACGGAATACAGAGATCATGAGACTGACTGCATTCATGCTAGATCTCTGGTTATTCCATCCAATTATGGCTGTGGTATTAAAGTACAAAAATGGGGGCAGTCATAGAACAGCATTTGTAACACTAACATAAATATGCCAACTTTGTAATATTTTACATGCATTTTAAATACATTATTGTTTTGTTTTTTTAATTTTATTTAAAATTATATTTTATTGAGTTTTCAGATAAGAGGAAAATACACAGCCTACATTACATAAAACTGAACATATACAACATTATTGTGCTTTATGGAAAATATACTGTGTGGTTGTTTGTTGTTGACTGCACTTCCACTTGGAGCAGGTTTTGGATGCTATATTCACTCTCTGTGCCCCCCCCCCCCCACACACACACCTATGCTGACCTGGCACTTCAAGAGTCATCAGCCAAAGCGGAATAGCTAATGATGCTAATTTCCACTGACCTGTTGACAAAGATTCTCTCCTTTGGACCACACTTCAGTTCAGTTCAGTTAATTGATCAACTTTTCATCAGTACAAAGATTAAAACATCATACTCAATATTAAATATACCAACAAACATATTTACAATAAATATAATACAGTAGTAAACTGGCATATTGAGGTACATAAAAATGAGAACAGCAACATTTTTTACAATATTACTTCTAATACTATAAACAGTGTTAATATTTGTTTAGAAACCAGAAGTTGATACTTAGCAAAGTATATCTTTGATATTCTTAAGAGAATTTCAATATTGTGCATCTCATACAATGTAATAGAGCAAATGTACAGTTATACAAAAGTTGGTGTTGAGAGGAATAATATCTTAAACAGACCATGAAAATTATACATTTCCAAAATACTTCAGGAAGAGTAATGGATTATATGAACTTAAAAGACTCTTTGAATATAAAGGTGAGAAGTATTGCAACTAAACTTTAGTAAATTCTAAACAATCTTTTAGAATGTAATAGGATGCCAAAGGGTCCAGACCTGTCTACCTACATACGTCAGATGGGATAGTGTAACCTGTACTCCCAAAGTTCCAAAATGGAGTTGATAGCATGGCTTTAAGAAGTAATTAAAGTACTTCTCATCTTTTTACATAATTTATTATACATTCAAGATACGAGAATTATTCAATTCAAGAAAACTGGTATACAAGCATATCGTTCCTACAGTTCCATTTAATTTACAATATAATGCTGGTAAATTTTGACAGCTTTAATATATGCTATCATTTGATCCAATACCTTTTTATTTGAAGAAAAACATAAGGCAACTAAAATTTACATTGGAGAACTGGGAATGTTTTTCGAAGTACAGTGCTCCTTCATTTATCCAGCCACCTTTATCCATCACCCTAGTTTAATGCCGATGTGAGCTCCTGTCCCAGTTCCAGCAATGTTATCTCCTCCTTTATCCATCACCCTCTATTAGCTGTAACCTTCTTCTATCCACCAAAATGTAGGATGTACAGAGGTTGCTGAATAAAAGAGGAAGCACTGTACTATGTAATAACAATTGCCTCTGCGAATTAAAACAAGTATAATAAAGTATAACGTATTCTAAATCATCTATATCCCTAGACCCAGAGTTGCAAAATGGCGATTGAGTATTTTTCCTTATTCACAGTATAGTTGATTTCTTTTCAACAATTCAAACCTAGATCTTGTCAGAAGATTGTGCTTTTTTTAATCAAGAATCATAGTTAAAGTTGTCTTTTAAAGAATGTCTGAATCACCTTATATGCAATATCAGTCTTAGAACATTGTATTTTTGCATTGTCTTTCTGTTCTGTGATGTCTCTGCACCTCTGTTGTATGTCATTGTATTACCAGAGTCATTGTTGTCTCTTGGTTCCCTTTATGTGTTCAAGGAACAGCTAAAACGTCATTGTCTGTGTCAATTGAAATGTTCTTGTAATAATCTTTGATGTATTGTGTATTGTAAGGTTTGTTTTTTTTGTATTTCTTGGTTCCCCCCTTGAAAATGAGCATTTGATGCTCTTGAGGTTTACCAGATCAACAAATTTTAAATAAAACAAAAATGTTTTAAAAATTTCATTACCATATTTTGTCTTGGAAATCTGAAATATCAACCAATATGTGACCTAGTTCTATTAGAAAAAGCTTCTGTTTTATAAATTCCATATGAGGGAATTTAATAGCCCTATGTGAATAATATACCCACCCTCCAACTGAGCACAACACTTTGAGGTGTGTCTTACTCATTGTGTGGGAAGAGACCTATAAGCCATGATCAGTGTTTCATGCAAGTAGACTTAACAGAGGATAAAAAAGGAGGTTTCAATCAATATGGTGGAATTCAAAAACTGAGGGGGCCCAGTGTCCCCCCACCACTGAAGATCCTCAAGACAGCCAGACAGAGCATTCTGTCAGATGACTATTTATTTTCTCCTTCTCCTTTAAATTTTGATGTAGACAAGAATCAAATTAATGGTTAGTCCCTTCCTTCCAACCAACAGTCCAGCGACCATCTTGTGGAATATCCAGAGCAAAGAACACTTCCCAGTCTTATTGACAACACCATTTGTCTGTTTATTAATATAAAACTATGATTGTGGTTTATGTGTCTCCTGTTGGGAGCTGTTCATTACCTCTCACCCCCACCCCGTCTCCTCTCATAAAGAAAAAACAAGCCAAAGATCCTTTTCTAAACACCAGGACTCTGTTCAGCTTGTGAGGGCAGTCATCTAACCCCAGGCAACTTGCTGATGTTCTGCCAGAAGAATTTAGAATTAACCATGGTCCCTCAGTAACAACCTGTGAGCAGATCTAAGGAGCAGCACATATGAGAAGGGGGTTAATCCCTGCAGCTAATATTAATTGTAACCCTGCCTGGTATCGTTCTAGGAGAGGGAGCTTCCCCTGGTCTCCCCGATTCAAACCAAATACCTTTTTACCAGGAAGAAAACAGGAAAAAAGGAAACAGACCATCATTTCATTCCTCCCCCCCCCCACCACCATCTTAGAAACATAGAAATTGTTGGCAGATAATGACCGCTTGGCTTATCCAGTCTGCCCGTAGGCCGTATGCATTGTCTGTGGTCACTGATCCTTTGTGATCAATGTATCACTCCCTTCCCTCTTAAGGTTCCCTTGAACCTGTCCCAGGCATGCTTAAACCCCTCCACTGTGCTTGCCTCCACTACCTCCTGTGGCAGACTATTCCAAGCGTCAACTACCCTTTCTGTGTAGAACAACTTCCTCACATTACCTCTTAATCTACCCCCTTCCAATTTCATATTGTGCCACCTTGTTCTGGTACTTTTTCTATATTGGAAAAGGTCCCCTATCTGCACCTTGTGTATGCCCTTGAGGTACTTAAAAGTTTCAATCATGTCACCCCACTCTCTCTCCAGTCCCTTAGTCTCTCCTCACATGTTTTGTGGTGCAAGCCCTGCACCATCTTTGTCACCCTTCTCTGAATAGTCTTCACCTTATTTATGTTCTTTCGCAGGTGTGGCCTCCAGAACTGCACACAGTACTCCGGGTGAGGCCTTACCAATGTTTTATACAATGGCATCACCACCTCCAGCCTCCTGTTATTGATACCCCTGCCTATGCACCCCAGCATGCCACCGGCCCGCCCTGACACCTTTGCAGACTGCTTTGATACCCTAATATCATCACAGATGATAACCCCTAGGTCCCTTTCCTCTTTGATGACAGTCAGTTCCTCCCCCCAACCTGTAGCTCTCCCCAGGGTTCCCTCTACCAGGTGCATTATTTTGCACTTCTTTGCATTGAACCTCAGTTGCTATATCTCTGACCATCTTTCAAGCTTCTCCAAGGCCCTCTTCATTTTCTTAATATAAAACATAATTCATAATAACCATTACAGCACTATAGAACTGTGCAGTATAAAATTTTAAACCTGCAGAAATGTCTCATTAAAACTCATTGCCTCCAATCGCTCCATATGAAGTCCAAAATATCCACTGTTTACCTGACTCAAAATGGCTGCCCAGGAGGTAATGCGTTAACAAGAGAGAAATATATTCAATCTATGACATATCTGTAAAGATCAGTATGCAGATCGATAGTCAAGCTCCCAGTGATACCCAAGTTTGCCAAGCAGCAACCTGTTTAACATAATGATCCAGTCATGGTAAGGGTTTCGGGTATCTGCCATGGATATGAATGCTGCATGGATGGAGTCTGTTTGACTTGGTAAAGGGAGCTCTGTGTGTTTGCACGGGTTTTATGCATTTTATGCGGTAATAAAAATAATCATTTAAAGCTGTAATCTGGTGCCGGTTTGTTTTTGTTTTAGTTGACTTGGTAAAGGCAACATCCCTTCTATCAGGGTTTCATCCTTTTAATTGAGCTTACGGCATGGAAGGTGATTTGAAGCTGCTGGAGGTTGAGGGACCCACTTTTTCCCAGGAGTGGTTCATATTCTTCACAAAACTAGGGTGATCCTGTGTTTCTTCTACTTGGATGCCCTGTTTAGCAAGATAGGAAGCTGCTGCTTGGTTTTACAGTGTTCTTGAAGTTTGGCATGCCAAGATTGCCAATGTCAACAGCTGAAATTTTGCCTGTCAGACATTGTATGTTTTCTATCGGGGGGCTGCACCCCCTGAAGTCCCCATGCAGGGGGCTGTGCTCCCTGCACCCCCTTCTTAAGATAACTAACTTCGAGTCAGACTTGGTTTGGGGGGGGAGATGACAAAGGACAGATTACCCTCTGGTCCCTCACAGTGACAATCTCGAAACTTGTGGAGATTGTCGCTGTGAGGGATTTCGCCATTGTGCATTTGCTGTGTGAACAGCACACCCTGCTGCTTGCAGGTTGTCATACAGCCTAGATCCAGTGTCCAAAACAATACGTAGCTTTGCAGGATATCCCAAATGGGCTCATATCCCTTTATTTTTAAGTTCTTTTTGGATTGATAGAACTCTGCAACATCATGCCTTGGTTTGTTGGGTGAAATCATGTTTGAAAATTAAACGGGTATCGCCAAAGGCGACTTCTTTTTTAACCCACATTTTCCATAAGATGTCTGTTTTGATTCTATAATCCTTAAAGGCAAGGATGAAGGAACATGGACGAGCAGCAGGGTTGGTCAGAGGAGCCCCCAAGGATGTGTGGGCCCTGATTGTTTTTAACTGATAACCTGGCCCAAGGCCCAGCACCTCCTAAAGTAAGCCGTCAATGAAGATGACAGTGTTTGCTGACTACTGTTACAGGGACACTGTGGATGCTGATGTTATTCCAACAGTGTTGATTCTCCAAATCTTCAAGTTTATGCTCCATCTCTGTACACCAGCCACGTAAACTGAGAATAGTTTCTGAACGTCAGTAGTATTACAATACTCCATTAAGCATGGTTCTACAGCTGTGGTACGTTTTTCCAAAATCCTGAGATCTCTTCTCCCATCCGCTACTGTAGATTCAAGTTTGAGTAAGGAAGTACTTATAGATTTAAGTTCAGAACAAAGCTTTTTGGATGTAATTGTATAATTCTTCTCTCCCTCCTCATGGTTACTATCTGGTGGTGAAACAGGAAGAGCACAAGATGAAGAGCAGCCGTTGTGTTCTCGAGGTATTTCAGCTGCTGTAGATGATTTAACAGAAGAAGCTTTTAAACGCTGTCTGGCAGCCATTAGGTAATCTGCGATGGTGTGTTTTTGAGACAGGTTGTCAGTCTTGTACGCATGGATTTGAACTGATTATCGTGACGGGTGAACTGAGCTAAAAGATTAGGCAACCCTCACTGCAACTACATCACCAGAGGTCGGTATATGCCCTTCTAAATGGAAGCTATGACTTCTGGTATTATGTGCACTCTGTTTGACTTTCAAATGCAGTGTTTCCAGTAAATCCAGATTTTGTACTGCTTTAATCACAGAAGTAAAATCCCTTCTAAGTCTTCTGCTCTCCAGGGTAAAGAGATTCAGCTCTTGATACAATCTTCATATTTAGGTTTATCTACCCCGTTCATCCTCCTGGTTTTCTTCCCCTGCACTTCCTCCACCCTCGTAATATCTCTCCTGAGGTGAAGCGAGAAGTATTGAGTTCCATGTTTCATCATCGGTCTCACAAGTGAGTTATAGAGTGGCATCAGCACTGTTCTATTTCTCCGATTGAACCCACTTCGAATTCTTCCTATTATGTGATGTGCTCTCTTTGCTGCTGTCTCACAGTGTGTACCCTGCTTAAGATTCTCTCCGATTATAATGCCAAGATCCTTCTCCTGTTTTGTATTTTTTACTGTTACTCCCCCAGTGAATAACTGAATTCCATATTCTTTCTACCCACGTGTAGTACTGTGCACTTATCAATGTTGAACTGCATGTGGCAGTCACTAGTTCACTTGTCCAATGTATTTCAATCACTTTGGAGGATGTCAGTATCCTTGACATTTTTTACCATCTTTGCAGTTTTCCTGTCATTGGCGAATTTAGATGTCCGTGTCACTGTATCTTTGTTCATGTTATTTATTTTTTTTGCTACTTAAATTTTTATTGATGCACAGTGACTATACATCCAGTTGATATAACCACAGTAAAATTATTACCAAAGTCTGATGGGAATACAATCAGTAGTGTTAAACTGTTCTAGCTAGAGGAGTTCCTTTAGGGTACATTATACCATGTTCTGTGGAGAAAGTCTCAGATGACAAATTCAAATGTCTATGTAAATATAGTCCAAAAACAATCCACAGTTCACTCTTCTTTGTTTTTGCTTATTTAATTCTGTTATGTGTTGTTTCTTAATTCTGCACCCTTTTCCAGTCCGGACTCCTCTTACTACTGCATAACTTTTCCCAGGTATTAAGAAACTAATTAAAATCATTGCCTTAAGACCAAATAGGGCCTGGCAGGATTACACAATGAAAGATAAAACCAATAATTAACAATATATCTGATTTATCAATCAAATTGCTGAATGATTGGTCTGTTGATTGATTGTTTGGTGGTGTGTGCGTAACGAACTTTTCCGTTATCTGCTATGCTGGAATAGATATCCCTGTTACCCTAATACCCACGGGCATTGACGGACATTTAATTAATGCTTTTCAACCCTGTATAGCTGGCAGAGAGTAGCTTAACCATGAATCCCTATTACCCGTTCCTACCTCACCTGTGTCAGTACACACCAAAAAGGTTAGCAGGGCATGTTCTAATTCAGACCCACCTCAATTTTTGTCACTCCATTAAGGGCCTCCTCTCCCCCTTAGTTCGATGGAGAGCCTTTCTTAAGCCAGTCTCCCTATACTTGTTCAAATTTTTCTGTAGTGAGCCTCAGAGCTGCCGTGATTCTTTCCATCTGCTCTAGATCTTTTATTCTGTCTCTCCATGTCTGGATAGTAGGTGGTCTCCTGGATCACCAGCAGACTGTGATGCTTTTTAGTGCTGCTAGTCTGAAGATGTGGTAAAGTTTCTTTTGGAACCTAGAAAGCTTTAAATGTTCCCTACTTGAAAATCCCAGACATAGGGAGTCGAAAGTTCTTGGCAAGGAAACCCCCAGGGTTTCCTGAATCTGAATGTGTGCCTGCCGCCAGTAGTTGTCTAGCTTTAGACATCCCCAGAAAATGTGAAAATGTGAACCTACTCCCCCACACTCTCTTCAGCAGCTGTTCGTGTAATCAGGGTTAAAGTACTGGGTTACTCTGGGAGTTCTAAAGAAACACATCAAAACTTTCCAGTAGTACTCACCCCATGTTGGTGAAGCTGTAATGCGCCAGCCCTGGGAAAGTACCCTCTGCCACTCAGTGCTTTTTAATTGTGTGTTTTATTCCCTTTCCCATCTATATTTAACCTCCTCAATCTGTCCCTGATGCTGATCTGTTAGCAGTCTGTAGGTTTGAGAGATAGGTTTCACCTTTGCTCTCAGAGTGATCCAGCTGTAGAAAAGTTGCTCTAAATCAGTTAGGGGCCTTAAAAGCTCTTGTAGATGTGTGGATTGCTGGATAAAATGCCTTACTTGTAAGAATCTAAAGTGGTCTTCTTTTCTAAGGCCATATTTTAACCTGAGGTTTTGAAATGTGGTACAAATGCCCCTTTCCAGCAGATGAGTGAACCTGGTGAGGCCCTGGCACTCCCAGAATTGGTATCTGGCATCCCAGTTAGGGGGACTAAAAGATTCATGATGGCGTATGAGGGATAAGGGACCTAGCCCTCCCGGAACCCTCAGTCATCTGCGTAGGGTCAACAACACTCGTAGGGTGTGCCTAGTCCATGGGTTCTCCAGCTTACGTACCACTCCCCGGGGGACAGAAGCTGTGGGGAGAGCCCAAAGTGTTATCTTTTGGGCTTACTCCAACTCCATAAGGAGCCATCTGTTATTCACTTTCTGTTTCATCCAGGCGTACAGCCAGGGGGCTTGTGCCGCCAAGTAGAAATCTCTAATATCCGGTAAACCTAAACCTTCTTGCTCTCGCCTGGTGCAAAGAATCGCCCTTTTCAGCCTCGTTTTTTTGCCCTGCCATATGAAACTCATTATTAGATGGTCCAATTCCTTCAAGAATACCTTTTGGGGGGCAATCGGTAGCGTTTGAAATAGGAAAAGTAAACGTGGTAGCACATTCATTTTTATGGAGTGTACCCTTCCCAAAAGAGTTAAAGGAAGCAGTCTCCACCTACCCAGGTCCTGTCTAATAGAATCGCAGAGTGTAGGGTAATTGGCCGAAAAGAGCTGGGCTGTATCTATCGAAACTCTTATTCCCAAGTACCTGATTGTGTTGTTTGGAGCCCACTTAAACTGAAAATTGGATTGTAATTCCGGTGATGGGTGCCCACTTAACCGTAATGCCTCAGATTTTGAGAGGTTAATTTTGTACCCTGCTAGATCTTGAAAATGATTTAAAATTTGTGTAAGGACGGGGAGCGAGCCCACCGGGTCCCCCAGGTAAATAAGTGCATCGTCTGCATATAGTGAGAGTTTATGAGTCTGGGAGCCCACCTTGATTCCCTCCACCCGAGGGTGTTGTCTGATCTGCTCAGCTAGGGGCTCTAAAGAGAGGGCAAACAGCAATGGGGAAAGTGGGCATCCTTGGCGGGTTCCTCGCAATACAGGAAATCTGGCTGAGACACATCCGTTCACACTAATTACCACTTCTGGCTGAGAGTATAGCGCTTTGACTGCCCCTATGAAGTTGTCCCCTATATTAAACTTTCTGAGAACGGCTTGGAGAAAAACCAAATCTACCCTATCGAATGCCTTTTCGGCATCGATACTTACTGCTAATTTAAGAGATGTGACTGTTTTTTGGGAGGAGATTATGTTCAGGAGCCGCCTTACGTTGTCCTGCATAAATCTACTGGAAATTAAACCAGTTTGATCCGGGTGTACGAGATCACTAATGATCGCTTGGAGTCTCCGAGCTAGTATACCAGTGAATAATTTTAGGTCTGTATTTAATAAGGAGATGGGTCTGTATGATCTGCATTCCTCCAGTGGTTTACCTGGCTTCAACAAAACAGATATTTTAGCGTACTTCCATGATGGGGGGATCGGTAGAGCCTTTCCCAGGATTGCATTAAATGTTTCCAATAGGAGGGGAAGAAGGTCTGACTGAAAAGTCTTATAAAACTCTGCGGGGTACCCATCTAATCCTGGGGCTTTGGTATTCTTCAGCAATGTGATCTGGTTTTTTATCTCTTGCATTGTGATCAGGGCCCCCAACTTTGCCCCCCTAACCGGGTCAAGAACCGGGAGTCTGATCTTCTCTAAATATTGAGCAATTTTAGTATCGTGATCTAGGATTCTTTCCGCAGCATATAATTTTTGGTAGAAGTCTGCAAAACATCTTGTTATGTCTGACTGGGATGTGGCCTGCTCCCCATCCGGTCCTCTCCTGAGTTTTAACACCGCCCTCGATGCCGCCTCTTTGCGCAGTTGGGCTGCTAGCAGTTTACCTGCCCTGTTGTCTTTCTCATAAAAGAGCTGCCTGGCGAACCTACAGTTGGTTTCTATTTGGTGATTTACCAACCTAGACAACTTTTCCCTGGCTGCGTCTAGTTCCCTTTTTTATCTCCGCTTGATTAAATTGTTTATGCTGCACTTCCAGCTCAAATATTATTCTTTCTAGTTTTCTCTGCTCCTCCTTTCTGTCTCTGTTGACCTTAGATGCATATGCAATAATTTTACCCCTTAAATACGCTTTCAACGTATCCCAGTACACCGTGGGAGGGTGTCGGCCTGATTGTTTAGTGTTTGGAATTGCTCAATCTCTGATTTGATCATCACTTTGAAATCCTCCCTATTGATGAGGCTCAGGTTTAGTTTCCATGTCCGATGCCGGCTTGGGGTCCCCAGCACAAGTTTCAACAGGACCAGAGCATGATCAGATAGGGTAAAACTGCCTATTCAGGCTGAATTTAGTACCCAGGTCCACCCAGTAGGAACCAGCAGGAGGTCAATCCTACTATACTTGGAGTGCCTGGGGGAATACAAAGAATAGTCTCTCATGGTGGGATGTATAACTCTCCAGGCATCCGTTAATCCGTATTCATGGATGAGTCTATGAAGTGTTACTGAGGCTTTAGATCTTCTACCTGGTTGTGTCCCAGATTTGTCTAAATGGGGGCAAATGATTGTATTGAAATCTCCACCCACAATGCTGAGGGAAGAATCAAACCTAGGGAAGGCGGACAACATCTTTGCTAGGAAGGCAGATCTAAGGTTTTCCTCATTAGGTGCGTATATGTTTAAAATAGTACATTTGTGAGCCCCCAAATTGGCCTCCACATATATGTATCTTCCCTCGGGGTCGGACCTCACTGCCATCGCCTTAAATGGGAGGTTCCTCCTTATTAATATAGCTACCCCTCGCTTGTGCGGTTGGGTTTGACAAGACGAAGAGAAGACCTGCCCCACCCATGATCTCTTCAACTTGGAATGCTCCAGTTGGAGCAGGGCAATGTCCACCCTGTAATCTCTCAATTCTTTCAGGACCCTTGCCCTCTTGATAGGACTCCCCAAACCCCTTACATTGTATGTGGCTATCTGAATTTCAGCCATATTGTATGGTCCGACCCCTGGGGACTCTCCTCCCTAAGCTTTTGTTCGACGCACACACCACCATTTCAGAACAACAATAAACAATATCTTGTTTCATAACCAACCTTATAACTATATACAATTTGACAGTTTTTATCTCACTGTCATTCTGTGCAGTTTTATAGCACATCTTCCTATGTACTTCAAGGTGATACTTCAGATGGATTCTACAACCCTAATAGGTCTCACTTGTGCTAAGTTGGTAAAAGGGGAGACCCTGGGGAGACTCCTAAGTACTCCCTGGCTGACCACACGTCCAGTCTGTGGTCGGTAGGGTGATGAGCTGAGCTCCACAATATGGGGTGTCTGTATCCACCCCTTGTGAGGGCCAGAATGGTTTGGCCGTATAGGCTTCACTATTCCGTATGCCTTATCCGACAGAATCACTATTTCCCTCTGTTTAATACATCTATTTAATGGAGGAAAAATTTGACTCTTTCGGGGAGGGAGGGAGGGGGTGGAAAAGGAGGTGGGAGGGGAGGAGGAGCAGAGGAGAAGGAGGGGGGAAGAAGAAAGAGGAAGGGAAGTTCAACAATGTAAATCTCTATATGGGTACATTAAGAGCTGGTTCAGTAAACAAATTGTTGAAAAAAAAAAAAAAACCTCTGTATTCAAGTATGCCAACTAAATCATACCTCCAGTCCCCTTAAGAGCCTTCTAACCCCCTTCTCTCATTGGGATATAGGGTGTTGTGGCTCTGAATTCTGGGAACATGGCTACCCCCTTCTCGATTAATAGGTTATTATTAAAGGTTTGAATTGGTAGTAACATCATGTTGCACCCCCCCCCAAGCTGATCTCCAAACTTTACCCTAGGCATGTGTAACTTTTCAAAATATGCACTGTCAGTGAGAGTCCAGCGAATTCCCTCTCGCTAGCAAGTTCTTACATAATAACTATTACCGAGTCTTATCTGGCTCCTCCTCAGCCTGCTCCGTTGGCAATCCGGGATTGCTTCTGGGTTTCGGTAGTCGTGGATGTCGTCTCGGTTGGCCCTGTCAATTTGACTGCCATGTGTACCTTCTGCCAGACATTCCTGTTCTGAGCCTCCGGCCTTTTTCCGGAAGCTAAGTGCCAGGCCAAGGCCTCCAGTTCTTGCCTTGGGAAGCAAGGCTGCAGCTCGTCGATCTCGATCCCTTGGTCTGCCAAAAACTCCCTCGCTTCCATAATGTCCGCAAAATGCTTAGTAGTTCCCTCGCAGGTCTTCACCCGAAGCCAGGCTGGATAGTCGAGGTAGGCCTTCATTCCCCTTTGTCTCAAAGACTTCATTGCTGTAAGGATTAATCATCTTTGTAATGCTGTTGATGCGGCAAAATCATGGTCAAAGTAAAGTCGCTGGTCCCCAAAGATAACTTCCTTACGACCCCACACCACTTTCAGGATTTTTTCCTTGACTCTGTAATCCAGAAATGCCAGGATTATCGACCTGGGTCTGGCGTTGGGACTTGCCGGTGGGGTTGTAAGCGCTCTGTGGGCCCGAACTATACCAAGCGGCTCATCCTTGGGCCAGTTTAGTAATTCTTGTAGTAGGCTTTCCATAAATAACACCATATCACCCGACTCTGTTTTCTCCGGGAGCCCATGAATTCTTATGTTGTTTCGTCTGTGCCTATTCTCTAATTCCTCCACCCTTTTACTCAGTTGAAGCTCTCTGTGGTGTAGATTTAGAAGCACTGAGTTATGCACGTCTGTCTCTTTGCAATATTCTGTCAAGCAGGCCTCTACTGCACCTACCCGCTTCTCGACTACCTGAAGGTCGCGCTTGGTATCGGCTACTGCTGTCTCAATACGTTGCAGCGTTTCTCTGATTTTACTTAATTGAGTGCAGAGTTGTTTAGAGGTAATTGTGAATTCGGGCTCGTCCTCATTCTCTCCTATTCGTTCTGGTTCTACCATTGCAATTTGTATCCCTTGTTTAGCTACTAGGGAGGGTTGCTCGGTTAAGGTCTGTTGGAGCAGCTCTTTAGAAGCGCCTGGTGCTGCGAATTCTCTCAGTTTCTGTCTTGTAGCCATGTGCAGGCTAGCTGGTGCAAGTTTTTTAAACTTTTGTTTCTTTCTGGATGCCAGGATGGTTTAGGATTCTATCGGATTCTGCAGAGCTTCAGCTTCAAGCGGCCATTAACGGCGCTTACGTCACCGGAAGTCCGTTCATGTTATTTATAAAAGTATTACATAATAATGGCCCTAGAACAGAGCATTAACAGGACACAACTCGTGAATGAACCCCAAGATCATTCATAGCCGTCTATAAGTACGGTCTGCCTTCTAGCCTTTGGTCAATTATTTACCCAAATCACTAGATGTTGTGTAAAGCCTGACTTTCCCAGCAGGATTACCAATTAGAAGTGTGGTACTGTGTCAAGCTCTTTTGAAAAGACAAGGCAGATCTCATCTGCAGGGCTGTTTCTAGCCAAGGCATTGCTTATGGGTTCATAGAAGTTGATTACATTGGTTGCACACGATCTCCATTTTTTGAAACTCATGTTGAATTTTATCCTACAAACCATTTGCTTCTATACATTTTCCATATCTTTGTTTATTATGTATACAAAGTTATACAATGTATCTATAACATTCACAGTGGCTGTGTAACAGCTGAGTTATCAGAGCTTTAAATGGGGTCACATTGGGGAGCAAATGCTGCTTACTTCTATCTGGGCAGCACTTTGGCTGCAGCGGGCTTTTCTGTTATTTCTAAAGACAGTTAGGAGTAACTTGCAGGGGCTAAGTGCATAATAACATTGCTGGTCTTATAATACAGAGGATTTTTTTTTTAAATCTAGTGGAGGTCTTTGATTCATGATGTAGACAAATTACTGATTTAATTAGGGCATGTTTAATGGGGTTTGAAGTTTTTAAGCATGACTGTTCACTGGCCACATCCATTATGATGAAATTAAACATCTTGGTGCAGTGTTGTAATGTTTACTGGTGCAGTGTTGTGATGTTTACCATGAGAAATTTGGCTAGCATCCTTCTAATCCAGCATTAACAGGCAAAAGTAATCTTGTTGGAAATAATTTTTAAAAATTGGTAGTGGGTCTGTGTGTGTGTCTGTTTGTGATTGTGAAGGCATCTCAATGAACTCCTAAATTGTAACAGTCTTTGGGGTATGTGTCAATTCTTCTCCTCTTGTTGGTCAGTGATTCTTTTGACAGCACCTTTATGGGGGTAACTGAATGTGCATTCTTTTCTGTGCCTAGAAATGTCTGCTAGCAACCTAAATCCACTGAATATATCCACAGTATGAATCCCGCATGTAAAGTAAAAAAGTAATTTTGAGGGCTAGAATTTTAAAAAACATACTAGTGGCAGCCATCTTTAATGACTTGAGTCATTAATTCTAAAAAATTAGTATTCAGAGCTATTTGAACAACATCAGAAACCAATAACAATAAATGTAATTATGTCAGAAATATACTGCTGCTTAAAAGCCTCTCAGTATCTCTACTGACTATGCACTTGCCCTTAACCTTCAAACTGCTATCATGTAAGCTCTTTTTTCTGCCCATGCTAGCAATGTCATGCTGATTACCTACTTCCTCCTGAAAATGTATGTTCTGAAAAATTATATTATGTACTGCTGTCTGTTGCTTGTTCTACTGTTGTACAATAGTTTCTGTAACCCCATAGGTCATGCCTGAAAATAGGCAGTGTCTTGTCTAGAGCACTTACCTGGTCAACAAAAACTAAATAAATAAATATAAGGATAATCGTTATCAACTAACAAATGCTGCTGCTTTAATAATTAAGTTGAAAATTACAATAGGCTTTTTTTCACATTGAAATTCTGGTTATATGTTAAGTAAGTAATAAGACATGACAGAATATGCATTACAGGATTTTATAAAATGGGCAAAAAAATTTCAGCTAATCTGATTGCTCCAGAGCCTCCCAGACCTGTGTCCTTAAAGAGCCATATTTTGCCAACCTGCACTACACTTCAGCCAGTCACCTTACCACAACTCTGATATCACTAAGCCCGCACTCTCAAACTCTGCCAACACAAACAGTCAAGCGGGCATCCTGACAGAAAGCACACAACCACATAGTGGCACTGACAAGTGCGGCACTTCAAACAGCTCTCGCTCCTGACAGAAAAGCGGTGATTCAATAAAAAAAATGCTACCTAACTTCAGCCTAAAAATGTCTGACATACCAGTTTGGAAGACTATAATGCTTTCAGTGTCTTCTTCCTGGTTTGCGTCATTGATCTAATTTCTTGCATGATTTGCTGGTCGTTGGGTGTGGTGTTGCAGGCAGGATGCAAGAGCTGGTGAAATGATGGAATGATATCTTGGTCCTGAAACAAAAAGAAGAAGGAAAACAAACAAATACCCTGCAAGAATCTTCACATCCTTGACCCTCCACCAACACTTTCATCCTGCCTGCAACACCACACTCAGAGACCAGCAAATCAAGTAAGAAACAAGATCTCAACTATGCAAACCAGGAAGAAAGCACCAAAAGCATTAGTCTTCCAAACATTCACAAAAGAGACAAAAAAAACCACACCATTTATTATTCAAAACTGCACTATGAAAAAAGTGCAGTTCATCAACTACAACAAATAAAATCATGAAAACAGAGCTCCACTTCCATAACTTCATGAACTGAAACTTAACTTATTTCTGTTACAAAACAAGTTCTAGTACGTTTGAAAACAGTTTTAAAATATTCTATAATTTAAAAACATTCCAACTGTAGTTAAAAATTAAGTTTCCTCATAAAAGCTTTACGGTTCATTGCAATTCATGTTACCATAAAGGGACTATTTTCTTGTAAAAGTTAAAAAAAATGAAATGTTTTAAAAAAAAATAAACTACTTTCAACATTTAACTGACTCTTGTCTGGAATTTTTTTGCCCATTTTATAAGTGCAATAAGACACTCCGAGGTGTGGTTTATGGCCTGATAAGAGCACACCCAGGTGCTAAAGACACTTGGTGCAAGTGCCTCATGCCTTATAATGCACCTGGGGCATGCTCTTATCAAGCCATAACCCACACCTTGTCATGTCTTATTGTTGGCTTAATGCATACCCCAGGGGTGTAACAAGGCATGAGGTCAAAGGCTGAGTGTCCTTACGCTCCTGGGAAGTGCATTAAAATCCTATGATGCATACCCTGGAGGGGCTTATTACACTTATAAAATAGTTCTAAGTATGCGTTCATAGAGATTTAATGCATGGTCAGGTGATGTCTCTTGGCCAATGAGATTTTTAGATTTATTCATGCCATTTTATAAAATGCTTTAAGACAACCTGCTAAAATAAAAAAAGGCAACTTAGAAACTACTGAAAAAAATTCTGGTATTTCTACTTAAAAAGAGTTACTTCCATAAAATAAGAACTATTTTATTTTATTCCATATTTTCTGCTAAGAATTAGTTAATGTTACATATGTAAAACTCCTATGATAATCTTTACTCATTCCTTTGCTAAATTCCATTACAGATTAATCACATTTTTTTCTGCTGCTTTTATAAGCATAGTTATCCACTTCAAGATGTACTACTGGCTTTGTAATACACTTTCCAGGGGCGTAAGGACACTTGGCCTGCAGCTGTGTACCTCACCATACCCCTGGGCCTGGGGAGTTCATCACAAATCCTTTACCACATACTCTGTTGCAGATTATTACTTACTAGTCAAACAATAATGTTTCAGTATACACGATTTTAGGACAAGGGCACTTATTCTTTAGTTGATGGTAGGTTTTACAAGCTACATATACAGAGCCCTGGATAGGGGACTCAGGTTGGAAACAAGGAACAACAGTGTGTCAGTGGGATTGCAGGAGAGTACTGGGGGGTTTCAGCAAAATCTATATGCTGCACACATGCATATGGGATATGCATGTGCGTGAATGAATAAGAAACTATATAATAAATACTGTATAACAGCGATTCTGTATTCACAAGGCTATGCATAAGTAAATCATGAACAGAGAGAACAAAAGTAAAGTGAGTGAGTTTGATTGTTATAGTGGGTTATGATTAAGGCAGTATTATTTTCACAATTTTTTTATCAACATTTCACGGTTCCAGCATGGTGAAAATTCAATATTTCACAGAAATGAGTAGTTGAAAATGTAAAAAAAAATAAGTTTTAATTACTTTAACTAGTTCTGGATATTAAAAACATAATTTAGACAGTGAAACAGTATGTTTTTCATATGTGCAAAATCAGCTAAATCAATTCTGCTGCAGCAGTGAATACAAGTTAAGTTATCAGCTTTGATTCTGCATCTGTTAACTGTAAGCATGGACCCATATCGGGAGAACAAACGCTTCACACTAGCACTGTGTACTGGGACAGACAGGCAACTCAGGGCAATATTACTTAAATTGGGGAATCTGTCCTGAGTCGAAATCCAGAACTGTACAATATCTTTTTCCCCTTTGCAGAGTTGATTGCTCTGAACGTCCGTTATGTACAAACGGAGTTCAGCTCTTGCTTGCAGATTCTCCTCGAATGTTGGGATACTGGTGCATATCTCTTCCTCGGACACTGCCATGATCGACAGGTGGGTGGGGTCTAATATGTAGACAGCTGCAAAGAATTTTGCAGCAGATTGATGAAACCTGTCCTTCCATGACATGTAGTTTTGGATTTTTAGGGCACATGCAGACATTGTATTTTTTGTTGTAGGATATGTACTGCTTTCTGCTCTAAAAATGTAGCAAAGTCTAGCAAATCATCAAAAATGATGTGAGATTTTATCTCGTCACCTTCTATGATATTGGGCAGATACTCTGTTCTTAACTACTGCGATGTAGGAATGACATCTACAGATTTCAGATTCTCCTTGAGGTAATTGTGCAAGGTAGGGTTGTCTAGTGTGTGCAATGGTATGTTAGCGGCTGTAGAAGCTTCCACTAATGAAAAAAGAGCTGCCTTTTGGGTCTTTTGATGAGCAGATTTTGTGCTAAAAAGTTCACGTACCGTCATTTGCTTTTCTACAGAGGCAGAGGCTTTTGCTTCCAGCTTTCTTTTTGTTGCCAGGTGGACAGAGGCTTCTAGATGTCAGTCACAGAATGCCTTCCACTTGTGGTCTACAGCTATATTGCAGGTAGAGCAAAACATGATCTGACCAGAGACATGAAAGGTACCCTTTTTGTACTGTGTTGACCTCTGCTTAGCAAGCACATTTCCAGTTTTAGAAGCAGGTGAAGGTTTGTTTGGCACAGAAATTTCTGTAAGTCGAGGAGCACTCAGCAGTGTGCGGTTCAGTGTCTGGTTTGAATTATGTTAGTAGCAGATGGTGATTAAATACTTGTTCATCAGGTGAATGAGGCATTAACGAGTATGTGGTCCACAGTGATTTTTTTTAATTAACTACAAATTACAAGATTAACGGATAAAAGGCACCTAATCACTTTAACAGGTCTCGTTTAATTAACAGCTAATAGACAGTTTATCAGAAAGAAAGATTGTAACTAGCAGAAGTAACTAGATTTGTTACTAGTTGCTCAATGGAGGCAAATTTAAAACAAAATAATTTTGTACATTTTGTACATTTTATGCTACCTTTTCAGAAAACGGGAATTACAGGTACACGGACAACTGCCAGTTTCACGGAAATCATGAATTCCGTACGCTCCGCGATTTAATGACTGCCTTAGTTATGATTAAAAGGTACTTTGTTTAAAAAGTGGAATATTCAACAATAAATGGAGGAATTCAGTAAATAGATGCTGAGCCACTTTTAAATTTATTTTGGACGGCAAACCCTTGTAGTTCTGTGAAGGCAAACAGAAATATATGCAAACCACATGAGTCTCGAACCAAAAACCCACACTAGAGATGTGGCACTCTTTAATACTGAAGACACCACCCCTAGAAAGACTCATTTATGAACTTAGAGGATGGACGGAAATGTCTGAGAGACAGTGGGGACCTTACATTAACTTTCTTCCCCCCTCCCCCTCAAAGGAAGCAATGTTGACACAAATGGGGTGTTTATAATTAACTCATATACACCACAATAAAGCACACGTAAGACATGTATACAGATAAAAAACGTCTTTATTAGATAAAATGACAAATGTTGATTGAAGTCTCTGTTCCAGGTCTGGTTCTGGTTAAACAGATCAACAAGGTTCTTCGATTTATGTTTGTATGTTATTACTAATCTGGTTTTAAAATGAGTATGCATAACAATGAAAGCACTACAGAGGGGTAATACAGTCAATGGGCCCTATGCACTAATGGGCGGAGTGGCAACGCGCCACACATCCGTGACACATAGCCATTCCACTCCCATTGCACCCCCATGTGGAATGTATGAACTAGGTGTGCAGCATCTATGTGCCCAATCCCCTGGCCATACAAAGAGCAATGCACTGAGGGTGGGCGTGGAGCATGCCAGCATTATGCACCATGCAACAAGGTGCATAGTGCCTTCCACAGGGAGGAGTACCGGTGTGCAGGTACTACACATGGCTGTACACACACGCACCCTCCCAGATTGGGAGGACATACACGGTTCAACAAATGCTGCACCCCAGCACCCATCTGTCATGCCTGCCCACTCACTCCAGCACATTCCCATGGTTGTCCCCAGTACTGTGCCCCCCAGGCAAGGGACCACTGGCCCATGAATGCAGGGCCCCCCCACACCCATGCCCACAAGATCCCCACCAGCCAGTCATAGGTGCACCTTGCACTGATGCCCCTGGCTTACCCACACCACACTGGTCACTGTCCACATGCACCAGGGCCAGGTATAGATGGACACCCCTTGCCAGGTCACTGTCCACATGCACCGGGGCCAGGTATAGATGGACACTCCCAACTGGGTCACTGGCCACATGCACCAGGGCCAGGTATAGATGGACACTCCTTGCCAAGTTACTGTCCACATGCACCGGAGCCAGGTATAGATGGACACCCCCTACCGGTGTATGGCCACCATCACACCACTCAAGCCAGGCACAGACCGGCCAACCCAGCATAACCCCTGGCCCCAATTTACATCTCCCAGACCCTCAATGGTGTACAGTGTCTCCCCCCGTGGCAGCGACAACCCACACCCTGTACCTGCAAAGTCAATGCCGCGGCCCGGCCAGTTAGCGGCACAGTACTCCATGCACCTCCTCAGCCACTGGCTGTCCAAGAGATCATGGGAATACACCCGTATAAATAGGGGTTGCGTTCCCGGCATCACCTGGATGTCTGGCGGCTGAGGAGGTGTGCAGAGGGCTGTGCCACCAACTTTGCAGGTGAGAATAGGGGGTTGTTGGTGCCATGGGGGTGGGGCCACTGGCCAATGGATGCCACAATGGGTGGTGGGGGGCCAGGTTGGGGGTCCAGGCACCACTGGTGTGGGGGAGAGTGTACCATCTCGGGACCATGCACAGTGGGGGGTTGTCTGGCACTGGCAGGGTCAGGGCTCCCATGTATAGGAGTGAGGTGGTGGGGGTGTGCATTGCGATGGTTGGGCCGGGGCTACCATGTATTGGGGGGCCTGACCATATGTTCTGCACTACAGGCTGGGGGCACTGCTGTGTGATGGATGGGGAGGCTACCACCATTCGTCCACACATGGAGCCATGCCACGCGGGTCCAGGTGCCTGCAATAGACATTTATGCATCTGGACCCATGTTGTAACATGCAAGGGATC
Source organism: Neoceratodus forsteri (assembly GCA_016271365.2). Classification (NCBI taxonomy): domain Eukaryota; kingdom Metazoa; phylum Chordata; order Ceratodontiformes; family Ceratodontidae; genus Neoceratodus; species Neoceratodus forsteri. Next base: position 135,113,753 of record JADMNL010000029.1, read on the forward strand.
CACTGTGGGACCCATGCCATTCATCCAATTGGATGCCCGGCTGAGTCCACGACTCCACCCATGGCTGCCCTGTGCAACCCTGCATGCCGGGGGTGGGTCTGTGGACAGGTGGCTGCCATTAGTCAATAACAGCTGGTGCACACCTGTCTGCAGGTGTGGAGCTATGCAGGTGGGATACATGCCTCTTGCATTTATTTACAGCCTGTTTATGCATAGGGCACATCAATTGCAAAAATATATATAAGTACCCTATGTAATGTATACCACGGCATGGCATGTATGTATGTTTGTTTGTAATGACTTGTCTGTTTTTTAACAAAAGATAAACTCACTAAAAGGAATTTTAAAAAAGCCTTGGGGACAATCTCTGCACACACACATATATATATTTTAGCTTCATTTTAAAATGTTTATACATAGAAACTAGCAAATGTTCATTCTCTTACAAATATTTCCTATATAGACAAAAACACTTTAAAAAATGTCACAAACAGGAAAACAAAAATAAAACATACCTCTCATGAAAGCTGTAGTATTGCTGGCTGACAAACGACAGGCATAACTATGTAGCAGCGTAAGCAAAAGCTCACAGCTTCTTTCCTTGCTTGCTTTTAAAAGTTTGTTAAGCTGCCAGCCCGGTGGCACTGAGGGCTGAGGCACTGGACACCTTACCTCATGCTGCACCGGAGACCCGGGTTCAGGAATGATCCTGGCCGCCAGGGTGCTGGCATGGGGTGGGAGTAGGATTAACATTCACCTCCTCTCCTGGGTGGGGTGGTCGCCAGCCTGTAGTCCTGTCATCACCGAATGGAGGTTCGATAATGAACGCAGGTGATATCAGGTGACTGGTAGGGTGGGGTATCCCGCAAGACGTGCGTGTGCATGCCTCCACACACATATGTCATGTCGAGGATGCATGGGAGTGGGTCGGGAGAAAACCTGGAAAAACTCATAAAGAACTAATAAAAAAAAAGTTTGTTAAGCTTCAGCCTTTCTTCTTAAACTTGTGGGAACTGGGTAGCTTTTAATCATCCCCCAAAATTAATTATTTAGGTCAGAACAGCTTTGCAATTTATACATCCCCTATGCAGGTTTGTACTAGAAATCCCAACATTTGCTGGTGCTTTCCATTTCAAGCACCTATTGAAACTTTTCTCTCCAGCTACTGAACTGTCTGTCCAGCTAGAAAATTAATTTTTATTTATTTATTTATGTTTCGAATTACACTAGAAAATGAAGAAGCAGCACAACTGTCCCCAGCCTGAAAGTGAGGAAGGAGTGCATTAAGTATATCAATGCACACATCATGACATCACTTTCACAGCTTCTGATAGGCTCTGAGACAGAGTGGCAGATCAAAACATTCGGAGGCATTTTTAAGCCCAGTTTGTTTAATTTGGTTGAAATAGTACCTTGCATTTTTAGACAACTTTTCAGAGTGACTACAAGAGATAGGACTACACCCTCTAACAACGTACCCTTATCACAATTCTAGCACTTCTATTTCCTTCCTCAGCTCCAACTTTTTTGTTGTACGTTGTGTCACAGACTTTGGCCCTAAACTCATATTTGCTTCCGTATCTCCACAGTTTGTAAATCTGGTATCATCTCTACAACATAGCACTCCCACTGCCCCACTTCTGCAGCAATTATTAATGGCCTTATCATCTCTTGACCTGAATATTGCAGCTTTCTCCAGTATGGATGTGCCAACAGGCCTTCTTCTGCCATCATTGTCTGTCTGTCTGTCTATCTATAGCCTCTCCAAGTCCCTTCTTTCTAAACTCCGAACTGGCCCAAATGCCACTGCATGCTGTCTCACCCACTCCCAAAACATAACCCGATTACTAGAGCCAGTGTGAACCTCTCAGAGTTTGACTTTTTGTTCTTTGACCTTTGAACCCTTACAAGTTTAACATGTTCAGTTCAAACAGACTAGGTTTTATCTGCCCCCACCCCAATGAAATAGGTTAAAAACAGTTCACTGTGTTGGTTAAATTCATATTTATTTTCTCCATTCGCTTTAGAAACACAGTCCAGAATCCCATGGTCCATGGTTTGGACTGAGAGATTCCCATGTCAGGTGTCTGGAACCGTGGATTATTTGGGAGTGAAACCAGGTAAGGATGTTTTAGAAGCAGCAAAATGCTTCTATTAAAAATTATGCATTTGACCATTATTCCACAAATTAATTCTATTATATAATAAATGGGGTTATTTTAGTAATATTGCTAATGGTTGATGGACATGGCATACTTGAGCCCACTGAAATTGTCAAAAATTCAATGTTATATTCATTGCCCTTAGCTCTGTTGTCCCTGCTGAGCCTGCCCTTCCCTCCAGCAGAGGTCCTGCTCCAGCTGACACACAACCACTGGACCCAGAGCCAGGATATCTTAAATTCTATTTTAAAGGAGAACTGCATTGCATTTGTAAGTCATCTTCCCCTATAGAAGCTGTATTTTGAATACTGGCTCCTGTTCTGTTATTGTTCCATCTATACGGGGCTATTAGTAACCTCAGTGGCTGTTTCTGATTTACCTTCTGGCGCTGTCATTTTAGAATTGTGCGATGTAGTTTAAGTCCCGTGCTTAGATCTTCCAGTGTTGGTACAATGCATCAATGTTCTGCTGTAGAACTCTGTGGTTGGGAGGGACATGAACTAGACCATACAGTTCTAAAATGGCACTTAACACCAGACTGAAAATCAGAAACAGCCAATGAGGTAACTCATAGGCCCATATAGATGGAACAATAACAGAATTGGAACTGGTATTTAAAAAGCAGCTTCTCCTGGGAAAAAAGACTTCTAGGTTCAGAGTAGTTCTCCTCTGAACCTGTCCCAGTAAGGGACACCTGCAGTTATACAAGAAAGGTGTTTGGTAAAATCAGAATCGGGGTGATTCAATTGCTCTGAGGCTTTTTGCCCTGGTTGTTGAGGAACTGTCGTACCCCATTTCCTAACATTTTAACTTCTCTCTGTGCTACACCCAGTTCCCCGAAAAGTCCATGTTGGTTACACCAGTTTTAAAAGCAGCAACCATTGTAACCTTTCCAGTTACAGGCCAATTTCCATATTCTCCCCGCCCAAAGGCATTGAGAGAATAGTGTCCAATCAAATTGTCTCACATCTTGAACAATATGAAATACAGTGTCCCCAGCAGCATGGATTGTGGACAAAATATAGCACCAATACAGCACTGAGTATTCCAGTTCCATCCTTGAGGCCTTTGACAATGGAGACAAGGCTGGCACCATCTGTACTGGCTCAATAAAAACCTGTGACTTGGTCAATCATAAGCTCCTTCTCTACAATATCTGTGGCCTTGGCCTGTCACTAGATGCATTCACCTGGGTCCAGAGCTATCTCACTAATCACACTCAGTGCATTAAGACAGATGGCTCCTTGTCAGTTATTAGGAACGTATCCCTTGGTGTTCCCCAGGGCTCCATACTGGGCCCCCTACCATTTGGCTTATTCATAAACCACCTCCCTGATGCCTGTCAGTATGCAAATGTACTTCTGCATACAGGCAATGCTGTTATCTATTCCAGGAACCCTGACTTTGGCAGCCTTACCTCCGTCATCCAGGGTTATTTTGAGGCCCTTGAAACTGGTTCTCCTAGAGCGCGCATGCCGGCACTAGTGTATGATGGCTGCCTGACAACGAATCTCGCCCATGTAAAAGCAAGCCGATTGGAATTTCAGTAATTTAAATGAAGTGTCATTCACTCCCTAAAGCACATTCGTTAGACATAAGGCTTGTGTATATAGGGACGGACTTTGGCAGTATTCCGGTTATTAGTTTAAAAGTTAGGTTCAGATTCGTGCAGTACCGCTAACCACATCAACCGCCAGCCGAGTGACAGGTGCAGAACAGGGATGGCTGCTGGACAGTCCGGTGTCTCACCGCCCAGATTCAACGGTTCCTCAGGTAACAGGAACGGTGGGAGTGTGGCTGCTACAAAAAATGGGAAAAGCTCATGTAAGAGTGACTTGGACTGCATCAAGGATATACTGCACAGTAGGCATACGAACATACGAAGAGGCCAGCAGAAGGCCATTTGGTCTATCAAGTCTGCTCATATTGCAGGGTCCACAGCTTGAGCTAATGTCCTTTCCCTCCCTCCCCACTCCTCCTATCCTCCCTACCCATGATTCTTACCTTCCCCCACGCCTATCCCAGCCTCTCTTAAAGCTGCCCACCGTATTCAACAAGATGATCTCTTCTGGCAGCGCATTCCAAGTGTCCACCACCCTCTCTGTGAAGAAGTGCTTCCTGACCTCCCTCCTAAACCTTCCACTCTCCAGCTTAAGACTGTGCCCCCTTGTGATATGGTTGCCACTCAGCTTAAAAAGACTCACCTTATCAACCTTATTTATCCCTTTCAAGTACTTGAATGTCCTAATCATGTCCCCTCTCGCTCTCCTGTCTTCTGGGGAGTACATGTTCAGTGCCCTCAACCTCTCCTTGTATGCCTTGCCCTGCTGACCAGCTATCATCTTTGTAGCCCTCCTCTGTACCTTCTCCAGCAGGTTAATGTCCTTTTTGAGGTGTGGGCATCAGTACTGCACTCCATACTCTAGATGTGGCCTTACCAGTGACCTGTACAAGGGCAGTATAACCTCCTCTCCCCTACTACTGATCCCCCTAGCTATGCATCCCAGCATCTTGTTTGCCTTTGCTGCTGCTTTCTTGCACTGTGTGGAGTGCTTCAGATCACTAGTGATCATCACTCCTAGGTCCTCCTCCTCCTCTGATGCAGATACTTGGACTCCACCCATGTAATATTCTGTCCTGGGGTTCTTGGCTCCAATATGCATAACTTTGCATTTCTTGGCATTGAAGCCAAGCTGCCAGATCCTGAGCCACATCCCCAGCTTTTCCAGTTCTTCCTGTAGGTCACTTATCCCTTCAGCTGTGTCCACTCTCCAGCAGAGCTTGGTGTCATCTGCGAATAGGCACATTTTTTGCATCTTGATATTGGTGCATTAAAGCACCAAGCAGGAGCTGAGAAAAATAGATCAGGTATTATACAAGACAGAATACACTTGAAGAAAGATTGGCACTATTAGAAGAAACCCTGTCAATTGTGGAGCATAGACCTGAGAAAAACCTTTCAAAGTTAGAATATTTGGGCACTAAGGTTGATGATTCAGAGAATAGACCTAGATGAAATAATTTGAGGCTGGTGGGGATTCCAGAATTGGCTGAAGGAAATTACATTATTCATTTTTTGCAAGAATTCATTCCCACTGTCTTAAATTTTCACTGGCAATGGCCTTTGGACACTGAAAGGGCACACAGAGCCCTAAAACCCATCCCAAAACGAGGTCAGAGACCAAGGCCGGTGATTGTAAGATTTCTCAGGTTTAACATAAAGGAAGAGATTCTGGAGATCGCAAGGCAAAGAAGGGCTCTCTACTGGGGCAAGGAAAGGATTTACATCTTTCAGGACTTCTCAGCTGAGATTGTAGAAAAAATGAAGGCTTACGGGGATATCAGATGTGTTACAAGCCTTAAATGTGTCCTATTATATAAAATATCCAGCTGTGCTTGTGCTCACAAGAGGTAGGGGTTCTCATAATTTTAACACACCTGCTGAAGCTTGGGACTTTATTTCTAAACATTGGTCCAAAGCTACAAATATTTTGGCAAACAAACCACACAAATCTTTGAATCCTGTACAGGCCTTAACTGTCACAGAAAACCTTCAAAGCCCAGTTGATTCTTTTTCAGAATGCACACCCGGTGCTGCCAGAAGTAAGCACAATGCACAAGCAAATAATTCAGCAGAGGTTGATGCCCAAGTGATTACACATATTCCTGTATTAAAACACAATTTAAGAGTCTCCAGCATCAAATCTGCTCTCCCTAAATCAGCTGCCTGGACCAACAAAATTACTAGGAAGACTCAAACCTTCTATAAAAATGAAAGTAATTCCCATGGAGCTGTGGTTTCCAAATCTGGCCCCATCAGAGACTGGTCAGCTCCTTCAGCTAATCCTTTTGAAAATAGTTTGAACATTCAAACGCTGGAAATACCTGCAGTTCTTAGAGATCCAATCAGTCCGGTGGTTGATATGTTTACAGAGCCATTTTCCCCAGGCTTCTTAGCTAAAGACATTGAGACTTTTGCTACTTGAGAGGAATTCTCCATGTTCTGTGCTCCTGTTCCTGCTTGGGAAACTTGAATCCTTGGACAGCTATTCTGGTTGATCATGCTCGCTCACATGACTGTCTGTGGCTGTCTCTGCTATGCCGGGGATGTATGTTGAGATTTTATTTTATTTGTGCCTGGTTATTTCATGTTCGATGCCTTCACTGAAATAATTCCTTTGTGGGCTTTATTTTTTACCAAGTGTATAAAAAGGAAATGTTATTTATGCTCTTGAGTAAAAGATATAATAATATGGGTATATAATGGGGCTGTTCTCGGGGCAAAGGGTAAATGTCAGTGTTATTTCATTGCAATCGCTTCAGCCCTGAGCAGATGAGTTGGTACGGGATGGTTTTCCTTTTTAATTAAACCCCTTATTAACAAGCTATGGCAATACTTCATGTGTCGATGCATTCATACCACCCGTTCTTGTTTTGGTTGGTGGGGGGCTCGCTCAGTCTCATGCTGGGTTTGATGGGCTTGTGACTTGTTGCCAGGGGAGAGCAAATGTATCTTATGGCTGTATCTCTCTACACTTTGGGTTTATCTCCCTAGTACTGTTTACCATTCTTTGCATCAATTACCATGGCCTGGTCTCCAGATCCAGATTTTTTCCTACAACAGGACATAGTTTTATTTAAGCTTTAGAGAGCAGCTGTCAGACTTCAAACCCAGTCTGCTTAATCTGGAGCTTATAAATTGCATTATACGTCCTTAACTGTGTTTATCCTTTCAAGTTTCGCCCTAGAGGAAGTTGTATTGTTTAGGAGACTATAGATGTAGGAAATGGATTATTACTAATTGTAACATGGCATACAAAATCATAGTGAAATGGAGAGCAGAGACTAGTTGAAATGCATCAGGTGATCGAAACTGAGCGGTGATTAAGTCACCAGTAGAGCCCACTGGTGCCCTACCAGAAGTAGCCATACGGTGCAGCACTGCAACGGGAATGAACAGGATAGACATCCAGTGAGTAGTAGAGCCCGTTCGGCATCCGATCGGCAAAAGAAAGATAGAAACATAGAATTTGGATTTCCGGCAGATATGACCGCTTGGCTCACCCAGTCTGCCCATTTCCTTACCTAGTGGATAAGCTGCAGATCCTAGTTACCCAGCAGCCTATTTCTTCCTACCCCACCCCTAGAATTGCCTTATGACTGTCCCATGCATGCTTGAATTCCACCACTGTTTTTGACTCCACAATTCTCCGAAGGCCGCTCCATGCATCCACAACCCTCTCTGTGAAAAATACTTAAATTACCTCTGCCCCGCCTCTATCTTCAAATTGTGCCCCTTGTTCTTGCACGCCTCTTTTTGAAAGATGCTACCCTCTTGGACTTTGTTGATTCCTTGAGGTACTTGAAAGTTTCTATCATGCCCCCCTTTCCTCGAGGCTATACATATTAAGCTCCTTAAGTCTCTCTTCATAAGTCTTCTGGTGCAGACCCTGCACCATTTTAGTTGCCCTCCTCTGGACAGCTTCCATCCTGTCTATGTCTTTGCGGAGATTGGGTCTCCAGAACTGCACACAGTACTCCAGATGGGGTCTCACCAGCTGTCTCTACAGAGGGATAATAACTTCCTGTTTTCTACTGGTGATGCCTCTCCCTATGCATCCCAATATCCCCCCAGCCCTCCTTGCTGCCCTCTCACATTGCTTGCCCACCTTTAGGTCATCTGATATGACTACCCCCAGGTCCCTTTCCATTTTTGTTGTTGTTAGTATCTCACCCCCCACTGTGTACTCTTCCCCTGGGTTTTTGTTTCCCAGGTGCATTACCTTGCACTTCTTAGCATTGAATCTAAGCTGCCATACATTTAACCATTCCTCTAACCTTGCCAAGTCCCTTCTCATCCTTTCCACCCCACCTTGTGCATCAACTGTGTTGCTGATCTTTGTGTCATCTGCAAAGAGACATACTTTTCCTTCCAGTCCCTCTGCAATGTCGTTTATAAAGACATTGAAGAGGACCGGTCCTAATACTGAACCCTGCGGTACCCCACTAGTAACCCCCCTTTCTTCAGAGTGGACTCCATTTACTATTACTCTCTGTGTCCTATTCTCCAGCCAATTCTTTACCCAGGCTGTCATCTTCGGACCCACTCCCAGGCTGGCTAACTTGTATATTAATCTTTTGTTTGGGACTGTGTCAAATGCCTTGCTAAAGTCTAGGTAGGCCATGTCCACAGCCCCTCCCTTATCTATTACTTTGGTCACCCAGTCAAAGAAATCTATCAGATTTGTCTGGCATGACCTTCCCGCTGTGAATCCATTCTGCCTTGGGTCCTGTGCCCCTCTGGCCTCTAGATACTCGACAATTCTTTCCTTCAGAAGTGATTCCATAATTTTCCCTACCACTGAGGTTAAACTAACAGGTCTATAGTTTCCTGCTTCTGCCTTGCTCCTACTTTTGTGAAGGGGAATCACATCTGCCCTCCTCCCTTCCTCGGGTACCACCCCATCCTCCCATGATTTGTTAAAGAGGGTAGTCAGTGGTGTCACTAGTTCTACCCTTAGTTCTTTTAGAATTCTGGGATGAATGCCATCAGGCCCCATTGCTTTGTCCACCTTCAGTTTTAAGAGTTCTTTCAGAACCCTTTCTTCTGTAAATGGGCTGGTATCAACTTCTGTATCCAGAGTGTTTCTACTGTTTGTTTTAGGTACCTCCCCCTCTTCCTTTTTAAACACTGAGCAAAAATATTTGTTTAGTATCTCTGCCTTTTCACAGTCACCCTCTGCCCACCCTCGCTCCCCTTTATTAAGCCTCACTATCCCTCCCTTGGTCTTCCTCCGCTCCCTGATGTACCTATGAAAGGTTTTATCCCCCTTCTTAACTGAGTTGGCTATCTTTTCCTCGGTTTGGACCTTTGCTGTTCTGACTGCCTTCCCAGCTTCCTTTTGCTTTAACTGATACAGTTCTCTGTCCTGCTCCTTCTGTGATTCCTTGTACTTCCTGAATGCTTTCTTTTCTCTGACCTTCACTGCCACTTCCTTTGAGAACCATAGTGGTTTCTTACATCGTTTCGTTTTGTTTATTTGCTTCACACAAGGCTTGTTATCTCTGTGATGGCAGTTTTATTATTCCCATTGTTCTTCCATCCTCCTTCCTGCCCATTTGCTAGTGCATTCCTTAGGCACTCACCCATTTTGGCAAAGTCAGCCCTCCTAAAGTCCAGTACTTTTGCCTTTGTATGGCTTGACTCTATTACTGTGTTTGTGTGAACCATACTGTTCGATGTCCTTCTAGTTCCCAGATGGCTACCCACTTCATCTCTGTGATCTTCTTCATCTCCATTTGAGAGAACCAGGTCTAAGATTGCTCCCTCTCGAGTGGGCTCCAGTCACTAGTTGTCTAAGGCATGCCCCTGTAGGGCATCTAGAATAACCCACTCTTCGAAGTGGATGCTGCAACTGCACTCCAGTTAACATCTGGCATATTCAGATCACCCATCAGCAATATCTCCCCTTTTTCTGCCATTCTAAGTATACTTTCTATCATTTCCTTGTCCATTTCTTCCCCCTGAGAAGGGGGTCTGTATACAACCCCTGTTCGGATTGTTGTGCCATTGCCAATAGAAGACAAAGAATTAGTACGTGCTCTCATGTCTGTTTCTGTGTGACAGTCTGTGTGCCTGTAGATGGCGCTGGTAAACCAATAGAATCACCAGAACAGAATGAGAAAGTGAGATGCCGAAATAGTGAATGAGTAGGCAGATAGAAGGAGCACAGCAAGCGCTGGAAAAGAAACACAATAACTAAAAAAATCCCTTTTTTCCCCATGTCTGTTTCTGTATCTGTGTTACAACTGTTCAAAAAATTGGGAGACATACACACGCGAGACAATCACACATGAGTATATGCATATTTTGTAGTGTCAGTGTATTAACACAAAGAAATGTCCCACAGTGCACTGCTGCTATACAGCATCGGGATGTAAGGGCAAAGCACTAAGCATTAAAATGGTCGGTACGAATCACTGAATTGTAGTCTAGTTTTTGTCTTAGATACAGTAGTAGTGTCATGGTTGGAAGTGTAAAACACTGGACACTGTATAAATGAATGTGAATCAGCAAGCGTGAACGCGCACGTTCTGAGATCATCTCACTGTACTGTAACCAAACAAGTGGTGGATAGTTTAGCATGCAGCAGTACTACTTTGATATAATGTCTCTGTACTTTCCAGTGAAATAGTGGCCGCACAATATTCCAGTCGCACTTGCCATGTTACAAGTGCATTAATCCCTGACAGAGGAGGGCTCTACCAGTGGATTAATGCCCGCTGGGTGGTTGGAAGCACTCGGCCTGCGGCCTCATGCACCAACCCCCCACCCCCAGCCTGGTATTAATCCACCAGTAGAGCCCTCCTCTGTCGGGGATTAATGCTTACTTGGGCTGGCCTAATTTAGGGGTGAAACGGTGCTGCTGAATTCTAAGCTTATGGCTTGACCTTTGGTAGAATGGGTATAGCATGAAGGGTGTTTTTTAAGTCATTCATGGAATAGCAGATATGCCAAATATATAATTTGTTGCCTCCAGGTATCAATGCTTGCCTTATGAATCAGTTAAAGTTTAAGTTTTACTTAAATGGGGATGGTGGTTGAATGCTGCCTCACATCAGTTAGATATTTATTTGGTACTTTAAAGTGTTTACTGCTTTAAGCTATGGAGTCTGGGCTGGTTGCAGGAAATCATTTCTAGATTGTGTGTGGTCTCTTACAGGTTTTTCCTCAGTGTACAATCACACAATCTGCTTGGTGTTTTAAGGGGAGGATGGGGTATACGTCTGGTTGCTATTAACTTTATAGACCTGTTAGTTAGTTTATATCTAACATATAAGGAATTTGTGATAATATTATGCTCCACATTTGAGGCTTTAGTATCCTAACTGATATATTAATATCTCACGAACTGATATTTTTATCTCTGCCCTTGGCAGAAACTCAGCTTAGGTTCATTATTTAATATAGACTGACATTTAAGGTTGTGGTTAGTTATCTTGTGTTACTTCTCTTTAATATTTGTCTACTCAGCTGATAGAAACATAGAAACATAGACTTTGATGGCAGATAAGGACCGCTTGGCCCATCTAGTCTGCCCATTTCCCTACTTACAGGATAGGCCGCAGATCCTAGCTAACCAACAGCCTGTTTCTTCCTACCCCCCACAAGAATTGCCTTATGTCTGTCCCATGCATTCTTGAATTCTCCCACAGTTTTAGACCCCACAACCTCCTCAGGAAGGCTGTTCCTAGCACCCACTACCCTCTCTGTGAAATAATACTTTCTCACATTGCCCCTGAACTGCCCCCCATCTTTAAATTGCGTCCCCTTGTTCTTGCACATCTCTTTTTCTGAAAGATGCTACCCTCTTGGACTTTGTTGATCCCACTGAGGTGCTTAAAAGTTTCTATCATGTCCCCCCTCTCCCTTCTTTCCTCAAGGGTATACATATTAAGCTCCTTTAGTCTCTCCTCATACGGCTTCTCTTGCAGACCCTGCACCATTTTAGTTGCTCTCCTCTGGACTTCCTCTATCCTGTCTATGTCCTTGCGGAGATGGGGTCACGGCCGCAGTAATGGGGGGTTAAGTGGGGAAGTTGTCCGGGGCCCCGAGCTCAGGAGGGGCCCTCCTGAGGGGCTGGCATTACCTCTATCATTAGCTGGTTTGGGAAATGGGGGCCCATTCCAAGTGACTTGTCCGGGGCCCCAGGATTCATAGCTGCAGCCCTGGATGGGGTCTTCAGAATTGGCGCAATACTCCAGATGGGGTCTCACCAACTGTCTGTGCAGAGGGATAACAACTTCCTGTTTTCTGCTGCTGATGCCTCTCCCTATGCATCCCAGTAGACCCGCAGCCCTCCCTACTGCCTTCTCACATTGCTTGCTAACCTTAAGGTCATCTGATATGATTACCCCCAGGTCCCTTTCCTTTTTTGTTGTTGTTACTACCTCCCCCCCATTGTGTATTCTTCCCCTGGGTTCTTGTTTCCCAGTGCATTATTTTACACTCTTTGCATTGAATCTTAGCTGCCATACTTCTGACCATTCCTCCAACCTTGCCAAGTCCCTTCTCATCCTTTCCACACCTCCTTGTGTATCAACCCTGTGTTGGAGAACTTTGTGTCATCTGCAAAGAGGCATACTTTTCTTCAGTCCTCTACAATGTCACTTATGAAGCCATTAAAAAGACTGGACCCAATACTGACCCTCGCGGTACCTCCCACTAGTAACCCCTCTTTCTTCAGAGTGGACTCCATTTACAATTACCTTCTGTGTCCTGTTGTCCAGCCAATGTTTTACCCAGGCTACCACCCTGGGACCCACTCCCAGACTGGTTAATTTGACTATTAATCTTTGTGTGGGACTGTGTCAAATGCCTACTAAAGTCTAGGTAGGCCATGTCCACAGCCCTCCCTGGTCTACTACTTGGTCACCCAGTCAAAGAAATCTATTAGATTTGTCTGACATGACCTTCCCGCTGTGAACCCATGCTGCCTTGGGTCCTGTGCCCCACTGGCCTCTAGGTACTCAACTATTCTTTCCTTCAGAAGTGACTCCATCACTTTCCCTACCACAGAGGTCAGACTGACAGGTCTTTAGTTTCCTGCCTCTGCTTTGGTCCCACTTTTGTGAAGGGGAATCACATCTGCCTTCCTCCAGTCCTCGGGTACCACACCATCCTCCCATGATTTATTAAAAAGAGTAGTCAGTGGTTTAACTAGTTCTCCCCTTAATTCTTTTAGAATTCTGGGGTGAATGCCATCAGGCCCCATTGCTTTGTCCACCTTCAGTTTTAGGAGTTCTTGCAGAACCCTTTCTTCTGTGAAAGGACTGGGGTCGACCCCCCTATCAAGAGTGCTTCTGTTAATTGGATTAGGCATATCCCCCTCCTCTTTTGTGAATACTGAGCAGAAATATTCGTTCAGTATCCTGCTTTTCACTGTCCCTCTGCCCACCCACCGTTCCTTCTATTCAGCCTCACTATCCCTCCTTTGTCTTTCTACACTCGTTGATGTACCTATAAAGGTTTTAACCCCTTCTTAACTGAGTTGGCTATCTTTTCCTCAGTTTGGCCTTTGCTATTCTGACTTCTCTCCCTGCTTCCTTCTGCCTTAACTGGTACAGCTCTGTCCTGCTCCTTCTGTGTTTCCTATATTCTGGAATGCTATCTTTTTCTTCTTGACTTTCACAGCCACCTCTTTTGAGAACCATAGTGGCTTATTCTTTCATTTTGATTTGTTTATTTGCTTCACACAAAGGCTTGTTGCCTCTGTGATGGCAGTTTTGATGATTCCCCATTGTTGCTCCACACCTCCTTCTAGCCTGTTTGATAGTGCCTTTCTGAGGCACTCTCTCATCTTGCCAAAGTCAGCCCTCCTATAAAGTCCAGTACCCTCACTTTTGTATGGCTTGACTCTGTAGCTGAGTTTAACGTGAACCAAACTGTTTGATGGTCACTTGTTCCCAGATGGCAACCCACTTCTAGATCTGAGATCCTCTCACTGCCCCTGTTTGAGAGTACGAGGTCTAAGATTGCTCCTTTACGAGTGGGTTCCGAAACAAGCTGTCTGAGGCCTGCCACCTGTAGGGCATCAAGAATGGCCCTGCTCTTGGATGTGGCTGCAGCAAATGTGCTCCAGTTAACATCTGGCATATTCAGGTCTCCCATCAACAGTATCTCCCCTTTCTCTGCCATTCTAAGAATGCCTTCTATCATATCATTGTCCATTCCCTCCCTCTGACATGGGGGTCTGTACACAACCCCTGTGTGGATTGTGGTGCCCTTTCCAGTCTCCAAGGTGACCCACAGTGCCTCCTCTCCTCCCTGTTTACTCTTTTGTTCAGTTGCTTTTATCCCTTCCTTTACATTGAGAGCTACTCCTCCCTCTCTTCTCCCCTGCCTGTCTTCTCTCCTGTAGGTTATATACCCTGGTATGTAAACATCCCAGCCATGGTTCTCTGTGTACCATGTTTCTGTGACTGCTACGATATCCAGGCATCCCTCTTCCATCAAGGCCACCAGCTCAGGGATCTTGTTGCCCAGACTACGGGCATTGGTACACATTACCCTCCATTTCCTGATGGCCTTACTCCTTTTGTCCCATCCCTGTCCTTCTTGCCTTTGTCACTTTCTCCATTTACCCCAGCCCTTCTCCCTATCAACACCTCTATGTTGGTGTTTACCACACTTACTACCATGATTTTTTATAGGGGACTAGGATTTCCCTGCTACTTTCCAGTGCCTGCCCACTTCGCTAGTTTAAATGCTTGCCAATGAAGCATTTAAACCTATCACCTAGGATCCTGGTTCCCCTCCTGGACAGATGCAGCCCATCATGCCAGTATAGGCTTGCATCATTCCAGGTGGACCCCCAGTCCCCAATGAAGCCAAATCCCTAGGCTCCACACCAGTTTTCAACCACTGATTGAATCCCATGTGTGGAACACCCTAGCCTCTCCTACGCCATAGATGGGCAGCACCTCCGGAAGTGCTACCGTGCATGCTACATGTCTGCGGCCCCTCCTCAATTCCACAAACCTTCCTGCACTCTCTAATCCCTTTCTTAGCCAGGTCATTTGTCCCTAGGGTGGACAATGACATCCAGCTCCTCCCTCTGTGCCGTTGCTCTGGCAATCCTGAGGATCTTCTCCCTGTCCCTCTAAGCCATGGTGCCAGGCAGGCACCTTATCTCCCTCCCCTTCCTCCCCAGTTCTACATTCCTAACAATGGAGTCCTCCACCAGGAGTTGTTTCCTCTCCTGGGGTCCCTTCCACCCTCCCCGGGGTCTCCCTTGTGGAGGTTCCCAGCATCCTCCTTGGTCTCCACTGTGGGTGCCTCCACAGAGGAACCACACTTTGCCAGAATGGCATAGGAATGTGGGAGGTACAACTGGAGGATGCACCTCTGTTCCACCACCCTCAGCCTCCATGAGCCCACTGTGGTCCAACCGCCTCTTTCTTGGCAACTTCTGAAGCAGCTGCAGTGGCACTGATGGTCCCTGGATGGAAGAGGAGGTCCCACAAATCCTGGCCAACTCAGCCTGGAGATGAGCAACCTCCTCCCTCAGCTCAGAGAGGTGCTCGCAGATGGGACAACACCGCATCCTCCAGAACGCCTCCGAAGACTGCTGCTCACAGCCACTGCACTGCACCACTCCCATCATGTCTTATTTCTGGCCCCTTAACTGTTTGCAATCCTTACTCTTTCCTCTGTTCTTTTTTTCTTTCTCTCCTTACTTTCTGCCTGTGTGCCCTTTAAGCTCCTGATTGTCCTGTTCTGACACAAAAATATCCTATATTTCTCAGTACACCCCTTATTTGCTCAGAGGCAGACCTCCAGCAGCTAGAGGGGGCAGGAGAGCTACTCTTGCCCTTCTAGGATAGTGGGTCTTTGGTGGCTCTGTGATCACTCACTGCCTGCTCCCAAACATGAAGTTCCTGTTGTCAGTCAAATCCTGTGCCTATAAAAGTAGAACTAGCTTTCGGTGGGAGGGAACAAGGGCAATATAGTCCCAGTAGAGAAGTCCAGTCACACAGCAGATTCTTAGTAATGGGTTCTGTGAATGTTGGTACCTGGAATGTACAAGGTCTGGGTTCTCCAGTCAAAAGATATAGAATTTTAAATAATTTAAACAGGCACAAGGTTGATGTTGCCCTATTGCAGTAAAGTCACTTGACTTCAAATGAAGCAGACAAACTTGCACGTAACTGGGTTGCCTTGGTGGAACACTGCTGCTTCTCTCCGAAGAAAAGAGGTGTAGCAATTTTGATAAGAAAAGGCATAAATTTTATTAAGCATTCACATATTACAGACTCTGAAGGCAGATTCCAAATTTTACTAGGGAGCCTTTATGGGAGGGATGTGGCAATATGTAATTTATATGCCCCTAACACTGAACAAAAGGACTTTTTTCCACATCCTGGCCTTTGCTTTGGCCAATTTGGGAACTTACGGAATACTATTGGGAGGGGATTTTAATACAGTCATGGACCTCATTCTCGATAGATCTCGACCTTGTAATTCTGGATCCCTTTCTCCTGCTCAAGAAAGTCTGCATAAATTGCTTAATGATTTGGGTTTGCGTGACTCTTGGAGATTGTTACACCCTGATGGTAGAGATTACTCTTTTCTGTTGGCAAGGCATGGTACATTCAGTAGGTTAGAGTACTTTAGATTTGTGCAATAATATGAGTTCCATTAGCTATGAAAATATTTTGATATCTAACCACTGTTTGCTTAAAGCTGCAGTTTTATTTAATAATAACTCAGGTAGGTCCTCTAGCTGGAAATTTAAATCTGCCCTGTTACAAGATAAAAAATTTAGAACCTGGTTGCAAGTTGAAACTCGCTCTTACTTTGATATAAACTGCAATGATGAAGTTTCTCCTAGAAGAATATGGGATGTCTATAAGGCCTTTATCCATGGTGGGGTTATTAGTTTTGCGTCCCGTAAGAAAAAAGAGAGGCAAAATCAAATAAAGGTCCTTGAAGGGTCTCTTAACTCAGCCATGACAGAACTTAAAAGCAATTTTGGATGTAAAAAAGATTTGTTGTACAGAATCCTCAGCCGTAAATGAAATTAACAAGATTCTATCAGGGAAAATAGAATATTCCTTGTTTAGATTCAAACAAAGGTATTGGGAATCGGGAGAAAAGGCTGGCAAGTTATTTGCTCACAGGCTGCATAAAATACAAAACCAAAATAATATAACGGGGATCAGAAATAGTAGGGGAACAGTATCTCACAATATCAAAGAAATAAATGACCGCTTTAAAAACTTCTATGAAAATGTGTATAAATCGCAGGGATCTACTGAACCTAAACCTTTTGAAGACTTTTTTAATAGAATAAAATGTCTTGTACTGACAGAGGCTGAAAGTTTAGAACTAGAGAAACCTATCACTGAGCAGGAAATTTCAGGGGTCATATCTAGCGTCCACCAAGGAAAACCCCCTGGGCCTGATGATCTCTCCAGTGAATTTTATGAATTCCTAAATAATTCCATTGCTCCATACTTGCTGGATGCCTTTAATAACTCTTTGGACTCCAAGAAACTTCCAGATTCCATGAATGAGGCCTATATCTGTCTCCTTAGCAAAAAAGATTAAGATCCATTAGAATGTAATAATTACAGGCCCATTTCCTTATTAAATTTTGATTACAAAGTGATTGCAAAAATCCTAGCTATCAGAATTTCTAAATTCCCTTAATAAATTGATAGGGAGAGAGGAAGTCAGTTTCTTAAAAGGTAGACAAGCTGCAGTTAATTTCTGCAGGCTGTTTTCTGTTATTTGGGCATCCCAGTCACCTAAAAATAAATATTCTCCTTCTATTGCCATTTTGCTGGCTATATGAAAGCATTTGCTTCCCTAGAGTGGGATTACCTTTATAAGGTTCTTGAAACTAATAAGTCTGGTAAAAGTTTTAGGTCTTGGATTCAAACACTTTATGCTGCCCCTAAAGCTTGCACAATAGCCAATGGTCTTAGATCACACTCCTTTAATTTGTATAGAGGATCAAGGCAAGGCTGTCCTCTCTCCCCTTTGCTTTCTGTGCTCGCTATTATACATTCTAATAGGATATATGGTATTCAAGTTGGGAGTTACTGTAATAAGGTCCTGGCATTTGTGGATGACATCCTGCTTGCCCTTTCTTGATCTGTCTTCTCATTGGACAATGTCAGGTACTTATTAACAGAATTTGGGGTAATCTCTGGCCTATTTATCAATTGGTTTAAAACAGAATGTTTGATGTTAGGCCACTCAGCATCTGAATTAACCAAACTTAAAAGTCTACTGGATTTATCCTGGCCTACAGAAGGTTTGACTTATCTAGGGATAAATATTTTTGACTCATTAGGGAAAATATTATTGTATAATATATCAAAATTGTTAGTGGATTTTAAGAGTGATCTAGACAGGTGATCTAAACTACATCTCTCATTGTGGGGGGAAAATTAGCTTAATAAAAATGATTTTGGCACTGAAATTATTTTACTTTATGAACAATTCTACTGCTAATATTCCAGGTGATTGGTTTGCCAAAATTGAGAAGCTTATCTCATCTTTTCTTTGGGAAGGTAAACCCCCTCGTGTTTCCAAACTCAGATTAAGGGACCCTCCTAAGGAAGGGAGCATGGCACTCCCATGGTGACAGGGACATTTCGGGGCCTGCAAGTTAAAGCAGCTTGCTTTTTGGTTTTTGAATTCAGATTCTGAGACTATCCCATTATGGGTAATTATAGAACGGAATCTGGTTTTCCCACTTAAACTACTTGATTTACTATTTGTGTGTTTGCTGTCTAATCTAGCTTCTCATCCTTCAATTCGAGTTTCCATTTTGGTTTACAAACAATTTACAAACCGTAAAAACTTAAAATACTCTCCCCTTAAATATAAGCCAATTTGGGACAACCCCATGTTATCCCCTAACAACAAAGACCTTGGGGATGTGGGCTGGAAATGTAAAGGTATTTATAGTATTGGGGATCTTTTAGATATAGATGACAGACTTCTGTTATTTGAAGACTTAAGGGTTACATTTCAGCTTAATAGATGTAACTTTTGGTTTTATCTACAATTACGCAGTTTTTTGATGAGTAAATTATTAGACAGTACTTACATATACTTTCCTCAACTATTTGGGACTCCTTTTTTAGTATAGCTTATCTTTCCAAAGGTTTTAGTCTTCTTTATAAACTTTTGAGTCATTCAAAGATTGATAATACAGAGCATGTCGGGATTAAATGGCAAAATGATATAGGGTTGCCAATATCTAGGGAAGCTCGGTGCAAGGTTTGGGATAATGCTTGTAGAGGTCTTAGGGAAATTCAGGGCAGACTAACCCAATTTAAAATTTTACATTACTTGTATGATTCACCTCGACAACTGCTCAGCTTGAAACTTGCTAAAGATGACCACTACTGGAGATGTGGGATATCTAATGCAGGCCTTGTCCACTTATTCTGGCAGTGTAAAGAGGTATATGCAAGATGGGAGCAAATACATAGAATCTGCCAAAATATCTTGAATATCACATTCCCCATATCTCCTTTGATTTATATATTGGGAGACTTCTCTTTAACACATCATCTTCCTACATATGGGAAACTGTGGGTTGCATCAGTCTCTTTAGTTTTCAAAAGACTGTTATTACAAACTTGGAAAGATCAAGAGGTGCCCTCTATACAGCAATGGCTATTCTCTTTAAATAATTTAGCTAATAACGAGAAAATTAGTTTCTCATTACTTCACAAACAAGCATTTGTCAATGCCGCATGTTTGCTTGCTGGCATTGGCAGTGGTAGTGTAGAAGTTACAGAGCTGTGTAATAGGAATGGCAGTGAAGTATTGAACTGAAGCCAACCCCACCACCACCCTGCAGAGAGTGACAGGCATTGGGGTATGCGTTTGGGTCATCAGGCATAACGGCCACACCATTTCACCACACCCCACCCTGCAGACACTGACAAGTGCCACGGTGTTCCTTGTGGTCTTTGGCCCTTATGCGCACCCCATTTCATTAGGAAATATGGTGAGATGGGTGCGATATAGGAGAATGGGGTGAACTTTGGGGCCGAAGAGTCCAAGGCATACCTCAATGCCTCTCAGTGACTGCAGGGTGTGGAATGGTATGAACATCACAGGCAAGAATCCCAAGTCACACCCCTGATTCCTGTCATTCTCTATAGGGTTGGGCGTTATAGTTGAAAAGCCTAATACCTCAGGCATTCGTTGGTATTTTCACTCCAAATTTTCAATGTTTGTTGTGTGACCCCACCTCATGAACAGGGAGAATATCAGTTTGTTAGCCAAAAGCTGCTTATGCACAGTGACTACGGTATTTAGCACCACAGGTGCAAAAATATTCCGAACAGGATGTAAAAAATGACAGCTGTACTCTTTCATGGGGAGGTGTAAAAAATGGCTATGTTGCAAATGTGTAGTAAAAATATTTAAAAAAATGGTGAAGTCACGAGCGTACATAGAAACTGTGCAACGCAGAACCGTAATATAATTAGGTTGGGGATTTCTTACAGCAGATTGTCAACTCAGGCATTTTGGTGCCTCCGATCATGAACAGTGTCACTGTGATTTTCTTTATCTGTGCTGAACAATGATTTCCCACAGCGACCACGCATCTCTGCACTGAAAGTGTGAAAACACACTTCGGCCATGTTGTGAAAAATGGCAGCTGTAGTGTTCATAAGGAAGTGTGTAAAAATGCCACTGGTGAAAATCTGGACTGAAAATATTACAAAGGCATGAACTAACGAGGGTGCGTGGAAACTGTGCAATGCTCACTGCGAACACAGTCATTTCATGGACTTTTGTCACCAAATTTTCAACATAGCCATTTTAAGACCTCTGCTCATGAACAGTGTAACTGTGATTTTCTTAATCTGTCCTAAACATTGCTTTCGCACACCAACAGCACCATTGTGCGTTGCATGTGCGAAAACACATTTTGGGCAACATATGAAATATTGCAGCTGTACTGTTCATAAGGAAGTTTAATAAAATGGACATGTTGAAAATCTGGAGTGAAAATATTAAATTTGCAAACTTACGAGCATGCATAGGAACTGTGCAACGCACACTCGTAAAAGTCATTTTTAGGAATTTTTCCACCAAATTTTCAACATAGCCATTTTAAGACCTCTGCTCATGAACAGTGTCACTGTGATTTTCTTAATTTGTCCTGTACATTGATTTCGCACACCGACTGCGCCATTGTGCGCTACATGATTTGGAAACATGTTTTGGGTGAGATGTGAAAAATGACAGCTGTACTGCTCATAAGAAGGGTGTGGTACAATGGTAATGTTGAAAATCTGGAGTAAAATATTGAAAATTAAAAATGAACTTACGAGCGTCACGTAGGAACTGACAACACCGTCGAAAACAGTCATTTTTGGAATTTTTTCACCAAATTTTCAACATAGCCATTTTAACACTCATCTCATGAACAGTGTCACTGTGATTTTTAATTTGTCCCGCACATTGACCTCGCACACCGACTGCGCCATTGTGCGCTACATGGGCAGAAACACATTTTGGGTGAGATGTGAAAAATGTCAGTTGTACTACTCATAAGAAGGTGTGGTAAAATGGCAATGTTGAAACTCTGGAGTGAAAATATTGAAAATTCACGCGAACTTACGAGCCCGCGTAGGAACCGCGCGAACGCACGCCAAAACAATCGATTTTGATTTTGACATAATTTATATGGGTTTGAGACTTCTTCATGACTGATGATCACTGTCATGGTGTTATTCAGGCCTGAAGGGTGATTTCGCAGTCACCGCTCAGTCACTGCGCGAAATCACCCTTCGGGCTTGAATAACGCCATGACAGTGACATCAATCATGGGAAGGGGTCCCAAAAACCCCATGTTGAAAATTTGGTGCAAAAATTCAAAAAAATGTCTGAGATATGCAATAAAGTTGAAACCCCCCTATTTAGCCCATTATACAGCTTACCGGCATTTCCTCAGTTCGCGGTCGGCTTTGAAGAGTGCAGACGTGTTCCCGGTCCACTGAAGATCGTCCGCGCGGAGTCCGGAGGCGATGGGGTGAGGGGGTGGGGAGGCTGTGCGCAGTGGGTGGGTGCGGGTTGTGGGAGGGGGGGAGACCCGCCGTTAGGCGTTTTCCTTTCAGGTGACAAAAGGGAACCGGACGACGTGGACGCTTGCCACACTGGGGTGGGCTCCAGCATGGCACAAGGATGTTGGGGGGCCGTTCAGCTGGCGGGGATTGGGCACCCTGCCGCCTCACGAATTGCTTCCACGCTGGGATGGGCTCCCAGCGTGGCACTCACTACTGGGGGTGGAGGACAGTGCAGCCGATGGGGATTGGGCACCCCGTCGGCTATATGATTAGTTGCCACACTGGGGTGGGCACCCAGCGTGGCATTTTGGAAACCTTTGGGCGGGGGACGCGGCACAGCCGGCGAGGGATTGGGCACCCGCGGCGGCTATACCATGCGTGTGCAGGCGCAAGACGCCTGCGGGCGCCTGTGTGTGGTTGGGGGGGAGCTGCACATGAGCAGTGTTATCTTATTGCTGCTCACTCAAGCGTAGCTCCCCCTTTCAACTATATGCCACTGCATTTTGGAGCGTGTCATAGACAGCTCCAAAATGCATTGGCTTGCAGGGGCCGCGCCTGTCAGCCCACTGACTGAATTGGAGGGGGAGGTGACACACCTCCGAATCTCCGATGATGGCACTATGTTTCTTGCACATGCGTGCAAGCAAACATAAAAAGGATTGTTTGATTGCATTTGGGCCCCCTTCCTTAACTTTTGTGCAGAAAAAGGTTGAGTTTTCAGTTTCTTTACTCTGTATTAAAAAATGCAATGGGTATCCTGCTGGGAGCCTCTGGCTTCTTGTTTCTTCTTTTTTTCAAAAGTATTTTCCTATCTTGGGTATAATAAGTACCATATTGTATCAACAGATGCTTAGTCCATATATTTTCTCTTTGTTACTTGTTGTAATTCTGTATCATTTTTGGTCATTTTGTTGTATTTGGAAATTACAATAAACTTTTGATGGAAAAAAAAGAAAGGAAATGGTTCTCCTAAACAAAATGGTAGTAAATTACAAACCAAAACTAAGACAATGCTCTTCATAAGCCCACAAATGAAGAAAAAGGTACCCCTCCCTATCATCCTCAATGACCGGGGTGATGCTGAACAGTAGCTTATCTTTTGCTCCCCGTGTTGACCACCTTGTGTCATGGTAAACATAAGACTGGGAGTCTTGTACAGTAACCAGGCCAACCTCACTGTTGATGCTAGAAGCCTCATGGTGGCAAGCTCAGCGCTGTCACTAGTTGATGATGGCCTCCATGTCTATGCAACTGCCTGTGACTCAATTATCAGCAGAATAAATCTGATCTGTAATAAGGATTGTTACTTTGTGCTCGGGGCTGACAAGGGCACCTACAGCTGCACCCCCTACACCCAAAATAATTGGTTACCAGTACCAAGCAGAATTAAGTTCCAGACATGTCTGTTAACCAAGAAGGCAGTACTGGGCCTAACACCCCTGGCCCAAACTCACTGCTTCTGCCCTGTTGCCAATCTCTGCATCTTACAGGGAGGAACAGGGTGCAGGAAAACACTATTTTTAAGCGAAAAAGATGTTTCAGGACTAGAGGGCATGGGATGAAGTTGGAGGGAGGACGATTCAGAGGAAACATGAGAAAGAATTTCTTCACAGAACGGGTGGTGGACAAGTGGAACACCCTGCCAGAGGAAGTGGTGGGAGCTGAAACAATCACGGGATTTAAGAATGCATGGGATAGACATAAAGGAATTCTAGAGGTCAGGGGTAAGGGGAAATAGACTTCTAGGAAAACAAACTGAACTTACAAGCTCAAATGGGCAGACTAGGTGGGCCATAGGCCCTTATCTGCCGACACTGTCTATGTATCTATGTAACACTGGGAGCATGTCTCGGAATGCCCTTAAGCTGCCTTTTCACTGCACTCAGTGGGGCAAGTGTTCATTCGCTGTTAGGGCTGCTGGCTGATTAAATGAGCTGCCTAAAACCCTGCTGAATTGACTTAAGTTTGACCAGTTTAAGAGGGCACGATGGGCAGCCCTAACAGTTCACTGCAACTGTGACTTCTGCATAAGAAACTTTGTTTATGTTATTGTAGTTTGCTGCAACTGTGACTTCTGCATAAGAAACTTTGTTTATGTGTTTGTACCCCTCTATCCCAATTCTTCCCCAGGTCACACCCGGAAATGAGCATCGGCTCAGTGTGCCTTCCTGATTACCAAATATTTAAATAAATAAAATAAACTGTAACTGCTAATCATCCTAAGTCCCTCCTGGCACAAACTTTAAACTGTGTCAGACTCTGGCTCTGCGGCCATGTGCCATTGCAATGCTTGTCTGACACTGTTTCTGTTTATGTACCTTATTGTAAAATTGTATGCAACTGATCTTGCCTATTTATCTGTACTTGTTTGACTTCATTCCGCTGGAACTCACTTGTTGTATTTGTTATGTTGTCTTGCAGTCTCTGTTATTGATGTGGAACCTTTGTAAAAGAGCACTTGTGCTCAAAGTTATTCTACAAAATTTTCAATAAATAAATATTATATTATTATATACATTGCTGTTTGGACAAGGAAGATGATGAAGATAGGAAATGCAGTAGCCAAAAGGACAGACCACCAAAAATCCCAAACAATTTCTCAATCCTTATGTCTTTCCTCAGAAATCGAGACTCAAACTGCACACTGTATTCAAGGTGGGACCTGACCGTGGGTCTGTATTGGGGCACTTGAAACACAAAGCACCAGAATCAGGACTTGAAAACAACATGGTTCGAGACAAAAAGGCATGCATGCGATAAAGAGGTGGCTATCAAAGGACATAAGCATAGGGTTTTCATTAATGGAGCAATGGGTTAACCGATTAATTTTGTATTCCCTCCGTAGCCCCAGTGCCGTTATGTTGTCTCTTACTCCCAGCCACCAGGAAGATCAATGGCGATACAGTTGACTGCTGTTCCAAAACTCGTCAATTTATTTTTAGTTTGCATTTTATGTAGGCAGGATAGCCCAGCTGAGCTGCAACATCTTATTTCCAATGGGGTTTGGCTTTTACCCATTTCCACAGGTGGACCAGAATACTGGGACTTTACGTGACACAATGTTGCATAGTGAGTAGTAGACTGTAGCTGGGCTTGAACCCTTAATCTCCTGGTTCCCAAGACAGTTCTCTAACCATTAGACCACTGTGCCTCCTAGTTTTTCATTCATTTATTTATTTTTTTGTTTGTCTTTTTTCCTTATTTAATATATTTGTCTATGAGTGCACTTAACTATACCAGGTAGAGCAGGAGGAAGTGGGGAAGGCAGTCAGAATAGCAAAGGCCCAAACCAAGGAAAAGATAGCCAACTCAGTTAAGAAGGGGGATAACACCTTTTATAGGTACATTAGGGGGTGAAGAAAGACCAAGGGAGGGATAATGAGGCGTAATAAAGGGCAGGGTGGGTAGGCAGAGGGTGACAGTGAAACAGCAGGGATACTAAATGAATGCTTCTGCTCAGTAGTCACAAAAGAAGAGGAGGGGGAGGTACCTAAACCAAACAAGAGAAGCAATCTGGATAGGGGTGCCCATACCAGCCCATTCACAGAACAAAGGGTTCTGAAAACTGAAAGTGGGCAAGGCAATGGGGCCTGATGGGATTCACCCCAGAATTCAAAAAGAACAGGAGAACTAGTGACACCACTGACTACCCTTTTTAACAAATCGTGGGAGGATGACGTGGTACCTGAAGACTAGAGGAGAGCAGATGTGATTCCTCTTCACAAAAGTGGGAGCAAGGCAGAAGCAGGAAACTACAGACCTGTTAGCTTGACCTCAGTGGTAGGGAAAATGATGGAATCACTCCTGAAAAAAAGAATTGTTGAGTACCTAGATGCCAACGGGGTACAGGACCCAAGGCAGCATGGATTCACAGCAGGAAGGTCATGTCAGACTAATCTCATATATTTCTTTGACTGGGTGACCAAAGCAGTAGACCAGGGAGGGGCTGACTTTAGCAAGGCATTTGACACAGTCCCACACAAAAGATTAATAAACAAG
Source organism: Neoceratodus forsteri (assembly GCA_016271365.2). Classification (NCBI taxonomy): domain Eukaryota; kingdom Metazoa; phylum Chordata; order Ceratodontiformes; family Ceratodontidae; genus Neoceratodus; species Neoceratodus forsteri. The sequence continues at coordinate 135,139,525 of JADMNL010000029.1, forward strand.
TTAGACAACCTGGGAGTGGGTCCCAGGATGGTAGCTTGGGTAAAAAAACTGGCTGGACAACAGGACGTAGAGGGTAATTATAAATGGCGTCCACTTCAAAGAAAGGGGTTTACTAGTGGGGTTACCACAGGGTTCAGTACTGGAACCGGTCCTCTTTAATGCCTTGATAAGTGACATTGCAGAGGAACTGGAAGGAAAAGTTGCCTCTTTGCAGATGACACAAAGATCTGCAACAGGGTTGATACACAATGGGGAGTGGAAAGGATGAGAAGGGACTTGGCAAGGCTGGAGGAATGGTCAAAAGTATGGCAGCTTACATTCAATGCAAGGAAGTGCAAAGTAATGCATCTGGGAAACAAAAACCCAGTGAAACTGTACACAATGGGGGGGTACTAACAACAACAAAAATGGAAAGGGACCTGGGAGTAGTCATATCAGATGACCTAAAGGCAGGCAAGCAATGTGAGAAGGCAGTAAGGAGGGCTGGGGGGATACTAGGATGCACAGGGAGAGGCATCACCAATAGAAAACAGGAAGTTGTTATCCCTCTGTACAGACAGTTGGTGAGACCCCATCTGGAGTACTGCATCCAGTTCTGGAGACGCCATCTCCACAAGGGCACAGACAGGATGGAGGCAGTCCAGAGGAGGGCAACTAAAATGGTGCAGAGTCTGTACCGGAAGCCATATGAAGAGAGACCAAAGCAGCTTAATATGTATATCCTTGAGGAAAGGAGGGAGAGGGGGGACATGATAGAAACTTTCATGTACCTCAAGGGAATCAACAAAGTCAAAGAGGGTAGCATATTTCAGAAAAAGAGATGTGCAAGAACAAGGGGGCACAATTTGAAGATAGAGGGGAGAACAGCTCAGGGGCAACGTGAGGAAGTATTTTTTCACAGAAAGGGTGGTGGACACATGGAATGGCCTTCCTGAGGAAGTTGTAGGGTCAAAAACAGTGGGGGAATTCAAGAATGCATGGGATAGACATAAGGCAATTCTGGTGGGGGGTGGTAGGAGGAAGTAGGCTTTTGGTTAACTAGGATCTGCAACTTGTCCAATAGGTGGGGAAATGGGCAGACTTGGTGGGCCAAGCAGTCCTTATGTGCCATCTAAGTCTCTGTTTCTAGCCAGCCCAGTGGCACTGAGGGTTGAAGCGCTGGACGCCACGCCGACGACCCAGGTTCGGGAATGAGCCCGGGTCGGCAGGAGAGGACTAGGATCAAGTGTCTGCAGACCGCTCTTCTGGTCCTGGGGTGGGTTGGGGAATTACACCATGCCATAGCACCCCTTGGGGATGCCTGGGGGTACTACCAGCATCGGTGTGAGCTGAGGTGGGGCACGGCGGATGTCAGCTCGTTGTGTCTGGACATCATTGCATGTCTGTGCTCCAGGGGCCTTACAGGAAGAAACTCAGGGCTGGGCATGACCGTGCAGCTTGATGACTACACTCCAAGACACCTGGAGGACTTTGGTGGAGTCCCATTGGGGAGGGTCCGGGGTTGTCCTGCCTGGCAGAGGGAGAGGGGAGCCCTTCAGCGGGATGGCATGATGGCTGTTCTCGATCCTCCTGGGTGGATTTGAGCTACTCTGCTCTCCGGGTGGGCGGAGCTGGTGGCTGGATGCCCCACGCCGCTAACAGTGCCGCAGCAAGGTGAGAAAACACAATTGTGATAACCAAAAAAAAAAGTCTATGTTTCTATGAACTGGGAATAGGTTGTTTCCAGGTGCAGCCTTGAGGAAAAGGGAATCTGGATTTAATTAAGCAATAATCCACGACAGGGTGTGCAGTTATTGGGGATTAATCAACACCCCAGGCGCATTGTGACACATGAGGCTGCAGGCCGAGTATCCTCACAGTGCCCAGGGTGTTGATTAATCCCCAATAACCACACACCCTGGAGTGGGTTATTTCGCTTATAACGTGGGCAGTCACCAGAGGGGAAAAAAGATGAGGAAAGCATGACTAAGTCATTAAAAGATAGAAACTTTTTTATGTGTTCTGCCATCACCACAACTACTGTGGTGCTGACAGTGCTGAATTGCATTATGTATGCGCTGCTGAGAGTGCTGAGTTTGGGAACACGTAGCACACAACAGAAGCACAGTACACACATTACAGAAAGTAAGTTTATCATAGCAATACAGAGCCACTGTGAAGCACAGTGGATGGAGTCTGCTGTGTCTGAGGAACTCACTGTTGCACTGTGCTGTCCATCTGGAGAACGGAGAGATACAAACAGCGAGAGCGGCACCAGGAGACACACTCAGTGTCCGACTGCTCAATCAATCAATCAATCAATCAATCAATCAAAATCTTTATTTAACCAGGCGGACATCGTTGAGCAATGCTCATTTGCAAGATGGACCTGGGTACAACATAGATTACATAGCAATACAAGGTAGTGTAATTAAGTACATATATATATATATATATTGATGACTGGTCAACAGAAAGCACTGGAACAAGCAGGCTTGTGGCAATTTAGTCCGAAGTGCAAAAAAGGAGCAGGTACATACATTTGACATGAGTACAGTGAGGAAGAGGGGGAAAGAGAAGGAGAGGAGGAGGAGAGGGAGGACGAGTGAGAAATAAGGAGGGTGGCAGGAAGTAGACATGGAGGGAGAGTGGGGAGAGGATAAGGTAATTAGGGATACAGGTGGAGGGAATCAGTAGGATAGGAGAAAGGTATAGGCAAGGGGTAGTGGAGGGGACCATTAGGGAGGAGAGTGAGTGGCAAGGAAGGGTGCGCAGAGAAAGTCTCAACCAGAGGGTATGAGTGATTCCTATCCTAAAGATGGGAGACTTAGACTGGGGATGAGATGAGGAAGCAGGTCAGGTGTGGATGAGGAGGAAGATAATGGAGTGTCTAGGGCTAAGGAAGGAGGGGACAAAACTAAGGGGTCTTAAGAATTTGAGTACTGTGCGGGGAGGGAAGAGGTACTGTGGGGGACACTGATGCAGATCTAAGGACGGAGAAGCAATTGCATACTTCGTTGAAAGAATGGGAATATAGAGACTTGAAGGTAGAGAGGCAGACAGGTATATGCAATTTAATAGTTTTTTAAATTTTGTTCCATAATGAGGGCAGCACAAAGTTATGGCTGCTCTGCCAAAGTGAGATTTAGCCATAGGTACCTTGAGCGAGATATATGAGTAACTTCGTAGTGCTTAGTTACCTATTGCTCTTAGAGGAAGACAGTTGGTAATATAATGTGGCAATTTTTTTGAAATAGCTCTGAAGGTCCAGAGTGTGGCATTTCTGTCTCTCCTGGACTTAAGGGAGGTCCATCCTACAGCCATATACAGAGAGTAGTGGTGCATGCTGAAGGGAAGTCCCGTTATAAACCGCAGAGCTCTGTGATAAAGTGTGTCCAATTTTGCCAAGCAGGAGTTAGGACACTGACTGTATAGGAAATCCGCGTAGTCTACCAATGATAGAAATGTGGACTGGACCAGCCATGTCTTAGCATTTCTGGTTAGGAATTGACTAATTCTAATGAAAACTCCCAGCCTCTGTCTTAGTCTTTTTATTAGATCCTCAGCGTGTTCCGTGAAAGAAAGTCTGTAAGCTAGCCACACTCCAAGATACTTAAATTTTGTGACATATTCCAGGTTTTCTCCTAATAAGGTGGCGATCTGAGGGACTGAGCCAGTAGTTGCAGGATTAATTGAGAGGGTGATTGGAGAGAAAAGCATTGCTTTCGTTTTTTTGGCATTAAGGAGGAGCTTTTTATGACTTAGTTGGCTCTGGAGGAGACTGAATTCGGATTGGAGATCCTCGCAGGCAGCTTTTGGCATTGGGCGGCTTAGGTAGAGGGCAGTATCATCTGCAAACAGATGAACATTGGCCTTGTGTATACAGTTATCGATATTGTTAATGTATATAGCAAACAGTAATGGACCTGATATAGATCCTTGCGGCACACCTCACTGGAGAGGCTTAAGGGGTGACAGTTCGCCTTCCGCTTTGACTTGCTGAAAGCGTTCTGTTAGATAGTCAGTGAACCAATGCAGCGAAGGAGAGTCCATGCCTTAGTTTGCAGGGAGAGGAGGAGGTGGCTATGAACAACGGTGTCAAAGGCCTTACTTAAATCCAGAAATACAGTGCAGACATAGTTCTTGATGTCTAACTCCTTCTGCCAATCGTTGGTTACTTTGGCAAGGGCTGTGATAGTGCTATGTCTAGCTCTGAAGCCAGACTGCATTGGGTTTAGTAGGTTCCTGGTTTCAAGATAGGACCGCAGTTGAGCATTCACTATTTTCTCCAGTAGTTTAGACAATACAGGAAGGAGGGAGATCGGCCTATGGTGATTAAGATCACTGGGGTCCCCTGATTTAAACAAGGGAATGACATGGGCAGTCTTCCATATGGGTGTCAGGATGTCCTGAGACAGAGATAGATTAAATAGGTGGGGAATCAGCATGATTGCTGCTGAAATGTCCTGTGTGTTAGCTTCACTGACAAGCACCTGCTGTCTTGAACATGATGGGGGGAAAAGTTTGGCAGCAGGGTCCCATGCACGCTCTCTCTTGTCACCCGACGGTGACAATACCACATATGGTCTCAGTGGGACAACACTTCATTGATGCATTTGGGCTTATTATCGTCTGTCTGTCTGTCCTTCATGATTGCTCGCTCAACAGATGCCCAGCTCAGTTATTGAAGGCTGTGGGAAGAAACATACCTGAGGCAGAGGCAGGGAAGTGGATGTTTTCCACTGACAACGTAGGTGACTTTCTCAATAATCATGCCTGTTAACGATGGGAGCAGCTGAAAAAATCGAATGGATCAGAAGGGGGGGCTTGCTTTCTGGTTCTCACAGTGGTTTTCTGTTGGTTTATGTTGCTAGCTAAATTGACATGCCTTTCAGTGTGATCACTGTGGCTGCTCACCGTGTGTGTGTGTGTGTGGTGGGGGGGCACTACACCGAATATTACCAGAGGAGTGCAAGTAAACAGTAAAGAAATGTAGCAACAGTCTTCACAAGCAACATTGCATGATGGATCGTGACATCTGTGTGTGTCACAAATGGCATGTTAGGCACCTGGCACACAGTACAACTCCTGTTCACTGAATGCAGAGAGAGAGAGAGAGAGAGAAAGAAAGATAGACACGGACAGGTCAGCTCTTTGGCTCTCGCAATGTGTCGGCCTCTCTCTCTCTCTCTGTCTCGGTGTACACAGGGCACATCATGGCATCTTGCACTGATGGGGACAGCGACATGGAGACACAGAGTGAGCAAAAGAGAGACACAAGCACACACACAGTAATCAGCACCATTACTTAAGTGCTGCACTGACTCCCTCTCTGTAAAACTCCGCCCTGATCGCAATGTAGAGGAATTCTACAGAGAGAGAGAGAGAGAGAGAGAGAGAGAGAGACTACAGGCACACACAGACACAGGAGAGTGCAGCAACTTACAATTAACTAGTGTCACAGTCTCTGTCTCTCTCTGCATGACACCTTGTGTTTTTCTCTCTCTCTCTCTCTCTCTCTCTCCAGTCCATGCTCTGTTCAGTGACCACAGATCATGGCTGTCATCACTACTTTGCACCGGCAGTTTGGCAATTAAAATTCAAGTGGTATACTGCTCTGGAGAACATTAGGTGGGGCGGGTGGGTGAGTAGGCATTTTTGTGTGCCTGGATACTAACTGCTGCACTACTCTGTCTCATCACTGCACATATCGGTGGCTCTGGGGGGGGGAGGGTGGAACAGACACCTACCACAGCTCAGCCTGCAAGGGGGACTGCAGCAACACTCGGCACACAGAGACAATGCCAGACAGTTAGACAACAGTGCTAAAATGTGCTCTCTGATTTCTGTTGAACACATGTCAGGTTTCACCTGTGGGTCAGCTCTCACTGTCTTACTGAGGAAAAAAATGGCTGCCACTCACCCTGCATTGCTGGTACAATAATGAGATCTGGTCCACTCACTGATCACTAAGGGGGCCGTTTCACCACTTGCTGTGTGTATATCTTAGATTAATCAACGGTCAGCTGATGGGTCTGTACCAATCAGGTACCTCATTTTCTGAAGCCCATGTTATGATTACGTTTAGGTAGGATTCTGACTTAGAGGCATTCAGTCATAATCCCACAGTGGCAGCTTCGCACCATTGGCTCATTAGCCAAACACATACACCAAATGTCTGAACTTGCGGCTCCTCTTGTACCGAACAGGGTTACTATTGCAACAACAACTCTTTGCATGGCAATTATGACTTTCTATTTATTTTATTGTACCTTATTATCAAAGTTATGCTATACTCCCCTTCCCCCAAGAATGTATCTAGAAACAAGCTGTTACCAGCTGAGTTTGTCTTTCCTGGTAATAGAAACATAGAAACATAGAATTTGATGGCAAATAAGGACTGCTTGGCCCACCTAGTCTACCCATTTTCCTACCTAACAGATAAGCTGCAGATCCTATTTAATCAACAGCCTGCTTCCTCCTAACCCCCCCCCCACTTGGACTGCCTTATGTCTGTCCCATGCATTCTTGAATTCCCTCACTGTTCTTGACTCCATGACCTCCTCAGGAAGGCTGTTCCATGCATCCACAACTCTCTCCATGAAAAAAAACTTCCTCACATTACCTCTGAGCCATCCCCCATCTTAAAATTGTGCTCCCTTGTTCTTGCACATCTCTTTTTCTGAAAGATACTACCCTCTTGGACTTTGTTGATTCCTTGAGGTACTTGAAAGTTTCTATCATGCCCCCCCCTTTCCTCAAGGGTATACATATTAAGCTCCTTAGTCTCTTCATATGTCTTTTGGTGCAGATCCTGCACCATTTTGGTTGCCCTCCTCTGGACAGCCTCCACTCTGTCTATGTCTTTGCGGAGACTGGGTCTCTAGAACTTTTTTAAAAATAAATAAATAGACATAGTATGATACTGTAAGATATGCTTACCTACACACATGATGTACACAAGGTACATCATCACTAAAAACCTTACCTACATGTGCATGATGTACACAAGGTGCATCATGATTACCTGTATGTTCATGCCATGCAGATGATACACAAGTACATAACCCACAGCCATAAGGGGGATAGTGCTACACACACAGAAGCCCACATCTATAAGTGAGGATACTTACACGCACACCCACGTCTAATAAGTGGGAGTACTAACATGCACACAATATCCACATCTATTAGTGGGGCATATCACACACAAACAGACGTATCAGTTATACCATAGAGCTAGGGACACACATAAAATTGGGGGAAAACACATTACATATAGAGCTAGGGATGCACACACATAGCTGGGGAACATCTACATAACTTTAGCATAGGTTTACATATACATAAGGCTAGGTGACTCTTTATTTTTGCATAGAACCTAGATACAAGCTATGAAACTGCACTGCTTCTGAAGCACAACCTTTACCCTACATATGATCTTGTACGGGAGAGACAAAACCACCATGAATGATATGCTAGGCTAGAACTGCACTACTATTTTGCTGTGATAATGTCAGAAATATAATGATTGATGTACCCAGGAGCACCCTGTACATCTAAGGTGTAATGTGCAGCCACAACAATAATTTATAAATGGACCTTTCAGAGAGCATGATGATACATTACAAAATGTTTCATCCATGAGAACACATCATTTACATAAGCATATTCTTATGACTAGACGGCTACACATTGTAGCATTCTAAAGGGCAACAGAGATAATACTCTGCTGCCCCCCAAATTGACCAATAGGAGTAACAGTAAGTGCGATCATCACACGCACATGAGCTGGCTATCTATCACCAGATTAAGATCTTATCAGGGTATAAAACCCCTTTCCCCATGCCCCTTCTCTGAGGAAAATTCAGGCAGACCTGGTATGACACTGCAGTGTATGAGAGCTGCCAGACTCCCAGGTGTGTATGTTACATAATTAGTATGCAATGTATAATGACTGTCCTATAAGACAAGCTGGTAGGACAATAAAAGAACCTTATGTTGCTTTTATAATCGCTTCTGTTTCTTTATATTATCCTTTCTTAGTCCTAAAATCTGTAAGAGGGGTATTGCATGTTTTGTTGTGATATAGTGATCTCCTGATGTTCCCCAAAAGGGTTACATTTCCCTGCAGACAACCAAGGGTTTATTAAATCATAATAATGAAGTCAGAGGGTGTCCAACAGAGCCTACCAAAATACCTAACATAATTTGGTGAACCGTGGTTGCAGTACTAGAATAGGATTTAGGGGCAGAAGCAGTTTTTCCTAGAGTGATGCAAACTGCTCAGAGATAGAGTAAGGGGGGGACCAGTACACTCTTTACTTCTACAAAGAAGTCAAAGACATAATTCTTAGCCTTGACTCCAAGAAAAGTGCAGGGGACAATGGTCTTGAATCATTCTTCTTGTGGTTAGGCTATGCACAGCTGACAGCCCCCATCCTTCACATCTTCAACCTCTCTATTACCATAGCCACTGTTCCATCCTGCTGGAAATCTGCCCATGTTCTTCCTCTCTTCAAATCAGGAGATCCATGTGACTTAAACAACTACCGTCCTATCTTTATCTTGCCCATTCTCTCCAAAGTGCTGTAAAAAGTTGTATACAACCAACTAGAAAATCACCTTGAAGTGCACTCACTCCTAAACCCAGCCCAATCTGGCTTCAGGTCGAAGCACAGTACCATCTCAGCCTTGGCTAAAGTCTCTAATGACTGGATCCATGCTATGGACACCAAGAAGGTTACTGGTGCAGTCTTTCTAGACCTCAGTAAGGCCTTTGACACTGTAGACCATCACCTCCTAATCATCTGTCTTGCCTACATAGGTGCCACTCCACTTACCTTACAGTGGTTTAACAGTTATCTCATGGGAAGGATACAAAAAGTCAAAGCTGATGGCCTACTATCTGCCTCCCTTCCAACTGCCAGAGGAGTCCCTCAAGGCTCCATCCTAGTACCAATCCTTTTTTACCCTGTACATCAACAACCTTGACTCCCACATAAAGAACTCTAGCATACATTTCTTTGCGGACGATAAGGTTTTGTATGCATCAGGCTCGTCCTTAACTGAAGTCAGGGAAGCACTCCAAGCTGACTTTATCCAGTTAGAAAGCAACCTTATCAATACCAAGCTTCTCTTAAATGCCAAAAACCAAGACAATGATTTTCTCGAGATTTGCCTTGTCTGGTGCCCTACCTACCCCACCTAAAAACTTCATAGTTACCTCCCTAGGTGAACCTTGGAGTCATACCTAAATTTAAATATCTAGGTATGTGGATAGACAACAAGCTTTCCTTCAACGACCACATTGAGGATCTATCAAAGAGGCTTAAAGCATGCTTGGGTTTCTTCTTTAGAAATAGGACCCTCTTTTCTCTTACGACCCCCAAAAAACTTGTCCAAGCAACATTCCTTCCCTTGCTTGACTACGGAGACATTATCTTTATCTTCTCCCCAACCTTGAGCCTATCTAAACTGGACATACTCTATCACAGTGCTCTTCACTTCATTACTAACTCTGTGTACAGGACCCACCACTGTGATCTTTATGCAGCAGTTGGGTGGACCTCTCTTGCCACCAGACGCCTCCTGCATGCTGGCATTTGGACCCTCAAATTACTACTCCACAAACTGCCTGTCTATTTAACGTCTCTCATACACATCTCACATAGTGTCTACTCCCTAAGGAAATCCTACCTGATCCTACTAGATGTTCCTAGGACACGTACCACAGCTGGCCAAAGATCTGTCTCATACACCCTCCCAAATATTTGGAACCAACTACAAGCCATGCTGAAGCTAACCAGCATTGTATCAATTAACTCCTACAAAACACTAGCTATCTCTAAATTAAAAGACATACATAGGTGCTACTAGGCCCCCAACGCCAAGTCAACTTCCTAGGTACCAACTGGCCCTCTACTTATTAAGCTGAAATGTGTTGCATAATTTAGGGCAAGGTTAAAGCTGGAATGTACTGCATATATAACATAAGGACTTCTATTGTGTATACCTCTTGTATTATATATTTTTTTCTTTGTTGTTCTACATTTTATATCTCCTGTCTATGTAATTGCGAACTGTATGTGTATGTGTATGTGACTCAGGACCTCCTTGTGAATGATCTTGCTCAACGGAGTCTTTTCTGCAATAAACTTGAACTTCTATTAGAGAGCAGAATATGGAAGGCACTCTCGAAATGGCCATTAAAAATAGAACAGCTAGTAGTATTAGTGCAGAGCTTAGGTTAGACATTTCAAATTTTTTGACCTCACATGGAGGGTGGGGTAATTTTATATCAGATGCAAATACCCAAAGTAAGCCAGTGCATTACCTGGGCACACTGGTATTCAGATACTAACAAGCATTTGTCAATGCCGAATGTTTGCTTGCTGACATTGGCATTGGTAGTGTAGGAGTTAGAGAGATGCATAATAGGAATGGCAGTGAAGTATTGAACTGAAGCCAACCCCACCACCACCCTGCAGAGATGGACAGGCATAGGGGTGTGCCTTTGGGTCGTCAGGCATAACACCCATGCCATTTCACCACACCCTACCCTGCAGACACCGACAAGTGTCACGGTGTCCCTTGGGGTCTTTGGGGCTTACGCTCACCCCATTTCATAAGGAAATACAGTGAGATGGGTGCAGTATAGGAGAATGGGGTGAACTTTGGGCTGAAGTGTCCAAGGCACACCTCAATGCCTGTCACTGGCTGCAGGGTGTGGGTTGGGGTGGAATGGCATGAGCATTATAAGACGACAATCCCAAGTCACACCCCTGATGCCTGTCAGTCTCAACAGGGTGGGGCGTTATGGTTGAAAACCCTAACACCCTGGGCGTTTGTTGGTATTTTCACTCTAAATTTTCAACATGGATTTTTTGTGACCCCACCTCATGAACAGTGGCAATATGAGTGTGTTAGCCAAAAACTGATTTTGAGCAGCGACTGCGCCATTTGGCACCACAGTTGCCAAAACACATTTCGAACAGTATATGAAAAATGACAGCTGTACTGTTCATGGGGAGGTGTAAAAAATGGCAATGTTGAAAATCTGGAGTGAAAATATAAAAAAACTGGTGAAGTCACGAATGTGCGTAGAAACTGATCAACTCACACCCATAATATAATTAGTTTGGGGATTTTTTTACAGCAGATTGTCAACACAGGCATTTTGGGACCTCTGCTCATGGACAGTGTCACTGTGATTTTCTTAATCTGTCCCAAACACTGATTTCCCACAGCGACCACGCATTTCTGCGCTGGAAGTATGAAAACACATTTCAGCCAGAGTGTGAAAAATGACAGCTGTACTGTTCATATGGAGGTGTATAAAATGCCAGTGTTGAAAATCTGGACTGAAAATATTACAGATTCGTGAACTTACGAGGGTGCGTGGAAACTGTTTAATGTACGCTCGTAACAGTCATTTTGTGGACTACATTTGCGAAAACACATTTTGGGCATGATGTGAAAAATGACAGCTGATACTGCTCATAAGAAGGTGTAGTAAAATGGCAATGTTGAAATTCTGGAGTGAAAATAGTAAAAATTCTCGAAGTTACAAGCGTGCTTAGGAACTGCACAATGCAAGCTCGTAAGATAGTCATTTTGGGGAATTTTTTCAACAAATTTTCAACATAGTGTTTTGGGGGCCTACCTTATGAACTGTGACACTGTTGTTTCATTACTCAGTCCTGAAAGGTGGTTCCACGGAGTGACCATGAAACCACTCTTTGGGACCGAATAAGAAAATGACAGTGGCTGAATTCATAAGGTGGGGTCCCAAGAACCCCATGTTGAAACTTTGGTGAAATAATTCCCAAAAACGGCCGTGATTTGCACCAAAGTTGAAAAAAACACATTTATGTCATTATACAGCTTACCGGCATTTCTTTAGTTCACGGTCGGCTTTGAAGAGTGCAGACATGTTCCTGGTCCACGAAGATCATCCTTTGACGCGGAGGTAAGTATAAGGGTGAGGGGTGTGGGAGTGAGGTACATAGAGGGTGGTGTGGGTTGGGGAGGGCAAGAGAGTCAATGAGGACCGTTTCTTCTGTTCTAGGTGTTATTTTTTTGACATGGGACTTTTACCACGCTGGGCTCGGCTCCCAGCGTGGCACCTCGAAGTTTGTTGGGGAAGCAGTGGAGCCAATGGGGGATTGGGCACCCCCGTGGGCCACAGACTTTAGCCACGCTGGGGTGGGTTCCCAGTGTGGCACCTGGAAGTTTGCTTTTGGGGGGCAGTGGAGCCGATGGGGGATTGGGCACCCCCATCAGTCATACAGTGTGTGGGGGTGGAGAGGAGCCAAGAGCATGCTGGGGTGGGCTCCCAGTGTGTTACCTAGGTGTTCGTGGGGGGGGACTGGATCCAATGGGGATCAGAAATGAATGTCAATGACAGTTCAGATGCAGTGCTGACATGTAAGCAATTTGCATACTGCCATCGGCAGTATGCAAATTGTCTGCTGACAGCAGTATACAAATTGCTTACACGTTACCACCGCTGATTGTGGTGGTGCTTTCTGAACTGTATGGCATCAGATCTGAATGGCTGTCATAGACAGCTCGGATATTCATTGGTGCGGTGAGGCCGCACCTGCAAAAAGGAGCAGGGCATTGGAAGTGGGGGTGGCATACCTAGGAAAACTGGTATGGTGGCACTATGTTTCTTGCACATGCATGCAAGCAAACATAAAAATGTGATGAGGAAAAAAAAACAGATCAGAAGGGGTTAAGTGTAGCAACATTGTTTTTCATGATTCAGGCACTAGAAGCTGAGAATTTGTCCTTGAAGCAAAATTGTAGCCTAGCAACCAGAGAGATATGTAGGAATGTCAAATTTTGTTGAAAATGGCACAAAAAAAGTTTGTAGTCCTTAATGGTCATATTAGAAGCCTCTTTGTATGTATCCCCCATTGATCTTGCATCATTGGAGGATGACAAAACGATAGCTGATGAGCCTGAAGGCCAGCCCACTCAGGGTGTCAGAAACCCCAAGCATGATGCCGGAGAGGAAAAATGAACTCACATTTCTCCGGAGCGCATGAGTCCTGGAAGACCTCCACCCCTAGGCCCAGTCACCAGCAAGCCCCCACCCCTAGAACAAACTGTAAAGGAAAGATTATGTTAGTAAACAGCAAACTAATCATGTAAAATGTAGAATGCATTTGAAAAGAGTTATGTAAAAGCATTGCTGAATGTGTTATTAACCTTAATGTTTTGAATGTAATACGCTACATAATGTTTCGCATAACTGTCCTATGCAATCTTTCAAAACTAAACTCTCCCCCCCCACAAAAAAGAAACTAGCCAGTTCAGCTATGCTTTCTGTTTCTTTACTGAGAAATGATTTCCTATCTCATGAGCCCGATAAGCTCAGAGCAAAACAAAATACACTATTCACAAGCTGTGAAGAATGAGTTTTATTCCTTTCTTGTTTTATCTAAATGTTCTCAAAACTAGCAGTTTTCAAAAGTGGCATGTAAATATGCAGAGAAAAGGTTTTTTTCTTCTTGGTTTAAAAAGAGAATGAAAAAGCTTGCTGATTTTACAGCATCAAGGTTATATTTGAGAATGAAGATAAGCTCTGATCAGGGGAGGTCAGCTAGCCGCCGAGACTGTTTTTACTGTATATTGTTTTATAAATTTTGACCCTAGAAAGATTATGGGGAGAATCCTATTCACTAATTTTTTTTATGCTATTGGACTTGTTTAGAGAAATAATTGGATTGGTTGGATATGTGCAAGAAATGGAAGTGGCTACAGAATGATGTAATTGGTTTGAGCTGTAAGTGAAAGGGAGTTAGCAACGGTCTTGGATGCATGACGCAGAAAAATTAAGTCTGTGCAAGGAACTTGCAATTTGGCTGTGGTTTGATAGCAGCTTGAGATGCCTTTGTTGGTTTTAAAAAGTTTTCTTTTGCCTTCTCACCTTTCAAAAACAAAAATGCGTTTGTTTTTTAACCATGGCTGATACGTCAGCCTAACACCACATCATCATTCGTGGCAGCTAGCCATGCCAGGAGGCGTGACAAACTAGCTGATAACACCACTGTGTTCTCTCACACCCTTCATTGTCCAAAACTAAAGATTTGTTTGTTTTCTTAATGCTATTATAAATATTTTTTTCCTGTATTTTGTTTTGTATGGTTAGAATGTAAACATAGCATTATGTTTTGAGAAAAAAAGGCACCATCCCTTTTAATCAGCTACTTTATTTTACAGATTACTATACAATGTTAACTTTTGGCTAAATACAATGTTTGCCACTAAAGGCATAAACCTCCTGTGGACTTCTAGAAAAATGCAGTTATCAACAGCGCTCAGATACAAACTTGGTAACCTCGGTTTGAATCCCTCCAGCCCCACTTGCACACTGTCTAACCTTTGGCAAGTAATTAGACCTCCTTGTATTCCCATACCACATACCCCAAAAGCTCAGACATGGTGTGCCTGTCCTGGATAAATAAATTTATTTTTCCCTTTTATGCAAGTGTTTTAGAAACACACATTAACTGATGATTTTTGAAATTTTATTTTTTTTTTTTTTTTTACAAAAGCATAAGCTTCATGCTTGCACTCACCCTGACTTTATTCGGGGGGTCAGCCCCCTTACCTGCTGTGCCCATGAGATACACCAGGGGGCATATAATCTAGGAATGACATCCAAGATCAATATGGAGAGTCTCCTAATCATTTTGACTTGTTTAACACTTTGTGTTACAGGTATGGTGTGACTCACTTAACATGTAAATAAAATGTACAGGATGTTGTGTGGCTCAGCTAAGACTGTCTGTTTTTGTAAATCAAAACCGAGAAAGGGACACCTTTTATCTCTGTTTTGATGTTGCTTGTTTTAATTTGATTTTTAGGAATCAAGTGGAGTAAGGTGTGGCTGGCAGCCACAACACCATCTACCTTGCCAATGGCACAGTTGGCACAGATAACCGAAGGCATACATAAGTATAAGGCTAATGCAGCAGCAATTTAAAAATAAGTGCTAATCTATCACAGAGAGACCTTGCTCTTTGTGTTTTGTTTTTCTTTCTCTATCAGGAAGAAAATGGTCCCTCTGGGGGGGGGCAACAACACTCAATACTCTACAAACCACCTCTGGTAATGTATGGAGTAGGCTACATTAAGGTGTAATGCTGTTAGAAATTTGAAAAACATTGGGGTACACTAGGGCCACCCCATTAGTATCTATTCAGCATACACCTTTTAAGGTGCTGACTAATTGGCAAATAAGATTGCAAAACACTTTTGTGGTTAAATACCCATACCCCTACTATCAATAAAATGTAATCTGACATCTGTGCAAAACTGTTACAGGTAACTTACTGCTCCAGCATTGGCCAAACCACACAAAGCCCTTCCATTACTACAATAATAGAGCTGCCTCTTTCACCAAAGAATGAGCTCGGGGAGATATGAATCATGCCCCCTTTCAGTGCAACTCCTATGGTGGCTGCAAAGTACAAAACAAAAGTCCCTCTGGACCTGATTGAGCCACAGCTGGCAGATACAGAAATAAAGTATACCAATATCTCTCCCAGTGCCACAGAAAAGAAATGTCTACAAATAATCCATTTGTTGTTTACATTTTGCCTTTTTCAGATATACACAAGCTCCACCTAATGGTACCCTGTCTATACACTAGGCCCAAGCACAACACGCAGGTTTATACACACACACTGCACTCATAAACCCAAATTTGTGTGCTCAGTTTCCAAACGGTACTATTAGACAGCAATGTGCACTTCATTCCATTGCTAGCACTGTCATGTCTCCAACTTTGGTTCCCCCCAACAGAGGAAGAACCCACCCAATGTCCAATGCAGGAACATGGACCAACTAGTGGTCTGGTTGCATTATCACTTCTGGGTACCCTTGTAAATAATGTGCGATTTACACACATCCCTGTGATTTTAAATCTCACCAACTATAATATGGCAGAATTTAGATTCTACTCCAGTACCAAAACTTCTAGATTTCATAGTGCCATGTTACTGAACTTACTTGCAGCATACCAGACACATACTGAAGACCCGGTAGCAGGACCCCACACTACTGAATAGCTAGGAGCATTTAACAGAAAAAGAACACAGCCAACTGAGAAATAATGCAATGCAAAACAGTTGAAGTTGTATAACCCCTTCCCCACTTATTGGGGAAGGGACATGTATGTTTAACAGATGGCCTATTTTCTGTGTTTAGATATCGGAAATAATAAATGCCAAAATCCATGGATGGAAGGCGATCCTGGGTAGGCCTATTCCAGGCCTACCTATTGAAGACCCCATTGCCATGTTTGGGTCAAGGAGGTCCAATCCAAGAACCTGACCAGAGGAAGACATTTGTTCCAGTGCCAATGAGAGCATCTCCAGATGACTACACCTTGGAAGGAGACCCCGATCAGAAGGATCCAGTTCTGCCCCCAGAACCAGAACCAAGACCTGGTCCATTTCCAGTTCCTTTCCAGGTGAAGTCAATGCCAGGCCCAGTCTCAGATCCAGAGGCTCCAGAGAAAGTCCCAGATGACCCCGGAAAGGAAAGAAGTTTGCTCTGCTTCATCTTTTTGGTTAACCCTTGACTTCCAGCCATCCATTTTATGCCCCTTTCATGTTTTGGTTCCCAAATCTTATTACATAACACATGAAGATTCTGATATCAGTCTACAAGTCATTGTGACTGCTGTTAACCCCCTTGTTTTGCAGATGGACATTATGAGGACATTTACTGACTCTAATGTACTTTTAAATGGTAAATCTTTTGAAGTGGCCCGCCTTCACAAATGAACTTTCAAAAGTTGGCCAAACACTCACATCACTGCAAATGGAACTTTAGCAATACAAAATGTACACTTACAACACGCTGGACTCTACAATATTACCATTGGGGCAAATTCTGATTTTTGCTGTTGTTTTCACAACATCTCAATGAAGAGGCTTTGCCAGCTGAACACTATTCTTACTGAATCTATTTACCTTACTGTAATTTCTAAAACTGTTTCTGAAAATTATAAAAATTACCCTATACTTAAATCCAACCCAAAAAGTGGCCTAACTGCTATTTCTAGTCCAGATATATTAATTAATAATGTAAATTACATGCATGTGCCTGTAATTTTAAATTTATCTAACTGGAACATGACTGAATTCAGTCATTGCTCCAAAACAAACAGCTCTAAATGTCATACAGTAACGCTGCTTGACATTCTGGCAGCATTTCAAACATGAGCACAAGACCCTGTATCAGGGAGGTATTCTACAGAACACCATGGGGTGTTCAGACCTAAACATGGGAAAAGAGGGTTAGGTCTTCCTGGTGTGACAGGCATTTTTAGCATCTGCCACAGGTATTTTTGGGACTGGATTATCTATTTGGAATCGGGCCGATCTGGCCAAAATTAGGAGGCATGCTAAATTATTTAATAGTAAATTAAACCAGGATGTAATACAGCCTATGCTACATTGCATTGCCAGTCTTGCACAAGAAGAAAGGTTCACCACATATAACATGCACTTTATTACTAGGAGTTTCAGTCAGACAAGACACAAGTTAACACAGCTAATACACTTTAATAATAGGGAGGCTAGACAACACCATGTAGGTAGGGAAGTTAATATAATAGAAATCCTCTGCTTATGGAAGCTTTGCACTCCCTACCATTACAAGTCTCTTATGATATTTAGAAACTGGTAAAATCCCGGATCTCATTGATGACAGATGTATGGCCAAGGGGTATAACAAAAGATATTGGTAAAGCTCCTTCGTATTACTACATGGCCCCATTGGGAATGCCAAGCGCCACCTCTAATGTGATGGTTAGAGCTGAACTAGGGAAAATTTCAACAGGTACCATGGCCATGCTGAAATTATTGGTCTGCTGGCTGAGACTAATAAATAAGCAAAATATCTTTTTTTATTTAGTTGTTTAACCAGGAGTAGCACACTAAGCTGAAAGCTTTTTTACAGGAGCGACCTGGGAGCATAGGAAAGTTAAGTAACTTGCTCAGGGTCACACAGTATGCAAGTGGAAGCTGTGGGATTCAAACCCAAGTCTGGTCTGCTGGATGTCACCAGATTTGCCGCTGAGAGACTTAAACCACTGCACCATACTGCCTCATAACTGCATGAAAGATAAAATTAAATGGTCCAAGGAAGGCTATACATCCAATTGGCTGAAGGCTTTAGAAGCTAATATGACTAGAATAAATATGACACATTTATTGAGTGATTATAAAAAAAATATATATTTCTATGGTCAGTCTTCAGCTAGAGGAGAGGGAGAAAGGGTCTTTAGCTGCTGAGTGTGTTTGTAAGTTGACTTAAAGTAGTTTTTTAGCTGCCATTTCTGTGTGTTGGAAACAGTATTTGAGGTCTATTCCTAACTGCCTTTTCTTTGTGCATTTAAATTTAGTTTGGGCAGGGTTAAGGGATTTTAGCAGACAAACTGGTGATTGTGTTTAAATGTTGCTCTCTGGCCTGTAAATGTAACCTTCTTTTGATGAGCAGTTGGGGAAAGGATTTAGTTGCTGGATAAGCATTACATTCTTTTTCAGTCTGTGGACTTTAAGGCAGTAGTGCGACTTGTTTAATACAGTGTTTGTGTGGGACCTTTCTCCAGAGGAGGTTGCAGTGCTTGGAGATGCAGTGAAGAGCAGACACAGGGCTGATACACTCCCATGAGAGTCGGGTGTGGGCCCTAATTCCACCCTCCCACACAACCCCCTCCCCTCATCTCAGCTCCTTTATAGGGGAATGATTGCCCTGCAATTGGAGGAAAAGGCTTCAGGTGCAGCTCATGTAGTTCTAGCCACTGGGGGTTGGGTTTAAAGGCCAGGAGAAAGGAGCTTAGGGAGTTGTACACTTCCCCTATAAGCTTACTGTGTAGTGCTGCACCTAGTAACAGGGGTACCGGTTTACTGTGGGACTGTATCTAGGATTAGTGGGAGACCTGATTAGTGGGTAGGGGTGTATCTTGGACTAGTGGGGAACCTGGTGGTTCACCCAAGGAAACCTACTTGGAGGGAATGGGACCACATGTCATCAGGGCCGGAATCTTTGGGAGGGTGGTGAGGTGCACAGGGTGTGGGGCAGCCCTGATACTGGACTGGGCTTGGAAGTTCGGTGATTGCCCAGTGTGCTACAAGCTGGCACAGCTTAGGAAGGAGGTTGAGGGGATTAGGAGACAGCTGGGGGGAGGGGGGAGGTATGGTTGAGGAATAGCACAGGAGCTCTCCCACGGGGTTGCACCAAGCACTAGGGGTGGGGGCATACAGAAAGAAGTGCAGGAGAGTACTCTGGGGTCACATAGGGACCCTGACAGAGGGGGCCCTAAAGGAGGACACTACCAAGGAAACAGACAAGTATCTGGGGACCCCCACAGAGGGGGGCCAAAGGGAGGACATGCTCAGGGAAGTAGGCAGTTGGCTGGGGCTGGACAGAAGAAAGCAAGGGGGGGAGGTGGATCGGACCTTAAGCTCAGTAACCGCTTCAATTCTCTTCTTCTGCTTGCAGATGAGGGGGGTGATGTAGCCATGACAGGAGCAGATAGAGATGGAAAGGATGGGGGGCAGGAGGCGGGGCCAGATAGCAAGAAGAACGGGGGAACTTGGAATGTGGGAAAGCGGGGGCAGCGGGGGATCAGAGCAGGAGAAGGAGGGGGTAGAGGGAGGAAAGCGCAAGGAGAAGGACCAGTTGGGAGGAAAGGGCAAGGAGAAGGACCAGAAGTACAAGGAGGATACAGTAAAGGGAGCTGAGGGTTTAGGCCAGGGGAGCATGACAGGCAAGGAGGGGCTGAACGGAGATGGAAAGGAAGGGAGGATGAGCCAGGCTAGATTAGCAGATGGGGGGAAGGATGAGCCATGAGCAGTGACTGGGGGGTAGCGGGGTACAGAAGGATACTCGGGAGAAGGAGGAGGCATAGGATTGGAGGGAGGGTGGCCAGTGTAAATAAGGGAGGGGCAGCAGGTGGCATCCAGATAGGGGAGGAGCAAGGAGCGGGCTGGGGGAGGGACCAGTAGAAAGGATGAGGGACAAGGAAGGGGGGGCATGGTGGAAAAGAGGTGGTCAGAGTGCTCCTGTTGGGTGATTCCATGATCAGGGGTATCAAATGGAATAGGGAGGGGGGAGCCTGCCCAGTTAGAACAAAATTCTTCCCTGGACTAATGGTGCACAGGGCCAAACATGAGGTATATCAGCTGGCAAAGGATTGTGGAGGTTCCCCGGACATACTGGTCCACCTGGGTACCAATGACATTGAGGGACATAGTGAGTTAGAGATACAGGCAAGGTTCAGAAAGCTTGCAAGGGTCTTTCATGACATAGGATGCACAATTTCCTTCTCAGAAACCCTGCCGGTGCCAAGGGCTAGTGGGGAATACAAGAAGAAGATTAGGGAGATAAACAACTGGCTCAGGGAGTGGTGTGGGGCCAGAGGGTATGGGTTGATGGGGGAATTGGGGGGAGACCTGCGAGAATAAGGGGCTGTATGCTAGAGATAGGCTCCATCTCAATTTGGAGGGGAGGGAAATCCTTAAGTTGAAAATAGAGGGGTTCGTTGGTGAAAGGTGGGGTTTAAACTTGTAAAGGGGGGAGGGATGAGAGAAAAGGCCGTTGAAGGGGGTCTGATAAAGGAGGGAAACCGTCTCCACCAACCTTTGGAGCTGGAGGAATGTGGGAAAAGGCTGACTGGTAAGGTGCAGACCGGGGGAAGATGGAATCCCCATGGCAATGTAAGCAGGGGAAATGGAAGTATAGGGAAAGGGTGGAAGGTAGTCCTGCTAAATGCCAGGTGCTTGGGCAATAAAATGTCTGAGCTCCAGGCAATGCTAACTGAGGGAGAGATAGATGTGGTAGCAGTCACTGAGACTTGGGCCACCGCAGGGCATGACTGGGACCTGAACCTGGAGGGTTACACCATGTTCAGGAAGGACACGGGGAAGGGAAGGGGAGGAGGGGTAGCAATAATAGTCAAAAACTGCATTGGCATAGGAGGAGTAGAGGAGGCAGAGGGAACTGTGGAGGTGATTTGGGTCACCTTGATAACAAGGGAGGGCAAGAGAGTAAAAATAGGAGTGGTGTATAGACCACCTGCACTGGTGGAGGAGCTGGAGGAGAGTCTAGTGGCAGATGTTGGGAGACACTGCAGATTGGGCAGGGGAAGGTTGGTGGTGTTGGGGGACTTAAACATGCCAGGAACGGACTGGAAGACTATGACATCCTCGGTGGCCAGGGAACAGAGGTGTTGGATGTCTTTCAGGATGCATTCCTATCTCAGCAGGTAGGGGAACTGACCAGAGAGGTGCAGATTCTGGATGTGGTCCTGACAGACAGTGACCAGATTGGGGGCCTGGAGGTAAGGGACCTGTTGGTGGGGAGCAACCATGCCACGGTCTGGTTCTGCCTGGATCTAGGAGGGATAGAAGGCTGCACAAAGACGAAGGCAACTGACTTCAGGGGGGGTGGATATCAAGGAAATGGGAAGGATCCTTAAGGAGCATTTGGATGGGATTGGGCCAGACATGGACGCTGACAGTAGGTGGGAAATCATCAGGAGGGGGTGCAGGATGCTACCAGCACCTGTGCAAGAGTAGATGAAAATGCGATAGAGCCCAGAAACCCTGCTGGTGGACCAAGGAGGTTTAGGAGGTGGTGAGGTGGAAAAAAGCTGACCTATAGGCATTTCAAGTGCTCAAGGAGTGAAAGGGATCGAGGGAAGTACGAGCTGATGGCCAGAAGGGTGGTGAGAGCAGCTAAGGCAAGGAAGGATCAGAACCTGGCCAGGGAAATTAGGAGAGGGAACAAGGGGTTCTTTTGATACATTGGGGAAAAATGAAGGGTGAAGGGGCAGATTAGCAGGATTAAAACAGGGGAGGAATGGGCACAAGATCTGGGGGAGCAGGCTGAGGTACTAAATGAGTACTTCACCTCAGTTTTCACCAAGGAAAATGGGGGGAGCTGCATCATACATGGAAGGAGATGGTGAAACTGAGGGCGCTTACGATCGGTGGATCTGGGGAGAAGGGGGGGCCATCACTGGCAGGAGGGGGGAAGACAAAGCAGGGGGACGAAGTAGTGGAGGTGGAAATCATGGCAGAGAGAGTGAGGGAAGTCCCTTAAGATGGAGAAAGCACTGGGGCCAGATACATTACATTCCAGAGTGCTGAAGGAACTGGTGGATGTCCTGGCGAAACCCCTGGTGGAGCTTTTTAGCATCTCTCTGAGGACAGGGTGGGTGCCCCAGGACTGGAAGGTGGCACATATAGTGCCTATCCAGAAGGGGGGATCAAGGGAGGTGGCAGGGAACTACAGGCCCATCAGCCTGACATCGGTGGTGAGCAAGGTGATGGAGGGCATTGTCAACGAGAGGCTGGGGGGGACCTGGAAAAGTCAGGGTGCCTGGACAATAGACAGCATGGATTCATCCTGGGGAAAATCATGTCAGACAAACCTTGTGGAGTTCTATGACTGGGTGACGAGTGCCTTGGACCTAGGTAGACTGGTGGACGTCCTCTTTCTTGACTTCAGCAAGGTGTTTGACTCTGTTCCTCATGGGGGCCTGTTGGATAAGCTGGGAGAAATGGGGGTGGGGAACCAGATGATCAGTTGGATAGGCAATTGGCTCCACGACCAGACCCAGAGGGTCGTGTTGGTGGGTTAGTCTCATCCCAAGGAGGGTCATTAGTGGGGTTCTTCAGGGATCAGTCCTTGGGCCCCTCCTGTTCAACACTTACATCTCTGACATAAGGAAGGGTATCAGGAATGAGATGAGTCTCTTTGCAGATGACTCAAAACTGGGGGCGGTGGTGGATGGGGGGGGCCCTACAGGGGGACCTGGAGCCTCTGGAAAGGTGGTCTAGAAAGTGGAAGCTGAGGTTCAATGCAGGGAAATGCAAGGTACTGCACCTGGAAGCCAGAAACCCAGGCCAAGTTTACACCCGGGGGGGAATGCTACAAGTCTCGATAGCTGAGAAGGACCTGGGGTGGTAGTGGATGTCAGGATGAATAACTCTTGCTGGGATGCATCGCTAGGGGGTCACCTCCAGAAGGAAGGAAGTGATACTCCCTCTGTATAACTGCTTGGTGAGGCCACACCTAGAGTACTGTATGCAGTTTTGGAGTCCACACATAAAGAGGGACACTGAACTCCTGGAGCGGTTCCAGAGGAGGGCAACCAAAATGATCTGGGGCTTGGGGAACAGGACCTATGGGGAGAGACTCGAAGAGCTAAATATGTACACATTGGAAGAGAGAAGAGACTGGGGGGACATGATAGAGGTCTTCAGGTACATGAAGGGGGTAAATAGGGAGGAGCAGTCAGGGTGCTCCAAAGGAAGGGGGGGGCAACTAGATGGCATGGGTGGAAGCTGGAGGGGAGATTCAAGGGAGAAAGGAGGAGGTGCTACTTCACTGAGAGGGTGGTAGAGCCATGGAATGTGCTGCCCAGGGGGCTGGTGGAGGCAGAGACGGTGGAGTGGTTCAAGAGGGGGTAGGACAGGTACAGGGGAAGGGTTCTGGAAGCAAAGTCCAGTGCAGCGAGAATATCCAGGACTGGGAAAGGAGAAGTCAGAGAGGGTGAGGGGGGCAGCAAGGTCAGCTCCCAGAGTGGGGGATGACCAAATAAGCAGACACGAAAGACCATTAGGCCTATCCTGCTGGCATTTTAGTATGTTAGTATGTGCTTTAAAACATTGATAAAAACAAAATTATTTAATATGCGAAACATCAGGATTCGATAAAAGTAAAAGGATGGAAATCTAATGAATGGTTCAGAAACAATAAAATTGGCTACTGTCTGGAAGATTATTTCATTTTTCCCTTACTACCATCGAATAGAAAATTGATCACACGGGGCACGATTTGAGTTGATTATTTCTAGGTATGTGTACTTTAACAAGGGCCTTCTCACCGATGAGGCCAGTAATGCAGTATCTATTCAATGTAGATGTTCCCTTGGTCAAAGTAAATCTTTAAACCATATAATTAAGTTCTGCTCTTTGTACTACTAACCTAGGAATAGTTTACTTAAAAATTTCTTGACTCATTGTGAAAAAACCGACTATGATTTGGTATTCATTTTACTACACCAAAGATGCGTAGAACACGCCCTGATGGTATCTAAATTCCTCTCTTCGGTCACTAAAATAAAGAAAAAATACTATAGATCTCTTGGTAATACAGTCTAATGTTGGCATGAGTTTCCCCCTTCCTTTACTGAAAGCACTTTAATACTCTGATTCTCTTTTTATGAAAATAAATTGAGAATTTATGCTTGTATAGGTTATGAATTTTTACTCTTATTGATAAATTTTTCTGCAAATTTGTTTTAGATCTAGGGGAAGCTGCAACAGATAATGGGCCAGATATTCAAAACTTTGCCCCGGGCTAAAATAGCACTGCCCGGCATGCTAAATTAGCCCGGACCCAATAGTCCGCCTGTATTCAAAAGGGATAGCCCTGGAGCTAAACCTGCTGAATATAGCATGCTAAGGAAGCCAGGCAATCTGGGCTGGGAGTGCAGTGCAAACACAGCCTGGGAATAAGACAGCTCTGAATATAGCAACTAGGACATGCACACCACAACAGCAGCCTAGTGCACAGCAATGTGAAGGAAGGTGGAGGTGAACTATGTGGCCAATGTGTGCGCCAGCAGATGCGCAGGCTCAGTACAGCTGCAAGCAGCAGCGCATGTGAAATTACATTGTGCAAAAATGTACAATATTCCCGAAGCGCTTTGTGCAGTGCTAACATGTTTGCACAGGTTTAGCGCGGAGCTAAGCCATTTGCCTGGTGCAATCACATTTGCCCAGGGCTAAACTTTGCTATATTCAAAGGTGACATGCAAATGAGTCTACTTAGGTAGTTTCTGAGCAAACATCCAGATTAGCATCTCATTATGACTTGATTTGCATGCAGTTTGGCCAGTGTTACTGCAGGGTCCCACAGCTCCACCTGTTGGTCAGTCTGGAAGTACAGAGGCTGGTCAGGTCTGCCCACAGCTCCACCTGTAGGTCAGTCTGGGAGTGCATGGTGGTAGCTGCAGGCTACATTTGTACAGTACAGAATAGAATATTGTGCCCCAGGGGACTACACAGCACAGGCACAGGTGGTGGTGCTGCATGCAACTGTCAAACTGTAGGTCATCCTACAGTGCACAGCAAACACTACAGCAGGAAGGGGGCCAGTAGTATGAAGGACACAGCAATGCCTATGGTGTGTAGGGCAGTGATGACCACTGCATTGTACACAGTGATAGGCCCAACTTGCAGGTGTTTACTGACAGTGAACATTACTGTTAATGACCCATAGATGCTGCACCACTGGCATGGGATGCTCACAGTGACATATACATGGTTGGCTGTGTGCGCTGTGGTGTCTGTACAGATGTGCGGCATGTGACTGGGGGGCCATATACCATCAGACAGGCACACTGGTGTTGGGGTATTCCCAGCACGGGTCCATGTGCACTATGTGATGTGTCCCAGCCTTGTGGCTGCACCCAGTCTGTGGTGCAGCCTGGCCACTTGTACACCCTCCCCAAAACACCCTCTATGCCCACAGTGTTGCATGTGTGTGCTGGCATCTGTTAGTGTCCACAGAAGGGAGGTCTGCAGGTGTATGCTGTATGGCCACACTTCCATGGTGTCCACTGGGAGCTGGGTCATCACATACTGCCTGGCATGGCTAGGACTGGTGGTAGATTATGGCATCATTGTGATGCCATCAGTGTGCAGCATGTTTCCTCTATGTATGGCTTTTTCTATGTGGCATACCTATTGGTTAGGGTCACGCAAAGCCATGCAAAAGCCGTACAAATACCACGCAAAGCCTCAAAGACATGCATAGCTGGTTTGCCCAGGATTAAGACTATCTTTTCCTGGCCGGTAATTTGCACTGCTGAAAGTGTTGCACTAAATTTTTATTTATTTTTTATTTCATTTTATTAAACTCTAGGATTAAAAATACATTTGAGCAAGAACGGCTCATTTACAAAGGTTCCACATTAAAGGATGTAGGGTAACACACATACAAAGGTCAACAATCGTTACAGTCTTAAAAACACAAAGATGTCTAAGCATTTATTATACAAACAAAAATGGAGAGAGACAACATAAGCCAGCTTCAGACAAGTTTCAGGGTGAACAGTATATAGTCAGTATAGGGTAGGAGGGAGTCAGAAAAAAGTAGGCAGGCTAAAGGGCCATTGCCGGTGGGTAGAGTGGGTGGCAAAAATGTGAGGTGGATGGGCTGGAGGGCCCCATATATAAATAGTGCAAGACCACTTTGTGCAGTGCTATGCACTGAATATAGCATTGCACTGACATGACTCCTCAGTTTGCCCCTTGCATACATTATGATTTTGCCCAGCGCTAATGCAGTTTGCGTATGCTATTTGGCCTTTTAAACATAGCGGACCCACGCTAAACCTGCACAAACAGTTTGCGTCCAGCGCAAAGTTTTGAATATCTGGCCCCATGTCTTTTGTGTAAAATTAACATATTTATTTGTATGCGTACACTGTATTTTGTTAAAGTTATATATATTTTTATTATTATGTAGTTGCAATAACTTTGATTGTTAATCACAACAAAGTTGATCATTAAACTTTTTGATTTGATTTGAAGTGGTATTGCCCCCACTGGGACAATATAGCATGTACTATGAAGTGCATGGATCATATGGTCACATTTGCCATTGCCCTGCTAGAAACCTTGGTTATGTTACAGTGCACCCCAGCCAGGGCCCCTGCTATTTAACAAACAGAATTTCCAATACTGAGTAGCACTCGCACCACTCACAACGCTCATGCTTGCGAGCGGCGCTTCACTTTATCCAGGACAATGTCCCCGCCCCTTCGGAAACAGTCAGAGCTCCCCCTCGCTCACACCTCCAGCCAGATAACAAAGGGCAATACAGCCTGCAGCACAGCCTCTCACGCCATGCAAGCCTGCCACCAGAGGGCAAACAGGCAGTTCACCCGCGAGCAGGGAAGCAGTAGTCTCAAGCAGTGACCCAAACACAGAGACCGGGCAGGAAGAGAAACAATAGTCCACACATCCAGCCACTTGTGAGCGGCGTTACAATAAAAGCAGGACACAGTCTATACATGCAGGATAGCCACTTGTGAGCAGCGCTTCACTTTATCCAGGACAATGTCCCCACCCCTTCAGAAACAGTCAGAGCTCCCCCTCGCTCACACCTCCAGCCAGATAACAAAGGGCAAAACAGCCTGCAGCACAGCCTCTCATGCCGTGCAAGCCTGCCACCGGAGGGCAAACAGGCGGTTCACCCACGAGCAGGGGAGTGGTAGTCCCAAGCAGTGACCCAAACACAGAGACCGGGCAGGAACAGAAATGGTAGTCCACACATCCATCCGCTTGTGAGCGGCGTTACAGTAAAAGCAGGACACAGTCTATACATGCAGGATAATAAGTAGGAGTACTAACATCCACACAATACCCACCTCTATTAGTGGGCATATCACACACAAACAGACATAATGTGGTGACGTCTCACACAGACGTATCAGTTACACCACTGAGCTAGGGACACACACACACACACACACACATAAAATTGGGGGAAAACACATTACATATAGAGCTAGGGATGTACACACATAGCTAGGGAACATCTACATAACTTTAGTATAGGTTTACATACACATAAGGCTAGGTGACTCTTTATTTTTGCATAGAAACTAGATACAAGCTATGAAACTGCACTGCTTCTGAAGCACGACCCTTACTCTACATATGATCTTGTACAGGAAAGACAAAATCGCCACAAATTATATGCTAGGCTAGAACTGCACTGCTATTTTGCTGTGATAATGTGAGAAATATAATGATTGATGTATCCGGGAGCACCCTCTACAGCTGAGGTGTCATGTGCAACCACAGCAATAATTTATAAATGGACCTTTCAGAGAGCATGATGATACATTACAAAATGTTTCATGCATGAGAACACATCATTTACATAAGCATATTCTTATGACTAGACGGCTACACATTTTAGCATTGTAAAGGGCAACTGAGATAATACTCTGCTGCCTCCCAAATTGACCAATAGAAGTAATAGTAAGTGCAGTAGCCTGTGATGATGGTGATCGAGCACTTTCAAAAAAGGCGACTCTATCATGGCGCATATGCACAGGGCTACCAGACAGGGAGGGTGATCGGATAGAAGGTTCAGCAAATATGGTGACAGGATGTCACTATGTATACAAGCAAGCATGGGGGGGTGGGAAGGCACCCCGTCATGCAATGGGGGGAAGGGAGGGTCTGTTGGGTGTAGTGCAGCGGTGTGCTGCCAAGCTGGCCGTGTGGCGTGGTGGGTTGGTGGCAGGCTGGGGTTGGGAGTGTGCCAGGTTTGGTTCTGGGCATGCTCATGGTTTTTGCTCCGGGTCATTTTTTTTTTGCTTTTGCACCCCCTCCAACATGCAACCCCCGGAGTTGAGAATTGTTTAGTGGGAGGGAGTGGTGCGCAAAGCTGCCTGTGATGGGGAGCAGGGGCACAGCTCCCTGCATAAAATAAATTTAAGTCTCTGGCTCCATCTTGATGTTTGCTGTAAGTGTACATCACCAAAATTGATTTTCAGTGATGTACACTCGCCCAAACAGCGATCGCCTTTTCGCGATCACTGTTATCACATGGAACCATAAGTGCGATCATCACATGCACATGAGCTAGCTATCTATCATCAGACTAAGATCTTATTAGGGTATAAAACCCCTTTCCCCATGCCCCCTCTCTGAGGAAAATGCAGGCAGACCCTGCATGACACTGCAGTGTATGAGAGCTGCCAGACTCCCAGGTGTGTATGTTACGTAACAGGTATGCAATGTATAATGACTGTCCTATAAGGCAAGCCGGTAGGACAATAAAAGAACCTTATGTTGCTTTTATAATTGCTTCTGTTTCTTTATATTATCCTTTTGTAGTCCTAGAATCTGTAAGAGGGGTATTGTATGTTTTGTTATGATACAGTGATCTCCTGACATTCCGCAAAAGGGTTACATTTCCCTGCAGGTAACCAGGGGTTTATTAGATCATAATAACAAAGTCAGAGGGTGTCCAACAGAGCCCACCAAAATACCCAACAATACTTATGTCATAGAAGTTGTACAAATGTGCAGTTGTTTGAACAACATCTAAACAGAAGAAAGCAGCCATAACTGTATTTCTGTCATTCTCATGTAGCCCCCTACTAATTGGAGTTTATTATAATGTTTTTCTGGGCTCCTAAATGCCCACTGTCAGGCAGGTGTCCTGTATTCAGTAGTTCTGCTTGTCTGCATTAGAGTGCCCTAGGGAGCCTCCGTGCCTATCACTTTAAGAAAATGGCTAATCTGTGTTTAGAAGTTAGTCTGGGCTAGGTCTCAGTAATTAAGGCTTGCAACTGGCCAGATAGTCTGCTCCATTCTGCAGTCGCTGCTTGTGCAGAGTGAGCCCTCTTAGGAAGTGTAATTTTTTATTGATGATTTGCTGTTATAGTAAAGATAAGAGAAGTTTGTCTAACCTGCTTTTATTGTAGCTCGAACATTTGGATGGGAGCCACCATGTTAGGTTCTGGACTTCCAGCATTTGGACCAATCAAACCACTGGGGACCCAAAATGGACACTGTCCCCAGGGGACATGTGGGAAGGAATTCTATAGATTTTGTAGTTTTAAGTGTTGGCACCCAAATGGACCTGGAGAGGGAGCCCTTACTGTGACTGATAGTTTCCTCAGCCAACAGGACCTTTTGGATTACAAAGAAAATAGTCAGAACTGCCTGAAGCAGTGGATCAGTTAGAGTTGGAGGTTGAAGAGTGAACAACTCAAGCTTTTGAGCAGCTGCTCCCAGAAGGAGTGTAGGGGAATTAGCGGGAAGAGGCTTTGCTAGCCTGCCTGCCATGTCCTCCTGCCAGTGAACTGCCTTTTGCAGAAGTTGGATCTGGTTCTGATTTTCCATGTTTGGAATCTGCAGCATTTGAAAGACAAAGTTGTCAGTGAGACTGATGATCTGGACTGGAGACTTGCTCCAGATGCGATCTGATTGTCTTGTGATAGAAGTCGTCTCGGATTGAAGGTTTGCGCAGTGAATCTGTAATTTGCAACCAGACTGTATCCGAAATGTGGCATAGAGAAATAAGTGATTTAAATGTGCTGAATGTGTTTCATGGGTCGCGATTTGTTTTCCCACATCAGAATCTTTTACGCCAGGTGGAGGCTTTACCAGCAAAAAACCACAAACTTTTGCAGAACTGTTCATCCTGCCTGGGCCCTGCTCCCTTGACCTAGGCCACCACTCCCGCTTCAGAGACCATCTTGGCGAAAGACCCGCATGGGGATTCAGCCCCCTGCTCAACACCATTGAACAGGTAGTGACCAAGAGGTGTGTCATGCCGGCCCTGCTTCCCCTGACTTTCCAGATCATCACCACAAGGTCTACATCTCACCTATCCTGCATCCTGATCTGGGTAGCATGAGTACAATTCAGGGTAGCTCCCTGCAACAAAAGCAACAATCACTATGTTACCATCTAATTGTTTCTTGTTCTGGGTTAATGCAACAGACTGAGCCATCCAGCTTGGATTACAAATAATTGGGTTGTGTGCATATCTAACTGTCTCTCTTTTCCTAAGGGCCCCAACAACAGCTGCAGTGCTGGCCACCCCAGGCAGTGCTTCAGGGTAGCCTGCATGACATACTGGGTACCCAGGGTTGTTGAACTCTCTTATTGGGACTCACAGTGCATGCTGATCAACCCTGATTTAAATCAGATTGCTACTCATTCTCCTAGATTCATGCCCTTCCCTTGTTCACTGCCCCTTAATAAATCTGATTGTCTTTTCTCATGTTTAACCTGGCTAGTGTGCAAATTATCAGTTGGGTTACAGTGGTAATATTGTATTATTGCATTGCTGATCTTATTTTCCAGAGGGTCTCCAGGGCAGTTGCAGCAGATTCAGCCCTGGGGGTAAGTGAAAGGGGTGTGAGCATATTATTACTGCTATCTACTGAATGTGAATGTGCCACTGTGTTATTGTCCAGACCACTAGAAGGGTTGGTGGGAGGTATTAGCTTCCAGGAGGCCTATACTAGAGCAGATAAGCAACTCCAATACCATTTCTCCGGGTGAAGGCACCCGATCACAGAACTCAGGCCCCTCAACCTGTGCATTGCCATACAGGCAGGGGTAGTAGCCCTTAGAATAGTGCTGCCTAGGGGTTACACTCAGTGTAAACTGGATCAGTTTTACTAGTCTGTTTAGGAGGTGATGTATGATGCAGGCCAGCCTTTTCAGCTTGCCTAGCACAAAGAGTTATGTACCCATAACACCTTGCACTGGATTTTTATCTCCAGCATGTATATGTATGGTTTGGAGAGAATGCAGAGAAAACAAAAAAACATTAAAAAAAAAAGCATTTTATTTAATAATCGCACTAGCGCACTTAAACAGTTGCATTAGCTTTGTTAATGTAACCGTAGGGACATAAGGTACTCAGCTTTACCTTGGGACCCTAATGAGCCCCCTTCAAGTTAAAGCAGTTTTCAGTAACCAAAGCTCTGGTGATTTCTTAATGCTTAACAATGTGTTTTTAATCTTTGCTAGCATAATGTGGTTTGAATGACCCCATATGCTGTAACAGAATTCTTGTTTCTGTATGATTTCTACTGTTTCTGCACCTTTCCTTGCAAGGATTTTAAGATACTCTGTCTGGCAGATGCTGGAGAAAATAATATGGAGATTAACTATATTTTTATTTGACAGTCATCAGAACCAATCACTAGTGGAGAGTAGGTTCTGCTGCTGTTGGCGTGTTACAGGGATTTCACTTCCTGCACTGCCTGTGTTTTGCTGATCACTTTACCTTTCCGGAGTTTAGCACTGCTAGGCAGCAGAGGAAATAACAACAGGAAGAGCACCAGCTCAAGGCGTCAGTAAGTCTATCACTGCAGAGTGGTACAAGAAGGGGGCAGCGCCTGTCAGTGCTAATTGATGTATGGGATATTCTGTTTAATATTTCTCCATGGCACTAAAGACAACAGGCTCACTATTGTAGCTCAATGAACACCCTGTCATGTATTATTACTTATGAACCATACAACTGCTGCTGCATGTTGTCTCACCTTCTGGCATGTGTACATGTGAACTGCAAAGGGACACACAGAACTGCAGAGTCAAATCCTTTTTTGCGGAATTAGGATTTCACAATTGGTGTCTAAAAAATACTAACTCCAAAATTAAAGATAGAAAAACTATTTTTTACATTGGAAACTGGGATTTAGGATTCTGAATCTAATTCCCATTCCTAGGTCTTTATCGGAATCAGAATTAAATCAGACTCAGAATTGGTTTATTAGTTCATTAGATCACCTTAATGTGACAGAAAGCTACTGCCTCTCTTGAGGATCAACCTTTTCTTAAATCTGTTGCAACAGTTCTTCTATTTCTTAGCCTACTCTGTCCTTTACAACTTCTAGTCTATAAGGTTGGCCACCTATGGGCACCCCCTTCCCTTTCTTGACTATGCTGTAGTGTCCTCTTTAAATTTCCTTTTCCCTCTCAGGTCCTCGTTCAGGGTGGTTATTGTGGTGACCTCCGAGCTGATGTAAAACAACAGGCTGGGTTCCTTGTTGTTGGATTAAGTATGCAATGGCACTATGTCATAAAATACTTTAATGTATATACCTTATATGTCTAAAACCTGTAAATGTTGAAAATACTATGGCACTAGGTGTTTTTGATAAAGGTAAAAAGTTACTAGGGGACTGTATGATAACAATTAAGTTAGTTGTGCTATTTAAAATGCATGTAACTTGCTGTAAACTGAACAAGTCTGAAATTCCATGGTGATTTGCATATATCCCATGATGCTTTTCATTCTGGAAGTATGTGTGATGTTGTGTTTCTTTGAAACTTGGCTTATTGTCAATGCACTTTGGGGTAACCCTTGTTTCAGTGCTTCTGCACTGAGGTTCTTTGTCTTTAGCTTTTCTTTCTTTTTTTTATTTGAGCCCCCACCACCCAAGCAAAAAAGGCCTGTATAGGAGAGGCTGAATCTCAACTGCTGAATTAGATCAGAGATCAGTGAGTCTGTAGGTGCTGGCAAAGTGTAGAGAAAATACTTTTGTAGTCTGTTGTATTGAAGCAGGGATATGCCATTGCTGAAGGTTATCTCTGCATTTTGAATAAACATCACACAGAGATTGTGTGCCAATCTTGAAGTTCAGTGTCTGGTTCATCTGTTATCACACAACCCTCCACACTTAGTAGCTTTATTTCCTGGTATATTACACTTGTTTTTCAGCATTTATTCTCTCTCTGTATATGTATGTGTATATAGTCAGTGTCAGTGGCTCAGCAGATTGATCACCCCCCTCTGAGGCCAGAAGATCAGAAGACTGTGGGTTCTATCCCCACATCAGGCACTTGGGTTAAATCCCAATACTAACATTGTAGTGCTGCACTCCTGAGGAGCTGTCTTTCAGATGAGACATTAAATCAAGGTCCCGTCAGCCTGAACTGGTGGTTATTCAGGTGGATGTTAAAGATCCTGTGGTACTTCTCGAAAAGAGTAGGGAAATTTTATTGAAAATACGTTTATTTATTTAGTTTTTGTTGACCAAGTAAGTGCACTAGACAAATCCTGCCTATTTTCAGGCACGACCCGGGGAAGGGGGATACAGATGAATGCCAACTGACCTTGAACCAGATTAAGCTGTTGGTGGTATTTTTAGTGAATGAGCGAAATTTGGCCAGGACACCGGGGAAACTCCCCTACTCTTTTCGATAAGTGCCATGGGATCTTTAACATACACCTGAACTACCACCAATCCAGGCAGATGGGACCTTGGTTTAACGTCTCATCTGAAAGACGGCACCTCAGAAGTGCAGCACCCCTCTCATGCTGCACTACAGTGTCAGTATTGGGATATTAACCCAAGCGCCAGATGTGGGAACTGAACCCACAGCCCTCTGATCTCCCAGCCTCAGAGGTAAGTGTGCTACCTACTGAGCCACTGACACTGCATAATGTGAGGATGCAAACAATAATACATTAAGAAATGAAAAGAAGCCGGCCTGGTGGCACTGAGGGCTGAGGCACTGGACGCCTTACCTTACACCACGTTGGCGACCCGTGTTAGAAACGAGCACGGTTACTCTGGGGTTAGCTGGGTAAGAAGAAGTTGAGCACCTGGGCTGCTCTCCTTCTCTGGGGGATAACCTGCAAGCTCCTGCCACCTATACAACCCTGGGGAGCTCGTAGGTAGGTGGTAGAGGGAGGCGGCAGCATGGGAATGGGGCAGGACGCTGCAGAGAGGCGGAGCAGGTGGCGCGCCTCACTGCACCTCCTTGCTCTTGGCCCTCATTGCCAAATGTATGGCAGCTTAGATTTAATGCTAAGAGTGCAAGGTAATGCACCTGGGAAACA
Organism: Neoceratodus forsteri; assembly: GCA_016271365.2. Classification (NCBI taxonomy): domain Eukaryota; kingdom Metazoa; phylum Chordata; order Ceratodontiformes; family Ceratodontidae; genus Neoceratodus; species Neoceratodus forsteri. The sequence continues at coordinate 135,173,947 of JADMNL010000029.1, forward strand.
AAAACCCAGGGGAAGAGTACACAATGGGGGGTGAGATACTAACAACAACAACAATGGAAAGGGACCTGGGGGTAGTCATATCAGATGACTTAAAGGTGGGCAAGCAATGTGAGAGGTCAGTAAAGAGGGCTGGGGGGATACTGGGATGCATAGGGAGAGGCATCACCAGTAGAAAACAGGAAATTGTTATCCCTCTGTACAGACAGCTGGTGAGACCCCATCTGGAGTACTGTGTGCAGTTCTGGAGACCCAATCTCCGCAAGGACATAGACAAGATGGAAGCTGTCCAGAGGAGGGCAACTAAAATGGTGCAGGGTCTGCACCGGAAGACATATGAAGAGAGACTAAAGGGGCTTAATATGTATAGCCTCAAGGAAAGGAGGGAGAGAGGGGACATGATAGAAACTTTCAAATACCTCAAGGGAATCAACAAAGTCCAAGAGGGTAGCATCTTTCAAAAAAAGAGGTGTGCATGAACAAAGGGACACAATTTGAAGATGGGGGGGAGGCTCACAGGTAATGTAAGGAAGTATTTTTCACAGAGAGGGTTGTGAATGCATGGAACGGCCTTCCGGAGGAGGTCGTGGAGTCAAAAACAGTGGCTGAATTCAAGCATGCATGGGACAGCCATAAGGCAATTCTAAGCTGCTTGTTAACTAGGATCTTCAGCTTACCCATTAGGTAGGGAAATGGGCAGACTGGGTGGGCAAAGCGGTCCTTATCTGCCATCAAATTCTATGTTTCTATTGCACACCAACGTCAGGGAAGAATATCGGAAAATACCCCGGTCTCGTCACTAGGTGATGATCCTCACTGGCACCGGATTGTCGGGGCAGACTCCGGTGTACAAGGTCCACAATCAATGGTTGAGGAGTTAGGGAGGGTCTCCCCACCCCACACCAGGGGGTAATCCGGCCATCAAGGGACTATGTGGGACCAGGTACTCTAGGAGCAGACTCCGGTGAGAAGAAGGACAGTGCAGCAGAGGAAGTCTGAATGAGTGGTGAGAGGGCGCAGTAAGATGGATAAATACTAAGTCAAAAGAAATAAACAACAAAAAATACAAGAAAATGTTACTCCAGAAAATCCAGATGTCTATAAGTATACAGTGTCATGTGCAACAATAATAGAAATATATATTTTTTTCCAATTGTTTAACCAGGAGTAGCACACTAAGCTGAAAGCTTGTTTACAGGTGCGACCTGGGTCGCACCTGTAAACAAGCACCTGTAGACATATCAAAGGTATGTCATTTGTACCATCTTTTAAAAGAGAATCCCCTCCACCACATCTGGACTCTCAACAAAGGATGACAAGACAGTTCCTTTTCATACTGTATATTGCAGTTAGTGCTGATTCACATAGTATGCAAAACGTCTGGCATTCTCTTTTGTTGTAAAACCCACTGGCACCCTGCCTGCCATAAGTAATATTTAAAAACAGACAGCAATACTGTTAAAGTACTATCATGATATGTTTTGAAAGTCCCTGGGTAAATCCCCAAAATGAAAATCTCATACATTAGGTCCTTTCAGGACTCCGCCACCCAAGCAGGCACTTCTGCTGCTCTGCAGCTCGGCCCCTCACTGTGCCGGCTGTGCTTGCCTCGCTGCCCACCCTCCCTAACCCAGGACTCCTCCACCCAACCGGGTGCTTCTGCTGCTCTGCAGCTTGGTACCACTGTACTGGCCATGCCACCTTGCTGCCCACCCTCCCTAACCCAGGACTCCACTGACCAAGTGGGCACTTCTGCTGCTCTGCAGCTCAGCCCCTCACTGTGCCAGCCATGCTTGCCTCGTTATCCGCTCTCCAAAACCCAGGACTCTGCCACCCAAGCAGGCACTTCTGCTGCTCTGTGGCTCAGTCCCTCACTGCACTGGTCATGCTTGCCTCGCTGCCTACCCTCCCTAATGTAGATATGCCTGTAATTCTGCAACTCCCCCTTTCCATCCTGACGCTCACCATGTTTCTACCCCTGGCTCTCACTCTTTCCCTATTAACTCTTCCTGCTGCACCCACCCTTCCCTGTCCACTCCAGCCTGGCTAAAGTCCCACCCCATCTATAGTAGTGTTCCTCCATCATTATCATAATAAACAAGCACACGACAGCCATTGTCACTTTCTGTGGTTTTAGCTCAATTTTCCCCCAGTCATCAGTAATATATCCCTCCTCTTCTTTACCTCTCTAACCTGCCACCCCATACACGGCCTCTTTACCCTACATGTGGAGTTGCCGGCTGCCTCACTCAAAAGATCTCAGCTTATAACCCCTGTATGTCTATGGTTGACCGTACATCTGCTGACTTGTTCAATTGTAAAATAATGCTGCTTTTTTTTTTATTTATTTCAACCTTGTACTGTACTGTATACACTGTATATACTTTTTTCTTCCTTGTATATTATTGCTTTTTGTATACCTGCTTCTGTACTGTACTTTGACGTATTCATGACCAGGTCCACCTTGCAAATGAGCCTTGCTCAATGGTGCCCGCCTGGATAAATACAGATTTTGATTGATTGATTTGATTGATTGAAATGCCGGAGAAGTCTGGCTCCAAAGCTGCAATAATGATTGGTTGCAGCTTGACTCTCTCGGCTCCTCACAGGCTTACCCTGTCCACAGCCTTCCCTAACTGGATAATTTCAGCTCTGGTGTGTGCTGCCACATTTTAAACTTGTGCTGCTGAATCTACCTAAGCGATAATACTGTACTCCTGCAGCTGTAATACATAATCATTTGTTAGTCTGCTACTCTGTCAATGTTGCTAATTGTATTTTTTGTCATTGCTCTTATTTTGTAATTTTCTGTAGCCCTGCATATAGTTTATACGCCCTTAAAGCACTAAGTACTAGCCCTGAATTAACCTGCCATCTAGACTTAATTTTGTCTGCTTATTGCTAGTTATCTTTGTCATTTAAATTTGATTAGTGCCAGTGCTTTTGCTACTTATTTTGCTGAAGCCCTGCACCCGTAGAGTGTTAATAATAACCTTGAACTAACCTGCTTACTAAATATAATTCTGACTACTTAGTGTTCCCTGCATCTACCCTCCTTGTCTATCACCCACAGCACTGGGTCCACTCGGACCTCTTCTGCCTCTCCTAGCCCTTTACCTTCTGCCAGTCCTCTCCTCCTTCAGTCTCTCAGCTTCACGGCTAGCTCACCCGGATCTGCTTGTGCATAGCCTCCCCTTTTCTTCTTTGACCCAGCCTTCCTGTATTCCCTTCTGCTCTATTCTGCCTACCCTCATTTCTCCCAACCCTCCCTCCCACACCAGACTACTTTCCACTCCATTGTTCCCTCATTGCTCCTCTGGCACCATTGCCCTGTGTGCCCCCCCCTTCTCTTCTCCTGCAATTCTAGCTCACAGCTTCCCACACCTTCTTTCTCACTCCTTCCCTCCCACTATTGTTCTGCATAGACCCTTCCCACCCATGAACTCTTAGCCTGATCCCTATCTTTTCTTCCTTTCAGGACTCCGCCAGCCTAAGCAGGCACTTCAGCTGCTCTGAGGCTTGGCCCCTCACTGCACCGGCCATGCTTGCCTCGCTGCCCACCCTCCCTAACCCAGGTATGCATCTGAAATGCTGGAGAAGCCGGGCTTCAGAGCTGCAATAGTGATTGGTTGCAACTTGACTCTCTTGGCTCCTCACAGGCTTACTCTGTCCACAGCCTCTCCTAATTGGATAAATTCAGCCCTGGTGTGTGGCACCACATTTTAAGCTTGTACTGTCGAATCTCCTTAAGCCATAATACTGTACTTCTGCAGCTGTAATACATAATAATTTGTCCCACGCACCCTCCCTGGCTCTGACCTCTATTAAATACTCCTCCCCCATGGCACCACCCTAATTTATCTCTTCAACTTCTAGTTACACCAGCCTGTCTCTCTTAAAGGGACACACAGTACCACCTTACAGGGATGCCTCCTACTCTAGGGCATGTATTTTCACCTCGCTCACCTCTTCTTACCTTGCTCATCCCTTTGATTTGCCCTCCTACATATCCTCCCTGGGGCAGAAATATTTTCCTCAATAAGCTGCCTACTTCCTAAAGGCTTAGTATTGATCTCCCTGTTGTCACCCTCAAATGTCACAAATGACCCTGAGCCCTCACAAGCCAACCCTATCTTGGAACCTAACATCCCTATTGTATACAGCACAATAACATCTGCCTAATTCTTCACTGCTGCTGGTCCAAACTTTTGCTGGGATCTACCACCTTTCAGTAAGGGGATATTGGCGAACCACCTCTCCTTGACACCTTCCCTAACACTTCTCCCTGGACTCCTCACCATACTGGACAACAATACACTGCATCACACTCATGCTAGGCTATGCAAATTCAACAACAAATAACTTAAGGAATATATTTGGAGACTTGCAATGATATTACTGTTACTCTTGGGAAACATACATCCTAACCCTGGACCTTCTCAGCAGCAATGTGCCCTATTGAAAAATGTCGGGTCACTTACATTTGCATCACTTAACATACGCAGCCTCCTCCCTAAGGTAGACAGCCTGCAACTCTGGGTTTCATGGCACAGCCCTGACGTTCTCTCCATCGTTGAAACCTGGCTCTCACCCAAAATACCAGACACTTCTATCTCATTACCAGGTTACACAGTCTTCAGACAAGACAGAATTACAAAGAGAGGTGGTGGCTGAGGCAGGGAACTACAGACCTGTTAGTTTAACCTCAGTGGTAGGGAAAATGATGGAATCAGTTCTGAAAGAGAGAATTGTTGAGTACCTAGAGGCCAGCGGGGCACAGGACCCGAGACAGCATGGATTCACAGCAGGAAGATCATGTCAGATGAATATAATAGATTTCTTTGACTGGGTGGCCAAAGTAGTAGACCAGGGAGGGGCTGTAGATATGGCCTACGTAGAATTTAGCAAGGCATTTGACACAATCCCACACAAAAGATTAATAAGCAAGTTAGCATCCCTGGGAGTGAGTCCCAGGGTGATAGCCTGGGTAACAAATTGGCTGACCAACAGGACGCAGAGGATAATAGTAAACTGAGTACACTCTGAAGAAAGGATGGTTACTAGTGGGGGTACCACAGGGTTCAGTACTGAGACCAGTCCTCTTTACTGTCTTTATAGGAGACATGGCAGAGGGGCTGGAAGGAAAAGTATGCCTCTTGGAAAAGTATGCCTCTCTGCAGACGATACAGAAATCTGCAACTGGGTTGATACACAAGGGGGGTGGAAAGGATGAAAAGGGACCTGGCAAGGTTGGAGGAATGGTCAAAAATATGGCAGCTTAGAATTAATGCAAAAAAAGTGCAAAGTAATGCACCTGGAAAACAGAAACCCAGGGGAAAAGTACACAGTGGGGGGGGGAGGCACTAACAACAACACAAATGGAAAGGGACCTTGGGGTAGTCGTATCAGATGACCTTAAGGTAGGCAAACAATGTGAGAAGGCAGTAAGGAGGGCTGGAGTAATACTGGGATGCACAGGGAGAGGCATCACCAGTAGAAAACAGGAAGTTGTTTTCCCTCTGTACAGACAGTTGGTGAGACCCCATTTAGAGTACTGCGTGCAGTTCTGGAGACCCCATCTCTGTAAGGACATAGACAGGAAGGAGGTGGTCCAGAGGAGGGCAACTAAAATGGTGCATGGTCTGCAAAAGAACTCATATGAGGAGAGACTGAAAGAGCTTAATATGTATACCCTTGAGGAAAGGAGGGAGAGGGGGGACATGATAAAAACATTCGTGTACCTCAAGGGAATCAACAAAGTCCAAGATGGAAACATCTCTGAGAGAAAGAGATGTGCAAGAACAAGGGGGCACAGTTTGAAGATAGCGGGGGGATGGCTTAGGGGCAACGTCAGAAAGTATTTTTTCATGGAGAGGGTGGTGGACACATGGAACCACCTTTCTGAGGAGGTCGTGAGGAAAAAAACAGTGAGAGAATTCAAGAAAGCATGGGACAGACATAAGGTAATTATAGTAAAGGGTAGGAGGAAGTCGGCTGTTGGTTAACTAGAATATGCAGCTTGTCCAATACATAGGGAATGGGCAGACTAGGTATGCCAAGTGGTCCTTATCTGCCATCAAAGTCTATGTTTCTATAATCTACCTCAGGGACAACTTACAGCGTCTTGCCACGCAACTGCCCAGCACTGGTGATAACATGCAAGCACTCACCATCAAAGTGCTCCTTGGTGCCCACAATAGAGCAGTTACTGTGCTTCTGTTTATATCCCACCTAGACAGATGACCCTAGGCCTCAACTCACTTGCGGACTATTTAAGTAACATGAGCCTAAATTTAGAAATCATTTTGTTGGGTGACTTCAATGTAAACTGGCTCTCCTCTGAAGCAAACTACTTCAAGGATGCAGTTTCTGCAGTCCATTTCACCCAGCTTGTTGAGGCACCCACAAGAACGAATTACAGGACCGGCACTAGTACCTTATTAGATTGGGTGCTATCTAATCACCCTGTGCACATTTCCAACACCACAGTTCTCCCTGACGCAACCAGTGACCACTCTCCCATCTTGTTCAGCAAATCAAATAACTTCACTAAGCCCCCTCCCAGAGCAATAACCAACAGGGTCCTCATTAAGGGGCACTTAGAGATCCTGAAATCAGACCTTTGTCTCCATGTTTATTTATTTATTTATTTAGCTTTTGTTGACCAAGTAAGTACACTAGACAAGTTATATGCCTATTTTAAGATATGACCCGAGAGAGTACAATGAGATACAGATACAGTGAGATACAGGTTCATACAGAGGACAACATGACTGGTCAACGGTCTACACAATTTGTGAAGTTGATATTGCTCTAGAACAGTTCATCTCTCAATTCAGTGCTGTATGTGATAATCACGCACCGATAAAAAAGCACCAAATAAAAGGCCAGAATAATCCAGGGATCACCCCTGACCTCATTAAGCGCCTCCAACTTAGGGACCACCTTTGGCACAGGGCCCGTGCCATGGGTAAACAAACAGATCGTCAAGCCTATAAAGAAACTAGAAATTACTACACCAGGGCTATCCAAGCTGCAAAAAAGCCAGTACTTCAAAGAAGCCCTTTCTCGCACCTGGAAGGATAGCAAAAAGTTCTGGAGCTACTTGAAGGAAGTCACTGAGAAAGACCCCAAGATAGTTCCCACAATGCTCAATATCCAAGGTGCTCCTTCCCTTGACCCAAAACTAATTGCTAACACGTTCAATAACGCATTCACTGATTTCATTGGTGTTCTCCCCCCAGACTTCTTCTCCTCCAGTAACATAAACGACAACCGCAGGTGCCCAGATGGTGCCCTATCACTCCCCCTTTCTGCTTCAAAGTCATCATAAAAAATCAAGCCAAAAAATGCTTCCTTAAGGTGCTTGGGAAATCTAGACACAGTGGGGTGACCTTGATCTCAAATGTATTGCCTTTACCCTTGATGAAATCCTGGCCCCACTCACCCACATAGTTAACCTTTCCCTTAGGTTCTCGCATTTTCCACACAAATGGAAGGCCGCGGTTGTGACACCAGTACATAAGAGTAGTGACCGCACCCTACATAGTAACTATAGACCCATTTCCATTCTCCCTCCACTTTCTAAAGCCCTGGAATGGATAATAGTGAACCAACTGATCGACTACCTGGAAAAGTACCAACTCCAGTGCCCACAACAATATTGTTTTTCGGCATGGACACAGCACCGCAACAGAATTATTTGAGTTTACAAGCTTCATAAATAACTAACTCTATCACAGTGATCTCATAGGTGCAGCCTTTATTGATTTAATGAAAGCCTTTGATACGGTGCACCATGCCCTCTTGATTGACCAGCTGCAACTATCGGTCTCTCCCACAATACCTTGGTTTGGTTCAGAAGCTATTTACATAACTGTATGCAGCAAGTAAAGACTGGTACAGTCCTGTCAGATAGCAGACCCTTCTTCTCAGAAGTACCACAAGGGTCCATCCTTGGACTCCTCCTCTTTAGCATCTTCCTCAATTCACTCCTGAATACCTTCCAGGGTCATGTCCTGTTATATGCAGATGATGCAGTCATCTTTGCCAGTGACTGACCCCAAGGCCCTTGTCTCCCAACTGCAACAACACTTTGCTGAAGTTGGAAAATGGTTCCGAAACCACAAACTCATCATGAACTATAAGAAGACTAAATTGATGTTATTCACCAACCCCCAAAACAGGCATAGGACCTACCCTCTTACTATCAAAAATGTTGAGAGCTCCCCACTGGAGCTAGTTCCACACTCTAAGTACCTGGGGATTACAACTGACAGTACCCTATCTTACATTCAACACATTGACAATGTTATCAGGGCTGTCAATATGCATGTGAATAGGGTTAGTTTATAGGCACAAGCATTGTCTATCACCTGAGGTCCTCAGCCTTGCCATCCGAAGCTTAGTTGCCTCACTTATAGATTATGGACTCTCTGCATCGCATTACAGTTGCCCTAAACAAAGCTTGCCACCTTCTAACATGGGATGGGCATCTGACCCACACCTGTGACCTGTATGCTCAGGCTAACTGGCTCCAGCTTAAGGGCAAACTTATGTACCATACCTGTCTTCTGGCAAAAAAAGTCACACTAGGTCTTATGCCACCTGGGATACAGAAGCTCCTCACTCCCACCAACAACCAGCGTTGTACTAGAAGCACAGATAATATAACCTTTAAGATATCTCACTGCCATACCTCCCAAAGTCAAAGGGCATTTGCTCATAGAGCTCTGCTTTGGTATAATTCACTCAATAGGAATTCATCTTTAGCTTACACCCTGGGCTCTTTCAAGAGGAAATTACGGCAACAACTTGTAACAGATGCCACCTGCGACTGCTTCTAGTAATCAAGCACTATCCTAGCACTTATTCTTCCCATCGGCCCTTTCTCCTCTTCCCCTTTGAAAGCACTCATTCTTTTCTCGCTGCCCCTAACCCCCTCTCATACTCCTAGCTCCCTCAACCTCCCCCTTGTTTTTCGGTACATTTGCTCCCCATTCCACAAGCTGAATCTCACCTCTCTCCCTTTTCCCTCCCGCCCTTCCCCCATCCCCTATCTCCTATCTCCCCACCTTGCCTACTGCAGTTTGCCCTACTGACATAACCTAGGTATTCACCTCTCCTCCCTATGTTCTATCGCATGCCCTCTGTCCAATCTACCCTTATTGCTACTATATGTTACTCCCATTGCTTCAGACAAGGCCTCATGGGCTGATTCTTATTTCGCTCTGTAATCTCTTGTATTGTCAGTTTTAAACTGTTTTTGTACTTCCTGCTCAATGTAGACTGGGATATGATGTTTTAGTTGTTCTGCTCTATATACTGTTATTGTAACTGCTATCCCCCCTTAGACATTGTAAATGTTGTCAGTTTTCTGCTGGCCATATACCCTTCTCTCTTATGTACTTATGATGACATGGAGCCTATGTAAAGAACTTCCAGCTCAAAAGGTACTGCTGAGATCCCAAATAAATAAATAAATAAATAAATAAAATAGGTTACAGAGCCAATAAAGCTGCTACTGTATGGCCAAAAATTTCCAGAGAGATTTTGAAAAGGTACACTCTAACAAGCAACATGTTTTTTTTATGAACACATAAGTAAATGTATAGAAGATAATAAAGCTATAGATGTAATTTATCTTGACCTATGTAAAGCATTTGATAAAGTGCCACACAGACTACTAATAGATGAAATGGACAAACTTGGTATTGACAATCGGATCACAAATTGGGTAACTGATTGGCTAAAAAATCGTACTTAATGTGTTCGTATAAAAGGTCATGTATCAGGCATGAGATTGGTGATGAGTGGGGTGCCTCAGGGATCGGTCTTGGGACCGATTCTATTTAACAAATTTATATCAAATATGACATCAAATTTAAACAGTTCAGCCATAAAATTCCTTGATGACACTAAACTAACAGCCCAGGTAGATACTAAGGAAGATTACCAAGAACTCGTAAATGACTTAAAAAAAATAGAATTATGGGCTGTAAAAAACCAAATGACATTCAGCAATGAGAATTGTGTTATTATGCATTTCGGAAAAAATAACTTGCATCATGGTTACACATTAAAAGGACAAATAAAACCTGTAAATCAACAAAATGACTTAGGTATTATAATAGACTCGGATCTAACATTTCATGCACATTACAATAACATCATTAATAAAACAAACAGGCTGAAACAGGCTAATAGTATGCATAAAAAGAAGCTTTACATCCAGAAATAGAAAATGCATTATTCCACTCTATAGGGCCTATGTGAGGCCTCATTTGGATTACTGCTCCCCCTTGTGGTATCCATACCTGAGAAGAGATGTAAATAGAATGGAGGGGGTGCAGCGGAGGGTTACCAAAATGGCGGAAGACATATCGACCATGAGCTATGATCAAAGATTGGACGAATTAAAGATGTATTCCCTGGAGCAGAGAAGAATAAGAGGAGATGTACTTTTTATGCATAAATTATGTGGGGAGAAAGAGTTACTAACACTATTAAATCTATCTTATAATAAACATAATTGTAATTTAAGAAGCCACAGATATCAATTATCTCTAACATACCCAAAAAATAATAAAAGGAGATCCTTTTTTACCCAGAGAATAATAACCTTGTGGAACTCATTACCTAATTCCTTGTTTGATAATAGAGATCACAAAATCTTTAAGCATAAACTCAATTCAATCCTGTTAAAATAAACATGGAAATTACCAGCTTGGCTGGAGACATACCAAAATGGGCCTCGGCTTTCTGTATGTCTATACCTCCTAGTATAACTCCTAGTATAACTCAAATACAAAATGATTTATTGACTCTTCTGAAGCCCCACAATCTGTATAAGGACATGATCTCTCCTCCATTGCCTTATGTTTACTGTTCCCTCGAACATTTAATCTCCCATATGCTGATAGCCGGAGAACTTCCCATGTGTTTCTGGGGATTCTCTGGTTATTCAGTATGGCCAATACCTAATCTCTGTTATGTGGTGGGCAATTCTTAAATTAAGGTTCCATTGGGTAAATAGTATGTAAAACTGCTTTATATAAGTTTCTACCTGAACTTTGACATATCATAGCTTTGCTTATTTGCCATTTCTTTAGTTTATGCAGTGCAGTCTTAAAGGAGTCTGGGGCATTCAGAGATTTTGTGAGTTTTAGGGGCATGTAGTCCCATTGTGATTAAAATGTGCCAGTGTTGTTATGAATCCAAGTTTTTGTGAGGGAATTATTGGGTGATAGTCCAATCTTTAGTGTTTGAGAAATAAAAAGGGTGTGAAAAAGTATCACAGGGTCCACCATGCCTACTCCTCCTTTATTAGCCTCTAAATGGGCCCTATGCATGCTGCCAATGCACCATAATCCGGGTGTGTTGGCATTGATACACCCAAATGCCACAGAGTGAGGTCCTGTGGATCCTGCACGGCATTCACAAATGGGGCACAAGACAGGTAAACAACCACTCCCCCAGCTGTGCGGACTGCAACATACTGGGGGCATTCTGGGTGTGTGCCAGCACTACATGCTATTCACTAAACCGCATAGTGCTGGCCACATGGGTGCGGAGATGGGCACACATTACAGCAGCTGGGACCCTGCCATAATCCGCTGTGTGCCCCCATGAACTCCACCTGCTGGACCCGACGGGACCAGGATATGACTCTCCATTCTGTCCCAGCCCACTAGGCAGCTGAGGAGGGCTGGGACAGCTCCCAACAGCAATAAGATGGCTGGTGGCCAAGAAGGTGTGGTGAAGGCAGTGCCACTGACTGTCCATTCCCATGGCACCACCGGGCAGGTATATTGCCATGGGGGGGTCGGTGTCGTGGGTGGGGGGCCACCAGACATTACGGATGTGGCAGGGTACCGGGTGGGGGGTCTTGCTTGTGGTACGGGATGCCTGTGAGTGGGGGGGACACCAAGTGCTGGCTGGCCACTGTGGTATGGGCGCGTGGGTCCGGGTGCCTGTAGCGGGCATTCACTACCCAGGACCCACACCATGCTGCATGAGGGATCCACTTTAAGACCCAGCATGGGTATCCCATTGGATGCCCACCAGGGACCATGACTCTGCCCCTGGCCACCCCAAAGTCCAGCATACTAGGGGGCAGGCCGCGGACAGCTGGTGGCTGGTAGTGAATATCGGCTGGTGCGCAACTGTCCACAGGTGTGGTGTTGCGTGGGTGGGTTACACACTTTTGGTGCATAACCTACATCCAGTGGTGCATAGGGGCCATTGTGTGTAAACCCTTTTGATGGGGTTTAATCTGATGCCCCACAGCATTTGGAAAAAAAGGCTATGCAGCCAGGTTTCAAAATTAATAGGTAAAGGGAACATCATACCCACATATAAATGGCTAAGGATTAAACATTTTTTTATAATCTGAACCCTTTTAAGCTTGGAGAGTTACCAGCTTTTCCAGTGGGCTGCTTTAGTTTCACAAGAAGGTAAGATTCTTCCCCAGTTGTCCCATGCATTATCTGGACAACCAAAATATATATCTAAAATATGAATAGGTTCTGAGTAAATTTTTATCCCAGCTACTGTTAAATCTGGGGGAGTTGAAGTCCAAAGAAGAAGTCCTTTACTTTTAGTTTTATTTATACAAGCTCCAGACACCTGAGAATATGACTGAATATCCCCCAAAGCCGCTGTTAGATTTTGGTCAGTGCTAAGAAGCAGACACAGATCATCTGCATAGGCTAACATTTTTACCTCATCACGGGGATGTCACCCTGTTAACCCATGTATCCATGGATCAAAGGATAATTTCTGAAGTAGGGGATTTACGGCAAATATATATAGAAGGGGCTAAGGGGACACCCCTGCCTAACTCCTTTTTCAATGGCTAATTCTGAACCATATTGTTCTGTTATTACGGGAGTTAAAGAAGCAGTAGAATATAACAATTGTCGTCATGCAGTGAACTTTTCCGGTATCTCATAATGTTTCAAACAGCAAACAAAAAAGAATGGCTGACTCAATCAAAGGCTTTACTTTGATCTAGAAAAAAATATAGCCTGTTTTTTGATGAGTCTCGTAGTAATCACAAATTTCTCTAATGATAAATAGGGTATGTTCAGATAATCCTGAAGGAGAGGCTGGTGTTCTTCTAGAGACCAGTGGGCTGCAGGACGTTAGGTAGCATGGGTTTGTCATGGGCACATCCTGTCAGACCAACCTGGTGGATTACTATGACTGGGTAACTAGACAGTTGGACAAGGGCCATGCAGCAGAAGTCCTGTTTCTGGATTTCATTAAGGCATTCGACTCGGTGCTGCATGGGAGGCTGGGTAGTAAGCTGGCAGGTACAGATGCAGGGGTGAAAATGGTGGGATGGGTAGTAAACTGGTTACAGGGAAGGCAGCAGAGGGTAGTGGTGGGTGGGGAGTTCTCATCTCTGAGGGCAGTGACAAGCGGAGTACCACAGGGCTCAGTGCTGGGGCCGGTGTTGTTTATATCGGACATCTCAATGGGCATCAAGAGCAAGATCAGCTTGTTCGCTGATGACTCCAAGATGGGAGCTTTAGTGGATGACCTAGGATGGTGGCATGGGTTACAGGATGATCTGTCAAAATTGGAGACCTGGTCACACACCTGGCAGTTGGGGTTCAATGCCAAAAAGTGCAAGGTGCTACATTTTGGGACAAAAAAAAAACAAAAAGGAGCTACCAGCTGGTAGGGGGGTTCAGTTAGTCATGACATAGGACTAGAAAGATCTGGGGGTGATTATAACGGGCTCAATGAACAACTCAGCACAATGCAGGAAGGCAGCTGCAAAGGCCAACAAAATGCTGGGTTGTATTGCTAGGGTATATCTTCAAGGAGAGGGGAGGTGATCCTGCCATTGTATAGGTCACTGGTTAGGCCACATCTGGAGTACTGTATGCAGTACTGGCACCCACACCTGAAGAGGAACATTAAGTTACTGGAGGGGGTGCAGCACAGGGCAACAAAGATGATCTAGGGACTAGGGGACATACCCTACGTGAGACGACTAAGGGAGTTGAACATGTACTCACTGGAGGAGAGGAGAGATGGGGGGATATGATTGAAACCTTCAAGTACATGAAGAGAATAAACAAGACAGGCACAGAGGGACTATTCAAGTCAAGGGGGTTGGGGCACTTGAGGTCACAATGTCAGATTGGAGGGGGAAGGTTCAAGAGGGAAATGAGAAGTCACTTTTTTATGGAGAGAGTGGTGTCTGGGTGGAACATGTTGCCTGCAGAAGTGGTATCCTGTAGAACAGTGGACTGCTTCAAAGGGGATGGGATAGGGTAAGAGGGAGGGGCAGGGAAGGGGAGGGAGGGGCAGCTGCAGTATAAGAGTTGCTAGCTGCACACTCGAGCAGACTCGATAGACCATAAGGTCTTTGTCTGCTGGCAAATTCATATGTTCGGATGCTGAATTTTGCGATCTGGCAATCTGCAGGATTGGTAGGGATGAATAATAGTAGCAGCAATATGTCTAAGTCTTAAATTCAGAATGTGTGAGAGTATTTTAAAATCTGAATTTAGCAGGGTAATAGGCCTCCAGTTCATTAAAAATGTTCTGTCTAGCTAGCCCGGTGACATAGAGGGTTGAGGCGTGGGCGCCTTACCTGGACCCACGCCGGCTACTCTGGTCCAGGAATGGACTTGGGACGCCAGGGGCTGGCAGGGGTGGGAGTGGATTGAGCATCTGTAGGGACTGCTCTTCTCTCCTGGGGGTGGGTTAGGGAGTTGTTGGTTTGCAGCGACCTCTGGTGGAGACCAGGAGCACTGCACGACGATGAAGGAGGGACGTACACAGAAAAGGTGAAAATGCTCGATGTCACGCTGGATGATGGCTGCCTGGCTCTCCAAGCCCATCAACACCTCCTAAGCCTTCCACCTCAGCAGCACCTCCCCAGGCCAAGATGTTGTGCTGGTCTGCAGCCCCCTGGCTGGTGCTTTCCCCTTGGAGGAGGGGGACCCATCTGGTGAAGGGTTACACCGGGTTACCCGGGGAGATGGCTGTCATTTGAGAGCGGAGGCTCGGGGAACAGGATGGATCGGTAGAAGCATTGGCTCGCCTGAAGGAGAGGCTGGCGTGGATGCAAGCTGGGGAGAAAAGAAATAACACAAAATAAAAAATGTTCTGTCTCCTGATTTATGTAAGAATATGACAATGCCTTTAGTAAAGATTTTTGAGACCTGTCCCTGGGGGAAAAAATATTCATAAACTTTTTGTAAGTGCTTGCCTATAATTTCTTTGAAGGTTTTATAAAATTCATAAGGGATACCATCCATTCCTGGGTCACCCCTAGCTTAAGTGATCCAAGAACTTGAAGTATTTCTTGTTCAGATATGGGCTTAGTTAATTCTTGTAAACTGGAAGAACAGGAAGATCTAGGTAGAGAAGACAAAAAATCTAAAAATTTCTTGATCAGTAGGAGGAGTAGGGTCTCTACATAACAATAGATGTTTATGGACCAAATCTTTTAACTTTTCTGGATCACCGGTTAGAATGCCTCGGTCATTCTGCAATTCTGAAAAAGATGAAGTATGCCTCCTATTTTTGCATATCTCATAAGGATCCCCTATTGGGGATTTTTGGGTGCCATAGGAAAGTTCCACCCTCACTGTGCTTGCTCCATCATACTGCCATTTAGCCATTTCTTCCTTTATCTGGGTAATGTGACTAGAAACATCATTTCTGGTGGAAGGAACTTCAGACATAAGTTGCTGAAGCTGGGTTTTCAATGTTAAGTATCTAAAAAGCTTGTTTCTGACCTATTTTTTCCCATAGGATTGGAACTTTAGTAGAAGCCCACCAGTCTTCGATATCCTCATAAAGGTCAAAGACCGAAGCTCTGGCTGTTGCTAGTTGCTCAATTTCTGTACGAACATAACTATTCTATAAAACTGAATTATTCAGTTTCTACCATAAGCTCTTTTGTGGCATATTTGGGTTATTCTGGGTAAAACCCATTATTAAATTATGATCCGAGAATTCAATGGGTAATACTTCCATATCACTAATATATTTATTCTTGAAGATAAAAAATAACCAATATATGTAGTCAGAGTCCCCCTCCTATAGGAATATTTGGGTCTTTTTGTTTGATAAGTAGCACAGTTTTGTAAGTCTGCTATTTGTATACATTTATGTAGAGCTATAGAATCACAGTAAATCTTTTTCCCCAAAGAATGACTAGTAGATTGGTTTAAAGTACAATTAAAATTGTTACCAATATATATTGTTCTTGCTGTGGCTAGGTATGCCTGTATGGAATCAAAAAGCTGTACTCTATCTGCCTTTGACTGAGGACAATACACATCTGACAAATTCTTGGTTCCAAGTGCCATCAAGAATTATTACACAACCAGGAATCAGGTCAATCTACTTAGTAAGCCTAAAGGAGTTCCCAGAAAACAGTATTCCCACCCCATCCGCTTTTTAGGTTCAAAGAACCAATAGGAAGAACTCTAATACCACTCAGATTTAAACAGCCTGAGTTGGGTCAAAGAGGATATCCATGACTGCTGCAAAAAAATAAAGTTTAAGTATAAGTCTTGTAACAACTGAAACACACCATGTCTCTTAGAAATTCAACCTAAGCTACAGACATTCAGTGATGCAAATCATGACATTTATCCTGGCAAAAAAGCTAGTGTCTGTTAACTTTTCTTTTTCCATTTATTTTTCTTCCCATTCTATTTGGGGTTATCTACCTGAGCTTTTCCTTAAAAAGAAGAGCAGTTGTCCGACCCCCACTCCTCCATCTCAGAGTCCCCCCAGTTTGCAGTAGACATGGCAGAAAAAGGGTTGTCCTGTTCTAAGTCTTGTGACTAAGAACCAGATGACTGTTTATTGATTCTGGAAGATCTTCTCCTTGTTCAGGGCAGGACCCATGGCTGTGGAGGGGGCATGCTAGATTGCTCATCCATGATTTCCTCTCTCACTTCCTCAGTATAGCATACTGGCTGTAGAATGGTAGGTATGGGTTGTGGTCCTTTATTGTCCTGTTCTTTGGAACAGTAGATGCAGGGAGGGGGTTCTGGGTTTAGGTTCATCAGAGGATCCTGGAGAGGTAGGTGTTGGTGCTTTGGGAATATCCTCCTCCTGGGGTTCCACATTTGCTTGGTCCTTTCAAACGGGTTCATCTGGATTTGTAGGATTCTGTTTATTCTTTTTGAAGCCCAAGGAAATTCTTAATAAATATGTCCATATCCATCGCATAAGTTGCACCTTGAAAAATTTGCACACTGTACACTTACTGTATGTGCCTCACTTCACCAAAAATAGTGCATCTAGGCTTATCACAGACACTGGAGAGATGTGTTCAGTCTCCACATTTCTAACATCCTCGTTGTCTCGGATAGAAGCAAACACCACGATCCCATCCCAAAAGAAAACTGGCAAGTGTACAATTCCCTCCTCTGTGCTGAGAAGTCTAACTTTAAATTTCCAGTTGCTGGTCCAA
This sequence comes from Neoceratodus forsteri, assembly GCA_016271365.2. Classification (NCBI taxonomy): domain Eukaryota; kingdom Metazoa; phylum Chordata; order Ceratodontiformes; family Ceratodontidae; genus Neoceratodus; species Neoceratodus forsteri. The sequence goes on from JADMNL010000029.1 coordinate 135,191,402, forward strand.
AATTGCTCAATGTCCAGTACTGGTTCAGGAGCACTCAGTACTTTATAGCACTGCTGGAGACAGAGACTCATATCTTCTACTGGTACTCCCTGATTCCTGAACTTGATACTGACATACTTAATAAGTGGCTTGGTTAAGGGGATTACTAAGAAAGGCAACCATAAAGGAGAGAATTTCACGTGGTTATATCGTAGTCAGAACCTTTCCAGGGTCTGGGGGTTTTGAAAACTCATGTCAAGATTGTCTTCCCCCAGACACATGAATAAAAGCAAAAACGGCTGGGGTGAATCTGAGAGAGTCTTTCAAGAGGGATTTGCCCACAAAATGTTTATCCAGCCTGGTCTCTAGACTCCCTTTATATCAGCATACAGATGGAATGTCACCATCTCAACCATCACGGCTATATTGCTGCAGGCAAAATGTGTTTTGGAAGTCAGGTTGCTGGTCAAACAGTTGTGGAATAAATGTCCCTGCCATGACCAAAGACTGCTGACCACCTGACAGACCACAGTGCGACATTTCAACAGCCAACGTCCCACAGAGCTCCGCTTGCAACATTTTCATTATTTTTGTAAGCTTCTTAAGCTCCTTAAGACTCTTGTGCATTCTAATACTTAAATATAGTACTCACCTAAATTCTGAGGATGCAAAAAATAAAATGTGTAATCAATGGTGTTTCTGGTCACATGGTGTCTTTTACTATTTATATACTAATGCTTGTCATGTGTGCTGTAACATGCACATTTTATTCTTCTATTTATTTGTGTTTTTGAATTCATAACAAAGTGATTACTTTGGAACCGATATTTTCAATTTTCTTGGAATTTGAGTTTCATGGGTGGGGTGATACCACTTTAAGGATTCATGCAAGGAGGGGGAAGCTTAATACAGTTGCACTGCAAATGGAATACAAACATCCATACATGTTGCTTTTATTTCAATTTGTGAGGCAAAGCATGGACAGAATGAGTTTAGATTTTTTTTTTTAACAGGGAGCGGAATACAGTTAAACAGCATTTTGTCTGGGTTTCAATTTTTGCAGCGACTATTTGTCCACAATTTTTGCTGCTTGTCAACATTCTCAGTAGCTATTATTCATCTGAGTGACTTTTTCACCACAACCTTTTCACCATGACGAATCGTCTGGGGACAAAACATCCGTACACACTTTATATCGGATCCTAACAGCATTGCACCGTGATGCAAAGTCAATTTTGTTGGCAAATAACTCAGACAACAAAGGCCTTTGGTCTGAAGGGGGATTGTTCTTGATTTGAAAAGTCTGTGTCAGGAGGCAATGGTTGGTCATTTTGAACCATAGGACTAGTAGCAGCTTTATTCTGCACATCACTTCCAGTATGTAATAATACATTTGTTTGAGAGACTGGAGTCTGAACTATATCTCATTTCAGGCATTGACATGGTAACCGGTTGAGAAATGTTTATACCTCTTTCCTGACTTGCCATTACAACTGGTACTGTAGTAATATTTTGAGCGTTAATAGAAGCATGTACTTGTATGTTTGGTGGGTGCAAGACAGGAACAGTCGAGGCTGAAGAGTTTATGTCGGGCATCCATTCTGGGTTGGGAAGCCATTTACCATCAGTCAGCTGCATCCGGCCTGCTGCACTCAGAGCTACCTCTGGAGACCAAGGTTGTTCAGTAGGTGGCTCAGAATGTAGTCCAAATGCTGTTTTGATTGCAGCCAATACTGTCACTGGGGCAGCCGGCAACTGAAAAACAGCTGAGCCAGAACCATCCTCTTCCACTGAATCTTCACTAGAAAGGTTTGGTACATCATGTAAATGTTGTTTAGACAGCAGGAGTGCAGCTTGTTTATTTTTTAAATCTGCTTTGTGTTTCTTGTAAATTTTCTTGTCTTCTGCCAACATTTGAAGGATTTTCAATTTCTTCTCAGCAAGTTCCTTATCCAGCATATCTTCGTCCTGGTCGTCAGTCGAAAGTTCACTGCAAGCATTCTCTTTATCATCCATATCTTTTTCAGACTTTTCTGGTGTAGCAATAGCATGCTCAGTCTGGCAAAAATCCATAGAACCCTCCTCCTTTGCTGTTCTAGCTGGGTAGGAGGAATGCTCCCCAGCCTGCTGCAAGCCAGCACGTCCTGCAGCCTCACAGTCTGCCATTACTATGGACAGCAGCTCCCCCATCCAAGAGTAGGGAATTTCCCCCAGTCACAAGAGATGGGGATTTCCCCCAGTCACAAGAGATGGGGATTTTCCTCAGTCACAAGAGTAGGGGATTTCCCCCAGTCACAAGAGTAGGGGATTTTCCCCAGTCACAAGAGTAAGGGATTTACCCTCATCACAAGAGTAGGGGATTTTCCCCAGTCACAAGAGTAGGGGATTTCCCCCAGTCACAAGAGTAGGGGATTTTCCCCAGTCACAAGAGTAGGGGAATATTTTATTGAATACACATCCTTAAAATCGTAAATAGCAATAAAGAAAAAGGAAATGATACAAGAGTTAATCAGAGGGGAAAAGGGATAAACAACATGAACATCAAAACATTAGTACAATAGAAGAACCCACTGCCACTTATTACAATAATAACAACTCGATTCTGAAGAAACTATAAATAAAGTAACCTCAAAATACTACTTCACATAATCTATTTAAACTTTACAAAGAAAGAGAACCCATTCCACCATTTCATAACTTTGTCTAATGGATGGAAATTGATATATTTTTTCATAAACCCTGCCTAGGGCTTGCTTGCATAGTATAGCGAAAGTTTCATAGTGCACACTACGTTGTTGAAAGACCCGCTGACATCGGGTCTGCCATAAATAACATTTTAAACAACATAAGTCTACTACAAGAGTTCCTGCATGGTATTTCTTTAATGCTTTAGGGAACATTCCTAATATCAAGAGGTCATATGTCATGTTTGTTAGCCATGGCAGCTTCCATTTCTGTGCTACATACGCTCATAGAGGCTTTTACGTAGGAACATTCCAAGAAGAAATGGTCCGATGATTCCTGTATGGCATGACATGAGGCATAGGGACAATACCTTTCCTGAACTGCTTTGTGTTTTAGATTCCCTCGAAGATTTGACCTACCATATACTGAGAGCCACAGGATCTCCCATATATGGAAGGGGATCCTTTTGTTATTCAGTTGTGAGAGTACTCATTTGTTATGGAGAGGGGGCATTTCTTGAACTCAGGTTCTAAAGGGTTAGATACAGAAATTGTCAAATTATACAGCTGGGCCCCTGAGGACTGTAAAATTTGTTGTTTTGTGATTCCCCATTTGTATAGACACTGAGCTATGGGTTTCAGGAAGTCCGGTAGTTTGAGACGGGGAGTTACTTTCAGAGGGGTCTCGGTCCAAACCTGTAAGTTTTCAGCTACGATCCCTTGAATCCCTAGGTGTGCAGGGGAGTTAGAAGGTTGCAACACTCCTTTAATATTCTGGGAAATAAATAGGGAATAAAAAAATGGGATGGGGTCGCAATCATACCTAAACCCCATTTTTAGGGGGGGAAGATATGTGAAGGCCCTCTTGATGGGATTAAGGTGGCTTCCCCAAAGCATCTGGAAGAAGACACTGTACAGTCTTGTTTGTATTTTATAAGGAGGAGGAAAAATCATTGCAATGTAGAGAAGGCCTGGAATTAAGAATTTTTTTTTATTTTTTTTTGTATTATCTTTTTTCCCCCTTACTCACTGGGACCTGCTCCTCCTTCAGGCCACCTAGTACCACCAGCGATCCCCCTTGCAACTCCCCCCCAGAGCTTCCTACCTCATATTGCAGCCTCCCTTTGGTTAGCCCAGAGTATCCCTTCGTCGGGTGGGTCCCCCTCCTCCGAGGGGGACAGCACCGGCTGGGGCAGGCCAGCGCACTATTACTCTCTTGCCTGGGGCACTGCTGAGGTGGACGTTGGTCTGCTGGAGTGCTTGATGGCATCATCGGGTTCGACTGCCGTCATTCGGCCAATCCCAATGCAGTTTCTGCTTTTCTGGTGTTTCGCATTAATGTCCCTCTGCAGTGCTCGGTCCGCGGAGCCACTGCAGGCGAACTGTCTACTAACCCACCCGCGGGAGGGAGAGCAGCCCAACAGATGCTCAATTCTCTCCTTCCCTGTTGACCCCTGGCATCCCTGGTCCGCTCCTCGAACCTGTCGTGGCGTGAGTTTGAGGACGCCAGCGCCTCAGCCCCACGCCCCCGGGCCAGCTTAATAATTGTTTTATGACCTGTATAGTCTTTAGTTTGGATATACTCCAACCTTTCCACCTTGCTACTTTTGCTTCTGTTGAATTTAGGGCTAAGTCCTAATTCTGGGAGGCATGTTCAGAGACCCAAAAAGGGTACTTAACATTTTTACTGGGTCCGGAGTCATCTGTATTCCTGAAATTGTTACTGGGGGGAGGGGAGTTCTCCCTAATAATAATCCCTAGCACTTCTCCAAGTTTAAACTGATGTTAGAGACTCTGGAGTATAAATTTAATTCTTGGGAGAATATGGATAACTGTTTGCGGTTCTCAAAAAATAAGCAGATGTCATCTACATATGCCTGCACTTTAAAGGGGGGAATCCATTAGGTCTGGGGATGCCGTCCCATGGGGAATTATAAATAAGTTTTCTCACTGGGGGACTAAGGTACAAATGTATAGCAAAGGGCTCAGCAGGCACCCTTGGCGTACTCTTGTTGAAATCTGAAAGCTTTTTGTTACCTGTCCTTTTATAATAGGAGACACGGAAGCGGATGAATATGGGAGTTTTATCCAGAGTATAAACTGAGAGGAGATGCCATAGCATTCTAGTGTGGCAAATAGAAACAGGTGGTAAACCATATCAAATGCTTTACTCTGGTCTGTTATTATGCTACCCTTCTGACTATTGGACAGTAGGGAGTCTATCGTATCTCTAATAATCATTAGTGGGTGTTGAATTTTCCTGTTGGGGAGTCTGCAGAATTGGGAAGGGTGAATTAAAGATTGTGACACCTTCCGTAATCTTCTATTTAATATTTGGGATGAAATTTTAAAATCCGAGTTAAGGATTGTCATGGGACGCCAGTTTTGAATTTGTGATCTTTCGCCAGTTTTGAATATAAAAACTATTAGCCCAGCTGTGAAATAAGACAGGACATATTTGTGTATTAAAAAAATAAGAAAACACTTCACCTAAGCATGCAGCTAATTATGTAGGGAAGGTTTTGTAAAATTCATATGGAAGGCCGTCTAAGCAAGGGGACGTTCCTGATTTTAAGTGAGTAATGACTTCTATTTCCTTTGACAAGATTGTGCTGGCCAAATTGTTTATACCTCAAGGGGGGGGTCAGGGTGCTCAGGACCCTCTAGATATGAATTTATATCTGATTCTTGGGGGGTCACCCATTTCATGTGATTGTAGGAAATCTGAGATGATTTTAGCTATATCAGAAGAGGATTCTACTAGGTTATCTGCACTGTCATATAATTTTTCTAAGATTGTAGCTTGTTTTCTTGATTTATGTGCTTCATAAGGGTCCCCTATTGGTGTTTTTTGAGTTCTGTACTGGAGTACGGCTCTGACTGTTTTTGCTCAGTCGTACTGGAATGTTTTCATTTGGGATTTTAGGTGTTCTATTTGGGAGGTATAGTCCTTTCTGGACTACGAGGCTAAGGAAATTACATACTAAAGTTGATTCCGCAGCTGAAGGTACTTAAAAAAATTGAGTTTCCTCTTCTTTTCCCAACTGACTGGAGCCAGCGAGCTATGTCTTGCTTAGTGTCTGCCCACCAGTCACTGGTGCTATTAGAGATCACAAACTGAAGTTCTAGCCCATAGAAGATTTGAAATACCTTTTTTAACTTTAGGGTCTGATAGAAAAGAAGTGTTCAACCTCCATCAGTCCTGTTTCTTTTCCAGGAGGGGGTGATCTTGAAGGGTTAATTTTAACAGAAGGTGGTCTGAGAATTCTAAGGGAAAGATTTCTAGATCGAGGGGGTATTTTTAGAGGTGAAAAAATGATCTGTGGTCAAGGAATATTTCCCTCTGGTGTAGGTGAATTTTGGCCCAGTCTTCTGAAACTGGGCACAGTTTGTGACATCAGCTGTAGCTATACAGTTCCTTAAAGAATTAGAATCACAATAGTTATTTTTCCCAACTGTTTTTGTGGCTCTGGGAAGTTTGGAATTTAAGTCACCCCCCAGAAATATACATCGGGGGGTCACAAGAAAGGGTTGAAGAGATGAAAAGAGGGTGACCCTTTCAGCTTTCAATTGGAGCCCATAAAAAAATCTACAAGAGGAGTGGTGCCAAATACTGTCCAAAATTAATAACCTACCTGGGACTAAGTCAACTAGTTTTGTAAGTGTAAAGGAGAAGGAGAAGGAGTTAAAGAGAATACCCACACCGTCTGCTCTATCCATCCCAAAGGACCAAAAGGAAGGTCCCCAGCACCATCAGGCTTGATATAAGTGGGCCTGGTTACTTGATGACATCCGTGTTTCTTGCAGTAGGGATACATCAATGCGAGAGTCATGTAAATACTGAAAAACATACTTCTCTTTTTATGGTTTACTAGACTACAGATGTTTACAGTAGCTAGACAATGCTTCCCCATAAAGTTAAGTTCTTACCTGGTTAAGGACCTTTTTTCCTCTTTTTCTTCCTCCCTTTGTACTCAAGCATGCCATTGTTAGTTGACATGGCATCTTGGTTTTGTGAATTTATGTCAGAATCCCCTATCTCCATTTCAGACTCCCCCCAAGTGGTAGAGGCTAAGAATGAGAAGGGATTGTCTAAGTCAATCTCGGGTGGTTCAGGGGAAGGGGGAGGATTCCCTGAAGACCTTCTCCTAGGCAAAGGAGCAGGACTCTGAGTTGGTAAGGTGGGGAGTATAGTGGGGTGGGACTGGAAGGCATGGGGGGTGTGCCATATTATCCAGTGGATCTTGATAGCACACCGGAAGGGCGGTGAATACAGAGGAGGGAAAGAAAACATTGTTTAACCAGGTGTAGCACATTAAGCTGAAGCTTGTTTCCAGATGTGACCTGGGAGCATAAGGAAGTTAAGTGACTTGCTCAGGATCACACAGTCTGTACCTAGGCAGCTGTGGAATTCAATCCCAGGTCTCCAGATCTGCAGCTCAGAACCTTAACCCACCATGCTATACTGCCTCCTCAAGGAGCACTGTACTGCACTATCTGGGTCTGCTGTTGAGACATTAATGGAGATCTTTAGAAGGCCTACCAGGGGGGAGGTTGCTCTCTCAGAGCTGGGTGTTCTGCTGCTTCTTGGGCTTTTTGGATCAGGAAGTCTGGGCTTAGGGGAGAAGATTTGTTCCTAGCAGCCCATGGGCATTCAGTAAATATATGTCTGTTCTCCTTATACAAGTCACACTTTGTGTGGTTAGCACACTGGAAGCTAATATGGCCCAACTCCCCCACAGTTGGTACATCGAGGCTTGTCACATACAAGGGACAGGTGGGTACAAGACCCACACTTGTAACACGTCTGGGTCTGACCCACATAAAAACAAACACCTCAGTCCCTACCCAGCATAAAGGAGTTTGGGATATATTGGATGCTCTCATCAGACTGTCTTAGTTTCACTTTAAATTTCCAGCTTCCTGTCCAAAACATTTCTAGATCAAGCACAGGTTCAGGAGCACTTGGGACATCATATTTCAGGTTTAACCAATATACTATGTTGTCAATATGGACACCCTCATTCCTGAACATTATAGTCATGTATTTAATGAATGGTTTTGTCAATGGTATCACCACAAAGGGGGGAGGGGCAGAGAAGAGAGAATTTCATCTTGTTGTACCATTGCCAAAATAGTTCAAGAGCATTTGAACTACTAAAACTGACATCGTAGTTGCCTTTGCCTGCTGTATTTATGAAGGCAAAGATCTCCTTGGGAGAGAAGCAGAGGGAGTCCTTAAGTAGGTTTTTCCCAACAAAGTATCTATTGGGTCTTTTCTCCATGCCACCTTTATATCTAATATGGACCACGTTTCTTCTAGGGGCAGCATCTTGTTTTGTTTTTGAAACAGTTCTGACAGTAGTGGCCTTTGAGGAGGGTCCGGTATATTGTCCTGTTGCTGAGCTTCAGATACTTGGGGGTGGGGTAAGGCCCTGCATTGTCCATTTGAAGAAGGGGGATTGCGATGTCTCTCATCCCTTTATTAAGAGGAGGATTTTTCACTTGTTTTACAGGTTTAAGTTGGCTTGAGGTTATATCCTGAGGACAGTCTGGCTGATTTGTTGCAGGTACCCGAAGAGCTTCAGCTGGGCACCATTCTGGAGATGTTTGGAAAAAGATGGCAGCCTGTGACCGGCCAGGGTCTGGGAGCCACTTGCCATATGGCAATCTTTTCCATCCTGATTCAGAAAGAGCCTTTTTGGGGGACCAATGCTCAAAAGGATCTTGAGAGGAAGGATTCAAGGAAAAAACAGGTTGTTTTGTATTAGAATATTAAAATAAAGCCAGCATTCAACAGGTCAGTGGAAAATAGTTTTACTGTGCTTTGAAAAATTTCTTCATAATCATGGTACAATCAAAAAAACTGTAGTACCTTACAATGCACAGATTAAAGTATAAAACAGGTCCAGCACACGTCTGACCAGCCCAGCGCTTCGAGGTAGCAATACCTCTTCCTCAGGGGTGTGGCTCATAATCTAATTTCACCCTATATATAGTACATAACCCAAGTGTAGTTAATTAGTTCAACATCAGTGTCAATCAGTAATTACCCAATAAAATAAGAAAACACATAACATAAATTGCACACTCCCTTGTTTCACTAAAACCAGGCACCTATCCCACTCTTTATTCAAAGGATAATGTCCTAGTTCTGAGGACGTGACTGGGTCAGACACAATGGAGTGTGCAAGAATAGTACGTTACTCATTTTAATAAATATAAATATTGTATGTCAAATTACTTTATTTAATTCATTTCATCAAGCATTCATTTTCTTTTTATAATAGTTTCAAAATACCAAACAAATTAGCTAATATCTCTTATATCCTGAATGAGTTTCCCAATTTATTTAATTTTTAATAATGACATCATACAATAATCATATTCAATCTCCACATACCAATCAAATAACTTGATGTTATATAGTCACACCAATTCTTATGTATGTGATAAATAATAAATAAGGTGTAAGTGAAAAAGTTCTCCATGGAAAACTTCTAATAACCTAGAGATTATTTGGATATAAAATAGCCAAACAATCATTATTATTTGTTACAAATAACTTTGATGCAGCTACTCAAATCATGTGAAAAGTGGAAAGAACAACTAAGAGTTTAGTTATATATAGTGATCAATTCATGATATTTAACATACCAATGTACAAGATTCCAAAATTCTGTACACCGCCTAACAGACCTTTAATTAGATCCATTTTTTAATAATATTCCTAAAAATCCTAAGGTTTGATTAAGATTGTGTTTTCTTATTTCATTGGGAAATTAATGATCGACACGGATGTTGAACTAATTAACTACACTTGGGTTGTTTACTACATATAGGGTGAAATTAGATTGTAAGCCACGTCGCTGAGGAAGAGGTATTGCTACCTTGAAGCACCAGGCTCGTTAGATGTGTGCTGGACCTGTTTTATACTTTAATCTGTGCACTGTAAGGTACTACAGTTTTTTGATTATACCATGATTATGAAGAAATCCTTCAAAGCACAGTAAAACTATTTTCCACTGACCTGATGAGTGCTGGCTTTATTTTAATATTAGTATCTGTTTTTTTGCCTACACCAGGTCTTTACTGTGAGCGCTGCTATTGTTCTGAAGAAGCTATTGCTTTGTATTAGAGACTGTGGGCTCTGTGGTTTTGAAAACTGGGGTCCCTGTAGGTTCCTCTAATGTATCGTCGTTTGTAATGGGTAAGTCGTTTGGAATGTTCCTTTTGGATATAGTAAAAGCAGCTCCCTCTTATTTTTGTTGTGCCCTTTGTTGGTTTGTTTATCTCTTGCAGAAAAGGAAAAAAAACAGTTGCACCATCCTGGTTAGCAGAATCAGTTTGAAAAATAATTTTCTCGGGAGGCATATTTTCTTTCAGGCTATCTGAGATCAGGTTGGACCTAGAATACAAAGCAGGCCAATTTCAACCAGTGTCCACTGTTTCAATGTCAGTGTTATAACTCCCTGTAACCTTTCCCTCTGGCTCTAGGCACACATCAAGGTTTGCATTTCTACTGCCAGCCATATTACTGAAAGGTGAAGAAACTGTTACCTGGAGTTGAAGAAGTTTGTCGGACGCTGGGGTGGTGGCTCCCTTTGATGTAGGTGCATCATCAGAGTGGTGAGGCATTCTGATAGCTAGCCCATTTTTTTTTAACAACCGGTTGGAGTTTAGCAAATTCTGCAGAAAGCTGTTGTTTGCAGTACAAGTGCTGCTGTTCCTCTGCTTCGAGCACTTTTAATGTCTCACCATGTAGATCCACAAGTCAATCCATGCAGGTTATCATAATTTCTGTAGAAGTATTCTGGGGTTTGGGTGTTGCATTCATTGCAGAACTGGTGCCAATCTCCGATAGGTCTTCAATTGATACAAACAGCTAATTTCCCACATCCTTTTCTGGTACATCAAAACTTTTTCCCCCCCGAGATCTCGGTGGCCTCTTGAGTTATAGGAGCAGTGGAGGAGGCCTGCTCCTCTGTCCCAGAGATATGCATCTCCTGTGGAGGCTCCATTGAAATGGCTATTCTGGCAGAATGGCCTGAGGTCCCCCTACAGGTGAGTAGAGGTATTTCCCCAGTGTTCTGTCCAGACCTGCCGCATTTACTAAAAATGCCACCAACAGCTTAATCTGGTTCAGTGCCAGTTGACATCCACCTGTATCCCCCCCCCAGAATGAGGCTGAAAATAGGCAGAATTGTCTAGTTCTCCTTTCCTGGATAACAAAGACTATATATATATATATATATATATATATATAATTTGTGCTACCATAGTTAGGGTTGAGTAGCACTTTTAAGGTTAAGGAGTGAAACTTTGCACCTTAATAACTTTGCCACTGTTCAACAGATTTGTCTGAAATTTGGTATGCATGATTGGGCGTGATAGATCTTGGAATCTGCCAACTTTTGTACTGGTCGGATATGCAGCTGAAGAGTCATTAAGCGACAACCGAGTGCGCAATTTTTTTTTTTTTGCAAATTCCTTGCTGACATCTACAGGTCGCACGGTTTGCACGACCAGTCTTAAAACTTCAGGGAACATGTGGCTGGGGTCCCCGATGTGTCTTTTGAAGATTACATGAAAAAATATTGAACTGTTCAAAAGTTATTCAAAAAACAAATTCCCATTATAAGTCAATGGGAAAAGTTAACAAAAACTACGAAAGTGTCGCAAATGCACTTTTTAGTGTCGCAGATGGCCCTAGTAGTGTCGCAAATCTGCCATTTTGTTTTCAGTTACTGATCAGAAAAATGCTTGGCGTTTAAAATTGGGACCTTCTAGGGACACAGTTATTTCTGTGTTCACCTAGTCGGACCCTGAGGATGCTAGCCATGTCTTTATTTTGGGGTTAAACACCCCAGAAATATGTTTTTCAAATTTCTGGAAACAGTAGTGTCACACCTGCGACACTTTCACACATTTTTGTGAAAAGTGTCGCAAACTGCGACACTACTTTTCCAGGCTATGGCCAAAATGACAGGAATTCTTTGCCACCCTGCTGCAAAAGAATGGTTTGGTCTTTTGGGCTCATATTTGGAGGGAAGGCAGCCAAGATCTCACAGATGTGCCTTTTGGTGGATTGTTGACAAAGTATTGGATGTCTGCAAAGTTACGGTACTCTAAAGTTGAAATTTTTTCCCATAGACTAACATGGTGGCATACTCCGTGCCTTTTGGGGCTCATATCTCGAAAACAGTGCGAGATATGGAATTTTCATCATGAAAACCTAGCCAGAAAACTCATGAATCATATGAAATTTAAATTTTTTTTCTGCGTTGCATGGTTCCTGAGATATAAGCAATTTAGTATTCCAACAGCTCATTTCCTGCTCTGACGCCCATTATTATGCATACACTCTGTACACACTGTGTTTCTCTATGTAGCTGTTGGGCAAAAACAGGGTGTGCGCTTCCATTACTGTAAGAGTTAGCATTTCCACTTGCACTTCTGTACCCCTTTGCGTTACTGTTACTGTGTACGTCACCGTGTGCGGTACCCTCTGCATTCTTATTTGCACTTGCGGTTGCGTTACTGTTACCATTTGCATTTCCACTACAGTTTCTGTTTGCGTATCGGTTTGCATTTCTGGCACCCCTTTTGTTTGCGTTTGCGCATCTTCGTTGCTGTTACTGTTACCATTTACGTATCCAATTGCATTACTGTGCCCGTGCGCATTACGGTTTGCGTTTCCGTATGCACTTCCATTGGCTTTTGCATTTCTGTTTCCTTTGACGTTATTGTTGCTGTTACCATTACCATTTGCTTTTACAACTGCAGTAATGTGACCGTGTACATTATGGTTTGCGTTTCCATATGTGCTTCAATTCCCATTTCCGTTTCTGTTTCCTTTGGCGTTATTGTTCATGTTAACGTTACCATTTGTGTTTACAATTACGGTACCATAAGTGTGTGCATTACAGTTGCATTTCCATGTGCACTTGCATTCACATTTCCATTTTGGTTCCCTTTGGTGTTATTTATGCTGTTAACGTTACCATTTGCATTTACAATTGTACTGTGACAGCGCGCGTTACAGTTTGCGTTTCTGTACATGCTTGCGTTCTCGTTTCCATTTCTGTTTCCTTTGGCATTATTTTTCCTGTTAACATTACCATTTGTGTTTCCAATTGTGATACTGTGACCATGCATGTTACAATTTGCGTTTCCATACGCGCTTGCGTCTCCATTTGCGTGACTGTTCGCTTTGGCGCCACTTTGTGCTTCTGTTTCTATTAACGTTTGCTTTACCATTTACATTTGTGTCAGCATGTACGTTACCATTAGTGGTTGTGTTTCCATTGCAGTTACCATTACTATGTCACAAAAAATTACGTGGTGGGAGCGGGGGCCCAAAGGGCCCTGCACTCCCACCACCACATTCCATTCACTATTTATAGTCCTCATTCTCAAAAAGATGGGAAATTAGAGTCAAAAAACTCTGTTTAATGCATCAGTTAGGGTTGTTCCACAGTGACAAAAGTGAGGAAATTCAGTGTTAGGGTTGAAAGAACCCCTTGCACCCCCCAGCCCGTCTCCCCAACTGGCAACAGGGTGTGTGTTGGGGTCATCGGTCCTAACTCTCACCCCATTCTCCTATACCTCTGCTTCTTTACACATGTGATGGGATGAGGGTTAGGGCCGACAACCCCAATGCACAACCCATTGCGGTTGTGGGGTGGGCTGGGGAGTGCAAGGGTTCTTTCAACAACATGAATTTCTCACTTTTGTCGCTGTAGAATAACACCTTACTGTTTATAGTATATTACTATATATATATATATATATATATATATATATATATAATTGCACTACCGTGCCACCATAGTTAGGGTTGAGTACTCCATTTAAGGTTAAAGTGTGAAATTTTGCACCTTAATAACTTTGCCACTGTATGACAGATTTGCCTGAAATTTGGCAGGCATGGAGCAGTACCATAGATCTTGGGATCTGCCAAGTTTTGTAACAGTTGAATATATGGTTGCAGAGCTATAAAGTGACATTCTGTGGCACATTTACGCTTTTTTGTTCATTTTTTGCTCATGCCTACAGGTCACACAGTTTGTGCAACCTGTCCAAAAATGTCAGGGAACATGCGGCCAGGGTCCCCGATGTGCCTTTTGAAGATTTTGTGAAAAAATATTAAACGGTTCAAAAGTTATTCAAAAAACAAGTGTCCCATTATAGTCAAAGGGAAAAGTTAACAAAAAGTTCGACAGTGTCACAAATGCCATTTTTAGTGTCGCAAATGACCCTTGTAGTGTTGCAAATCTGCCATTTTGTTTTCCGTTACTGATCACAGAAATGCTTGGCATTTAAAATTGGGACCCTCTAGGAACACAATTGTGTTTGTGTTTACCTAGTTGGACCCTGAGGTCTTTTTTGGGAGGTTAAACACCCCAAAAATAAGTTTTTGAATTTTTTTAAAAAGTAGTGTTGCAAAGTAGTGTCGCACCTGTGACACGTTCGTGATTTGTTTTGCAAAAGTGTCGTGATTTGCGACACTACAATGTGACACTATGGGCAAAATAACAGGAATTCTTTACCACCTTGCTGCAAAATAACAGTTTGGTCTTTTGAGCTGACATTTGGAGGAAAGACAGCCAACGTGCCACAGATGTATCTTTTTGTGGTTTGGTGGCAAAATATTGGATGGCTGCAAAATTACAGCACTCCGAAGTTAACACTTTTCCCATAGACTAACATTATGGCATCCGTTGCGCCTTTCGGGGCCCGTATCTCGGAAACGGTGCGAGATACGGACTTTTCGCCAGAAAAATGCTTTGTCCTCCCAATGGGGCTAAGAGTAAAACTAGCCAGGAAAGTCATAAATTATATGAAATTTTAATTTTTTCTCTACGTCATACGGTTCCTGAGATTAAGCAATTTTGTATCCCAAGTTCTCATTTTCTGCTCCAAGGCCCATTATTATGCATATATTCTTTGTTTTCACTGTGTTTCTCAATGCAGCTTTTGGGGAACAATAGGGTGTGTGCTTTTGCTACTGTTACAGTTAGTGTTTCCACTTGTGTTTCTGTGACTGTTTGCATTACCGTTCCCATCTACACCACCGTGTAAGTTACGCTTTGCGTTTTCATTTGCACTTGCATTTGTGTTACTGTTACCATTTGCGTTTCCATTACTGGTTTCTGTTAGCATTTCATTTTGCGTACCCGTGTGCATTACCATTTGTATTTGCATATGCGCTTCCGTTTGCATTTGTCTTTCTTTTGACGTCAACATTGGTGTTACCATTAGCATTTGTGCTTCCAATTGCGGTACCATGACCGTGCGTGTTACCATTTGCATTTCCATATGCACTTGTGTTTGCAATTCTGTTTGCATTACTGTTCACTTTGGCATTATCATTGCTGTTACTGTAACTGTTTGTGTTTCCAATTGCATTACCATTACTGTTTGCATCTTAGTCGCTGTTGGCGTTTCTGTTGGCCTTAGCGTTTATGTTTTTGGTTGCTTTTCCATTGTCACTTGCATTACTGTTTCCTTCTGTGGTGCCGTTGCCTTTACCGTTTGCATTTCTGTTAGCATTTCTGTTAGTGTTTGCATTTTTCTTACTGTTTGCGTTTCCGTGGGCGTTAGTGTTTCCGTTACTGTTTTCATTAACTTTTGCATTTCTGTTGCAATTTTTGTGTTACCATTTCTACTTTCATTAACATTTGCACTGGTGTTTCTCTTACCGTTTGTGTTATCGTTTATGTTTGCATCACCATGTGTGTTACCATTTGCGCTTGCGTTTGCGTTACCATTAGCATTACTATGTGACAACAAATGACATGGTGGTAGCGCGGTGCCCTTTGGGCCCCATGCTCCCACCACCATATTTCATTCACTATTATAGTGCTCATTCTCAAAAAGAAGGGAAATTCATGGCAAAAAAACTCCATTTAATGCATCAGTTAGGGTTCTTCCACAGTGACAAAAGTGAGGAAATTTGGTGTTAGGGTTGCCACCCCTTGCACCCCACCCCATCCCCACCAACAGGTATCAGCGTGTGTGTTGGGGTCTTTGGTCCTAACACTCACCCCATTCTCCTATACTGCACTGCCTCAGCTTGTTTACACATGGGATGGGGTGAGAGCTAGGGCCAATGACCCCAATGCACCCCGATCCTGTTGGTGGGGATGGGGTGAGGGTGAGTGCAGGGGTGGCCAGCCTAACACCGAACCTCGCTTTTGTCTGGGCTCTTGATGCATTAAATGGAGTTTTGCTAAAAATGTATATATATGTATATGATGTGTGTATCCAGGAAAGGAGGACTACGCCATTCTGCCTATTTTCAGTCTTGTCTGGGGAGGGGGGATGCAGGTGGATGCCAACTGACACTGAACCAGATTAAGCTGTTGGTGGCATTTTTAATAAATGGGGCAGATTTGGCACATATATACACATATATTGGGACACGGTCCTGCCCCTGTAGTTGGGATAGAGTAGGCACTTCAATGTTAAACTCAAAATTTTGCACTTTAATAACTTTGCAATCATTCAATGGATTTGCACAAAATTTGGTATGCACTGTCCTGCAGGATAGATCTCTTGATATTGCAAGTTATGTTCCATTTGGACATGCAGTTTCTGAGTTATGGAGAGGTGAAAAAAATGCTGTCGCTCATTGGCTTGTAGGATTTTTCTTTGAGCTTGCCTACAGCCAAGATGGTTTAGTTTTTTGGTCTGATATTTTCAGGGCAGAATGGGACTATCCCATAAATGTGTCTTTTGCTAATCTGGTGAAAAAATAATACGCAGTTTTTAAGTGATTGTAATTTAAAGCAGCAGTGCAACAAAAAAGTGATTCCAAAAAGTGCATTTTTCTGCTGTGGTTATGAAAGGATCCATGACGGGTGTTCAACAGACTTTTTGTCAAATGCCCAGACAGTGAAACCAGCAGGTTGACTGCATTTTGCAGTTGGCTGCCAGTTTCCAATGGAACAAAGTGTTTCTTAAGGGGGCTTCGATCCCCAAACCCCCCACATGGGTGGCTGCACCCCCGCACCCCCCACTTAGGATTATCAACTCCAAGTCAGAGCTGATTTGGGGGGTGCAGGACCCCTGATAGACAGTGATGGGTTCCAGCAGGTTCCCTATAGTGACGTGGCATTGTAGTCGCTGTCAAAAAGTCACTGTGGGGTGGGATTACCATTATAAAATATTTTGGCAGAACTATTGATTTGGGTTTTATGGATGCTTCCTATGCTGTGCACTGTACATTTGCATTTCTGTCTGGATTCTTACCCTTCTCAGGTCTTCAATATTATTTCTATGCAAAAATGAGGCAACCACCTTTTTTTCTTGAGAAATAATTATCTTAAAACTTTCATAAACTTCTTAAATGATAACAGAAACTGAAACTGTCACCATCAAAATAAACTGGAAAACATCTG
The DNA here is from genome assembly GCA_016271365.2 of Neoceratodus forsteri. Lineage (NCBI taxonomy): Eukaryota > Metazoa > Chordata > Ceratodontiformes > Ceratodontidae > Neoceratodus > Neoceratodus forsteri. The sequence goes on from JADMNL010000029.1 coordinate 135,208,470, forward strand.
GCATCAATTAGAAAGACAAAAAGGTGGGGTCGGATTTTAGTCCATTTTTGTTGCACTGCTGCTTTAAATATTTGAAAAAATAATTTCTGAGCATGCTCAGTAAGCACTAAAAGATAGCTGTATGAAACAAAAAAGGAATCCTGTTTTGTATGGGAAAATTCCTTTTACGTATGGTCACAATCTTGTTTTTCAGTTTTGCCTGAAAATTTCAAATGTAGATCCCCCCCAAATGATATTCTGGGGAGGAACCAACACATGTAGCTTGCTTATTGGGACCCCTTAGGTGCATTCTGCACTGTACTGCTTGAAAAATGCCATTAAAATGTGTTTTAACACTGAAATTCTTTTTTCATATCGGCATCATATGAAATAAGATCTTATTTATATTACAACTCACAAAACAAGATCTTCTTTTGTATTTGGACCCCTCGAAAATGATAAAATAAAAATAAAATATAAATATTCTGGGGAGGAACCAATACATGTAGGTTGCTTAATAGGACTCCGTAGGTGTATTCTGCACTTTACTGCTCGAAAAATGCCCTTAAAATGTGTTTTACACTGAAATTCTTTTTTCGTATCGCATCATACTAAATAAGATTTTGTTTCATTGTTAACTCATTAAACAAGGTCTTCTTTCATATGGGACACCAATGTATTTCAATAGGATTTTCAACTTTGGTGCATAACTTTGCCATTTTTGCATATGTTGACATTAAATTTTCAACATAGCCTTTTGAGGACCCCACCTATGAACAATATGACTGTTGCTACACAACTCCCACCCAAAAGGTGATTTTGCAGTTGCTTGGGAAATCCACCTTTCAGGTGGGATTTGCATAATGACAACTATATTGTTCATGAGGTGGGGTCATAAGAATGCTATGCTAAATATTTGAGGTCAAAATATGTAAAAATGGCAAAGTTATGACCATTTGTTGCAATTTTGCTACGCAGACTGGTAGCTTTAGAAATTTTTATGATTTTGACCCAAATTTTCAACAAAGACTTGTTATTACTCCACCTCATGTATGTCACAGCCATCATTTTTCAAATCCTAGTCAAAATGTGTTTTTGCACCTCTGGCATGGAATGGCGTTCTAGTTGTACGGAATTACATTTTGGTGGGGATTTGAAAATTTTCTCTACCAGGCACATGAGGTGGGGTAATAAGATGGGTATTCTGGCAATTTGGTCACTGTTATCCTATTAATTGTAGTGCAGGGCCATTCCACAGTGACATACATACATACACGCATCTATAAAGGGATGAGAGCACATGGCCCGAAGGGCACTGTGCTCCCAGAGGCAAATAAGGCTACTATTACACTATCTCGGAAAGTAAGGAAATTCTTTTCAAAAAAACTATGCGAATGCATCAGTTAGGGTTGATATCAAACTGTGGAAAAGGAGGGAAATACAATGTTAGGGTTTCATCCCTAACACCCCACCCCCTCCCTGCATACACCAACTGGTGTCAGGGGGTGCCTTGGGGTCATCAGCCCTAACTCTCATCACATTCTCCTATACTGTACCCATCTCAACATATGTACTTATGGAATGGGGTAAGCATTAGGTCCAATGATCCCAAAGCACATCCCCGATGCCAGCTGCTGTGTGCAGAGAGGGGTTGGGTTGTTGGGGTTAAAACCCTAAAGTTGTATTTCCCTCCTTTTTATGGTTTGATAGTAACCCTAACTGATGCATTAACATCTATTTTTTTTACAATGAATATATATATAATACATATACATATATATTATAGGGGCTCAGTCACACCCCTGTATTTAGGATTGTAGTGGCACTTCAATGTTAAACCTCAAAATTTGCACTTTAATAACTTTGCAACTGTTTAACAGATTTCTCTAATGTTTTGCATGTGTGGCCTTATGGGGCAGACCTGTTGTTGTATCAAGTTTTGTTCCAGTCAGATGTGTGGATTCTGAGATACAGATAAAGCAAAAAGTTCATTTTCTCCTATTGGTTTGAGTGGGTCATCTATCAACATGGCTAGCACCCAAACAGTTTAGAATGTTGGCCTCAAATGTTCTGGGTAGAAAGGGGCTGGTCCACAGATGTGCATTTTGCTTGTTTTGTGAAAAAATATTAATCCATTTCAAAGTTATTTAATTTTGAATACTTGGTTCTGAGTATGCTCAGTAAGCACTGAAAAATAACTGTATGAAATGAAAAAAAGAATATTTTTTCATATGGGGCCAATCTTTTTTCACGAAGGGAAAATCATGTTTCATTTGCCACCATCTTGTTTTCCCTTTTTCCATAAAAATTCACATTTAAAAACCCACAAAAATGTCATTCCTAAGTGCAACCAACACATGTAGCTTGCTTATTGGGGCCCCCTTATCTGGATTCTGCACTTAACTGTTGTAGAAATTCCTATAAAATGTTGTTTATTTAAGATTATAAATCCCGTTTTGTGACTCGTGCTATGAAACAAGATTCTTGTTTCATATGATGACTTACAAATGACGACTCACAAAAAAAGATATTTTTTCATATGGGTGGTCAATGTATTTCAATGGGGTTTTTAATTTTAGTCTATAACTTTGTCATTTTTCAAGGTTTTGACACTAAATATTCAATATACCTGTTTTAATACCCCACCTCTTGAATAATGTTGGTGTCATTTCGCAAATGACACCAACATTATTTGCTAAAGGTGATTTCACATTTGGTTAGCAAAATAGCATTTCAGGCAGGATTTCAAAATTTTCACCATACTTGTTCATGAGGTGGGGTCATAAGAAGGATATGTTGAAAATGTGGGGTCAAAATATGCTAAAGTGGCAAAGTTGTGCACATCTGTTGACATTTCACTATGCTCACTCGTAACTTTCTTAATTTTCAATATTTTAAACCTAAATTATCTTTACATCACCTCATGAATGTGACAGCTGTCATTTTTCAAATCTTGCCCAAAATGTCTTTTTGTGCTCCTGCCATAAAAATATACTGCAGTGGTGCAGAATGATGTTTTGGTGAGGATTTGGCAATTTTTACTACTGGGTTGATGAGGTGGGGTAATAGGAATGCTATGACAATTTGGTTGCTGTTGTCCTACAAATGGAAGTGCAGGGCCCCCGAGGGCCCTGTGCTTCCCCATAAACATAAATATAAACATCTATGGAGGGATAGGAGCACAGGGCCCAGAGGGTCCTGTGCTCTGCTAGACAAATAAGGATAATTTTACACTATGCCAAAAAGAATAGATGCATGGGAGGCCCCTACACTCTAACAGGAAAGTAAGGATACCATTATACTATCTCAAAAAGTAAGGAAATTGTTAGCAAAAAAAAATGCAACATTTCTTGTTCAGATTAAAGCAACAAAAGTATGGAAATGTGGCTTTAGGGTTTTCAGCCCTAAAACCCCAATGCCACAACTAAATAAAATGATGTGACCTTTAGGATTGAACACCTATAAGAAGTCTCTGCCCTGATTTGCTTTAGCAGTGGCATTGGAGTTTTAGGGCTGGAAACCCTAAAGCCACATTATTCTACTTTTGTCACTTTAGCCTGAACCCTAAATGTTGCATTAACACAGCTTTTTTGCAAAGAATATAGATAGATAGATAGATAGATAGATAGATAGATAGATAGATAGATAGATAGATAGATAGAAAAATAGATATAGATATAGATATAGATATATATATATATATATGAAGGTTTTCGGACAGTCGCACAAACCGTGCGACCACTGTAAACAAAACAAAGAATGCGCAAAAATGCATAGTTGTGCATTTTAAGTGTTCTGTAGCTCTGCAACTGTCTATCCGACCATTACAAAACTTGGCAGGTTCAGAGAGCTACGGTACCAGTCTGTGCAATCCAAATTTCAGGCAAATCCCTTATACAGTGGCAAAGTTATTAAGCTGCCAAATTTCAGATTTAACCTCAAATGGGGTACTCAACCCTAACTATAGTGGCACTACTGTGTCACTATAATATACATATATATATATATATATATATATATAAGCAAAACAAAATGGTTATATTAAATGCATGCTGAAAATAGAAAATAGAGATAAAAATCTATGTTTCGACCTTAGATCTTCTTCAGGAAATATCTAGAAGGAGAAAATAAAAACAAAGTTAGTGTAGAGGGGAGGAAAATGAGGGATATATATATATATATATATATATATATATGTATGTGTGTGTGGGGAAAGAAAAAAGGGGAGGCCCAGGGAGAAGAAGAGATAAATAGCAAGGTTAAGAGGGAATCTGTGAAACACAAAGGAGATGATGGGAAAGATAAAGCATAATGGGAGTGAAAGAGCTGGGGAAGTCCCCAGGTGGGGACTAATTAACAGGGCCTAGTAAGAAGGCTGAAAGGTGACAAATGTGTGGGAAGGAGACAGAGATGGAGACGTATGGTGAAAATGAAAAAGAAATTAAATGTGTACAGATGCAAACAGACTTTAGAGAAAATAAGGGGTGGCTGAAAGATGTTAGTGGAAAATAAGTCTATCATTTAAACCAGAGGGCTGCTGGGAGCCAAGGCGGATGATCAGCTTGGCTTCCATGTTTTTTTCTATGGTCGGAATCCCAGAAGCCCTGCTGAAGGACACAAATAGAAAGGTCATTGACACTGTGGTCCCTGGAGATAAAGTGGGATACAATGGGTTTAGCAGTTTCACCATTCCTGACTGCTCTGTAATGTTCCCTGAAACAGTCAGCAAGGCACCTACCAGTCTCTCCGATGTAAATAGCTGTATACTTCCTGCAAAGAATACAATACACCACTTTAGTGGAGGTGCATGAGAACTCTTTCTGTAGCACTCCACATTGTCAATGGGTAATCTTAACAACTGGGTTCTAAGAAGCATTACCCAGAAAATACCAGGAGGGGGAGAATAATATCCCATATGCTAGAGGCAAGCACTGAAAAATTGCTTGCAAACTGCTGTCTATAGCACTCTGTGACCAAAAACTATGTCAGCAAAACTCTGAACATCCAATTTGGATGTTTTATGAACATGTGGATAGAAGATCACGTAGTTGCCTTACATAACCTTAAAAAACCAATGCTGCACCTGTCTTTGCCGAGGGCAGGCAGAGTGAGCCTTGATGAGAGCAGTAGGCCTCTTCTTTCCCACAGCATTGGCCTGAGTGAAGCAGGCCAGCACTCTCTTACCTAGGGTGGTCTAAAAAGGGCCTCTTCACCCTGCTTGTCTGTTCCAAGAGAACAAACAGACTATCTGGCTTTCGGAAAGCAGCCATCCATTTAAGATAGAGCCCAACGGTGTGAGATAAATGCAACTTGTGCAATTCCTTCCCTTTGGAGTGAGAAGGTTGCAGACAGGAGGATGAAAAGTTTATTTCCTGGAACTCCAGGAAGGCTGTGAACACTTTAGAGATGAAAAACTGGAACCATTCTGTGTACCACCTGTCCTTGCACCAAACAAGGTATGGTTCCTTATGAGAAAAACCTATAAAACAACACATCCAGTGATATGGAGGATAATGGTTCGAAGAACTCCTTGTAGCGAGCATTCAGAACCGAGTTCAGATCCCACAGAGAAATGGAGATCAGGACACCAGATGACTCTTACTAAACACGTACCTTTTAGTTCATAGGTAAAAAAAACAGGGTGCTCAGAGAGCAGAAATCTAGACTGTCAGCATGCTCAGTCCCAACCCCTTGCCATGCCTTCCTGTAGAAATCGAAAATCTGTGGAAGAGAGGCTGTTGAAGGCTTAAAATCCTTCCCTTCCCCTCTGGCCCAAGATAAAAAGAGGTGGCACCTACCAGAGCACAGGCTGCGGACATAGAGGTTTTTCTGGCAGCCATCAAGGTGTCAGCTAGTTTCTCGGAGAAAACTAAGTTTTTTCCTTTTTTTTTTAATGGGAGGGCCTCCTCCTCTCAGGAGCCAGGCAGCGAGCTGCATCATTCCTGGATTTTGGTGTTGAATGGGATAGTAACAGCAGGTCTCTTTGCACTGGAAGGTGAAAGGGTGCTTGGTGAGCTAGATTCACTAAGTCCAAGAACTATGGTCTTCTCGGCCACTCTGCAGCTAGTGAGAGGCAGCTTCCTCTGGCCTGTCTTTTATAATTATTTATTATTCCTTCTTTTTTTTTTAATATGACATTGGAAGAAAAGTTAGTGGAGGAAGCCTACACTCTGCTGAAGGTCCACTGCTGAGGCACAGCGACCAATTCCTCCTTCTGTTGACACTGAAAATGACTGAAGAACCTTTTTGGATCTCAGCAATGTGGCTGGATGCAAAAATATCAATCTGAGGTCGACAGAACCAGTTGCACAGGAGTTCAAAAACCTCCAAGTTCAACCTACACTCCATGGGGTGAACATTTTCGCTACTTAGCCAGTTCGCCTGAAAGTTTATTTCCCCTGCCAAGTGTACTGCCAACAGGTCGGCAGCCTCTCAAAACATCTCCCTGCTTGTGCTACCTTAATGTTTATGTACACCATGCTTAGCAGCATGGTTTGAAACAGAAGGGGAGCTAGGTGGACCACCTACATCTTCCAAACATTAATGTGGAGATGCTGTTCCTAGGCAGACCAAGTTCTGTAAGTGGAAGTTGGCTCCCCCCTACTCCCATCCATGCAAATTGACATCTGTTGAGAGAATTACTGTGGGGAAGTTCCAGTGGAACCCTTGCTCAAGTCCTGCACGTCCACTCACCAGCATAGGGAGTAATGAAGCTGAGCGGTGATGGGAAACCTGGCTTGATAATCCTCCAATGAGGGATCCCAGGCCATCAGCAAACCCATTTGAATAGGCCATATATGGAAGTGAGCCCATGGGATAAAATCTACCGCTGTCTGTCATGAGGCCAAGAAACCACAGCAGACTGAGCGCAGATGCCGATGACTGCATCCTGAGCCACTAGACTTCCGTTAATAAAGTCTCCTTACAGGAAGATGAGAAAAAATCCTTCTCTGGTTTTGTGCCAAAAATGTTACCACCAGGTATTCCAAGGTCTGAGATGGCTCAAAAGAGCTCTTCTCCTTGTTCACCACCTAGCCATGTGACTTGCATCTCTAGAGTCCTGAGCACCAACCTTTTGCCAGGGACAATGTTGGTGCATGAACAAGCAGGTCATTCAATAAGGATAGACATGATGTCCTTTCTGTCAAAATTGAGCCACCAGGACTATCAACACCTTCAAGGAACTTGGGGGGTAATGCACAGGCGAATAGAAGTGCCCTGTACTGGAAAAGTTGGTCCAGTATCAAGAACATGAGATACTCTAGGTAGGACTGACAGATGGAAATGTGGAGTTAGGCATCTGTCAGATGTATTGAAGCTTTAAGAAGACCCCCTGACTGAGCAGCCTGGGTGACTGACCTCAGGGACTCCATCTTGAAAGGTTTGTGATGCACAAACTTGTTCAGGTGCTTTGAATCCAGAATGGGCCTAAAAAACCCCAACTTCTTGGGAACTATGAAATAGATCCAATAGGACTCCTGACCTTGTTCAATTAGTGGGACCTGTACGATGGCTCCAAAAGAATGAGGGGGTCAGGGTCTCTGACAACACCTGGCCTTTGCAATGTCCTTGGTATCTAGAGCAGAAGAAAGCATCCCCTAATAAGGCATCTGACATTGTTCTTGGCCCATCTTGAGAAAAACTCCTGTAGTCTTCCACTAAAGAAAAGGAGTCAGGGATGGGCCCACGTGCCTTCTTGGGAGGCACCAGGCTTTTGGTGCCGGGCCTCCTGCACAGCGCCTGGCCAGGGCTACTCTGATACTGTAACTTTTGTTACCTGAGCAGGCTCCTTTATTCTCAGGAGCCAAAAATCCGAAGGAACAGAACCCTCCTTGGATCTGTCTGTACTGGCTGTTACCACGAAGGAACAGAACCCTCCTTGGATCTGTCTGTACTGGCTGTTACCATGACTCCTTTAGATTAAGGTAGACGTGCACTGTTGTTTTGACACTGGAGATAGCCCTTCTTACCGCATATCCTTAAAATAGTATCCAGGTCAGAATTAAACCATAAGCCTCCCTCAAGGGGAAGTTAAACAGCTTAGCTTATAAAGCTTGATCAGTGACCCAATGACTAAGCCACTCAGCCATCATGGCCAAAAACAGTGCAGTAGGCTGAGCGGGCTGATATGTACAATTCTGCAGTGTATAACCATCTAGAAAAGGTGGCGACCATGGCCATCAGTTGCAAAATGCTTGCACCTTCAGAGTCAGGCATAACGAAACTAGCCAGAGTAGTGACCCATGTGTTATAAGGCTCTGGCAACAATAAAAGAAACATAAGACATACAACGCTTGTGCTAATAGAGGCAAAACCCTTCCTGCACACGGAGTCCACCCACTTGACATGAGACTCTGCTAGGACCATAAAGCCTTCGATAGGCAGGGTGGTGTTTTATACAAATACAAATGGCCTTGTCTTTCAGCGGAGAAGCTGCCCACCTGCAAGATCCTTTCCTTAAAAAATGGAAGATCCATGACTTTGGTGGGAAGATACTTTTTCTGATCCACACCTAGATACATAGATAGATAGAAATTGATGGCAGATAAGGACTGCTAGTCCCATCTAGTCTGCCCGTAAGCCCTAAACTTGTATGTAGTCACTGACCCTAAGTGATCAATGGCTTTTCATCACTCCCTCCCCACCCAGTGCTCCCTTGCACCTGTCCCAGGCATGTTTAAACCCCTCCACTGTGCTGGACCCCACCACCTCTTGTGGCAGACTGTTCCAAGCATCCACCACCCTATCTGTGTAGAAAAACTTCATCTTGTTACCTCTTAATGTACCCCTGTCCAATTTCATATTGTGTCCCCTCATTCTGATATCTTTTCTACATTGGAAAAGATCCCCAACTTGCACCTTGTTTATGCACTTAAGGTACTTGAAAGTTTCTATCATGTCCCCCCTTCCTCTCCTCTCCTCCAGTGAGTACATATTGAGGATTCTTAGTCTCTCCTCATATGTTTTGTGATGCAAGCCATGCACCATCTTTGTCGCCCTTCTCTGGATAGCCTCCACCTTGTCTATGTCCTTATACATGTGCGGTCTCCAGTACTGCCTGCAGTACTCCAGGTGAGGCCTTACCAGTGTTTTATACAATGGCATCCACACCTCCTGTCTCCTGCTAGTAATGCCTCTGCCTATGCACCCCAGCATGCCACTGGCCCTCCCTGCAGCCTTTGCGCACTGCTTTGATACCTTAATGTCATCAGATATAATAACCCTAGGTCCCTTTCCTCTTTGGTGACAGTCAGCACCTCTCCCCCCATTCTGTAGCTCTCCCCAGGGTTCCCCTACCCAGGTGCACTATCTTGCACCCACCCATTGTTGCTCAATAATTTGGTCACATAGTAGCCGAAGAGGATGTAGACAGAGTCAGATTCACAGCCACATCCACCATCTCCACAGACTGTACCTCCTGAGCTGTGAGGGACCACATACCTCAGCTATCCAAAAACACAAGGACCTATTATCAAATGGGGGAGGAAATGGAATCCTTTTCATTTAAGAACAGGAGCTGCCCCAAGATCCCCATAATCCTCATCCTGGCCTGCCTGCACATCTGTTCTCACAGCCTAAGCTAACTGCGCCGCACCTGACTGTGCCAGTGGCTTCCACCATGCCGCATTGACATGAAATTTGTCGGTCAGCATTACAGTGACAGCACAATGCCGACAGTTGGCATTGTGCCATCAGGAGCAGAAGGTGTTTCTGCGCCCCCGCACACCCCACATTTTAGATTATCAACCCTGAGTCAGAGTTATTTCAGGAAGGGGGTGAAATCACAGCAGACAGCAGTGTCAGCAATACCGCAGACCGTTACAGCAAACTGCCAGTTTTCTCACTGTAATGGTCTTTGTGGTATTGCCGTTGCTGTGGGAATGAAATACCGTGCCTGTGTGGGCCCCCCTGACCTGAGGGGCCAAATTGGAGACATCAGGGCACAAGCTCCCTCAGGAGCTACAAAAGTGATTTTTGACAATTCTGCTTGCCATTGGCAACTGAAGAACCAGGTGCTCCCCCTCCCCAGGCTGGAGGACTGGCTGGGGGTGCTGAGCAACACAATCAGGGCAAAATGAACCCATGGGAGAAGGCCTGATCACCCATTTGAAGGTCTTACATCATTTCATAGTTAATAGTCTCAGATAAGATAAACCATGGCGCCAGAGAGAGATACAATTATGTGCCAAGTAACAATCTGTGAGGTAACAAATAATAATTATTAGCCCTAATGTCCTGATATATCTTTTCTGAGCTAAAAGACTCTCCACTGAGCTGTATGCAGCATTTAGCGTGCCAAATAGATGTGCACGCTCACTAGTGGGAGTGCGCAAGATGTTAGCATGTTTGCATGGGTGTGTACACACCAACAGAAGTGCAAGCACAAGAGTGCAATGCAATTAATAGGCTATTACTCTGCGCTAACATGCCATGCACTATGCAAATGCATGCACCACTGGTGCACAGGAGAATAAAGGCAGGAAAACAGCATGAAGGAGGAGTGCATGCCCAACCATTAATGGCAGCCGTGCAAATGGGAAAAACAGGGGGCTGTGGAGAAAAAAATGCAAAACCTCTGAGGAACACTTAAAATTCAAATTAACTGAGGAAACAAACAAGAAATACAAAACCTGAAGTTGGGGGGCAAGAAGGATACTGACGCCAAAGCTGAAGGACCACCACAGAGACACTACACTCCCAGAAATATATGAACTTGTACCTACCTGTGGCACTCTTTTTTTTTAAATGGACACCATTAAAAAAACACCATAACAAGGCAGAAATGGCTCCCAATCCATACAGGGAAATGGGGAAAAAAGCAGGTTATTCAATTTGAAATCCGCAGCTTAACAGGCATAATTATAATTTAGGGGTGCTCCCTAAAAACAGGCAGCCCCATCCTGCTATGCAGAACTGCAGCCCCAAAGAAGTTTTGAAATCTAAAATCTTGAGAGAAGATAAAAGTAGCTCTGTCACTTGCAAATGGCACAGCTTAGCTGGGGAGTTGCTGCTGCTTGGAATCCTCTTGCGCCCAACATTCTAAAGCTTGTGCTGTGCCATTTCCCTTGGTAGGGATGTACAATACCCAATTGTTATGATTACCCATTGACAATATGGAGCACTACAGAAAGTATTTTGTAATGCATGTTCTTACATTTTGAGAAAATACAGTCATAGCTTGCATGAAGCAGGAGGTGAGTCCTAACTTGCTCCATGCAGGGCCCTTTGGACCCTGCATGAAGTAAGATGTGCAGGGCCCTTCATGCCCCACAAGAAGTGGGAGGAAAGTCCTTACTTGCTTTATGCAAGAGATGAGTCCTAACTTTCTTTGTGCAGGGCCCATGAAGCAGGACATAAGACATAACATTCTTAATGGGGGCTATGCACATACGAGTGCAATGTAGGTGCAAAGCATGTGTAATGGTGCCTGCATGCCTACGTGGCCCCAGATATGCACAAGGTGTGCAGATTCACATCTGCAAGTACCTGCAGGACACCTGTCCATGGCCCGGACCACCTGGCATGCGACCCCACAGGTCTGGATTGGGGCAGTGCAGCAGTAGGAAGTGGGATGCAGGTAGGCATCCAGTCAGATGCCAGACAAGGGTCCCATAGTGGATCCCCTGCTGTGCCCATGAAGGGGGTCCTGGGAAGGCACAGACCCCAACCATGAACAGAGGGCATTTGCCCAACAGGTCACCCACACCCCTCACAGGCAGCCCATCATACTGGGGCAGATATGTGCAGTGGGATCCTGCTGCTGCTGCTGCAGCTGCACCCTGCTAGTAACCATAGTGTGGGTTCTACAGATGGACACAGGACTCAATAGATAAAGTGCAACCCAAGCTGGCTTGTGGGATGTTTATTAAACTTCATAAACTTCTTCTTCTGCACCATTCAATGTAACAGAAACATCAAAAAAGTAACATAAAAAAACAACTTTATTAACACAAAGTAAAACAAAGATAATCCTGAAGCATGAACCTTCTCTCTCCACTGGTCAGAAGATACTGATCCTCTCCCCTTGATGCCTGTTCAGGTAGGACTTATGCACCCACCTACCTGAATCACGTGACACAGCATCATCAAAGAATAAAACTCTTTTATTAGCTCCTAAAACAATTTTATCTATATCCTCAAAGGCATTGCTTGATATAAACATTGTGGAATAATGTTTAGCTTGTAAAAATACATTTTACTAAAACTTTTATACTTCAAAGAATGTTCTATGTTTGAGTAACTGATATCTTACTATAAAAAGAGTCCACTAGGGGCCTCTGATTCCCTATAGTACCAGTCAGAATGCAACAGGCCCTCTCAGTGAACAGACTTCTTACAACTGTCCAAGAACTTTGTTCAATTATACACAACTATATAAGGAATTACCTCTGTAAGTCTACCCTTTTATTATAGGAATCAAATTAACTTTAGGAGCTGTTTAAAAGTGTTGTAAAATATATTCTATAAGGTATGCATATTATTTTGTCAAGAAATACCCAGAACTTGTAATTAGAAGACAAAACCCAGATATCTAGCAGCTAAAAGCAAAAGGGGACAGTCTCAGTGCAGCAGGACTAGAACACAACAACATTCAGACTGCAGGGAGAAGCTGTCGGCTGAAATTTCAAGCAGTCGGCTTCTTTTTCCACAGCAAGACAGAGGTCTTCTTTAAATGGCTGTTCCTCTCAAACTAGGGCTGTTCTGCATCACATTTATAGGAGCAAACATTCCTAGTTGAACCTACATGTGGCTCAAATCTTCATTTTAAAAAATTATTGTGCACTACCGCTATACGATAGTGCTCACGATTGTGCAGCTTCCGCGATCGTGCAAATGGTTGTGTGGCTTGTACTGCTAGCACTATATCAAGGAGAGTGCTTACAGCAGGGAAAATGCTTATCTCAGAAACCCTGTTAAGGAAAAACAAAACAAACTCTCTCTCTCTCTCTTCTCTTAGCAGGACTCCCAACTAATAAATTATGACCAGAGTGCCATACTAATTTTGCCACCTGTAAATAAATATTGTTCTTTTCCTTTTCTTGGACAAAGCCAGCCAACAGTACTGGAATAAAATGATATTCCAGGGAATGGAATCTGCATTTACCCATTACTGCAGACAGAGTATCTGCTAATTCCATAATTTATGGGAAAAAAAAAGGTACCCTGGGAAAAAGAGAAATAAAGCATGGAGGGGGCTAAAGAGATGGGGGGGCTGTGTAAGGAGGTGGCCTGCCGCCTTACCAAAAACACTGGGATAGCCTTAGAAGAGGAGAGAAAAGTGGTTGCAACCAGAGAAAGAATAAAAGATGGGTACATTTATTTAGTGGCAGGGACTAACCCTGTCACATTTACCCCCCCTTAAGAAAAAGTAAGGTGTTTCAACAGCTTCCCCCTCCAGCTACCCCAGAGGGGTTGGAACTCCTGCCCTCCCACTCTCAGGAGTTCCATCCCAGGGTCCCACAACAAAGCAAACTGACATAAGGCATGTCAGTACTGAACATACTCTGGGATATTTAACATTATTTGAGACTATACCTAAGGTATAACCAGCAGTATAAGGGACAAACTGTCCAGCTTTCATGTTCATATATCTAAAGTCCAACCACCTTACCATACAAGGGTTGGAGGAGCTCCGGCCCACCCACTTGGTGAAGCTCCATCCCAGGGTCTCAAATCTATTAGCACCAAAGTGCCAACACAAACAAAAAGAATATGTCATTACTATATTACCCTGGGATCTTTATCAAGTGACATTTTCTACTCAGAACATTCTAGTAAAGTCAAATAACCAGCTATTAATCCATCAGTAACTATTGCTCACAGGGGTGTAGCCAGGGATTTCAGATCTGCACACCAATTGGACTCACTGGTACTCCCCCCTTGTTAGGGTGAGCTTACCCCCCCCGGGTGTAGCTAGACAATATACAAATGTACACCAGAACCGTGTTTGTTGCCTCATTTGGCACAATAAATACAACTTTTGTATCTCATGACAGTGGGTAAATACAAATGCCATGCATTGTTCCCTAAGACACCCACATACCAGGCCAGAGCCTGTAAAGTTGTATTGTCCTTGGGATGCAAAGAGAGTATTAGTGACCAGTCCTTCTAGTTTCAACTCCTATGAATAAAATTACAGAAAGGTTCAGTATTTTCTTTGTTAGTTTTCATGGAAAAAGGAAGCAGTTACGAGACTATTTGCTACCCCCCCTTAAATAAAATTGCACACCATGGAGTGCTTGGAATATGCCTGCCTACACCCTTGATTGCTCAACATTAACAGATGACTTTTCAATTCCTGCCCCATATCGAGACAGGAAATCAGCATTAGCATGTTCATTTCCCTGTTTATGAGACATTGTAAACTGGTATGGCTGCAAGACCAAATACCATCTCATTATGCAGGATATTTTTTCCCGCATCTGATGCAACCAACAAAGGGGGTTGTGATCTGTAACAACTGTAAATTCTGCCCCCCAGAGGTAGTACTTAAAAGCTTCAATTGCCCATTTAAGTGCAAGACATTCTTTCTCGATGGTGGCATACCTACGCTCCCTTTCATGCAGTTTTCTGCTCCTATAGATAATGGGATGTTCTTCATTATCTATAACCTGCATCAGGACTGCCCCCAACCTACCCCTGCTGCATCAGTCTGTACAATGAAGGGTTTAGTGAAGTCTGGGCTTCTTAACACTGGATATGCACATAGGGAGGCCTTTATCTGTTTGAAAGCTTAATCACATTCCTCAGTCCACTCTACTTAATTGGGATATCTCTTTTTAGTTAATTCTGTTAGAGGGCCTGCTACCACTGAGAATCTGGGGATAAAGCATGTATAGTATCCCACTAACCTCAAAAAGGCACGGACCTGTTTCTTGGTCCGAGGTATATCACAGGCAGAGACTGCTTCTACCTTGCTTATTTCTGGGCTTATAACCCTATTCCCTATAATAAAGCCAAGGTATTTAGTCACAATCTACCCCATACAACATTTGGTGGGGTTTATGAAAACTCCTGCTTTTTGGATAGCTCCCAGAATTTTTTCTAGTTGATGTAAATGGGCCTCCCAATCAGGGCTAAACACCACCACATCATCCAAATATGCAGCACAAAAAGATGCATATGGTTGAAGCATTTGGTCCATGAAGCGCTGGAATGCAGCTGGCGCTCCATGGAGGCCAAAGGGCATAGTGATAAACTCAAACAACCCTACAGGGGTACTGAATGCCATTTTCTCTCTAGACTGAGGGGTAAGAGGTATCTGCCAGTATCCTTTTGTGAGATCAATCGTTGAGATGTACTTAGCATTCCCCAGATGGTCAATAATGTTGTCTATCCTTGGCATGGGATATCTGTCTAGAAGGGAGATGGAATTTACCCTTCGAAAGTCTAGGCAAAGGCAGATACCGCCTTCCTTTTTATTAACAATTACCAAAGGCGATGACCAGGCACTATGAGAAGGCTGAATTATCCCCAACTGTTCCATGAGTCTTACTTCTTTTACTGCCTCATTCCTTACATGTACAGGTAGACGGTAAGGTTTTTGATGTATTGGAGTACTCTGTATCATTCTAATGTCATGCTCTATGCCAATAGCTCGACCAGGTACATTGGTAAAGGTATCTGTAAAGGTAGTTAACAACTGTTGCATTTGGGTGTGTTGTTGAGGCGTTAAGGCAGGGTTAATTTTTACTTCTTGAATCTGACCAGTGTATTCTAATCTCCTATATGCTACACCTAGTTCAGACTCCTGAGATTCCATCTGGACATAACAGCTCAGCCTAGGGAATTCTGGTCTCTCCTGCCATAATTTTAGCAGACTGGCATGGTATACTTGCTTACTGCACCTCCTATTAGGCAGGTGGACCTCATATGTTACCGGCCCTACCTGTCTAATGATTTTGTAAGGGCCTTGCCATTTCATCAGAAGCTTATTTTCACTGGCAGGTACGAGGCGCAATACCTGATCTCCTATGGAAAACTGCTTATGCCCCACCCCTTTACCATACTCCGCCTTTTGTTGTGCTTGTTTGTCCAGTAATGTACGATGGGCCAATGTAACATATTTTGTAAGACGCTGCCTTAATGCCATCATATACTCTAGCACTCCCTGTTTCCCTATTTGCGAATTTTCCTATTAATGTTCTTTAATAACATCTAATGGCCCATGGGGGTTTCAGCCATACAAGAGGGAAAAGGGGGAAAACCAGTTGAAGCTTGGGGTATTTCTCTGTAGGAAAACAGGAGGTAGGGTAGAAATATGTCCCAATTCTTTCCTTCCTCATTAACAAACTTCTGCAGCATCTTTCTGAGAATCTGGTTGAACCGTTCCACCAGCCCATCCGTTTGAGGATGGTATGGGGAGGTTCTCACCACTTGGATTCCCAGCAACCTATATAATTCTGTGAGCATCACCGAAGTAAAATTGGTACCCCTGTCAGTTATGATAACTCTTGGAATGCCCATTCTGCTAAATACCTCAGCCAGCTCCTCTGCTACCATTTGAGCTGTTACAGTCCTCATTGGACTTGCCTCTGGATATCTGGTAGTATAGTCGCAAATGACTAGTATAAATCTATTACCCTTAGAACTGGTTTCTAGGGGCCCTACCACATCCATGGCAATCCGATGAAAAGGCTGGCTAACTAAGGGTATACTCTGGAGGGGCACCATATCTTTCTTCCCTGTTCAGGCTACTTTCTGGCATTCTGGGCAGCTCTGAATATATTCAGCCACTTGCTCATGAATACCCGGCCAATGAAATCTACTCAAAATCCTATTCAGAGTGGTATCCCTCCCAGAATGCCCTGCCAGGGGTATATCATGAGCTAAATGTATGATGTCATTTTGATATTACTGGGGAACAACCAACTGCATTATTGTATTCCCATTTCTAGGATTGGTACACTCTCTATACAGAATATCATTCAATAACAGATATTTAGGAGACTCATCATCAATAATTTTTCCAGCCTGAGAAAAAGAACTAGTTAGAGACACATCCTGTTTTTGGTCATGAGCTCTAGTCTCTGGTGTAATATTCACAGGTCCCATAATTTTTTTGTCGTGCCAGTTTTTCTTTCCTTTTCTCTGCTTTCCCTTTCCTAGCTTTACCTGCTGCTTCAAACAGTTCCTCGGTAAAGGGAAAGATCTTCTCCAGTGGCTCATCTATATGTTTGGCTTGTGACCAGGTTGTTATGGCCACAACAGGTGATATCTCATTATTTACATTCACGGTGGAAAAGTCAGGGTGATCCTGTCCAATAATTACTGGGACAGGCAAATGTGGAACAATCCCGACAGACAACTCTTGAGTACTTCCATTTATCGTTAAATCCACTGAAGTAGTTGAATAAAAGTACCTTATGGGGACCCATTTTAACAGTAGTAATGTAGGGTGCCCAGTTAGCTAAGGCCAAATGTCCAAAGTCTCTTTTTACTGCCGGACAATTTCTTATTAGGTGACCCTTTTTCTGGCATCCATGGCACACTATCTCAGATGGGGTACCCTCTCCCTCCTTTCTCTTCTTGCTTCTGGATTTGGTCTAATATTAGTATTAGAAAAGGTAGTTCTTACCAGATTGGTGGAAGGAGAGGATGCAGGTCCTCCAGGATTTCTCCCTGTAGCAGGTCTTGCAGCCAGGGAATCCTCTGCCAGGGTGATCATTTTCTCTGCTCCCTCGGGCTTGTGTTCTCAAACCCACAATTGGACATCCTGTGGTAGTAGCTTAATGAACTGTTCAATCACGATGGCTTCCATTATTTGTTGAATGGTTTTAGTACCCAGCTGCAGCCACTTATCGTTCAAAGCCTTCAGGTGAGCATACACCTCCCTCGGGGCATCCGTGGACTGCATTTTAAGGAACCTAAAACATTGCCAGTAGGTCTCTGTATTGATATCGTACCTCCTTAAGATCTCTTTTTTCACAAGATCATAGTCATCTGCATCCTGTATAGTCAGGCAGCTATACACAACCTGGGCTCTTCCAGTTAGCTGATGGGCAAGGCGTACTACCCATTGTTCTTTGGGCCGTCCACACGTTTGAGCTACCCTCTCGAATGTTGTGAGATATGCCTCAATATCATCAGAGTCTTGCAAGTGGGCTAATTTAATGACTCTTGGGCCTTGTGGTCTTTCAGCATGTTCAGTATGTATGGCCTGTAACACCTGCATGGTGTCTGCCCACTTGGCATATTGTCTCCTCTGGTCTATCTCTCGTTCTCTATCCAGCTGAACCTGCTGGACACATAGCCATTAATAGCTCCCCTACATCTTCCATAGGAGCCTGTTCCATATAGGAAGCGTCCACCTCTTTCTCCAGATCTTCGGTCTCTAGGGGTTGCTCCAAGGGCCTCTCATCCCCAGGCTCACTGTGCTCTTCCTAATCCCTCTCAGATGGTTGCTTTTTAATTTTTGGGAGAACATCAGGTAAACCAGCCAGCAACTGTGCCTCCATCTGGGCCACCATATTTCTTGTAAGGGTGCCTTGTGCCTGGCCACCCTCTGTCATGTCCACCTCGGGTATCAGGAAATACCTGCCGCAATGTCTCCCTTCCTTGGCAAGATGAAGCAAGCAGTAGAATCCCACTTCTGACACCATTTATTATAGTGTGGGTTCTACAGATGGACACAGGACTCAATAGATAAGATGCAACCCACGTTGGCTTGTGGGATATTTATTAAACTTCATAAACTTCTTCTTCTGCACCATTCAAAATAACACAAACATCAAAAAAAGTAACACAAAAAAAAACAACTTTGTTAACACAAAATAAAATAAAGATAATCCTGAAGCATAAACCTTCTGTCTCCACTGGTCAGAAGATACTGACCCTCTCCCCTTGATGTCTGTTCAGGTAGGACTTATGCACCCACCTATCTGAATCACGTGACACAGCATCATCAAAGAATAAAACTCTTTTATTAGCTCCTAAAACAATTTTATCTATATCCTCAAAGGCATTGCTTGATATAAACATACTAAAACTTTTTATACTTCAAAGAATGTTCTATGTTTGAGTGACAGATATCTTATTATAAAAAGAGTCCACTAGGGGCCGCTGATTCCCTATAGTGCCAGTCAGAATGCAACAGGCCCTCTCAGTGAACAGACTTCTTACAACTGTCCAAGAGCTTTGTTCAATTATACACAACTATATAAGGAATTATCTCTGTAAGTCTACCCTTTTTATTATAGGAATCAAGTTAACTTTAGGAGCTGTTTAAAAGTGTTGTAAAATATATTCTATAAGGTATGCATAGTATTTTGTCAAGAAATACCCAGAACTTGTGATTAGAAGACAAAACCCATATATCTAGCAGCTAAAAACAAAAGGGGACAGTCTCAGTGCAGCAGGACTAGAACACAACAACATTCAGACTGCAGGGAGAAGCTGTCGGCTGAAATTTCAAGCCGTCGGCTTCTTTTTCCACAGCAAGACAGAGGTCTTCTTTAAATGGCTGTTCCTCTCAAACTAGGCTGTTCTGCACTGCGATTTATAGGAGCAAACATTTCTAGTTGAACCTACATGTGGCTCAAGTCTTCGGTTTTACAGAATTAATATGCACTATGCGCTATACGATAGTGCTCACGATCATGCAGCTTCCGCGATCGTGCAAACGGTTGTGTGGCTTGTACTGCTAGCACTATATCAAGGAGAGTGCTTACAGCAGGGAAAATGCTTATCTCAGAAACCCTGCTAAGGAAAAACAAAACAAATTCTCTCTCTCTCTCTCTTAGCAGGAATCCCAACTAATAAATTATGACCAGAGTGCCATACTAATTTTGCAGACTGTAAATAAATATTGTTCTTTTCCTTTTCTTGGACAAAGCCAGCAAACAGTACTGGAATAAAATGAAATTCCAGGGAATGGAATCTGCATTTACCCATTACTGCAGACAGAGTACCCGCTAATTCCATAATTTATGAAAAAAAAAGTACCCTGGGAAAAGAGAAATAAAGCATGGAGGGGGTTAAAGAGAAGGGGGCGCTGTGTAAGGAGGGGGCCTGCCTCCTTATCGAAAACACAGGGATAGCTTTAGAAGAGGAGAGAAAAGTGGTTGCAACCAGAGAAAGAATAAAGGATGGGTACATTTATTTAGTGGCAGGGACTAACCCTGTCACAGGGCACATAAATAGTTACAGCAGGGTCCCCCCATGTGTACTACTTACCGCCACGGCCTGGTGCGCAGCGAGGTTGGGCATCAGTGCTGCATGGGCATGCCCCTTGAAATGCTGCTGGACCACCCACAGCACACAGCTGCAGGATTAGGTGGGGGATCATATGCACAGGTGACCTTTGCACCTGTTGTGAATGCAGGGGGGGCTCCACCGGAACCCCACTGCATGGCATTTCAACGTAGGATCAGCTACAAGGCACATAGGCAATCCACGCTTTTGTGCATAGGGCTCAAATATTCTGTTTGTGTATGTCCTTATTTGTAGTGCAAAATACACCTTGTTTAGTTTTGTTTTTTGCCACGTTTGAGACTGTTGTTTATTTTTTGCAGCTTTAAACATTTTGTTTATGTAGAACTTAGTTCATTATATGTGACCATTTTTACAATTCCCCAAGTAACTCATGAACCAAAGAAAAACTGACATTTTTTTAATTTTTGGTCATGTTCTCAATTATTTTTATCTGAGTTTTGTTCTGTGAATAATTATTTTATTAATTTTTTAAGCAAGACATCACATATACTACATGACAAGCAATTCATTTTCATTTTTGTCCCCACTTTACATTTCATCAATTTAGATCATGCGTATCAAAACATACTGATTTTAGCCACAAGCCCAAACCAGGCTCTCCACTTCAGCCGAGTAGCCCTGGTGCCGCTACCTGCTGGCGGCCGGACCTCTGCATCCAGCCCGCCACCCCGATCAAGGAAAGCAGGTACATTTGGTCAGCTCCTAGCTCGGAGCTGTCAGGCTTCAATCCCTGTAATTGGACTGGCTCCTGGGGACTGTGGCTGTTTTCTGATTGGATGCAGCAGATCCCCATTGAGAAAGAAAGCACACAAGGCACTTTTTTCAAAACACAGCTTGGTCACTGCCTTGCTGTACTGCTCTCTGGATTTTTGCCCACCCCCACCCTGTCCTCCCTCTTTTATTAAGTGCACTTCCCAGTGATCCCCGCCCCTGAGGGCCTCTCACACTAGTCAATTACAGCAACTCCTTAAAGGGCTCTCCTTTCTGTAACTTCTGAAAGGGTGATCCTCTCTTGTGCTCAAATAACTTATCGCCCTCAATGCATCTGGGATCAAGTGCATTGACACTGACTATGGTCCTCCTCCTACTTCCTACACCAGCCCCACCTCACTTAGGACCATCACCCTCTATGCATAGTGCCCCCCTCTTATCTACAACACCTCTACCAGACCCCCCGATGCTCGACTACCTTCCCCCTCGGCAGCCCCCACACTTCCACCCCTGCTACCTCTTACTTCCCACTCATACCTTTTTCTCTTCTTCTCAATGCCTTTCCCACCCTTTGTACTCTACCCACCACTTGCACCCCAGCACCCGGCCCCATGTCCAGTCACACGGGGAGATGCCACAATCACTGCCACACTTTGGTACACCTAATCACCCTCCTGTTGCTTCTATCAGGTAATATTCATCCAAACCCTGGCCCCGTGTCCAACCTTATGAACAAGCCTGCCCAGGCTCAAGGACTCCGCATAGCTTCTATGAATATTTGCAGCCTCCTTAAGAAGGCTGCTGCATTCCAATGCTGGGTTGCTCAGTTCCAACTGGACATTGTCGCACTCATCAAAACCTGGTTATCCAAATCCACCCCTGACTCCTTCATCTCCCTCCCTGGTTACACCCTTTTCAGGGAAGATTGAGTGGGTAAGCGTGGAAGTGGTTGTGCTGTCTATATGTGTGACTCCCTCCTTGGACATACACTTCCACCACCCAAGCTTGATAACGGGGCGCAAGCCCTCACGCTAAAAATCTCCCCCAACCCTGGTAAGGGCCCACTCTTTCTCACCGTTGCCTATATTCCTCCCAGAAAGCAAGACCTCACCATTCAGGCACTTGCTGACTACCTCTCTGGCCTACCGCCCAAAATGGCCCAGATAATTGTTGGTGACCTGAATATCAACTGGCTCTCTGCCACGGCCTCCCAAACCAGAGATATCTTTGCCGCCCTTCACATGTCTCAGCTTGTCACCACCCCAACTAGATTCAGCCCCTCTACTGGCTCCAGCACCCTCCTGGATATCACCATTACCAACCGCCCCTAGAGGGTGCTCAATATCAGTGTACTTCCCAACTCACTTAGTGACCACTCCCTGGTTGTATTCTTTTGGTCTGCTGCCAACAGCAAACCTGCACCACAAACCACCCAGTGACATTGCCTACTCCCAGGTGGCCTGCGTCACCTTAAACTGTACCTCTCACAACTGGATTGGTTACCAATCAGGGTTGCACTGTCCATAGATGAGGCATTGGATTTTTTCACTCACACTTTTAACACTGCCTGTGACCTCAATGCCTCCTTCACTAGAAATGGCACCAAAAAGCAAAGCACGCCCTGGATTACCCCATCCCTCCTTCCTTCACAAACTTAAAATGAGAGACAACCTATGGCACATTGCTGTGGAATCTGGCAAGCCAGCTGATAGGCAAGCATACAACGTTGAGTGCAATAAGTGTACTTGAGCCATTCGACAGGCCAAAGCCCAGTACTGCCTATCCGCTCTTGTCTCCTCCTGGGGGTTGGCTGGAAACTTTTGGGATAATGTAAAGGAGCTGAATGGGAAATCTTACTCCCAACCCCCCCTCAACTCTCCTTTAATGGAACTGTCTGCTCTGACCTCCTTGGCATTGCAGACTGCCTAAACCACACTGTCTCAGACTTGAGTTCAGTCCTGCCCAGTAACTTCTTTGACCCCATCCCAGTAGCACCCCTGCCCACTCTCCAAAGACCTCCTTTCTACCTATGTACCATCTCCCCATTGGAGGCTAGACCCCTTCTGCAAAAAGCCATTAGTAGTAACAACCCCAGCACCGACCTACTGGACACTAGGCTACTTCGTCTGACATTGGATGCTATCCTGGTCCCACTTACCGAGCTGCTCAACCACTCTCTGTACCTGGGGCAGTTCCCCAGCACATGGAAAACCACCATCACTCCCATCCTAAAGGGTGGTGATCGAGCGATCCCGGGTAACTATCGACCTATCTCCATCCTCCCCCACTCTCTAAGGCCCTTGAAAAATTAGTTGCCAACCAGCTTGCTGAATACCTGGCCATGCACAATATCCTGTGCCCTGAACAGCATGGCTTTCATGCAGGTCACAGCACCACAACCGCGCTACTTGAATTCTCCAACTTCCTGCACTCTGCTCTTGATGCCGGAAGTCCTGCCAGTGCCATGTTCATTGACCTCTCCAAGGCCTTTGACACAATTTGCAATCCCCTCCTGCTTGACTCCCTCAGATGCCTTGGTTTCTCCCCCGGCCCCCTTGCATGGTTCACCAGCTACCTTTCTACCAGAACTCAGTGTGTAAAAATCAATAGCACTCTATCTGACACACGACCTGTCTACTCTGGGGTTCCACAGGGTTCCATTTTAGGCCATCTCCTCTTCAGTCTCTACCTCAACTCCCTCCCCTTGGCCTGCCCAAGTAAGATCCTCCTTCACGCAGATGATGCTGTGCTCTTCGCCTCTGACCCCAACCCCAACACACTCTAGGCCACCCTCCAACAAGCTTTTGATAGAGCTGAGCATTGGTTCACATCATAAAGGCTAGTCCTGAATCTAAAAAATATCAAAGCTATGCTCTTCTTGCATTGCCAAAGCAAAGCCAGTGGTGCCCCTCTCGTGATACTGCCTAGCACACTAAACCCCATTGAGCAGGTTTCCTCCTACAAGTATCTGGGCATTCATTACCTTTGATTCAGCAATCTCCTTCCATTCCCATATCAATGCCCTTTCTGCTGCCACCAATGTCAGGATTGGACTGTTATACCACAATAGGGACTTCCTACCACAAGAGACCCTTAGATTGGCAATCACCTCCTCTGTCCTATCGCTAATCGACTATGAGCTGCCCATCTATGCTGCAGCCGACAACACTGCACTTGTAAGAATCCAGCTCTCTATAAACAAGGCCTGAAGGCTAATGATGGGGAGCCCCTAAGTGCAACCATACGTGCCTGCTGTACTCCACCACCAACTTGCTCAACCTTGAAGAAAGACTCCTCTTCCAAACCGCCTTCTTGTAAAAAAGACCCTGCTAGGGCTCTCCCCCCTCTGGGGTCACCACTTCCCTGCAGCATGCTTCCCCCCTCAGTCTGCACCCGCAGCACTGTCAAAACCTCCCTTATTGTCCCCAGGGTAAGGACCTCTATGGCCCAGAGATCCTTTTGCTATCGGGCTCTCTCCTGGTTCAGTTCCCTCCCAGCCAACATAGGTGACTCCACTAAGCTTGGTCCTTTCAAGGTCTCCCTCAGAAGCCATCTGACAAGCACTCACAATCCCCTACCTGCCCCCTTACCCTCACCCCTAGGCTGGGCCTGCCCTGTCTAGTTTTGTTGTATATACCTGGGGTCTCAGGCAACATCTGCTGACTAATGTAACAAAATATCTCTGATTGCTACCTGACATGGTACTCATGTACCTATATTATGACTACTGTGATCTACCTATTGCCAAGCGTGTACCACCAGTGAATGCCTGTAACACTGGTTGCTTTTTTAATCTAAGCGTTATGTACTGTACTATTTTGTTTGCTGTGATGTATTGCTCTTTTGATGAGGTGCCTTTGTAAATGAGTCTTTGACTCAAAGGTCTGTAAACTGATGATCTAATAAATAAATAAACAACCTACAGCCGTTGAGTATAGGCATGTTCAAGAGTCATTCTCATCCCTACTGGGCAACAGTTCCATGTTGACCTTTTTAGTCTTAATATGTCCCTTGAGAGTCCAGGAGATTGTTGACACCTTGCAAAGGAATGGGAAGCGTTACAACAAAGAGGGAGAGGAGGGGGATGGGAACATGTGTAACAACACGAAACATATGTACACAGTCAGCTTCTACAAACGTTTATAAACCAGACTGTTATTATACACCAACTTTAACATGTTTATTGATTTAAAGCATTCTGTGACCTTAACGTCTGTCATGTTTGATTATTTGACTCTATTGTTTATTCTCTGTCTGCTGTTACACCACTGGTGCTCTTCCTAAAAGCGAAAAAAAAAGTTGGGTAACCAAAATTCATCACATGCATTCACCAAACTGCCATGAATCCTATCATACCTGTATGTAAAGAAAAGAAGAGAGGGGCCCAGTTTTCCTATGTTTTGCTGCCCCAGCCCCCACAGCATTCAAATATAGTCCTGACTGTGGTCGTACAGCCCACAGCCATAGGCACTGTTCTGTTCTAAAGTTGATGCTGGCCTATCTGTGTCATACTAACGTTACTGAGCTTCTGCTTGAGAGTTGGAGAGAGTCCGGAGGCACAGGGAGCACCATAATTGCTACATTATAAGTAATATCTTAACCTTTGCTTGGCTGTACAGCTCATAGCCCTAGGCATAGTCATGTGCCACTGCTGGATCTGGCCTAATGGTGGTCAGTATGACTTCCTGAAGTCTGTGGGAAAATGTAGGTTTGTGTTATAGGAGGGTGACTGCGTATGAGATCATGAACAAACACTTAAAGGTTAACAACTGGGTTACCATCAAACAGAACAGGGAGAACACTTGACTCAATTCCAGTGGTTACACCCTATAATCAATAGTGCTATCAAATATAGGTCAACACATCAACACACAGGGTATCTTATATACTTTGCAGTGGTTTAGCACTGGTAAACTATTATCTACACTTGGTACATGAGAGGAAATGGACTGAAAACGTATAACCTTGAAACGGATTTGACCATGCTATGGCAACTCTCACTGAAACAAACTACGAGTTGTGTGCCTCTGCTTGCTAACGTGTAAGTCCAGGTTGAGTGCTACTCCACTGGATTACGTGATTGACTGTGCCCTCTGATGGGATTTATGGATGGGCTTCATACAGATTCCCATGTTTCTTGGTGCCATGCGACTGCATGTGTTGGTGTGACTCTCAGTTCTGCACTATCACTAGTGCATCAAGATTCCAAATTTCTTCCTCAAGCTGTGGACCACTGTCTCTCACCAGAAGGTTTCTAGCATGTCAGAAATCCATTGCTGTCTAGATGATGGCTGTTTGTCTAGACAGTGTTCTCGCAACTGCCGATACAAGTGCTACTGTGTACTGAATGCCATTTGCTTATCACCATCTCTGATTGTGCAGTGTAGCCCATTACTTTGCAGATTTCTGGGCTGAATAGTTCCTCTAGGCTGAGCAGTGGATTCAAAGAATGTTTAATGTCCATTCAAAATTGTTCTATTGCTGGGCAATGCTATATCAGATGAAGCAAAGTTACCCTCTGGATACAAACATTTGTAGCATTGTGCTGTGGTGATAGCCCTCATATTATGCAGTTTGACCAGCATGTAGTATAAGTTATGGAGGGTTTTGAACTGCTGAGCTTTTAGGTCAACAATCAAAGAAGCAGATCTCAAGAAGTTCCAGATGACTTCCCAGGACCACAGCATTGTCTCTTTACCCAAAGCTCAGTTCCACCAAACCATCATGAATTTTGTTGATGATTACCCCATTACTGGCTGAGATACGGGGAAATAACAGGTGATCATACCGCATTCTGATGTATGATGATTTTCGAGGCTAAACTGATCCAGAAAATTTAGAGTGTGCTGGATTATTTTGTAGTTGTCTATGGGGAAGGGTACAATGGGATGACTTTTTGTGTGTTTGCAAACCTTCTGAAACCTTGAGCTGTTAGGATGTGTTCTCCCCTCAGCAATGATCCATCTCTAGAATGAGAACGTCACTGTCTGGTGATTAGTACAAACAATACAACATTGTAAGATTGTGCAACAGTTGGAACACAAGGTATTGTGCAATAAACAGTAGTGGAACACTGGGTAAATTACAGTACATGTCCAAAAGCATACAAAAGAACATATGAATGTACAAAACAGTAATAATGCGATAGAACCATTTATAATGCATGAGTGTACCAGGAGCAGGCTCGAGGTAGTGCGCAAGTGCTGTTGGAGTAAAAAGGATGGAGTTAGGTTGTGCACACTGGTGACCCAGAAGGGCAGATGGAGAAGAGGCAAGATCTGAATATGAGGAGAAGGGGAAGCCATTTCCTGACTTCCTCCTTCAGGATGTTGAGAACCCTGCCTGGGGGGTCATGGTAGGAAGGCAGAAACTGGGGATAGATATTAAAGTGGGCTAAATCAGGAACAGCTGGAGCTGGTCTGGTGGCACTGAGGGCTGAGGCGCTGGACACCTTACCTTGTACCATGCCAGTGACCTGTGTTCGGGAATGAGCATGGGCTGCTGGGGGTCGGCCGGGGAGGAGAAGGATTAAGCACCCACTGGCTGCTCTCCTTCTCCAGGGAGTCACCTGCACACTCCTATCACAATACTGCCACCTAGGGGAGCCCAGGTGGAAGGTGCGGTAGGAGGGAGAAGCAGTATAGGGCAGACATCGGCAGAGGGGTGGAGCAGGAGGCATGTCTCAGTGCGCCTCCTTGCTCATTGGCCTCATTGCACGCTGATGACAGGGACGAACAAGGGAAAAACCACCCCATCTCCCCTAGGCAACAACTCCTCACTGTACATCCTCAGGCTCGTCGGGACAGACTCTGCCATACCGATCCACACTGCAGCAAGCAAGGTTCAGGGGAGGTAAGCGGAGGAGTACTTCCTCACTCTACCCAGGGGTTATCCAGGCACCTAGGTTAGTGGAACCGTGTACTCTAGCAGCAGACCCCGACAGGAGAGGATCATGCAGGATGAGGCAATCTGAGAGAGTGGAGAGAGGGGGCAGTCAGAAGCATAAATACAGGGTTAAAAAAAATCAGGAACAACTGAGGGAAAGGTAATTGTGCAAGGCAGAGGTAAGGGAGTAGTTGGAGGAGGAGTGTCATATTTCGGGGGGGGATTCCAGGTTTTAGAGAACCAATGGGCGAAACCAGTCTGACCGATGAGGGTGGAGCGGCGAGGGATCGTCAAAGTGCAGGCATCATTTGATCTGAGAGACTGGGTGGGGGGAGGTGGAGTGGAGAGAGAGGATGAGAGATAGGAGGGGAGCCTCCGAACCAGAATTTGGAGGTTAGTTTGGCACACTGAGAGATGCGTATATGAGATAGTGGAAGGAAGGTTAGAGAGCGATAGAGTTCACAGTGGTGGGAGCGGGAAGGGGAGTCGATTGCAAAGTGGCAGAAGGAGTTAAAGAGAGTGTCCAACTTGGTCAGGGAAGATTTGGGAGCAGCACCATAGACTACGTCACAGTAGTCAAAGATGGGGAGTATCATCTTCTGGACAATTTCGTGCCTCGCAGTCAGTGGGATGCAACTATGATTCCCGTACAGAGCACCAAGCTTGGGGTGCAGTTTCTTCAGGATAGCGTCAATATGCACAGAGAAGTTGAGGTGCTGGTCCAGTCAAACTTCCAGATATCTAAATGAAGTGTCCTCCAAGAGGGTCCCATCAAGGGTGTGGAAGGTGGGTAGGGTTGGGAGCCTAGAGAGACTCTGCCTGCTGCCAAAGGTCATTGAGACTGTCTTCTTGGCGTTTAGAAAAAGCTGGTGAGAAGCAAACCAGAGCTGAACTTGGTTGAAGTCATGTTGTAAGCTGGTTTGCACAGCAGCAGGATTTTGGCCGGAACTGTACAAAACAGTGTCATCAGCATACATGTAGCTAGAAGAGGATGAACAGGCTGTGGGAAGATCATTAAGGAAAATGGAGAAGAGTAGGGGCTAAGCACTGAGCCCTGAGGAACGCCAGTGTTAATGGGCAGTGGAGGGGAGATGGAATCAAGGATTCTCACCGACTGGGTCCTGCCAATGAGGTAGGATTTAAACCAGTTGGTGGCTGACGGGGCAAGGTCAACTGAGAAGGGTGAATTAAGAAGCAGGGGATGGGAAACAGTGTCAAAAGCTTTGGCTAGGTCGACAAAGATGGCCGAGGTGATCAGGCCATCGTCCATCCCTGAAAGGGTGGAGTCAGTAAGCCTGAGGAGGGAGGAGGTTGTTGAGTGTTTTTTCTGAAAACCAGATTGGAAGGGGGTGAAGAAGGAGGAATCAAAGAGGAAAGGTGATAGTTGAGAGAGAGCTAAATGTTCTTGAAGTTTGGCAAGGGTAGGAAGGAGGAAAATGGGGCGATAGTTGCCAGGAGTAGATGTGTCACCACCCTTGGGGAGAGGAAGAACTACAGCGAGTTTCCAGAATGAGGGTACTTGGGCAGAAATAAAGGACAGGTTAAGGATTAGGGAGATAGGATAAGCAACTGCAGGAGCAGAAAGGTAGAGAAGTTTAGGATCGAGCTCATCTAGTGAGGAGCCTTTAGAGGGCTTGAGGGATAGGAGAGCATTAAGAGCTTCATCAGAGGAGATAGTAGAAAAGAAAAATGGAGGAGAGGTAGGCACTGGCTGAGACGAAGGGCTGAAGTTAGTAGGTGGCAATGGGGAGAGGGAATTTAGAAGACATGAGGTGTAGTAGGCATTCAATTCATTGGCCAAGAAGCCAGAGTCGGAAACCAGGGAGTTTATTTATTTTGAGAACTGGAGGGGGAGGGGGATGGGGGGAGAGAATAGGGCAGGAACTACCCTCCAGAATTTAGATGGAGAGTTAGTGTTAGTCAGGAATGAGGAGTTGAAATAATCAGACTTAGCCAGCCTAGTAGCTTTAGTACATGAATTGTGTAGCATTCTGTACTTGGCATAGTCGTTTGGATGTTTAGTAGATTTGTATTTTCTCCAGGCCCAATCACGCTCCCTGAAGCAGGCCAGTAGTTCAGGGGTGATCCAGGGGAGATGACGCTGGTCCATCTGAAAGGAGCAAAGGCATTCCAGGTGGCAATGAATTTATCCTTAAAATAGTCAAGTGCTTGATCGACAGATATGGCAGTGGAGAGGGGGGCCCACTCGGTGGAAGCGAGTGCAGAGCTGATTGGTGTAAGGTCTAAGGATTTAAAGGACTGGAGCTGTATGATTTTAGGGGGAGGTTCAGGGTGATGAACCTTACGTACAATAAAGATGGGGTTGTGGTCACTAAGGGCATTGGGAAGGAGACCAGATTTAATGATGCGGTGCGGGTGGGTTGTGAGTGCCCAGTCAAGCAGGGTGTGGTTTTGTGTCTTGGGATTAGGGCATGTGTGCTCAAGTATAAGTTGAGTGAGGTTTAGAGCAGTGACACTGCATAGCTTGTTTAACTTGGGAGACAACCAATTTAGACTCACATCACCCATTATGGAAAGTTCACCAGATAGCGAGAGGAAGGTGATATTGGCTAAGAGTTCAGTCGTGACCGAGGGTTGAATGCTTGGGCAGCAACAGATGCCAGCCACAAAGATTGGGATTGAGAAAGGAAAGGTAATGCAGGTGACAAGGGCTTCATAGGTAGCTGGGATGGAGGTAGATAGGGTGGTCGTAAACTGCAGTGAGGACAGGATATACATGGCCACTCCCCCTCCACGACCCGATCGATCTTGTCTGGAGATGGAATACCCAGGGATAGCAATGGCACTGTCAGTGGTGCTTTTTTTTGAGCCATGTCTCAGTAATAATTAGGATGTCAGGGATGTGTGAAATCATAAGAGTCTGTAGGAGGTCAATTTTAGGTAGCAGGCTGTAGATGTCCAGGTGGAGGAGCTTCAACCCGTTAGGAAGGGTTGCAGTGGGAGTTGGGTTTGGAGACATGTTATTTGGGTAAGGAGCCTGGGTAGGAGAAGAAATAGGGCCAGGGTTGGGGTGGATGTTCCCTGATGAAAGAAGGAGGGGGGCAAGGATGAAATAGTGAAGTTTAGGACTTTTGTAATTGGAGTAGGAAATACGTGAGGGAGGGAAAGAGGGAGGAAGGGGTAGAGAGAAGGAGATAAGGAAACAAAGAAAAGCAAAGTGACTAGGAAGGGAGAACAGAGATGCTGGAAGGTAGTAGGGAAAGAGGGGTCTGCTTACAAGGGGAGCTATCGGGGTGATTGACAGAATGAAGGAGGTATCTTGAAGGGAAGGGGAGAGAGAAGTGGCAATAGGCGTAGAGGGGGAGACTGGGATAAGGGTAAGAACCAGAAAGGGTGTGAATAGGTGGGAGATGGAAACTATTCTGGGTAGGGTAGTAGAGGCTTTGTAGAGGCTTGCAGAGTCGGATCAAACCACTGAATGTTAGGACGTTGATAATTTGCTTCAGGTATGAATGACCCAGGACTAAAAGTGTTAGGGAAGAACAGTGGGTAGAGGATTGCAACCTACATGTGTTGTTGCCCTCTAGTGGCTTTACAGTATAATTTGCAAATGAAAACGTAGTAAAAAAACAACAAAATAAAACACTGTACAACTTAAAATGAGAAGAAGCCAGAAGGAGAAGGAAGGAAACATATTCAATTCAGTGCTTTAGAGTAACTGATAATTGCTATTTTTCTTTTAAACTTAGATTGTGGGCTTGTAGTGACACTATACTTTCTTTGTTGTCTTTACTTATAATTGTTTTTGGGCTGTTGAAAATTTAAAACATAGTGGTGGTGTAATTCTGTGCTGTCTTTAATTGCTGCAAATTTTCCCCCCTCCTTCCCCTTCCCCCAGCTCTTAATTATATGCCCTGTTAAATCTGATTGACAGGAGCTAAACACAGTGTATAGTAAGGGTGTGAAGTAGGAGGGGCATAAGGGGGAAGAAGCCCACCCTTAGCATGACAAGTGTTTTGACTCATTTATTTATTTATTGGTTTCTTTTTCCTTAAAAAAAAAAAATTATCTGAGGATCAGTGACAGGATTTTTAGTACAGTAAATTAATAAAAAGAGAACTAGGAGAGCTTCAGTAGCAGACAAGTAGTGGAATTGCAGTATAATGTGGGGAGTGGTGCAATGCAGTGGCTGTGGGGCAGCTATATTCAGGCAGACCTTCTGGACACTGGCGTGCTGCCCTATCTGCATGCATCTCTCTGGACTGCGGGATGAGGTAGCCAGACTCCAGAGCCGAAGTAAACTGGGTCAGGAGTACCATCACCCTATCCAGGGACCACCAGTCCAATGCAGCTGCCTCAAAGATGCAGAGAACGAGGAGCACTTGGATGACAGTGGGCTCAGGAGGGTTAGAGCAGTCAGGCAGAGGCATCCCAGATCCTATTCCACTCAAGAACTCATATGCCACACTGGCAAACGAGGACAACCAAATAGAGGTACCCAGAGATGTGGAAGGAAAGGATGTGGAGGTTAGTCAAGGAGGTGACCTCAAGCGGGAAAGCAGTGGACCCCAGAGAGGAGGAGGCGAATCCTGGTGGGGACTCCATCGTAAGAGGATCCAGCTAGGAACACAGGAGGGGAGGACAGGGAGGTGAGGTGCCTACCAGGTGCCACGGCATGGAGGGATGGAAGGAAGATCCTGGGGATCACTGGGAAGGCAAGGCGGGAGGGTGAGCTGGATGTCATTATCCACCTAGGTACTAATGACCTGGCAAATGGGGAGCCAAAGGAAGTTCAGGAAGAGTTTAGGAAACTGGGGAGGGTCTCAAGCAGTAGCTACTTCTGTCATTTTCTCAGAAGTACTACCTGGGAGAGGCAAGGGAGAGCATAGAGTGCATGCACCAGGAACTTTAACTCATGGTTGAAGAACTGGTGCTGTGAGGAAGGGTGTGGATTCATTGGTGACTGGGGACCCACCTGGAGGGATGGAGGTTTGTTCAAGCCTGATGGCCTGCATCCATCCTGGAGGGGAATCCAAGCACTCAATGATAAGTTTAAATGCTACATTGACAAGCATTTAAACTAGTCAAAGGGGTGGCAGGCCAGCAAGGAGGGTACCTACTTGCTCACCCCCCACAGCTAGCAGTGGAACCAGTGAACCAGAGGAGTGGCTATCTCTGCAAAGCAGTGTGCAAAAGATGAAGATTAGTGCCCAAGAGGTGGATAAGCAGAAAAGGGGCAAAATTCAGCAGAAGGGCAGACAGCAAGGAGAACCAGGGATAAATGACAACCAAGGAAGGGGCTGGAGTAGAACAGTGAAGCAGTCTAGGGCAGTCAAATCACGGAAAGCCATGTGTGCAAATGCCAGGAGCCTTAGCAACAAGATGGAAGATCTGGAGGCTGTCATGGTACAGTCAGACCTGGACATTGTGGCCATCACTGAAACCTGGTGTAATGATAACCATGACTGGGAGATGGCCATACCTGGCTACAACATATTCAGAAGAGACAGAGCAGGCAGGAAGGGAGGAGGAGTGGCACTGTATGTGAAAAATGACATAAGGGCCACAGAGATCCAGGAGGAACAAAATGGGGGAGAGATACTGTGGGTTAAGCTGGAAAGGAAAATGGGGCCAGCCTTCTGCACAGGTGTGGTCTATAGACCACCAGCCCAGGAGGAAGAAACAGATAGGGAGCTGATGCTAGCCATCCAAAGGATGGCAGACAAATGTGGTGAGTACTGGTTGGAGACTTCAATATTCCAGACGTGGACTGGAGCATCCCAGCAGCAGCATCAACTAGGAGCAGATTTATCCTGGACTCCCTTCAGGGTGCCTTCCTCAAGCAACTGGTCATGGAACCAACTCGGCAGAAGGCAATACTGGACCTTGTGCTCACAAACAGGGACAGTGTGATGGGGGTAACAGTGGGGGGAGCACCTGGGTAACAGTGACCACCAGTCATTGTGGTTTGAAATCACAGAAAGAGCAGAACCAAACCACACAAAACACGATCCTGGATTTTAGGGGGCAGACTTTGGGAAAATGGGAGATACTTGAAAGAGGCATTAAGGGAATGGGACAGGAATCAGGGGTTGAGGAACAGTGAGCAGTATTTAAAATGGGGATTACAAGAACAACAGAATTATGCATTAAGCAGGTTAGCAAGAGGAAAAGGAAGAGGAGACCATTATGGTTTCCAAAGAGGTATCAAAGAAAGTGAAAGCCAAAAGATTGCGTTCAGGCAATACAAAAGACACAGGCAGAGGGGATAGGGAGAAGTACCAGGAGAAGCAAAGGAGTCAGGAGGTCAGTAAGGGAAGCCAAAGCTCAGACAGAAGAACACATTGCAAAATCAGTGGGTAAAGGGACAAAACCTTTACAGGTACATAAGTGAAAAAAGAAAGACAAAGGGAGGGATAGTGAGACTGAAGGGGAGGATGGGAGGCCATGGAGGATGACAACAGTAAAGCTGACATATTGAACAGGTATTTCTGCTCAGTCTTTACTGAGGAAGAGGAGGTAATGGGTCTAGAAAGGAGTACAAGGGGTGAGAATGGTGCAGAAATGGACACAAGTCCCTTTACACGAGAAAGGGTCCTGAAGGAACTGGAAGTAATAAGAGTTGATAAAGCAATGGGGCCAGACGGGTGCACCCTAGGGTCCTTAAAGAACTAAGAGAGGTGGTGGCTGAACCTCTGGCTATCCTGTTTAGCCGATCACTGGAAACAGGAGGTACCCAAAGACTGGAGGACAGCAGATGTAGTCCCCTTATACAAAGTGGGAACAAAGAGGAAGCAGGGAACTACAGACCAGTCAGCCTCACCTCGGTAGTGGGAAGATCTTGGAAGCACTACTGAAGGAGAGATTGGTGGAGCGTCTGGTTGTCAATGGACTACAGGACCCAAGGCAGCATGGTTTCCTGGGGAGGTCATGTCAGACTAACCTCGTTGAATTTTTGACTGGGTGACTAGGGAGGTGGATCGGGAGGGCAGTGGACATGGCCTATCTGGACTTCAGCAAGGCCTTTGACACTGTGCCACATAGAAGACTATTACACAAACTGGGAAATATGGGTGTGGGCAGGACAGTAGTGTGGTGGGTAGGTAACTGGCTGGGTGGCAGGACACAGAGGGTGGTGGTAAATGGCTGTCACTCCACAGAGGGAAGAGTGACCAGTGGGGTACCACAGGGATCAGTGCTGGGACCGGTCCTATTCAACATCTTCATCAGTGACATTGCACAGGATCTAGAAGGCAGAATTTCACCGTTCACTGATGACACAAAACTCTGTAACAGAGTAGACACACCAGAAGGTGTAGACAGAATGAGAAGCGACCTGCAGAAACTTGAAGAATGGTCAAGGGTTTGGCAGTTGAAATTCAATGCAAAGAAGTGCAAGATAATGCATATGGGACACAAAACCCTGGCACAATATATCAGTTGGGGTGAGGATATAGCATGCACCAAGCAGGAAAGGGATCTTGGGGTTGTCATCTCTGATGACCTCAAGGTAGGGAAACAGTGTGACAAGGCATCAGGTAAAGCAAATAGGATGCTGGGATGTATAGGCAGGGCATCACCAGCAGAAAAGGGAGGTCATAATTCTGCTATACAAGACACTAGTGAGGCCCCACCTGGAGTACAGTGTACAGTTCTGGAGACCATACCTATGTAAGGACATAGACAGGGTAGAGAAGGTTCGGAGGAGGCAACAAAGATGGTGCATGGATTGCATCACAAGTCCTATGAAGACAGGTTGAAGGAACTGAACATGTACTCCCTGGAGGAGAGGAGGAGAGAGGGATATGATAGAGACATACAAGTATCTTACAGGGAGGAACAGGGTGCAGGAAAACACTATTTTTAAGCGAAAAAGATGTTCCAGGACTAGAGGCATGGGATGAAGTTGGAGGGAGGATGATTCAGAGGAAACATGAAAAGAATTTCTTCACAGAACGGGTGGTGGACAAGTGGAACACCCTGCCAGAGGAAGTGGTGGGGGCTGAAACAATCACGGGATTTAAGAATGCATGGGATAGACATAAAGGAATTCTAGAGGTCAGGGGTAAGGGGAAACAGACTTCTAGGAAAACAAACTGAACTTACAAGCTCAAATAGGCAGACTGGGTGGGCCATAGGCCCTTATCTGCCGACACTGTCTCTGTATCTATGTATCTATGTATCTATGTTCTGAAAATCAACTCTACAGTCCATTTAAGGAAACCCTAGTGGCAGGATTGCCATAAATAATACAGAAAAAAAATCAACAAATCACTGACAGGCTTCCCACATAAATTCCCACATTAATAACTTTCAAACCACTGGTTAGCCTACTTGATGGGTTTATTTCTGAAAATAGTGAACTTACTTCTCTTTCATTTTATATAACACATTTGGATGGTTACTGTTTGTTTTAATCTCATGTGTATATACTGGAAAATAACTGCTAACCACTTTCATGTATAAATGACACCTTTCTGTACATATGCATATTTTACTTCTCTGTATGATATTGCATTATGTTTTACCACGTTAATGTACCATGATTTTTCTATGACCAGGTCCATCTTGCAAATGAATCTTGCTCAATGGTGCCCACCTGGATAAATAAAGATTCGGTTGACTGATTGATTATGGGGAAAAACTACCATCCATATATATTATACTGTGGTGCCTGTATAATACAATTGTAGAAAAACACGTGGGGGATGGGCATGTCGTGAAGCAAAGGCATTTGACACCCAGGTGCAAAGGGAGTATACTGCCTGACATTCCTGCACCCATTGCTGGCCAACCCAGACACAACATTGGCTGTGAAGGCAGGCACTTATCTGCCACCCCAGCTGGAGGAAGAGTGCAACTGTTGGGACCTTCATTGTTGGGGTTCAGGGCAGAGAGATCAACGGGAGAAACATGGTGAAAAAAATAGACCTGGTTTTGGGAGAGCTCAAAGTTGAAAACTCATCTCTCTGGCATTGGGCAATGCAATAATCTGATTGCAATGACCGCTTCCCTGGCTCGTGGTGGGCCGTTTTCTCTAAACTAAGTTACAGGTCAGAAATAGTAAGTGTCAGACCCTGGAATATATCCAGGCGCCCCTGCTGTCAGAGGCAGTAGCTCTAAGCATTTAGTTAAAGGGAAATATCCTTGTAACCAAGCTGTATGCACTATATCACTTAAGTTTTTTTCTTCTTCTTCTTCCTTTTGTTTCTGCACAGGTAGGGGTCACAGCTTCATTGCCATTGTAATGTCTTCTTCGCAGCTTGTGGGGGGACATCTTCTGTAAACTGAATTAAAGATCTAGAAGTATAAGTGCCAGGCCCTCTGATCATTGCTTGCATCAGAAACACCAAAGCTGTGGCAGCATACTGTGGAAATACACAAAGAGGTAGTTTGTGCTGTAAATCAATGTTTGTTGAATTCCCTTTAAACATAGTTGGCAGGTTCCGGCAGCACAGCTCTGACCCCTAACGCCTCGACTCTTGCAAGTCTTTAAAGGGGGTCTATGTTTAAAGGACTTCAATAGCAGTGATTCCCTCAACATCAAACAGCTTAAAAGGGTCATAGATGCTGTCCTCAGCCTCCTTACCAAATTGCTGAACCACTCCCTCTGCCTTAGTCAATTCCCCTTTGCCTGGAAAACAGCAGTGATCACCCCTTTTCATAAATCTGGCGACCGGACCTCCTCCAGCAACTATCACCCGATCTCCATCCTCCTCCCTCTTTCCAAGGCTCTGGAAAAAATCATGGCCAATCAGCTCTCTGACTACCTCTTCACCTATAACCTCCTCTGCCGTGAGCGACATGGCTTTCATCACGCACACAGCACCACTAGCACACTTATTGAATTCTCCAATTTCCTTCACACTGCTCTTGACAAAGATCACGTTGCTGGCTCTGTCTTCATTGACTTGTCGAAAGCTTTCGACACTGTCCACCACTCCCTTTTCCTCTCTTCTCTCCAACCCCTTGGCCTCTCGCAGGGTGTGCTGAATTGGTTCTCCAGCTATCTTTCCTCCTGACCCCAGTGTGTCAAAATTGAGTCTACCATCTCCTGCCCCTGACAGGTTTGTTCCGGTGTTCCTAGGGCCTTTGCTTTTCAGCCTCTATCTGAATTCTCTCCCCTCCATTAGTAATGGAAACCTTCTACTTTATGCAGATGATGCTGTTCTGTTTGACTCACACACTGACCCTCTCCTCCTATAAAACTTCTGCAGGACTCCTTCACCTAGGCTGAATGCTGGTTCTCTGACCACAGACTGGTTTTGAACTTAAAGAAAATTAAAACCATGCTTTTTGCACATAACCAGAGTAAACATAAAGATTATCCACTCCGTGTTTTATCTAGTACCCTCTTCCCCCTTGAACAAACCTCCTCCTTCAAATATCTTGGCGTTCTCTTCGATCCCTCCCTATCCATTCACGACCACATCCACTCCCTTTGCTCCACCATCAACTCTAGGATAGGCTTCTGTATCGCCATCGTGACTGTCTCCCCACTGAAGCACTAAGGCTGGCCATCTCATTCTCGGTACTGTCCCTCATGGATTATGGTCTGATTATTTATGGTGCTGCTGACAACACTGCACTGCACAAAATTAAACTATCCCTCAATAAGGCCTGCCGGCTGCTTACAGGTTTCCTGCGTCTAACCCATACTTGCACACTGTATTCCCTCTCTAACTTCCTTAGTCCAGAGGAAAGGCTTATCTATCAGTCTTGCCTCTTAACCAAAAAAATCACTGCAGGTCTGACTCCCACGGTCTGTCTTCTATCATAAGCCTATCTACCCCCTCCCTCTCTACCAGCAGCGCTGTCCGCTCCCCTCTGCAAGTCCCCAGAGTTAGGGCCTCCATTGCACAGAGGTCATTCCGTTATCATGCCCCATCCTGGTACAATTCCCTGCTTGTTACTATCACCTCCCTACCAAGATTGGAGCCTTTTAAAACTGCTCTCAAGAACCACCTCCTCTTCTCCCACCGCTGTGACTGCCCTGGCTTAGCTTCCCCTGCCTTTACTCCTCTCAGTCTGCCTATTTTTAACTCTGCCCTTCATTTGACTCATTATAGCCCATATTATTGTTTATGTCTGTTTATTATTGCTAATTTACCTTGACGTGGGGCCTTTGTAACCAGCCCTTAATGTTGACTGCTTGCTTTTATTTGAACTCATCTACTTTGTTTTCTGTTGCTTGCTATTAATGTATTTGTCTTCCTGATGAGAAGCCTTTGTAAATGAGTCCCTGTCTCAAAGGGTTGTAATTCTGATTACTTCTTAAAATAAAATAAACATTGATTTATAGCACATGCTACCTCTTTTTGTATTTCCACAGCTTTGGTGTTTCTGTTCATGTTTGGAGATGAGAGCCTCTCAGTGGTAAGCACTGGACCCTCTTGTGTTCACAGACATTTCTTGGATTTGTTCATTCCTTGCATCACTGGTCCCATAGGCAGCAGCTCTAACCATTCAGCCAAGTGTGATTTCCTGTCAGTCAAGCTGTTAGAGCTCTTGTTCTTTATTGCAATGTCCAACCTTGACCACCAGATGGCTCTCGTCTGTATTCTCTGGTTACTGATTCTGTATTACACCACACTGGGAAATGTACCAAACACACACACACAAATTAAATAGTAACACCAAGGATGAAGCAACGAGATGTGAGACGCAATCTCGTTCTTGGTCATGGCCTTTGCAATATTTATTGTAAAAAAAAAAAGATGTTGAATTAACATTAGGATTTTTGTACAAAGTGTACAAATGTCGGGAAATCCAAACTTAGGGTCCTCATGTCAAAAACCCTAACTGCACCTATCCTGTCAAATCCTGTAGATAAGACTGGTTTTCCAAACTGTATGATTTTTCTTTTATAGTCTTTTTGCCATGATATGCACATTGAGCTGAAGTTAGTTTCCAGGTGCATCCAAGGATAATAGGAAGGTTAAGTGACTTGCTCAGTGTCACACAGAATACAAGTGTAAACTATGGAAATCAAACCTAGGTCTGCTGGGTGTACCAAGCTCATTCACAGCTGATTGTTCCTACCTCTAGTCTATGCATACAAAGAATAGATGGCATGAGTTACTAGGAGATGTCACAAACCCACTCAGCAGGTCAGCCCTCTACTCCCAAAGTGCCAACCTCTGAGCGCAGTCTTGTGCACAGTTAACAGAACAAGGTAAACCTCTTGTCTGTTCTGTGGGTTTGAATCAACCTTTGGTCTCAGTTCTGGAGGGATTAAAACTGTGAACCTCTTGCTAGCGTACCCAATGCACAGGCTCAGATAATTCTGTCTTTGGGAGGCCAGATATCTTTGCCTATTGGCAACTAACCAGGTGAACAGAAATGAACCCTTGAACTCTAATAAAGACCTCAGATCAAGAACGCTTACCTTTTTCCAGTTTGGTATCACCATTCAAGCTTATGCACACAGTGTCTGCTTTAACCATATATACTTCACTTGTAAAGGAAAGAAATTCAAAGACAGACTAAGTAGGCTCTAAAAATAGAGTTTACTAAAATAGATAAAAAAATATGTAAAACATAAAATACAGAACTATTACCACAAGAACATACAAATATTTTAAAAGAACAAGGTTTTAACAGTGCAATTCCTATTACAGTACTTAGATCTGTCTCTCTCTAAATACCTGCCTAAAGTGCTCAAAGATGTTTCTTTGTCAGAGTCTACATAAAAGTGTTTTTCTGAAGGAAAACAGAACATTGATTTAAAAAACTGTCTTGGCCAACCCCTTTGTGTGAGGTCACCTGGCTCCTCCTGTCAGAATATATAAAAAAAATCTATACAAAAACAGGATGTCTTATCCAAATATTAAATTCTGTAATCCTCAGCATAACTCATTTTCTTCAAATGACTCTCTTTGATCTTATGATCAGCTTCCCCTTTTCAGGACATCAAAGGGACTTACAGTATGTCTCTCTGCCAGATCTCATGAAGGTGCAACATGCTTTTGGTATCACCATGTGAAAATTTAACTGTGTTTCCTCTGAACGTCATAAAAGTTTATGATCTTCTTGCAAGCTGCAATCAGTCACAGAAATTTAAACCTCTTCCAGCCTGTAATCATCTCTTGGCCTTCCAGGTAACATCCTGCATCTAAACCTGGATGTGTGTGTGTGTCATCCCACATGCTGAAACCTGGGGGGGGGGTGAGTGAGGTCACTCCAAGAGCACCAGATGTCTCAGCATCTCTCATGACAGACAATCCATAACACATTTTTATATTTCAAAAAATCATACAGCACTCAGAACTGGCCATCCACGTCACAATCCTCCCCACCTAGACTGAATTTGGGGGCTCTATCCCCTGCATGGGATGAGCTTCCTAAATCAGTTCACTCCTCAAAGAGAAGAGACAGGCCATCTGAGTTCTGGTTTTTGGCTCCAGCTCTATGTACGATTGTCATATCATACCCTTGCAAAGCAAGACTCCATCTTAGCAATCTACCATTGTTCTTTCCTATCTGCGTCAGCCAAACCAGGGGGTTGTGGTCAGGCTGCCCCACAAAATGCTGCCCATACAAGTATGGCTCCAAATTCTTTAGGCCCACACTATGGCAAGACACTCCTTTTCCACCGTGGAGTATGCTTGCTCCCTGGGAAGTAACTTCCTACTCAGGTATGTTATTGGGTGATCCCTCCCTTGGCTGGATGTCTGACTCAGTACTGCCCCAATACCCACGTCTGAGATGTCAGTCTGAACTATAAAGGGTCTGCTATAGTCAGGACTTGTCAAAACAGGAGCACTGCACAGTGCCTCCTTTAGTCTGAAAAAGGCTTCTTCACAGGCTGGACCCCAGGTAATTTTCTTTGGCATCCTTTTCTTTGTCAGGTCAGATAGGGAAGCAACCAGGGCACTGTAACTGGGTACAAATTTCCTGCAGTACCCTGCTGTCCCTAGAAAATTCCTGACCTGTTTCTGTGTTTCTGGTCTGGGCTAGCCTGGATTACCTCTATCTTTATTTGGTTAGGACGGAACTGTCCCTGGCCTACCACATGCCCAAGGTATGCCACCTCTCCCATGGCCATCTGGCACTTCTCAGCTTTGACAGTGAGCCTGGCCCTC
This sequence comes from Neoceratodus forsteri, assembly GCA_016271365.2. Taxonomy (NCBI): domain Eukaryota; kingdom Metazoa; phylum Chordata; order Ceratodontiformes; family Ceratodontidae; genus Neoceratodus; species Neoceratodus forsteri. The sequence goes on from JADMNL010000029.1 coordinate 135,250,304, forward strand.
TGTATCCTGCCAAGCACTTCCCTAAGGTGGGATAGGTGTTCCTCCCAGCTGGCACTAAAGATGGCAATGTCATCCAGGTATGCCACGGTGTATTCCTCAGCACCATTTAACACCTGGTTCACCAACCTTTGGAAAGTGGCCGGGGCATTCTTCATTCTGAAAGGCATTACTTTAAATTCAAATAAGCCTATCAGAGTGATGAAGGCTGACCTCTCCCTAGCTCTGTCTGTCAACTCTACCTACCAATACCCCTTTGTCAGGTCGATGGTCATAAAGTAGGTCGCCCCTCCCAACTTGTCCAGTAGTTCATCTGTCTGGGGCATCAGATGGGTGTCGGACTTAGTGACTGCATTCAGTCCACGATAGTCCACACAGAAATGAGTAGAGTCATCTGGCTTAGGCACAAGGACTACGGATGAGGCCCAGGGGCTGTGGGATCTCTGGATTACCCCTAAATCCAGCATCTCTCCACTTCCCTCCTAATGTTCTTTTGGACAGCCTCTGACACCCGATATGCTGTCCGCTGTATGGGCATCTCTGTCCCTGTGTCCACATCGTGCGTCGCTAAGGGGATTAGTCCAGGCTTGGTGCTAAACAGTGGCTCAAAGTCTGCTAAAACCTCCCTTACTTTCTGAGTCTGGTCCGGGGCCTGCTGGGGAGACAGTTTTACTGCCTCCACAGAGGACTCACGCTTACTTTCCTCCAGTAAGTTCAGAAGGGGGTCTCCTTTGTCCGTCCCCTCCCCAGGACTACACACTGCAAACACATGTCAGCCCTATTTGCATATAGCTTCATCATGTTGACATGGTACATCCTTTCTGTCTGTCGTCGGTCAGGTAACTCCACAATGTAGTTCACATCATTTACCTTCCTAACCACTTTGTACAGTCCTGCCCACTCAGCCTGCAGCTTGTCTCTCCAAACCGGAATAAGGACCTTGACTTCCTGACCCACCATGCACGAGCAAGCTCTGACTCTGCGGTTGTGCCATACATTTTGTTTCTGTTGGGCAGCTGCCAGGTTGCTCTGGGCTGTCCCCATAAGCTCCTTCAGCCTTTCCCTAAACCTAAGGATGTAATCCACAATGGGAGTTCCCTGGGTAGCATGCTTGCCTTCCCAGTCCTCCCAGATCAAGTCTAGGGGCCCACGTATCCAGCATCCGTATAAGAGTTCGAAGGGGGAAAATTCTGTAGACTCTTGGGGCACCTCCCTGTATGCAAACAACAGGTGGGAAAGGTATTTCTCCCAGTTCCTCCCATGCTGTTCAGCAAACGCCCGGAGCACTGACTTTAGGGTACCATCGAATCTTTCCACAAGCCCATTGGCTTGTGGGTGATATGGTGTTGTGCATCTCTGCACCACCCCACACTTCTCCCATAAACATTTCATCAGGTCCGACATGAAGGAACCCCATCGATCGGTGATAACCTCCTGTGGAAACCCAACATGGGAGAAAATCACAAGTAAGGCATCTGCCACTTTGTCTGTCCTCAGAGAGGATAGGGTGACTGCCTCTGGGTACCGGGTGGCATAATCCACCACAGTCAGAATGAATCTCTTCCCTGAGGAGCTGGAGGTATTTAAAGGACCCACAATATCCATTCCCACACTCTGGAATGGCTCCTCTACTATGGGCAATGGAATCAGGGTGGCTTGGGTTTCTTGCCCGCCTTCCCAATTTCTTGGCACCAGTGACAAGACCTGCAATACTCCTTCACCTGCTGGATGAAGTTAAGCCAGTAGAAATTCTGGGCCAACCGCTGCATTGTGTGCATGATTCCCAGATGACCAGACAAGGGAATATCATGTGCAATCTTGAGCAACTGCTCACGATACCCCTGGGGAATGACAAGCTGCCTGCCTAGCATCCCTCCCTCCCTCTGTCTGTACTGCCTGAGTATACATAAGTCCATTTTCCCAATAAACCTTATGTCTGCCATCATCTTCCTGTGCTCCATCCGAGTCTGCCCAAGCCCTCAGCTTCTCTGAACTAAGGCCACATCTCTGAGCAGCTACGAACCCCTCACACATTCCCAAGGCATGGGACAGGTCCCCTTCAGTCACTAAACTAGGGTCCCTAGCACTAGCGTCAGGGCACTTAGGATCACTGTCAATCCCAACCCTCTGACAATGAGTTATTCCTCCCTCTTCGGAGTAACCCTCTGTAGCTGTGTGGTTACTTGCTACTGGGGAATTTTCTACCCCCTCTTCATTAATCTCCCCACCTGGAGACACAGGCTGGGGAACCAGCCTCTCCATGGTTTTCACAATGGCTTCTGTGGGGTTCAGGGAACTACAATTTTCCCTTTGCCACTTAGATACGGGTAACGGCACATACTATCCCCTGTTTTAGATTGTTGCCCAGGATCACATCCACTGCTAAGGTTTTGGCTACAGCCACCTGTTGCACAATTCCCCCTGTTTCACCGCAGTCTAGGAGAACACTGACCAGTGGCAATGTTTTCTCTTCACCCGCAAAGTCCTGTACAGTGACATATTTATTGAGTATAAGCTGACCAGGCTGTACCAGATCCCCTTTTACCAATGTCAGGGATGCCCCTGTGTCCCTTAACCCCTGCATCCGTACACCATTCACCATGACTGGGTGCATGTGTTCCCTTATGTTCAAAGGCATGCTTCTAGGGACACACAAACAACCCACTTCTTTTCTAGCACCTGGTTGTGTATTGTTCACCCTTTTGGGACACTGTCTGCCAATATGCCCAGTTTCTTTATATAACCAACATTCACTTCTCCTTTCAAAGAAATCTTTTCTCTGAAACCTGTGGCTAACTGGTTGCGGTGGAGGCAGTGAGGGTTTTAGCTGCCCTGAAGGCACGTTTTTCCCTTTCTGCACTGCCACGCCCACCCCATTCACTCTCAGAGCAGGTCTGCTCTTGGCATATTGGTCCAAGAGTTCCACAGCCTCTTGCACCATCTTGGGATCTCAGTCCTCTAGCCAGGTTTTCAGCTCTGCTGGGCATGCCCAATAAAACTGTTCCAACAAAATCACATTTTCAATTTTATCAAGAGTTTGCCTCAATTCCTTCCCACTAACGTTTTAAAAACTGACATTGTTTCGTGGCTAGCTCCTCATAGCTCATGTCAGGGCTTCTCCTGAGCTTACGGAATTTAGCTCTGTATGATTCAGCAGTTAATTCAAACTTTTTTAACAGTGCAGCTTAAAGTTTGCTATAATCATCACTGTCCTCATTGTCCATTTGACCCAATGCATCCCTAGTGTAACCCCCCTGTTACCCGGGGTTACTAGAATCCCAGTAAGACCTAGTGGTAGGCAGGGAAGACAGCTTGTGAAACTCCAGTTAAATGGATTTCACACTGTCTCACTCTGTTCTCAGTCTCAGCTGAGACTGAGGGATGACATCACCATAGAATTATCGCAGTTGCATAAGCCACACTGGAATCTGCAGATGGGAATTAGGTTAGAATGTTGGGAGTTTTTGAACAATGAGCAGCAGCAGTTGTGTGTGAGCAGTGAAGAAGAGAGGAGCACAGCAGTCTGTGCACAGGCTCTTGGAGCCTAAAGCTCTGGTATAGAGCTACTTTTAGGGAGAGGTGTGTGTTTCTGCCAAAAGAGGAACACAGTAAGCTGTTCGTGAAATGGTGGAGACCGCTGATACTGGTCTCGGTGCCCAATCCCTGAGGGAAATGGGGGTAAAAGGTTTGCCAGGGGGAACCCTCCTGGTTCCGGCTAGGGAAGAAGCTGCCTTATTTTTCTAAGTTGTGCTGTGGCACCAGAAGCTGTCAAGAATCACCTGTGGGGCACCTGCAACCAAAGGGTGAGTTCTGCTCTTACATAGGGCCTATGTTTCACCTGAACTGTTGTAAAGTGGGGATTGGACTGCTTAATCAGTGGGAAACCTAGAGGAATAAGCTAAGCCAAAGTAAAAGTATGTTCAAGTTCAGCACAAGGGGAAAGCCAAGACATGTAGAGGAAATGTGCTATGCATTTACCCTTTAATCTACACTGCCAAGCTTTTCAGGAAGAGATGTTTAAGTATGTTCAAGTCTAGTACAAGGGGAAAGTCAAGACATGTAGAGGAAATGTGCTATGCATTTACCCTTTAATCTACATTGCCAAGCTTTTCAGAAAAAGATGTTTAATGTCCAGAGAAATGGCCGGGTATGGATTGTGGAAGCTAGAGGTGGAAAACCCCCCATCTTTAGTAACCAGGTTCACCTCTATGGCTTTGCTCTGTGGCCCTTCTACTTTGCCTCAGGCACTTGGCCAGTGCTGAGGAAAGTACCCAGATGTGGGATTGAAAGGAAATTTCCCTTAAGGAGTCGAAGGCTCTAAGGTGGTTTAGGGAGCCACCAGAAAATGTGTCCATGTCAAATGGAAGGTGTTCAAGTGGCTGGCACGTGTGCCGAGCCAGGGAAATCCCCAAATAGTGTACAAGTTGGGCTGTGTACCCAAATCAGCGAGCAAGCCCGGGCTGTGTGCCTGGTGGGTCCAGAGCCTGAGGGCTGAAGTGTTGAGGAAGTGTTCTGTTTCTCTTAACCTGCATTACCAGGAATGTAGCCCCATTGGGGTCCATCTATGCTTTGTTTGTTCAGTTTGGATGTGAATAAAGCCACACTTTAGAATCCCATTCCTGGTATTGGACATTACAGTTATTGCTTCCTGTGTTCGGATTTACTTGGGTGCCCCTGTGCAGAGTGGCCAAACCTAGCCCTTGTGCCAAGTAACCTAGTCCTCCTTGAACCCAGTCCCCCACCTGGTACTGCTGTCAGCTTCAACAGCATACCACCTGTCATTAAAAAGCAGGGGTAGGGGGCTTACATCGCCTTCCAGTAAGTAGCGATAGCTGGAAACTCAGAACTCTCAAGGAATACATAATCACTTAATGCAAAAAGAATTAAAAAGGCATCCATATCTCCCCTCTTTAAATTCAGCTATCAATTTGGAGTTCACTTTGTAACCCAGTCCTGCAGTCCCAGTTAAACCCAAGCCACTTACCTGCTCTGGTGCCGCTAGTCAAAGTTGTAGCTTCTCCAGTTCATGTTGCCTCTGGCGCTCCTGCTTCTCACGATCTGCATCTCAATGTTCTCGCTCCCTCTTCTCCTCTGCAGCTCGCTGGCGCTCATGCTCCTCACGCTCAGCATCTCTCTATTCTCACTCTCTCTTCTCCTCTGCAGCTCACTGGCATTCACGCTCTTCACGCTCTGCACCTAGGTGTTCTCGCTCTGACTCCCGGCATTCTCGCTCTGCCTCACGGTCCGCCTCTCACTTCTCTCGCTCCCTCTTCTCCTGGAACTCCAGCTCCATCCTGCACAACTCAGTTTGCAGCCTGAGTACTTCTGGATCCATGATACTGGTGACCTTTCCCTGCTGCTGTGGTCCTTCACTGACACTGGCCCTGTTGCCCTCCGCATTGGATCTGGACACTGCACTGGCCGCTAGCCCTGCCACACTCAAGCTTTGGTCTTTTTCAGTCATGGTCTGTGACTCGCTGCTCTGGGTATCTGCTACCATCAGGGCATCTATGAGGTTCTGCTTGCTGGCTTTCATCTCGAACGGGACTCCTCTATCCCCGCACAACTGCCTTAAGTAGTCTACAGTGTGCCTGCTGTAGTTGGAAGTCATCTTCCCTAACTACTGCTTCTCTGACTTGCACTTTAGGAAAAAAACATAAAACGGGTAGGAACTTGACTGTACGCCAAGTGATATAGTTCTGTCTCCTTTTTAAAAATGAATCACTTGCCTTTTTCTTTCTTTGCAAGTGAGCTAATGGTCTCAAGCTGACACACTGAACAATAAAAGCTTGTAATGCCAAAATTATCCTACCTCTGCCAACCAATCTGTCACAAACCCACTCAGCATGTCAGCTCTCTACTCCCAAAGTGCCAACCTCTGAGCGCAGTCTTGGGCACAGTTAACAGAACAAGGTAACCTTCTTGTCTGTTTTGTGGGTCTGAATCAATCTTTGGTCTCAGTTCTGGAGGGATTCAAACTGTGAACCTCTTGCTAGCGTACCCAATGCACAGGTTCAGATAATTCTGTCTTTGGGGGGCCAGATATCTTAGCCTACGGTCACCTAACCAGGTGAACAGAAATGAACCCTTGAACTCTAATGAAGACCTCAGATTAAGAACGCTTACCTTTTTCCAGTTTGGTATCACCATTCAAGCTTATGCACACAGTGTCTGCTTTAACCATATATACTTCACTTGTAAAGGAAAGAAATTCAAAGACAGACCAAGTAGGCTCTAAAAATAGAGTTTACTAAAATAGATAAAAAATATGTAAAACATAAAATACAGAACTATTATCACAAGAACATACAAATCTTTTAAAATAACAAGGTTTTAACAGTGCAATTCCTATTAGAGTACTTAGATTTGTCTCTCTCTCTAAATACCTGCTTAAAGTGCTCAAAGATGTTTCTTTGTCAGAGTCTACAAAAAAGTGTGTTCTGAAGGAAAACAGAATATTGATTAAAAAAACTTTCTTGGCCAACCCCTTTGTGTTAGGTTACCTGGCTCCTCCCTGTCAGAATATATAAAAAAATATATCTATACAAAAACAGCATGTCTTATCTAAGTATTAAATTCTGTAATCCTCAGCATAACTCATTTTCTTCAAATGACTTTCTTTGATCTTATTATAAGCTTCCCCTTTTCAGGACATCAAAGGGATTTATGTCTCTCTGCCAGATCTCACAGAGGTGCAACATGCTTTTTGTATCACCATGTGAAAATTTAACTGTGTTTCCTCTGAACGTCATAAAAGTTTATGATCTTCTTGCAAGCTGCAATTAGTCACATAGATTTAAACCTCTTCCAGCCTGTAATCATCTCCTGGCCTTCCAGGTAACATCCTGCATCTAAAACCTGGATGTGTGTGTGTGTCATCCCACATGCTGAGACTGGGGGGGGGGGTGAGAGAGGTCACTCCAAGAGCACCAGATTTCTCAGACAATCCATAACACATTTTTATATTTCAAAAAATCATACAGCACTCAAAACTGGCTGTCCACGTCACAGGAGAGATTGGATATACAGGGCTTAAATTATTTAGCCTAGAGAAGAGAAGGCTGAGAGGGGACATGATCATGGTTTTCTGAACATTAAAGGGGAGAGACAAGGTGGAAGATTATACACAGATGTTTGAACTAGTGACTGCAAGCATAACGAAACAGCATGACTTCAACCTAAGGAGTGGCAGAATAAGAGGAAAGATTAAAAAGCTCTACTTCAGGCTGGCCCATCGGTGCAGCAATTGGAATTCTGCTTGCGATGCCAGTGACCTGGTTTCGGGAATGGACCCGGGGCATCGGAGAGCCAGCCGGGGGAGAAGGATGAGGTGTCCTGTAGACTGCTCTCCTTCTCTGGGGGAGGTGAGGGAGAGTGCCCAGCGCATGGCGGTCCCCTGGCTGAGGCAGGGTACCCGAGGCAGTCCCAGCCCATTCAGGGGTGGGACAGACTGAGTCATCATTGCACATTCCGCCCCCTTACAGTGGGAAAAACCTCCACTGCCCACCTCATGATGGCGTTTGCCCGCCGCCTTCATTGCTCCCAGGCCAACTTCGACCTATCTGAAGTTCGTGGTGCTATGGGCCAGGTGCCGTGACACTGCCCTGGGGGGAAAGTCAGGGGGTATCGGGAGTGCGGCTCATGTGGGATGAGGTGGTAGGGGTCTGTTACCGGACTGAGGGTACCAGTGTGGGCAGCGGACAAAAAGAAGAAAAAAAAAGAAAAAAAAAGCTTTACTTCACATAGAGGGTTGTTAAGGTGTGAACTAGCCTTCCCAATAAGGGTGTGGAAGCCAGTACTGTGCCAGCTGACAGATTCCTGAGGAAGAATGGCACTGACAGTCATACAGCGTAAGTGGGTGTAACATTCCAACTGTTACGATTGGATGTGTGTCCATAGATAAATTAGGTTTAGTCACTGCCATGCAGCAGAAGGGGCAGACATCAGCCTTAAGTCACTTCCATTATCATGAAATTATGATACCATATAATTTCCATCATGTTTCAAATGCTATTAAAAAGTTATTGTGTTGGTACTAGTATCGTGCTGGTATATAACACCCAAGTGGTTCCCCTCCTTCTCCTCATCCCATCTGAAACAATTCCTGATCTTCATTGCTACCTTTCCCGCTCCCTGTCCCATTCAAACCACTCCCTGGTGTCCAGTTATACCCCGTTTCTCTCTCTCTCAGTACCTTTCTGAGCATTTCCTGGTGTCCAGTGGTACATTTTCCTCTCTCCATCTTGTTCCAAGCACTCCTTGATGTTCAGTGCCCCCCCCATTGCCTTTCTCTGTCCAATTTCAAGCACCCCCTGGTATGAAATGGCATCCCACCCAACCTCCTTCCCGGCCTGTTCCCAGCATTCCCTGGTGTTTAGCGGAAACATCCTCCCTCTACATATCCTTTTAGAAGCACTTCCTTTTATCTTGTGGCAGGTTTTATCATCATAGCAGCCATCCAGACAGTGACCAACACAGCTAACACTGAACCTTTGATTGATATCATTGACGGAGGAGTATACAGACTTAGCAAGGAGGGAAAAGTTTCTATTTCTGGGATCAGCATTTCTTGCCAACACTTGGGATGTGTTTTTCAACACTGAATTTATTGCCAGGGGTTCCTTGTTTTATGTTAGCCAGGGTGGGCTCCCAGTGTGCCATACTTAACATCTGGGGGGGTCTTTGTTTTCTGGCACCTGACGTGGGCTTCCACTGGTGGTGATGGTGGGGGCAATGTTTGGCCATTACTGGGGATGGAGTTATGATGCCAAGCTTATTGTTCGGAGGTGGGAGAGGTACTGTTTCCCAGTTGGGGGGAGGGTCCTGGCACAGACAGAATGTTTTGTATGTGTGTGTTAGTTGGGAGGGAGCTAGGAGGAGGAAGAAGATTCAATTAAAAAAATTCATAGGTCTAGGTTTGTCTACTTAGTGACATATCTCCATTTTCATGGCCACTAATCTTCTAGTATAATTCTTAATACTAAGTATTCAGAATAACTTTATTACCTCTTTTTTATTTTAGTCTTTGGTAACCGGGTAACAACTATTTCAGTCATGTAAACACTAGTATTCCAAATGTGCTGGCAGTATTTAGAGTACTAGTATTCAGAATAACACAGCAGGGATATTCCAGTAATAGTTCAAATACTAGTTGGATTCCTGAAACATAGAATGGTCTGAAGTCATTTACAAAACAATGATCTGAGCATGCTCAAATCAAGCTTATTCAGAATACGCAGTTACATGTAAAAGCATTAGGAATAACAACATGTTTACAATAACAGGAATTCTTCTGCGTTTGCAACACATCATCTCATTTTATGACTTCTTTGTACTGCATGTGCCCCGAACATTATTTTTAAATCCAGAATTCTCACAAACTGTACCAGACTATACCTTCTTGAATACCAAAAGCTTGTACTTTCTGATATGTTCTATTAATCTGATAATTGTTCTGATTTAAAGAGCTAGTGGAACCAAAACAGACAGACAGGGAAATTACACAGATTTTGAGAAGTAGTCAGCTGTAACTTCTTATTTCTTTTTTTTTTTTTTTACTTGCCCGGCTCCTTTGGCTTTCAGAGGGGGCCTCGTACCCCCTCCTGCTCCATCCACCAGGTCCAGTCACACCCCTCCCAGCTTCATGTTGCTCAATGGGTCAGGGGTGTGTGCATTTTTCCCCCATTTTTGCCCATCCCCCTGAGGGTGCCGATGCAGAGGACCGACGTCCAGACAGGCGATGTGCTGATGCACGTCTCTGTCAAACATCAACAGTGCCCTCCCCACCCCTGGCTCCCGTATAGAGAGAGCCATTTTATGCCCTGCCACCCATGGTTTCACTAGCGGCAACGCTTGTGTGGGCATCGCTGCCCTGGAACCTGCCTCCTTCCCCCAGAGAAGGAGAGCATCTGTGGGGACGCTCAATCTTGCCTCCCATGACCGACCCTCGATGACCCAAGTCCATTCCCGAACTCAGGTCATCAGCGTAGAGCAAGGGGTGGCATCCAGCGCTTCAGCCCTCAGCACCACCAGGCCAGTAACTTCTTATTTCTGAAGTATTTTCTTTTTTTCTTTTGCTCATTAGATGCTCTTCTTTGTGATAACATTGTGCTGGATGTGCGGAACGGCTCTCAGCCTGGCAGCTGACATATCTGTCTCAATCCCCCCCCCCACACTACCCTATCAGCACTGTTATCTCACTGACAGTGACATCACAGCTAACTGACCTGGCAGCTACTGAGTGGCTGTTCCTAAGCAACAGTGATGTCACAGTCATTGAGGTAACAGTGCTGATGATATAGTATGGGGGGGGGCAAAGCTAGATATGTCAGCTGCCAAGGAGAGTGGTGTTCAACACATCATACCTACTAGCATCAGGTAAACAATCTTCTAATTAATCAAAGGAACAACAAAAGGTACTTCAGATATAAAAGGTAATGACTGACTGCTTCTAAAAACTATTATTAATTTTAGGCAGTACACTAATTCTTTAATGTTTTGTAGTTTGGACAGTAGACCATGCAAACCTCTCAGTTTGCCTCTTGGACACTTATCAGGCTGTAATTTTCAGAGTTTGTAGAATTTCAGAACCTACAAAACTTAAAATGGCCAGCCCCATCCATCCACAAGTTTCCAGGTTACATGTGAGCAAAAACCAGGGTTTCATGTAGAAGTTACCAGTACACCTTACTATGTGAGCACAACCGCACTCCTAGACTAGATGCTTGTAAAAAAACTGAAAGAGAGAAACAGGAGAAAAGGAAGAAACAGAGATCGAAGCAATAAGGAGTCAAGAAGACATGGAATAAAATGGACTTTTACCTTAATAAAATGTTTCATTCTTAATGAACAGATAAAATTAAACATCCAATTATGTAGCAATATCAGACCCAAACATATAAACTTCTTCTTGTTTTTTTACAGTTCTCTTTTCTTTACTCAGATAATATGAGTCAAGCATATCAGTTATTCTTCTGTATGCTTTCTTTAGAGGAGCAGTTATTCCCCACCTGGGGTTATAAAATTCAGCATTCCCAATATGTCAAGTAAAATCTTAACTTGTGACATGCTCCCCAAACGTTAAATAATTAGAACTTGGTGTGTGTTGTTTAGTAATGGATGTTTGTATAGAACAGTGGAACAGTTTTCCTATTTAAATACATAGCTGATGGGAGTTCACTGTGTGTTAAAACCATCAATGAGACCACTCTTACAATGATGTACTAAAATTAAAAAACCTTTTCCAGAACATGTCTGTTTCAAGGGGATCTACGACACCACATCGACAGTTTCTTGTCGATGTGATGTTTCCCCGACACCACTATGTCGACTGCAATTGCCATCAGCATGGTACCGCTGAGTTAAAAGTTGTTATTTTTCAGGGGGGCTGCACCCACCCTGCACCCCCATGTAGGGGACTGTGCCTCCTGCACTCCCCCACTTATGATTATCAACTCCGAGATGGAGCTGATTCAGGAATGGGGTGCAGGACCTTAGGAAAGGGTGCCATGGTCCCAGATGGACTTAACAGCCACATGGCAATGTTTTCTTTTTATTTATTTATTTATTTAAACATTTGGTAACTGGGAAAGGCACGCTGAGCCAAAGCTTGATTCCAGGTGCATCCCAGGGAGGAGGTGCAGTGGAAATACAAACAATAAATGCAGAGAATTAGTTAACAGAACAATAGCAGCTATTTACAATCAATATAATACAGCAGTGAGAGCAGAAACATGATGTGATGAATCTCTAGAGGTGAACAATACAATAGTAAGTGTGCTACATAATGAATCTTTAATAAGTGCTAGGGAGGGTTGTAGGAAGGTAAAGTCAGTAGAAGTAGCGGGTTTAGCTCAGTTGTTACAGCGACATAAAGGTGGAGGAAGGAGCTGTAACTGTTGCTTGCAGCTGGAGTGAGAGGGTGAGCTTCTGATAGTAGGGGTAAGTTTGTTCCACAAGTAGGGAAGCCAGTAGGAGAAAGCAGCTTTGCCCGCTGTGGAAGAGGGTTGGGGCAGGGTGAAGGATATTTCATTTCTGTGCCTGAGTTCTTAGAGGGATAGGGAGTATGAGGATAGACAGTCCTCAAGATAGGAGGGAAGCAAGTTAAACCAGTAACTAGATATAAGGTTGAGGGCATCTATATAGCGCCTGTGAGATAAGGGGTTTAGTCCAAGGAGAGAGAAAAGATTGCAGTGGTGGGTCTGTTGGGGGAGTTTGTAGCAAAGTGGCAAAATGAGTTTAGAAGGGTATCCAGCCTGCCAAGGGAAGTTACAGGGGCAGAGCTGTAAACCATGTCCACATAATCTAGTACGGGGAGGATCATTTTAGAGACAATTTCACATCTGATGTTGTCGGCATTGACCATGTCACTGTAAAGTTGTCACTGTAGTGACAGTATACCACATCCAGGGCAGTTGCACATGAGGCAATCTTAAAATAAGTGGAGAAAGAAGTGCTCTGATTGATCGGAAGTGCTCCCTAGAGCTATAATAAAAATGACACTGGGCTGGTTCTTCAGCACAGTGGAAACACTACCACTCATGGTACTGGCAGCCTGGGTTCAGTCTTAAGTCTGGGTCTTCAGGGGCTGGCCGGGCAGGAGAGGATTGAGCATTCCAGAGGATGCACACCTCCTCCTCCGGGAAGGGAGGGGCACTGCCGCAACTGCCATCCTACCACCCAGGTGACCATGGGTGGTAGCACAGCAGAGGTAGTTAGGACCAGCCATCAGCCGGAGATCATACGCAGCATGCTGCCGCGTGTATGCATGCTTGCGCTTCCTAGTATGCCAATTGATGAGGAGAGAAACTAGGAAAATGCACAACCCTGGCTCTGGAGATGACAGGACCAGCTGATACTTCCAGGTCCTCCTGTTTATCTGGGCTTTTCCTAATGAAACCCAGGAATATTCAGGGATATATCCCCCTGCCTCCAACCTCACCAAGAGGGGCATAACCATGGCACCACAGAGAGAGCAGCACACGGCGTGAGAGAGCAGGCAAAGCCAGCCTGTGCCATGGACTCCCCATGACAGCAGGAGCCAGAGTATGAGAGAAGGGGCATAAACTGAAAGAACAACAACAGAAATTATACTATGCAATATATATATCCAATCTAATATAGTCTTGGATCCTATCCAATGGATAGGACTTTATATTTACAGATGTAAGCCTTTTCTCTCGGTGCTTTCCCAAGGGCTACTACCCCTGTCTGCTTGGCTTTTAGCAGGTTAAGGGGCCTGGGTTTGCTAACGGGTGTCTCCATTCTGTGACCCCTTCTAGGGTCGGGGAGAAAATCTATTTGCTCAGCATTATGCTAGGTTTACACGTCTGGACAGGGGTACCCAAGTAATTCTGGACTCAGGAAGCAATAACTGAAATGTCCAAACCAGAAGTGGGATTCTAGAGTCTGGCTTTTATTCACATCAACACAAGAATAACAAAGCAAGATGGACCCCCACAGGGCTACACTCACTCATAATGCAGGTTTACAGCAGTCAGAGCACATCATCTTCACCACACGACAACCCTCAGGTTCTGAAGCACTCTGGGCTCTCACGGCCCGAACTAGTACTCTTCTGCTCGGATTCCTTGACATGGCACCCCGGCCAGTCCTTGGACACTTTTCCATAAGGCATGGACTTTGTTGGTGGCTCCCTCAACCACCCACGAGCACTTTCTACCTCTAAATGGAAAATCATCCTAAATCCCACGTCTGGGTACTTTCTGCAAACACTGGCCAAGTGCTTGGGAGAAAGCTATAGGTGCCCAAACTGAACCCGTAGAGGTAAACCTGGTTACTCCAGATGGTGGGTCTCCCACCTCTTGTTCCCAAATCTATACCTGGCCATTCACCTTGGTTCAACACCTTTCTTCGAACTACTGGTTGTAAATGCTATCTCGAAATGTATATCATATTTAACATTCTACTCTGCATTTAGCTAGTGTCCTGACTTGCAAAGTTCTGTGAGCGGCTATGTCCATCTTCCTAGACCCCCACTGTTTAGATGCTTCCAAGCCATACACACAATTAAAAGTACTGTACTTGGTTAGTCATTTCCTGACCCCACAGTAAGCAGTTACTTTTACACAATTCTGTCTTGATGAAACATGGGCTCTGTTTCAGAGCAGACTCACCGTGGTTTGCAGGTGCCCCAGGGCTTCTCTCAAAGGAAAACACAAAATTCTGGTACCTCACTTCAAATTCTTCTGTCCGGCAGCTTTACCCTTTCAATGCAGGACCAGGGAATTGCCCCTGAAATGCTGGATTTCCCCCGCATCCCTCCAGGGATGGGGCACTGGAACAACATGGGCAGCAGTCTCTACCACTTCTACTGGTTTCTTCTGTGTCCTTCTCTAGGGCGAGAACACATTACCCACTTTCTGGTGTAGATCTATAACAGGGCTAGGCTCTGAGGGGCTGCCAACTGCAGCACACCTCCTCTTTCTCTGTAGTCTGGCTCAAGACTGACTAAATTCCCCAACGTTCTAGCACTAACCCCTGCAGTCAACATTCCAGTGTGGCTTATGCTACTGTGAGAATTGTATAGTGATGTCATCCCTCCAGCTCAGCTGAGACTGAGGACAGAGTGAGACAGTGTGAAGCCCATTTAACTGGTATCTCACAAGCTGCCTTTCCCTGCCTGCCACTAGTTCTAAGTGGGATTCTAGTAACCCCGGATGACCAGGGGTTTCCACAGACATACATTTATTTCACAAAAATGGTAAATTACTCCATTTGAATGAAAAGAAAATCACCATAGTAATGTTGTTTCTTCTTAAGGGATCCATCAGCAATATTTCCAACAAACTACAATCAGTCCACTGGATTGAGTTGCCCCGGAGATAGAACTTATGCTATACTTTTTTTTGTTTGTGTCCAGCTTCCCATTAGCAGATTATAAAGATATGCCACTAGAGGGACCTTAGTTTTTGGTTTTTTTGCAGCGTGACTGAAGTAAGAGGATCTTTCATCATTAGCTATACACCCCGGTTAATTGCTCTTCACTGCCGATATGGCGCTTATTATTACTAATATATGCATGAATTTCTAGCATGTTAACTGGAAATTGTACCATTTCACCGTCTACATTGTTTAGATTTGCTAAAGATTCATAGACTATAGCATTTGCTAGAGTTTAAAAAAATACTTCTCAGTCCTAATTGCCCGCCAACGGCTGCCGCTTGGCGCTTTTACCTCCCGCTCCTAACCTCTGACTGCTTCTAAGCCTTTATCACTCACCCTGCCTAAACTTGTGCTCACGCTGACCCTTCTCAACTGATAAGGCCTCTGCCTCTTGGAAAGTGGCGCTGATTTGCACCCAGCCTCTTTCACAACCCCTCCCACTTGGCACTTGGGACTGTAGGGGGCATCTTCCTACTCGCCCTAATATCATTCACAGGCCCCTCCAGCAGACCGTTCCTGCAATCTGCACAGCCCAACTTCGAGATGACAGTGTTAAACATATATGGCATCATCACATCATGTAACAAATGTGCCTTCACCATGCACAGGGATTATGTACCATGGACCCAAGATCCCCAGCTAAAGGACCCTTCCCTGGTGGCCTTTTTCCCAGGTTTTATGATGCACTTTAGCACCATGAAAGTACTAGAACCCAGCAAGAGAAAAAGGGGTCAGAATAACAAGCTCTTATTAAACCATCTCACCCATCTAGTGATGCATCTTCTCCCGCTCTCAGGAAGTGTACACCCGAACCCAGGCCCACCACCACGCAGTGTAAACCAGTCCCACAACACAGCGGGACTCACTCTCGCCTCGATAAATATCTACAGTTTACTCCCAAAGATGGACAGCTTGAAAGTATGGGTCACTGGGCGTAACCCAGGCGTACTCTCTATAGCAGAGTCTTGGCTGTCCCCAAGGTACCGGACTCTGCTATTACACTGCCTGGATACACCCTGTTCAGACAGGACCAATTCTCAAAAAGAGGTGGGGGCTGTGCCCTATACATTAGGGATCCCCTTCAAGGTTACATACTTCCCACATCCACCAGTGCCGACAACATCCAAGTTTTAACTGTAAAACTTCTGCAGGGACCCCATAACAGGACACTGATGGTTCTGTCTGTCTATATCCCATCTAAACTAACCATGGCTGGCACTAGTGGCCTGATGGACCATGTGGGCACCCTGAGACTAAACACAGAAATCGTGATGCTGGGAGATTTCAATATCAACTGGCTCTCCCTCTCTGCTGCCTTAATCAAGGATGCCTTATCTGCAGTCCACTTCTCTCAAATGGTTGAGACAGCAACCAGAGCTAACTACAAAACTGGGACCAGCACCCTTCTTGACTGGGTTCTCACCAATCGACCTGCCCACATCACCAATACTGCTGTTCTCCCTGATACACTGGGTAACCACTCCCCTGTCACCTGTACTTGGTCCTACAACTACTGCAAGCCACTTCCCAGAACGATTACAAACCATGCTCTACTAAAAGGTCACCTTGCACTGCTAAAAGCACAGCTTCAGGGCATCAAATGGACTGAACTCAATCAGGCCAATGACATAGGCACAGCCCTTGACCACTTCATAAACACATTCAGCACTGTCTGTGACAAGCATGCCCCGGTAAAGACAATGAAAATAAAAGGGCACTGCAATCCCTGGCTCACCTCAGACCTACTGGATCAGCTCAATGCCAGAGATCCCCTCTGGCAGATCACGAGAGTGCACGGTACCACCACTAACATCCAAAGATACAAACAAGCCCGAAATTAGTGCACAAAAGCCATCCAACATGCCAAAAGCGCATTCTACAAGGTAGCCCTCTCCAGTTCCTGGAACAACAACAAGTCGTTCTGGGATAATCTCAATGACACAATCGGCAAAGAACCCAAAAATGCCCCATCAATGCTCATGGTTAATGGTGCACTGTCCTTGGACCAAAAGCAAATTGTCAGCACACTTAATAATGCATCCATGAACCTCAGCAGTATAGTACCAGCAGACTACTTTAATTCCTTAATCCCGGCTGACCCTAACACAGTGCAGCAACCATCCTTCAACAGACCACTCTTCCATTTCAAGGTACTCTCTGAATCTGAAGCAAGAAAGTACTTTGTGCGAGCTCTGAGAATATCAACACACAGTAGAGCTACCTTGGACCTTAAGCTCATCAGCATGGCACTGGAGGAAGTCCTTGGCCCTCTAATTAAGATTATCAACCTCTCCCTCTGTCATTCCAAGTTGCCCCTGTGATGGAAATCGGCATCAGTAACCCCTGTGCACAAAGGAGATGATCGGACTCTACACAACTACAGACCTATCTCCATACCCCCCAGAGCTCTAGAGCGGATTATAGCAGATCAGCTTGTCAAGTATCTGAACCAGTACCAACTCCTCTGTCCTGAACAACATGGCATTGGACCAGGCCACAGTACCATCACAGTAATGCTGGAATTCACAGGTTACATCCACCACTCCCTAAACCAACGCCTTCTGGCAGGAGCAATATTTATTGACCTATCAAAAGCTTTTGATACGGTGCACCATGAGCTCCTTCTGAATCAGTTGACTGCTATTGGGCTCTCTCCAGAATCCATTTCATGGTTCAAAGGCCACCTTCATAACTGATCGCAAAACGTCAGGCTAGGAGACACCACCTCTACTAGCAGATCTGTCCGCTCCAGGGTCCCACAGGGGTCAATTCTGGGGCCCCTACTATTTAGACTGTTTGTAAACCAACTGCCAGCCTCCTATCCAACTCGGATGCTCCTTTACACAGACGATGTGGTTATCTTCACCAGAAACCCCAATCCAGAACAACTAACAGCAGAACTCCAAAGGGGGTTGTCATCCACAGAGAAATGGTTTAAGGAGCATAGACTAATCATGAACTGTAAAAAAACAGACAATGTTGTACTCCAGCACCCAGAGTAAGTTCAAACCATTACCCCTTGTGATAAGAAATGAAAGCAGTGACACCCTAGAACACATCCAGTTTTTCAGATACCTGAGTATCACAATAGACTCCACTCTGGCTTATGTCCAACACACTGATAACACTGCAAAGGCTATCAATACAACAATAGGGATTCTTTATCACCACAAGCACTGCTTAACCTATGAGACATTGAATCTGGCCATCAACAGCTCAATAATCTCCCTTGTCGATTATGGATTGGCTATCTATGGATTGGCAATCGACACCGCCCTACAACACATTTCCATTGCACTTAATAAGGCATGTTGCCTTCTTACAGGTACTGCAAGACTCGCGCACACCTATGACCTCTACTCACAGGCAGGTTGACACCAACTAAAGGAAAAGAATAAGATACCAATCTTACCTCCTTGCCAAGAAGTGCTCTCTCAATCTACTACTGGCAGGGGCCCAGAAACTCCTAACCATGCACTCAAGCTCCCATTTCACAAGGAACTCCACCACCCCGATCTACAAAATTCCTAGACTCTGCACTGCCTTGACACAACGCACATTCTGCTACCGTGCGCCTCACTGGACCAATGTCTTACCACCTGACATTTCCGGTGCTGCAACTATTGGTGTTTTCAAATACAAACTATGACAGCACCTTATCTCAACCAACAGCTGTAACTGCCTCCACTAACACTCCTCCTGTGCCTCAATGGCACCCTAGCACTCTTATCTTACATCTATCCTACTCATCTGATGTGACCTAGCCTTAGCACTTCAGGTCACCACCCTACCTCATAACCTTTGCCACCTCTACCTCACCCATCCTGTATACTCCCCTCCCCACTCCCTACCCACTCTCTGGCACCCTTACCACTATCCAGTATCCTCCTACTATCATCTCCTCTCGCGCAACCCAGTAGGGTGCCCTAACTTTGACTCAGGCAAATTACTTGCTGCCTATGATCCTAAATTTGGTGTGCTCATTATAGGAACTCTGTCTAAAAATGTACTATTGTATTACTGTATCTTGCTGCTACCCTGTCAAAAACATGTACTACTGTTTTGATGTACCTTTGTCCTCGTAACTGACGTGGAACCCATAAATGAGCAACCGCTCACGGGTGTAATCCAAGAACTCAATAAATGAAATAAAATAAAATAAATAAGTAGTTATGGATTTAGAATTAGAATCAAATTCAGACTCTGCACTGTGGTCTCCCTCATCCAACTGCTTAATGTCAGACTTGTTTCCAAAGCTAGGGGGTGCTGTGAACACTAAAACTAGGAGGAGGGGGAAACTAACTAAATGCCACCGACATTTTTTTGAAAGCTTGATAAAAGGTTGCAAATTAGCTAGCAATTAAAAGCAGTCACAAATGTAAACCCCCGGGGCTTACCTGTAAATTGTCCAGTTGGTCCTGGTTTTGCTGGTGTTCCTGGCCTCCTCACACCTGTTCCCCTCACCAGCAGGTTGTTTTCTGCCCCGTTGCCCCGTTGGCGAGTTACTGGCATGCCAGAATCGGCATGTTGCTATTTTTAATTGTGTTTTATATGGTCTGGTTAATTTATTAGCATTTTATTTATGCGCTGTATATGTTTCATTTTTAATGAATAGTTTGTATTTTTATGTACAGTGCCCAGAGCCTCAGGGATTGGGTGCCTGAAAAATAAAACTTGCCTTGCCTTGCAGGGGAATGGAGTGCTTTGATGCTGCGACCGCATTTGCGATCCAAAAGCAGGGAGTTTGCCCATGGTCTCAGTGCCCCTGCCAATGTCCTTGGGGACAGGGGACTTGAAGAGAGTCAGGCAGAAGCCCGTGCGTGCACCCCAATGGGAGTTCTGACAGCGGGGCCACTCGGGGGCTTATAAAAATTAATGAGCAGCTTCATACATATTGATGAGTGCTGCCTGCTGCCTGGGGGACAGAGTTTCGGCAGCAGCGACAGCTAAACCATGGGGATCCTCCCAGTGAAAGAGGGCTCGTTCAATAGAGGGCAGTTGGGGTTATCATCTGGTGGGGTGTTTGGCCATGGAGGGGAATGTGTTGGCTGCACCAGACTGAAAAAGGAGAGAGACTGCATTGAACTGTATTGGACTCCCTGTAAAAAATTGGGAGCAGACATGTTGTTGACATTTGCCCCCTTCCCCCCTGTTGCAGCCAATCATTCATCTAGGCACCCATACTGGACTCCAAGGTACTCCTGGGAAAAGGAGGGACTAATTCTGATGCCTAGATCATGCCCCAATAAATGAGCAGGAAATATTGATCACTATGGATATTGATTATTGAAAGGCTTCAACAGCCAATCAGAATGCTGGGTTTTTGACTGATACAGTGTGGACTTTCTGGGATTGAGTCAGTCTGTGGTTGGACTCTGTATGAGTCAGGACTGTGCTGAGAGAGGACATTGCGCATCAGGGTCTTCGTCATGCCCGATTTGGAGAGCTGTGTGTTAGCAGAAGTGGATTGGAAAGGGGACAGCAGGAAGAAAGATTTTGTTGAGGTTCTGGTTCCCTAGGAACTTGCTGCTGGATTGATTGAGAAAAGGATGGCACAGTGGTTTAAGGCTCTGAGCTGCAAGTCTGGAGACCTGGGTTTGAATCCCACAGCACCCACTTGCATACTGTGTGACCCTGAGCAAGTCACTTAACTTCCTCCAGGTTGCACCTGCAAACAAGCTTTCAGCTTAGTGTGTCTCACCTGGTAAAATAATTGGTAAAAAAAAAAAAAGGAAAGAGAGGAAGAAACTGGACTGTGATTCTGCAGGTATGGAGAAGTTGCTTGTGGTTAATGAGAGAGAGACTGAATGCTGCAGAAACCTTACACTGAAAATTCAGAATTGATGAAAGGGCTATGCGGATTGACAAAGTGTCACAGCTAGAACTGATAAGCCATTTTGCCTGTGTTTGGGACTACAGTTTGAATTCTGAAGGGGCAGAGCATCTCTGGTCATCGGGGTGCTAGCAGAAGCTGTGTGTGTCCTGTGTGAACTGGTTAAAGTGGATGAGAGCCGAGTCCCAGCTGAAGGAAAGGTGGGCACTGTTAAATTGGAAAAGTGTGGACTGGCATGCAGGGCGTTGTTATTCCTGAGCACCCCCTGTTGAACTGCACTTGCGCTTATTGAATCTGAGGCTAGCACCCCTACTAATTGACACTGGACTTTAGTAGAGAAACTGCCTCAGACCTTTTCTTTTCTGAGAGCTCAGTACAGAGACTGCAGGAGGGCCCCACCATTAGGGAGTCCTCACTCAGAGCCAGTGAGGGAACTTGCTAACCCCTTCCAAGTGGGACTCACTGTCTCAGGTGGTCACGACACCTGCTGGGGTGCTAGGGTATATGTGACCCACCATGGGAGCCTGGCTGTGGAGCCACTTCCAGGTCTGGACCTTCTGAGGCTGGTGCTGTCCTGCCACAGAGCTCTGCAATGGGCCAGAAGTGGCTGAAGGTGACAAGCGGCCAGAACTACAATCAAGGTGACCAGCTGCAAGATCCTCAAGCAAGTTCCATCCAGACGGCAGGATCCTGGCCAGCCTGCTTTCTGCTTTGCTGCATTAATTCAAGGAGCTGGATTTCCCCTGGTGTGGAGATTAACAAATCATGAGCATCCAGGACCGGCTCCTGGGAGGGAAAAGGAAAATTGCTATTATTCATTCTACAACTTTTCTAAAAACATTGCAGGGCCCCAACAGCCTGCCAACCCGCAGCACCGATCAGACCTGCACCTCAGGGTACCCCAGGGTCAGTTTGGGGTCACTGGTACCAGTGGGGGAGGGCTTAGCCTGAGGGCCCACTAGTTGAAGTTGCATATCGCACTAACCTTTCTTTTGCTTTCACAACTACCCTATGTCCAGGTATCCCTTTCCTTTTCCTTACCCCCTAAATAAAGTTATGAATTTGTTGTTTGAACCTGTGGTGTTGGTAAAATTTCTTGCATGTGTTCACTGCTGAGATACATGTTTTATGGTGGAACAAGGTATTGGGGGACACAGTGTGCAGAGTGGTTGGTTGGTGAGGTGGGTAGGCACAGTATCCTATGGGTCTGTGCCAAGCAGATATTTGGCCCACTGATACTTTACTCTGGGTGGAGGCACCACGCTATTTTAAATGTTTCTGGGAATGAACCCCCAATTGTCACCATAGCAGGACTCAGGCCTGTTGCTCAGTATCAGAGACAGTTGGCGGGGGCGGGGTAGCCCATTGGCATAAGGCGCTGGTGCTACACAAAGAACCATGTTGCAGACTTTGATTAACTGCTTATTAAAAAACTGTAAACACACATAAGTAAAAACTCAAGCAAAAACAAAACAAACAAACAAAAAAACAAACCGATTCTGGAACCTATTTCCAGGTTCTGGAAGGGGAGGCAGGATAAGGGATTGTGAATGTTACTGATGGATCCCTTAAGAAAACAATGTTACTACTGTGAGTAAGCTTTCCTTCTAACCCCAGGAATCCATCAGTATGAATCCACAAGCTTCAGATTCCGTAGCAGTACCTTGGCAGGCTGGGTCCAGAACCTGTTTAGGAAAAATGTTCTACAAGACAGCAGTGTCAAAGCTGGCAACTTTTCTGTACTGTATGTCCAGACAGTAATATTTTGTGAAGGCATGTACTGTCTTCCAGGTAGCTGCTTTACAAATCTCTTGAAGTGAAATGCCCCTTGTTGCTGCCACAGAGGCAGATGTGCCCCTTTCAGAGTGTGCCATCAGTCCTCTGGGAGGCAGTTTGCCAGCTTTCACATAACGGAATTGAATGCATTAGACTATCCAGCATAAGACAGTTCTCCTAGTTACTGGTTTGCCTTTCCACACTTCACCATAGGTAATAAAAAGCTGAGTGCTTCTGGACCTGACATTTTTTGTATGGTCCAGATAGTGACCTAGCGTTCTCTTTACATCCAGGCAGTGGAGTTTGTGTTGCCTTGTACTGGACTGCTCAGTGAAGAAACACAGGAAGGACAATTGACAGGTTCAAGTGTAATTCTGACTACACCTTAGAGAGGAATTTCCTATTGGTCCTTAGAACTACCTTATCACTATGAAAGAGTATGTAGTTTGGATCTGTGCAGAGGTCTTGGAGTTCACTCGCCAGCTTAGCAGATGTCATAATGTTTTCCAAGTGACATATTTGAGGTCAGCAATAGCCACAGGCTCACAGAGAGCTTCCATCGGCTTGGCAATGCACACATTTAGGTCTCAGGGAGGGACAGAATCCCTCACAGGAGGGTACAAATAGCTGAGGCCTTTAAAGAACCTCTTGAAAATCGGTTGTGAGGCAAGAGACTTTCCCTCACCAGCTGACGTGTAAGCTGACACTGCTGCCAAATGCACCTTCAGGGTGGAGGGTCTCAGGCCTAGGGATTGCAGATGCACAAGGTGATCTGAGACTGTAGGCAGGTCTGCCTGCATAGGGATTATCTTTCTGGAAGCAAACCAGAATGAAAATCTCTTCCATTTTGAAGCATGTGTTTTTCTTGTTGCCGGTTTTCTGGAAACCTTTAACACTCTCATTAGCTCCACAGATAAGTTTAGGTTAAAGTACTCAGGCTGTTCAAGAACCACACCCTCACACATAGGATTCTGAGATCTGGTAATGTTATCCTGCCCTGAGCAGAGCACACTGCCTCCTGCTGTGTTTTTCCTGAGACTAACCAATTGCCCAGGTAGGGAAAAAACACCACACCGTGCCTTCTTAGACAGGCAGCCACCACAGCTAGGCACTTTGTGAAAATCCTTGGCACTGAGGTGAGGCCAAAGAGAAGGAAATACAAAATCACACATACCCCCATAATGCAAAGCATCATGGGCTTTATATGCAAATCACCACAAAATATTATCCCTGGTTCAACTTTAAGCAGAAATGCATGGTGCCGAAAGGCCTCTCACACAGTCTGTAAAGGGTGCCAACAGAAGACATAGACATGTATTTTGTCCTACCAGGACTCATCAGTGTGCCTCATCTGTATGACACCCCAATGGAATGAACCAGCTACCCTAAGTTGGTCTATCTGGGTTGGGTTGAGGTGAGCCCAATAAAAACAAAAAACAAGATAAAACACAAAGAACCTCAGTGCGCAAGCATGAGGCAAGGGTTACCTCAAAGGGCACTGGCCGGGAAGCCAAGTTTCAAAGAAATACAAAATCACAAATACCCCCATAATGCAAAGCATAAGTGGGCTGTGTATGCAGATCACCACAAAATATTATGCTGGTTCAACTTTAAGCAGAAATGCATGGTGCCGTCCCAGCCTGGTGGTGCCAAGGGCTGAGGCGTTGGATGCCTTACCTCGCGCTACGTCAGCGACCCGTGTTCGGGAATGGGCAACGGCCCACTGGGAGTCGGTAGGGGAGAAGGGATCGGCATTAGAGAGACTGCTCTCCTCTCCGGGTTGGGGGGACACCAGTGAGTCACTGCATGACTGGTGCCTAGCAGAAGCTGGGCGCTGGTGTACCGAATCACTGCACAAGAAGGGGATAGGTGAAACAGATGCTCGGAAGAGCGTGCGCGCTTGCTCATTGTGGCATCATTGCATGCCTCACCTATGGGACAAAAACTCCAGGTGGAAAAATCAGGTACTGATGCTGCAGTATGACAGTCAGCCCTGCAGGCGCCACCCCGCGATGGGCATTCACCCTTCCAGCACCGAATCTGGAGTTACGGTGGGTCAAGGGATCCCCACTGCCCCACCACAGGGGGGCAAAACCATGGGGCAGCTAGAAAGGGTGAGTTGCGAGTGGGGGACGGGGCTGGGGGAGCCACCAGGAGGCATCGCCGCCAGGGACCGGGCAGATAAAGAGAAATATAAAAAAAAAAAAAAAGAAATGCATGGTGCCGAAAGGCCTCTCACACAGTCTGTAAAGGGTGACAACAGAAGGCATAGACATGTGTTTTGCCCTCAATCAATCAATCAATCATCTTTATTTTACCAGGCAAGACACCTTTGAGACAAGTTAATTTACAAAGTGGACCTGGGACGGTCAATAGGACAATACAACACACAAAATAATTGTATAGAGATAAATAATATAAGCACAAGTAAAATAACAGAATGAACAAATATGGTAATCATCGGTATATACAATATGAGCACAGAATCGAATAACTGTATGTACATGATCAGAAATCACTGGCAAGAACAAATAGAGTAACAATATATTTGCATAGTGAACATTGGCTTGGGCATCTACTTAATCATGACAGTGTACAATGGGAAGAGTTGCAAAGCAGTATACAAGGCAGAAGTGGGTGCAATGCACATATTATACACTGGATGCGACGTAAGAAATAGAGAAGAGAGGGGTGGGGAATAATAAGAAGTTTGAGGAGTGCTGGGGTAGGGACCGAGGGTGCCGGGATAAGAAGGGTAAGGGAGGGTAGAGACCTAGGTCAAGGGAAGGATATGAGAAAGGGGAGCCTAAAAGTACTCTAGGAAGGAATGGATGGGTGGAAGAGCTATGGGGTGAAGGAGCGCCTCCATGCAATACTACCGGGTTGCCGGGGTTTAGGACGGTTTGCACTTAAATTTGGCATTCACATGATTCGGAGAGATTATGTTGGAGCAATGCCTTGAATAGCGTCATGCTGACCAGTGATGCAAGTTTTATCATCTTTTGAATGTTATTCCAGATTACAGGAAGAGCATGACTTACTGCAGCAGCCCCCAGGTGTGTCCTAACCTTTGGGATTACCAAGTGTAACCCCTAGATGGCGCTATCCAAGGGGCTACTACCCCTGCCTGATTTGCCACTAACAGGTTGAGGGGCCTGGATCCAATGGCGGGTGCCTCCACCCAGAGGTCAGGGTTTGCAATTGTTAAACTAACTTGGTCACAGCCCTCTGGGACACTGCAACCCCTTCTTCCCACTAGTGGCCCACACACAATATATCAAATTACCTTCACAGTATAACACTTACCCCCAGGTCTGGTTCCGGCACTGGGACCCCTGTGAAATGAGATACAGTGCAACAATCACAGTACAGTACTTTAACATAGACAAATACCTAGGCAGTATAACTTTGCTGAAACAAGCAGCTCTGATTTATTTAGGGGATATAACAAGGACAGGGGAAATCAGGTTAATTAGCTTATCACTCTAATAATCTACCTATGGCTCTGTGCACAGGCCTATCCCTATCAGTTACTGTCCCTGGGTACCCAAGCCCTAGTGGCTAGTCCAAACCGTGGCAGCTGGTAGGGCCCTTTCACACAGAGAAAAGGAGAATTAAACAGTCAGCAGTACAGTAATTCCATTTGGATTTAATGTGGCAATTCAACAGGAGCGCACTCTGAATTAGTACTCACGACCTCCAAATAAGATAGGGTCCTTCAATGTCAGCAGGGCTCACTTGAGGTACACAAACCTCTTCACACATCCATATAAAGAAAGCACTATACCAGGCAGGCTGCATCTGTATCCCAATCACAATTACTGCACAATACCCGGAGAACACACAGCAGATTCAGTTCCTGACAGACAGATTGCAATTCTCAGCAATTCCTCCAGTCTTCTACAGGTGAGCCTGGTTTCTACTCTTCAGAGATCCTTTGATTCTTTTCACAGGACGGATTCAGTCCTAACAAGCTGTTACACAAGCTGCAGACCGAACTCTGGGCCTTACACACGCTTTTTGACTAAAACTGCACACTGAAAAGCACAGGGCTCCTTCCTTCTTCACTGCCAAAGCTCAACTCAAACTCCAACCGACAAAACCGGCACTTCCTTTGAGTTCCCCCAGTTCTTGACTGGATTGGCTGTCACTCACAATAGACTGCTGCTGTTGGTCCAAAAAGGTGCTGAAGTCTAAACTACATCTCCCAGAGTCACTGCTCATACAATCCTCTTTGTGGCTGGCTCAGATTATGAGTCCAAGTTCTGATTCGCCAAGGCACCATTTTAGAGCTAGCTTACCCCACACTGATTGGTCCAGTTCAGCAGTTCAAAACTAGAATGGGAACTAGCAGACACAGTTCTGACTGCAAAGAAAGCAGGTTAGACAAACTGTAATTTCATTATTACTCTAAATAATTTCTGGCAAACAGTTACATCTTTCAGATAGGTTCCTTTGCACTCCTAGTGACTGCAAAATGAAGTGAATTGGCAGCAGCTTGAGTGGTACTCAATCAAAGGAACACACAGTCCCCCATACAAACTAATTATGTCTGCAAGCAGACAGCTCTTAAAGAGACAGTACCAGAGGCTCTAAAAACACTCACTGATAAATGGCTTAAATGCCAAACACCATTCAGGCTTGGAGCATTCAAGCAAGCTCCTGGAAGTCTTTTGGGAACCCCCATTTGCAGGGGGGTTACACAAGGAAATGTAGGGGAGACTCCTCAGTGCATAGCTGCTCACTGGGGATACAGGCAAGCAATTAGATATACACTGGGAGTGCTTGTTGGTGATAGCTCTATATGTCCAGAGCACTGCATTCATGCATCGCCTGAGGCCAAGAGAAAGCCACCCAATCATGGTATAGAGTGTGCAGTGGTGAGTCCGGTAAGGTGCTCCTGTGATGAATCTGAGCACCCGGTAATACAGTGCGTCCAATCTGGATAAGGTGGAGGAAGAACACTGCCCATAAATGAGGTCAGCATAGTCCAATAAAGGTAAGAACGTTGAAGAGACTAGCCTAACCTTTGCATCATGAGTGAGTAAGTTCTTTGTTCTGAAGAATAGCCTGAGTTTCATATTCAGTTTCTTAGTCAGATCATCCACATGCTCCCTGAAGGAGATTTTTTGGCCAAGCAACAAGCACAAGTACTGAAATTTTGTCACAAATTCTAAGGATTTCCCTAGTAAAGTAAGGATCTGTGGGACCATTGGATAGGTGTACGCTTTTGATGCGTTTGCTGGAGGTGAAAAATAGGATTACTTTGATTTTCTTTGCATTCAGCAGCAACTTTAAGGACAGGAAGTTGAATTGCAAGGTGTTGAAGTCAACTTGCAAGTCCGTGCATGCTAATTCAGGGGTGGGCCTTTCTAGGTACAGGACTGTGTAATCGGCAAAGAGATGTATGTTTGCTGATTTGATCCCAACATCAATGTTATTTATGTAGATGGCGAATAGCAAGGGGCCTAGGATCAACCCTTGCAGTACGCCCCTTAATAGGGGTTTTGGAGGGGAGAAGTCCCCTTCTGCCTTAATGCACTGCTGTCAATTTGTGAGATAGCTTGTGAACCAAGACAATGCCGATCTGTCGAGACCAAGGTTCTCAAGGGTAGTAAGGAGCAGACCATGGTCGACGGTGTTGAACGCTTTGCTCAGGTCAAGAAACAGAATGCAGACATGCATTTTTGCGTCCAGGAATGTTAACCAGTCATTTGAGACTTTGGCCAGTGCTGAAATGGTACTGTGTTTAGGCCTGAACCCAGATTGGATTGTATTAAGAAGATTGTTGGATTCCAGGAAATTCCTAATCTGAGCGTTGACCACTTTTTCCAGTAGTTTGGATAGTACAGGAAGGAGTGAAATAGGGTGATAATTATTTAAGTCGCTTCTGCTATCAGATTTAAACAAAGGTATGACATGCACCATCTTCCAGTTGCAAGGAAGGGCACCCTGGGATAGGGATAAGTTGAATAGATGGGTGAGGGGGGGAGATAATACAGAATAGCCAAGTTTTAGATACTAAGGTTCTATAAGATCCACTCCTTCACTTTTCCTCACATCCAATTCCAGGATGAGGTCTTCCACATTCTTTAGCGACACCTGGCTGAAGGAAAATGGAGCTGAAGAGGCATCAAGATGTAAGGCTGATGATGGGGTAGAGCAAGGTAGCTTCAAGTTCTGAGATTGATCCCAGAGGACACTGGCTGGTGACGTGTCGAAGGCCAACCCTGCTGTTGCGAAGTGATTGTTAAGCATCTCGAGTATGTTGTGTTTTCCAGTAAATTCAACCCCCTCGGAGCAAATTTTAGATGGGAGTGAGTTTGTTGGGCTGTGACCTTCCGAATCCTTAAGTGTTCTCCAAAATTTTGAGGAGGATTTGGAAGAGGCTTCTAATTGACATTGGAAGTAGCTAGCCTTTTTGGTTCTGGTTAGTTTGGTGCAGAGATTTCTAGCAGCTCTCAAAGCAGCGGAGTCCCCCGGGGTCTTAGTTCTTCTAGCTTTTTTCCACAAGGCATCTCTATTTAGTAAGGTCTCCTTCAACTCGGAGGTGAACCATGGGCAGGACATCTTCTTACACAGGTTTTAATCAGTGGTGCATGCTTGTTGATGGTGTCAAGCAGAATGCTGTGGAACAGCTCATAGGCTTCATTGACTGTAGCGGCCAAGTAGAAGTTTTGCCAGTTAGCATTCTGTAGTCCTACCAGGACTCATCAGTGTGCCTCATCTGTATGACACCCCATTGGAATGAACCAGCTACCCTAAGTTGGTCTGTCTGGGTTGGGTTGTGGTGAGCACAATAAAAACAAAAGACAAGCTGAAACACAAAGAACCTTAGTGCGCAAGCACTGAGGCAAGGATTACTCCAAAGGGCATTGGCCGGGAAGCCAAGTTTCAAAGAAAAGGGAAGGGCTGTGAACAGATATCTCAGGCCAAAAATGGGTAATCACTCCCCATTTTTCTTGTGGGTCAGGAAATATCTTGAGAAGAGATCCTTGCCGCATTGTGTAGCAGGAACTTTCCCTACTATTTATTTATTTATTGAAAATGTTTCACCAGGAACGGCACACTGAACAAAAAGATGCTTGTCTCACGGTGCGACCTGGGGGGAGGGGTTACAAATGGAGGCAGGTCTACATACAAACGTTGAATATTGAATAGCGCAATACAGATAATGTACATAGTTGGGTAGGATTACATTAGTACTTTTTACAATAGGAGAAACAGTACAGGAATTGAACATCAAGGACAGGGTATACATACCATGGGAACACTTTGAAGTTAATACATGATTACATAAGTGCCAATAACAAGACCTGAGTGCCAGTAACAGGACTTGAGCTGAAGCAAGATGCACCAAGTTGACAATAGGAGTTGGAGGAGAAGATGGGGGTGGTAAGGGTGTGGTGGGGGAAGGGAGAGGGGAGCAGTAGCAGTGCATGAGGCTGAAGAGCGTGGGTTACTAGGAAGGAGGGGGGAGGGAAGGGAGAGATTAGGAGGGAATAAGAGAGTGGGAGTGGGAGTGAGAGTGTATATGCGTAGGGCAGTGTTTAAGCCAGACAATTAGGCGAAGGCCGAGCCGCTGGTCAGGCGCTAAGGGGGGATGGTGGAAGAGAAGCTAGCAGGGGGGGTCAGAGTCAGTTGCAATTTGGTGCAA
Organism: Neoceratodus forsteri; assembly: GCA_016271365.2. Taxonomy (NCBI): domain Eukaryota; kingdom Metazoa; phylum Chordata; order Ceratodontiformes; family Ceratodontidae; genus Neoceratodus; species Neoceratodus forsteri. The sequence goes on from JADMNL010000029.1 coordinate 135,280,471, forward strand.
GGAAGTTAGTGAGGGCAGAGGATAGGGAGTGTTTGGATGATGAATGGCGGATCTGAGCCGGCAGGCCGTTCCAGAGTTTAGGGAAGAGGTAAGAGAAGGCTGATTGGTCAGCGGTGGTCCTACAGTGAGGGATAACCAGTAGCCCAGCATCAGAAGACCTGAGGGAGTGGGTGGGGTAGGAGGGGGAAGATAGGGAGGATGCAAGGTAGGGAGGGAGGGAGCTGAGCCAGAAGTTGGAAGCAAATTTAGCACTATGAATTAGGCGCTGGTTGCTCAGGGATGGCAGGGTCAGTGAGCAGTAGAGCTCGCAGTGATGTGAGCAGGGGGGTATCGAGGGCAAAGCGGCAGAAAGCATTAAAGAGGGGGTCAAGTCTGGTTAGGGTGATCTTAGTGGCGGAGCTGTAAATGGCATCGCAGTAGTCGAAGGAGGGTAGAATCATTTTCTGGACTAATTCCCGTCTGACCGGTAGCGGGAGACTAGTGCGGTTTCGATAGAGGGCACCAAGTTTTGGGCTCAGTTTGGAAATGATGGCATCCACATGTGTGGAAAAGGAGAGGTGACGATTGAGCCAAACCCCTAGATACCCGAAAGAGGGTACTTCATCTAGGATGGTGTTATTTAGGGTATGGAAGATCGGGGGGAGGTGAGTTTGGATAGACGCTATCTAGTGCCGAAAGTCATGGAGACAGTTTTCTTGGCGTTTAAGGAGAGCTGGTTGGTATTGAACCAGCGCTGGATTTTGTTGAAATCGGTTTGAAGTTTGGAGGAGACTTCTTCGTGGGTCCTGCCGGAGATAAAGAGGACCGTGTCATCTGCGTACATGTGGATTGCGGTAGTTGAGCAAGAGTTAGGCAGATCATTTAGAAGGATGGAGAAAAGGATGGGGCCAAGAACTGAGCCTTGGGGGATGCCGGTGGTGATAGGAAGGGGGGGAGGTATGGTCAGCTATTTTAGTGGATTGGGTTCTATTTAGAAGGTAGGCACTGAACCAGTTCGTGGCAGACACTGCTAACCCAGCCCCAGATAGGCAGGATAGAAGGAGAGGATGGGATACCGTGTCGAAGGCTTTTGCTAGGTCAATGAAGAAGCGCAGTGATTAGTCCTTTATCCATCCCAGTGAGGATGGAGTCCATGAGTCTTAGTAGGAGGAGGTGGTAGGTGGTGTTTTCAGAAACCAGACTGAAAAGGGTGAAAGTTAGTTTCAGAGAGAGTGGGAGAGTTGGGATAGCACTAGGTGTTCCTGGGTTTTGGCGAGGGTGGGGAGGAGGAGATGGGATGGTAGTTAGTTGTGGAGGTAGGATCACCACCTTTAGGGAGGTAGACAGTGGATGCTTCCATTTGGAGGGAGGACTCGGTGGAGAAAGAGATTTAGTAGGACCGCGAAGGGAGTAGCAATGGCGGGGGCAGATAGGAAGAGGAGTTTGTTATCAAGACCATCAGGAGATTTGCCTTTGGAGGGGTTCAGGGAGAGAAGGGCATCTAGGGTTTTGGCAGGGGAGATGTGTCTGAAGGAAAAAGTGCTCCTACCAGACGGAAGGTGGTTAGATGTCTGGGGAGCGGGTGTGGTTGCTAGAGGAAGGGAATGTAGAAGGGCCTGGGCAGGTAGTAAAATAGAATTAAACTGAGACTACCTTCAGGGGTCGAAGAGGAGAGTCCCTTGGGAGAGGAGGAGAGATGGGGGGCTTGTTGTTTGGGGGGTGAAGAGGGAGTTAATGACTTTCCAGAATTTAGAAGGACTCCCAAGGTTTGCATTTAGGGTGTTGTTGAAATAATCTGCCTTAGCTAAGTGGATGGCCTTTGTGCATTTGTTGCGGAGCATGCGGTAGGTGACATGGTTGCCTGGGAGGAGCGTGAATTTGTAGTTTCGCCAGGCCTTGTCACAGACTTGTTGGCAAGCTATCAGCTCTGGGGAGATCCAGGGTAGGTGAGACCCCCAGACTCTAGTCCGGCGCGGGGGGGGGTGTTTGTCCCAGGCAGTGAGGAAGGTGTTCCGAAAGTGCATGAGGGCCGCATCCATGTTAGAGCAGCTAGAGCTCGGGACCCAATTAGAGTGGGATAAATCATCCAGGAGGGGGGAGAGGTTGGGGGATTTGTATGACCATTGGAATATAAATTTGGGAAGGGATTTAACTCTGTGGATCTTGCGGACCAAGTAGATTAGATGGTGGTCACTGATGGAATCAGGGAGGAGGCCTAAACTGACGATGCGGTGTGGGTGGGATGTAAGCGCCCAGTCTAGGAGGGAGTGATTACCGGACTTATGGCTAGAGTGTGTGGGTTCCAAAATGGTTTGACTAAGGTTGAGAGCGGTTATTTCAGTTTGGGTTTTGTTAAAAGTGGGTGCTAGCCAGTTGTGGTTAAAGTCACCCATGACATATAGTTCACCCGACTGTGCAAGAGATGACAGCTGGCACAGAAGGTCGGTGACTATTGTGGTTGGCGTGCCAGGGCAGCAATACATTCCAGCCACAAAGATAGGTAATGAGGAGGAAGGGGACAGCTTTACCATAAGAAGCTCGAAAGCTTTGGGTTCAGCTTTAGTGAGGAAGACAGTGAAGTGTAGGGCTGATTTGATGTACATAGCCACACCTCCGCCTCTGGAGGGCCGGTCTTGCCATGTGATGGTGAACCCTTGAATAGTGATGGTGTTATCTGGAAGGCTGGGGTTTAGCCATTAATCTAACTTTGCTTGCAGTGGTTTCTTTACCTGCAGCTCCAATAGGGTTTCTTCTGTTGGGGTGTGTGGTGGGAACAGTTTTGTCTTCTGCAGTTTGGGTAATTTTTTGAACTGCAGGGACAAACCTGAGTTCACCACTTCCAGGACCCACTTGTCTGTGGTGATTTTTGACCATTTCTGGAAGCACTGAATCAACCTTCCCCCCCCCCCCCGGCAATGGTTGGGTGACCTGGGCAGAATTGTCAGGGGTTTTGCTTCTGCTGTAGCTTAGGGGCTTGTGTAGCAGTTGCCTGCCTAGTACACTTTTAGTAACTTCTTTGAGGTAGATACTTACAAGGGTAAAGGACCTTGGCAGTAACCCCTACCCTATGCCACCCCTTCCATGAGGCCTGTAGGAAATGTAGGCCTTTTCTTTCTTGGTATTGTTCTTGTAGGTGATTTTGCACTCATGCAACTTTTTATGTTTGCTTGTGCATGAGCAAGAAACATGATGTGCCAGCTTAGGAGAGAAGCAGGTCGTGGAGGTGCAGCACTGTGGCAGCCAATGCCGACACTGCATTTGTGGGCTTGGCACCATTCACCCAATGCAGGCCCAGTGTCCTGATGACACTGGTTCTGCATAAGTGACACCAAGTTGAAACGATTTGGCTGCTGCAATGAGGGGCTGCCTCATCATTGCAGCATCAGCCATTCCACTGCATTGAGGGAGTGACCCGTCATTGCAGGCCAATACCTTGCCAGGTGTAACATGTCCCTAAACATGGTAGCTGAGGGAAAGCTGACTGACAGGGGTGTTCAGTCCCTCTGTCGGCATGCTCCTGGCCTAGTTAATTTGCCGATGGGGGAGTTCATTCCCCGTCAGCATAATGCCCCTCCCCATTTGTTGTGTACCAAGGAGGGGGCCCAATCCCCCTCGGCATTATGTCCCCCCAAACACTCGTTCTTTGCCGACGGGAGGCCATTCCCCATTGGCAAGTCTCCCCAAAAGGCAGGTGGCACACTGGGAGCCCACCCCAGTGTGCCAAAAGACCTGCAAAAAAAAAAAACCTATACCTTCCCGTAACTTCTTTTTTTTTTTCTGTCCTTGAAATAAAGGAAACAGTCCCACGCCGGTCGGGTTCCCTCCCCTAACCTGCACCCACCCATTGCGCACTCTACTTCTCCCCACCCCATACTTACCTCCGGAGCCTAGCGTGATGATTTTCAGTGGACCGGGAACACGTCTGCCCTCTTCAAAGCCAACCGCGAACTGAAGAAATGCTGGTAAGCTATATAATGGCATAAATAGATATTTTCAACTTTGGTGCATATCTCGGGCATGTTTGGGAATTTTGGCACCAAATTTTCAACATGAGGTTATTGGGACCCCTCCTCATGAATTCAGTCACTGTCATGGCGTTATTCAGTCCCGAAAGGTGATTTTGTGGTAACTGCGTGGAATCACCTTTCGGGACCGATTAACAAAATGACAGTGCTACTGTTCATGAGGTGGGCTCTCAAAAAGCCTATGTTGCAAATTTGGTGGAAAATATTAAAAAAATGTTTTTCGAGCGTACATTGCACAGTTTCCACACGCGCTCGTAACTTCTCAAATTTGTAATATTTTCACTCCAGATTTTCAACATTGGTATTTTGCACACCTCCTTATGAATAGTACAGCTGTCATTTTTCACATCCTGGCCGAAATGTGTTTTCGCACTTTCGGTACAGAATAGCGTGGTCGCTGTGGGAAATCAGCGTTCGGGACACATTAAGAAAATCACAGTGACACTGTTCATGAGCAGAGGTCCTAAAATGCCTATGTTGAAAATTTGGTGACAAAAGTTCATAAAATGACTGTGTTACAAGTGAGAGTTGCGCAGTTTCCACGCACACTTGTAACTTTGCAAATCTGTAATATTTTCACTTCAAATTTTCAACATTGCCATTTTTTCATACCTCCTTATGAACAGTACAGCTGTCATTTTTCACATCCTGGCCAAAATGTGTTTTCGCACTTCCGGCACAGAATAGCGAAGTCGCTGTGGGAAATCAGTGTTTGGGACAGATTACAAAAATCACAGTGACTCTGTTCATGAGCAGAGGTCCTAAAATGTCTATGTTGGAAATTTGGTGACTAACGTCTATAAAATTACTGTTATGAGTGTGCGTTGTGCAGTTTCCATGCACCCTCATGACTTTGCAAATTTGTAGTATTTTCACTCCAGATGTTCAAAATTTGCATTTTTTCAGACCTCCTTATGAACAGTACAGCTGTCATTTTTCACATCCTGGCCAAAATGTGTTTTCGCACTTCCGGCACACAATAGCGCAGTCGTTGTGGAAAGTCAGTGTTTGGGACAGATTAAAACAATCATAATGACACTGTTCATGAGCAGAGGTGCTAAAATGCCTATGTTGAAAATTTAGTGACAAAAATCCATAAAATGACTGTGTTACGAGCATACAATGCGCAATTTCCACGCACCCTCGTAATTTCACGCATTTGTAAAATTTTCACTCCAGATTTCCAACATTGCCATTTTTTCACACCTCCTTATGAACAGTATAGCTGTCATTTTTCATATCCTGCCCGAAATATGCATTTACACATCTGGCGCAGAATAGCGCAGTCGCTGTGGGAAATCAACGTTTGGGACAGATTAATAAAATCATAGTGACAGTGTTCATGAGCAGAGCTCACAAAATGCCTATGTTGAGAATTTGGTGAAATAATTCCACTAAATGACTGTGTTACGCGCATGCATTGCGCAGTTTCCACGTATGCTCGGAAGTGCGAGAATTTGTAATATTTCCACTACAGATTTTTAACATTGCCATCTCTTCACACCTCCCTATGGATGGTACAGCTGTCATTCTTCACATCCTGCCTGATCTGTGTTTTCATACATCTGGCGCCCAATGGCATGGTCACTGTGGGAACTCAGAGTTTGGGACACATTAACAAAATCAGACTGTCACTCTTCATGAGAAGAGGTCCCAAATGCTTTCATGAGGTGGGGTCACAAAAAGGCCATGTTGAACATTTGTTGTGCAAATACCAAGAAATGCCCGTGGCGTTAGGGTTTCTAACCATAACGTCCCACCCTGTACAGACTGACAGGCATCGGGGTGTGCCTTTGGATTGCCGACTGTAATACTCATGCCATCCCACCCCCACCCCCAGCCAGTGACAGGCATCGAGGTGTGCCTTGGACTCTTCAGCCCCAGAGTTTACCCCATTTTCCTATACTGCACCCACTTCAGCCTATGTCCTTAAGGAATGGGGTGACTGTAAAGCCGAGCACCCCAAGGCACACCTCAACACGTGTCAGTGTCTGCAGGATAAGGTGAGGTGACATGGCATGAACATCATGGGCAATGACCCAAACTCATACCCCAATGCCTGTCCATCTCTGCAGGGTGGAGGTCGGGTTGGCATGAAGTTCAGTACTTCACTGCCATTCCTACTCTGCATCTGTCTAACTCCTGCATTTCCAGTGCTGATACCAGCAAGCAAACATTTGGCATTGACAAATGCTTGTTTATATATGCCCTAGTCTTGACACTAAACGGAATTTCCCTCAAAGGAGAAATCAATAGCTTTTGCTTGTGTGTCCCAGGATAGGAGGGTAGCTCTAAGCCATTCTTAAGGATACTGCATGGGGCAGTGCCCTTGAAGCAGTGTCATTGGTGTTCACTGCCATGTGGAAGTGGTAGTTGGTAACATCCATTACTGTTATTGCTGTGTCTGCCAAGTTCTGTGCCAAACCACCACTTGGTTTCTCACTCAGAGCCAGTATTGAGTTCCAAAGTGCCTTCTGGTATTGAGCTGTGCATGCCATGTGCCCAGTAAGCTGCTTGCCTGAGGATAAAGGAAGTTGATGTACAATATACACTTTCTTGGTCATGGCATGGTATCCAGCTTTCTGGAATCCTTCCCAGAAGGTTGAGCAGAGAAAGGTACCTTAGTCTTCTCGTACGCAGCAGCCTGAACCACTCCCTCATGATAAGGCTGGGAATACAGGTACTCAGCCCCCTGCCTGTCCACATGATACTTCTTTTGATTTTCTTCTTAATGCCAGCTGCTGAGGTGGGTGCTGCTGACATAATGGATGGGAAGCAGCAACCTACTTGGGGGGTGGGGTTGGGGCAGGCATATTCATAAAATTTCCATGGCTGAAAGGCCTGGAAAAATTGCCCTCGTCGTGTCCTCTTTTTTTTGTTTTGTTTTAATTTTACCAGGAGAGACACACTAAGCTGAAGCTTGTTTGCAGGTGTGACCTAGGAGGTCAAGTGACTTGCTCAGGGTCACACAGTATGCAAGTTGGGGCTGTGGGATTCAAACCCAGGCCTCCAGGTTTGCAGCTCAGAGCCTTAAACCACTGAGCTATACTGCCTCCTCTGCTAAGGGCATTTGTCTTGTGTCAACTGTTTGAACCTTTCCTTTTTCAGGAAGAGTGACAGAGACAGTTTTTTTCCTTGCACTTTTTTCGATGCCTGCTCCGAGGTTCTCTTACTTGTGTTCTTGCCATCACTGATCTCAGAGTGCCCCCTTTTGGACACCCTGGTTTCTGTAACATCTTTGCTGTACTTTTCTTTTTTTTTTTAATTAATAGTTTTCCACTCCTCTGTGGAGCTGTCGGGTAGCTCCAGCATTCCTCGGAGGGGCTCATTTCTCTGACCCGATTGTCCCCGCAATTGCCCCACTAATTCCCCTGTGAACTGTCCCCACAGTGGAGCCAAGGAGAAGTGCCCGCTTCCCCCCAGCACAAATCCAGATTGGGGTAGCCTTGCAGATGAATGTGTCGGTCATCATAGACCAACTGCTCCCGGCATTCTTCCGTTTTCTCCCCGGACCCATGCACCGTGCAATGGGTGGGGTGGCTGGCCCCTCCTCTGCAGAAGCAGCCATGTGCCCTGGGCATGAGAACTCCCCTGTACTGGGCAGCGCGCCTGTGCCGACACCCAGTCACAGCTGGGTGTCAGTCTACAATGCACTGCACTGTCCCCCTTCCTCGAGGAAGGACAGCTGTCTACGGATGCTCAATCCTTCTTCACCCCTGCCACCCCTAAATGACTAGACTCTGTTCCCGAACCTGGGTCGCTGGTGTGGTGCGAAGTGTGGCATCCAGCACCTCAACCCTCAGCACCACCGGGCCAGCCTTTACTGTGCTTTTCTGCTGGCAGAGCAGCTTTTTCTTTCTTTTCTGTCCCCTCTGACGGGGACTGCTGCTTATTCTGAGGGGCAGGACCCTCATCTGAGCCTTTGGTAGGTGACATGGAGGAAGACTGAGAAGCCATAAAAATAATTTTTCTTAGCCCTTTTCCTTTGTGTCTTAGGGCAAAACATTCTACAGAGTTCACAGTTTATAAGGTCATGGGCGGGACACAAGCACATTAAATAAAGCTTGTGGCGGTCTACCCATGCCAGGAGCTGAAAACAAGTTGTACGAGTTGAATTTTAAAACCTGTAAGTCCTGTTTGTTTCCTTTTTGGTCTGTCAGTCATGCCAAACACTGAAGACCCAAATAAATTTGCTACTGGTCCCAAAAAAACATAGTGAAATAATTTTAAATAAGCCCAAGGTGTGTAAAAAGGTCTCTGAAAGATTACATTTCAGCTCAGATCCCCTTGAAAACAGAACTGCTACTATTTCTTTGGCACAGGACCAATCTGCCAAAAACACCATGCTGTAAAAAACAGTGCAAGGAAATCAGCGACAATCAAAAGCAAGGTCTGGTACATCTGCGACCCAACCAGACAGCACAGACTAATTGAAATGAATGGGATGTCTTCTTTTTTCTGTGGGAGTCTTTTCCCCCTGCACTCCCCCTGATGTGGGAGGCTTCACCACCCACACCCCCTGGACTGAAAATAATCAGCTCTGGGTGGGGGGTCGTAGATTTTGGGGATAGGGAGAATGCCAGAAGGGGGAATATGTTTTTTTTTGTTTGTTTTTTCTTATTAAAAAAAGTTGCAGCAGCAGGAGACCTGACAGAAACCTAACCACGGTCCCAGGCCTCCTGCTGTGCCATGTGCTGGAGCCCTAGCTGCTTCACCATCAGAGTGGCTCAACCAGCACCTCAGCACATGGCTTCTCGGTCCCTCTGCAGGACATCGGAGCGGCTCAACCAGCACCTCAGCACACAGCTTCTCGATCCCTCTGCAGGACATCGGAGCGGCTCAACCAGCACCTCAGCACATGGCTACTCAATCCCTCTGCAGGACATCGGAGCGGCTCAACCAGCACCTCAGCACATGGCTTCTCGATCCCTCTGCAGGACATCAGAGCAGCTCAACCAGCACCTCAGCACACGGCTACTCGATCCCTCTGCAGCACATCTGTAGAGCAACGGGGTAGTGGTAGTTCACTACTGCTATTCTACCCCTATTGCTCTAATTCCTTCCGCACTTTCAATGGTGCAGTTTTTCATGTGCTATTATTGTAGCGCTATCTTGACCCGGTACCTATTTTTGTTTACCTCAGGGCTGAGTTTTTAGTAAGGACACATAGAAACACAGAGACATAGACCATGACAACAGAAAAAGACCAGAGGTCCATCCATTCTGCCCATATTCCCTATAATCCCTGGACCCTTCCTTGGAACCTATTGTTCCTCCAGGGTACTAACCCTTCCCATCCTATCTCCATTCTCCTCCCTGGTCGTGTCACCCCAGGTGACCACTATTTCTTTCATTCTATCCCATGACTGCTTGAATCCCGTGACTGTGTTTGCACCCACCACCTTGGCCAACAGATTGTTTCAAGGTTCCACCACCCTTTCTGTAAAGAAGTACTTCCTCACATCCCTTCTGAACCTCCCTCCATAATTTCCACTCGTAAGCACGTGACCTCACATTAGTATTCAGGGTAAATATTTCCCCACAGTTTACCTTGTTAATTTCTTTAAGGAACTTAAAGGTTTCTATCATATCTCCCCTCTCTCTTCTCTTTTCCAATGAGTTCATATTTAGTGCCTTGAGGCGCTCCCCATAAGATCTGCCCTGCCGGCCCTAAATCGTTTTTGTTACTTTGTGCTGCACTGCCTCTAACCTATCCTTGTCCTATCTGAGGTGAGGGCTCAAGAACTGGATGCAGTACTCCAGGTGAGGCCTCAACAGCGAACTGTATAAGTGAAGTATTACCTGTTTCCTTCTGCTATCAATACCCCCCGATACATCCCTGAATCCTTATAGCCTTGCTATAGGCCTCGTTGCACTGGCTCCTTTGTTTAAGGGAGTTGATCCCATTCTTTTCTGTAGTGCTAAGTCTCACCTCACCCATCCAGTACTCCGTCTTGGGGTTCTTTTTCCCTACGTGCATTGCCTTGCACTTTGCGGCATTGAATTTTAACTGCCAGATCTTTGACCACCCATCCACCCATCTAGTTTTTGTAGGTCACTCTGCACATCCCTTATTCCCTCATTGCTATCCACCCTTCCACATACTTTTGTGTTATCTGCAAAGAGACTCAGCCTGCTCTGGATTCCCTCACCAATGTCACTAATGAACCTGTTGAAGAGGCCCGGACCAAGGACAGATCCCTGTGGAGCCCGGCTTTGCAACCTCCCTTTCTTCTCATTTAACCCTGTTGACCACCGCCTCTGCTGCCTCCCTTCTAGCAAACTACTCGCCCAGTTCACTACAGTTTTAGCCGTACCCAGGTTTTCCATCTTTTTACATACATACTAACATACTAAAAGCCAGCAGAATAAGCCTAATGGTCCGTCATGTCTGCACGGTAGCCAGTCACCTAGTGGGTGCTCACTTTCTCCCCAGCCCCTGAGAGGGTCTTCTTTGGCTTCAGTTTCTCCTTGTACCTGTCCCACCTCTTCTTGAAGCCCTCCACTGTGCCCTCCTCCACCAGCCTCCCGGGCAGCGCATTCCATGGCTCCACCACCCTCTCAGTGAAGTAATGTCTCCTACGTTCCCCCTGTAATTTCCCCCCTCCAACTTCCACTTGTGTCCCCTGGTTGTTCCCCCCTTTTTAGTCTGAACAGCTCCTTTGTTCCGCCCTTGGTTATTCCTTTTACATACTTGAAGACCCCTATCATGTCTCCCCTGTCTCTCCTCTCCTCCAGCATGTACAGCCCAAGCTCCTCCAGTCTCTCCTTATAGGGCCTCCCCCCATGCCCCGAATCATCCTGTTCACCTTTCTCTGGACCTCCTCCAGCAGTGCTATGTCCTTCTTCAGATGAGGTCTCCAGAACTGTACACAGTACTCGAGTTGCGTCCTGACCAAGGCATTATACAGAGGGAGGATCACCTCCCTCCTCCTGGACATAATCCCCCTGGCTATGCAGCCCAGTATCCTGTTTGCTGTGGCTGTGGTTCTTCTACAAGTTTCAGTGTTATTCATTTTGATGTCTACCACCACCCCTAGATCCCTCTCGCCCGTTGTGGCTTGCAGTGTGACCCCCCCCCAGGGTGTATACATGGCCTGGGTTTCTGACCCCCAAATGCAGTACCTTACATTTCCCAGCATTAAACTTCAATTCCCACCTCCTTGACCACCTCTCCAGGGTATCCAGGTTCCCCAGGGCTGTCTTTCTCGCTTCTTCCCCATCCGTCAGTGCTCCCAGTTTGGAGTCATCCGCAAAGAGACTCAGCCTACTCCTAACCCCGCTCCCTATATCCAAGACATAGGCATTGAACAGGAGTGACACCAATACTGAACCTTGGGGGACCTCACTGATTACCTTCCTGGGGGTGGAGACTATCTCACCGACCATTACCCTCTGTATTCGCCCCATAAGCCAAATTTCTACCCACTTGAGCAATTGCCTTCCCACCCCATCCCCCCCAGCTTTGTTATCAGATCATTATGGGGTACCGAATCAAATGCCTTGCTGAAATCCTGGTAAAGGACATTCACCAGCCTATGTCTGTCCAGGGCCCCCGTCACCCAGTCATAAAACTCCACAAGGTTGGTCTGACACGATCTCCCCGGGACAAAACCATACTGTTTATCATCCCAGTGCCCTAACCTTTCTAGCTGCCTCCCAAGCCTCTCCTTGATAATGCACGCCATTACTTTGCCTACCACAGCCATTAGGCTGACAGGCCTATAATTCCCCATCTCCTCTCTAGACCCCCCCTTTGTGAATGGGCACCACATGAGCCACTCTCCAGTCTTGGGGCACCCATCCTGTCTGCAGAGAGGTGCTGAGTGCAGCCAGTGGAGCTGCCAGCTCATCCGCCAGTTCCTTCCTAACCCTCAGATGTAGCCCGACTGGCCCCGGCACCTTACCAGTTTTTAGCTTCCAAAGAGCCTCCCTCACCCTATCCACTGTGATTTCTCCCTCCCAGCCTTTTGTGCAGTACCGAATCAAAAGCCTTGCTGAAGTCAAAGTTCAGCAGATCCACAGAGCGGCCCTTGTTTACTTCCTTGGTCACCCAGAATAAAATCAGGTTAATATAACAAGACCTTCCTGCCATGAAACCATGTGTTTACTATCCTGGAGCTCGAGGATCCAAGGAGGAGGAGGAAGGCTGAGGTTACTATCCAGCTAAAAGATACAAGTGAAAAAGTGGCTTGATTCCCTCTGAAATGGAACCAACATTAATTTACTAAAAAAATACACTAATTTGTAAATGAAAGCAGTAATTATGCCAGAACTGATGTTTTTATAATAAATTAAAGCGGCTCCCCAAAGACAGGAAATGTACCATCTGGCAACCTTCTCCATTTCCTAGGAATCAATCGGGAACTGGAAAAACCACTAAAAATGATAATCTAGTTAAAATAAACACTCTAACTAATGCAGAGTATTGATAAATAATTAATACAAAATAAAACAACTTGCTCAACCATTCTGGAGGCTAGAAGAGGGGAGCCATACATCGGGGTGACTGCTCTCTTCAGCAGAAAAACAAATCTGATGTTAGGCAGTTGGGGGGAGTGTGACCACAGTGCAGAATTTGAACTAGTTTCTAATTCTAAATTCCATAATTAGCACAAGTTATATCTCCAGGACAACTCAAGCTAGTGGACTGATTACAGCTTGGGGATAAATAGTGATAGATTCTGGGAGTTAGAATCAGTATTGTTATATAATAATTGGCTTCCCCTTTTCCCATAAGGAAACTGTGGCATAATTTGTCGTTATAAAGGAGTGTTTATAACGGCAAATACGTGCACGGTTTCCCTCTCTGTGCACATGCCCACGCAGCAGCGAGACTGTTCCAGACCACTCACCGCTTCCATCTCACCAGAAACAGCACCACCAGAAGAACTCGGTGGTAAGTTTTATGTTTTATGTTTCCCCCAATATATAGCACAAACTTCGGAACCCTGTAAAAAAGCACACACAAAAAAATCCAGAATCCATTTTTAAAAGACGCGGATTCCCATTTCGGCACCGGACTAACACTAAGCCGAACCGTGGCTGCACTGCAAGGGCTTTATTTTATATAATTGCTGAGGTGAAAAAGGGAAATCCAGCAATTATATAAAATAAAATATGGGTAGTGTGTTCAAACTAGAAGTTTACACACACTCTTGGGGTTAGATGCTAACATAACCCCTCGGGTGTGTATAAACGTCATGTTACACACACTCCCCCATACTTTATTCTCTATCTTATAACTGGTGAGTGTTTTTTCCCCATAGGGAGCCCGTTATAATTCTCTGTTATAACGCCAAACACACACCAGGTTTCCCTCGCTCCATGCATGCGCCAGCTGCCACTCTTCCTTCCTCAACACTGGACACTTCGCCTCTTGCATGCAATTTCACCATAAGTAAATATTAAAAACAAAAAACTTGACCCTTTTAGCAGGGGAACCATTTTATAAAAAAGAATGAAAACAGCTGCTTGAGCCTGACCGTGGACCACGCTTGACCCGCACCGTTGTTGAACCGCGATGTGTTTCTAGTTGATATAATTGCTGTGGGGAAAAAAGGTCCCCTGCAATGATATCAAGTAAGACATGGGGTGATGTGTAAAACTCAAATTGTACACACACCCTCGGTGTTGGATGCTTAAATAAACCCCAAGAGCGTAACATCCAGCACCTCAGGTGCATGTAAAATTCGCGTTAAACACACCACCTCATGTATTATTCTATATGTTATGCTGAGATACTGATTTCTTTAATCTCTGTAAATTTGGAAATGTTATAAATAAAATGTCAAAAAATGTTTTTACCAGACTCTACTGTGCACTTGTTACGAAGCTGCTTCAAATAAAAAGAAGAGATTACTAAGAGCCAAGATGACAAAAGAGATTTGATCAGGGTCTTCTCAACTACAGTGAGAGTGGCTAGTAAGTATTTGGGAGTGGGTAGTCAACAGTGTGGAATAGCGGTTAGACCATCGACTTGGAAACCAAAATATTACAGGTTCCAACCCCGGCAATGCTAAATACTCACTATATGACCTTGAACAAGTCACTTAAACTACCGGTATCACCGCTCCAGTCCACCCACTGTAGTAATGTATAGAAGCAGGACCCCACGGAAAATGAGATGTTGCATCTCAGCTGGGCTATCCTGGGTAAATAAGCTGTCAAATAAATAAATCTAGAAAAAGAATGACCAGTAAGTATTTGAGGAGTACATAGCTTTATCAGATGAGAGTGGCCAGTAAATATTTGAGTAGTCAGTACCTGTAAAATATGAGAGTGGCCAGTAAATATTTGAGTAGTCAGTACCTGTAAAAGATGAGAATGGGCAGTAAGCATGTGAGTGGATAGCCATCAAACATAAGAATGTGCAATAAGTGTAGGAACACTCGGTTACTATCTAGAATGAAACATCCAGTAAGTCTTTAAGGAATAGGTAGGCCTTTGGGATGAGATTGTGCATAACATTTTTACGGCGTTGGTAGTCTTCTGGTATAAGAATGTCTAGTAAGTATTTGGGGAGTGTGTAGTCCTCTAGAAAGGGAACGTACGGAAAGTATTTGAGAAGTTTGTAGCCCTCTGAGATAAGAATGTCCAGTAAATATTTGAGGAGAGGATAATCATCTGTCTGGGATGACAACAAGAATTATTCCGATCACTGGTTAGCTATCTAGAAGAAGAATTTCCAGCATGCTTTTGAGCACTAAGTCACATTTAGAATAAGTGGCCAGTGAGTGTGTGAAAGCCGGGTAGCCTCTACTATTTGGTATGTTTAACTTAGGGGGTGGAGTTTCAAGCATCATAAAGACATTACCCCAATAAGTATTTATTTAAGATTTCCAGCAGAGCTACTTTAAAGCACAAGATACGGTATACAGAGCCCAGAGCAAACAGACATAAAACTGTAACACTTACACTGCTGACTGCCTTGTCTCTCAGCTTCAGCAGAGTTAGTAAAAATGAACCTTCAAAAATGTCTTTTAAAGTACAGAATTAAAAAACAAAATGACATACCTCACCCGCTTACAGCTGCAGTTGTCTTACTGATGTCTTCTTTCACTGGCAGGACAGAGTTCCAACAAGCCCCAAACTGTTGCACCTGGTTACTATTCCACACACAGGACTAGCTTATGTCAGTGTGTTAACACTTCCCTCCACCCACACTGCAATATGTTTTAGCACAAAGGCTTTGCTGAGGTCCTGGTAGCTAGTGTGCCTGGCCTTGTGAGGATACAGCAGGGCTGACACTGAGGGTGAGTGGAAGGAAAGTTATGCTACTGCCTTCTGGATCCGACTTGTGGAGCTGGTTGTGAGAGTACTTGCTGTTCTGGAGTCTGGCTGTGGACAAGTACACCTCGTGCCTTTCCTGCTTTTGTCCTTTAGTATAAGCCTACAGCAAGGGCCATCAGCAGTTTGACTTATCTGCTGGGAGAGGCAGGTAAACAAGGAAGTAGGGCTCAAGGCCAGGAGGGCTTTAACCCTTTCAGTGGGACAAACAGCTGGCTTTGGTTTTTCTTCTCTCTCTCCATAAAAAGACAGTAACATGCAAGCTTTTTGTTTTCTGGCTTAGCAAGTTTAAGGAAACTTGTAAATACTGAGAGACAAGGTGAAATAAGGAGGAATAACATATGATGAAGTGCAGGTTATGTTGCTGAACTCCTCTCCTGATGGGCTGGCACCGTGGCCAAGCTGAGGGTCTTTAACCACCAGAGGGCATGATAACCAAACTTATTCCACAAACTCTGTAGTAAGTGCAGTCCCCCCTTTCACTCCTTGTCAGGCTGAGTGACCGCGTCCAATGGGGCAGGGCACTGCACAGGGCACCCCTGTGTCTAGAGGTATTTTGGATGGAAAGTTGCTCACCAGTCGCCCCTTGCAAACCAACACCGACATGGCTCACATTCTCCTCCTAAGGCTCTGCTGAGGCAGGAACTCCATGCGGCGGTAATTAACCACATGGACATGTTATTGGGTTTGATTCTCCAAGGGTGACACAGGGCTTGCACAAATCCCGTGCTGTCCCAAACACACTGCCACACGGTACATCCTATTCTCATAGTTTGCGCGCATATGCAGCACTTTACCCTCTTTACAGAAGCTTAAGCCAAATATTTTGGTGCAAACCCCGCAAAAAGGCCAGCAATGTTAGACCAGAAAAGCTGGTCTAACTCAATGCATGTGGTGCATGGGATCAGAATTCGATTGCCAGCCACAGATTGTCGCAGCCTTGCGCCCGCCATGGTGTTCAGTGAACCCAGGGCGTGTGACAGTCTAACGCTTGTGAGAATCGAGCCCATAGTTGCTCTTGCATCTCCATTTACTAGGTGTCAGTGGCAAGGGGTGAATTCCTTTTTGGTCTAAGGGCCCAAATCAGAACAATTTGTAATGTATCATTTTTGTTACTCCCAGAAGTATTCAAAGCACAACTACTGCAGTCGTGGCGTAACCTTTTATTTTAGCACCCGGGCTCTCTCCTTTCCTGTGATCCATTTCACATCTCGGGATGTTGGTTCCATACCCAGGCTTCACCTCTCCTAAGGTGCTAAATTATGAATACCCATTTTAACTCTGATGAAGCCTGGGAGATTCTGACTCAAATGTTAGGTATGCACGTTGTCAGTTGGAGCCGGCATGGTGTATGCGCTGTCTCCTGGCTATGTGGTTGTATACATACTCTCTGGTGATTTGACACAATAAATGATAAGACAAGCTCTATATTACTTTTGCTGCCTTCAGTCCTTGCTGTGGGCTGCTTTATCTATTTTTTGCTCATGTGGGATTTCCTGATGTGAAGCACCGTGGCATATTCCTGGTGCTAGCTGTTTTTGTCTTTTGCCATTATGACTCTGTAAGTTACAGGCATTTTCAACTGTCTCACATTAAGAATCAGTGTGCTAAAACACAACACCCAGACACAGCAGGTAACCTTTTACTATCTGCCCCCTTTCTGACACCTTTGTAGCTGAAGGGACTTGCAGCAGCTACTGATGACCATGCCACCTTTGGGTATCAATGACACCAGCCAAAGCTTAGCTCCCATGCTGAGACATCTCGCAGGCCAGGCATGATTGGGGTTTCTGGCTTCATGGCTTCAATTGCCCAGCCACTAGCTCTTTAGTGACCATCCCCAGTAACAGGAGAGGAAAACTCTCCTACCCCGAATCCTGACATGCATGGCCTTACACAACCACTTGACCTCTTCAGTGCCTGGGCACTCTGGGCATCCTTTTGCCAGTTGAACAACTCTTAAAGGAAAGCTGTCATCATGACAGCCTCCCGCCCCATGCAAGGCTTACCCTCCGGTTAAGCCTTTTAAGTATGTTGTGGCATTTTTCACCCACAATAACATACTTTATTTTAATTGCAAATAGTCTGCTACCCAGAAGTATGGCAGAAGTTAGTGGGCCCCATTATCTGTAAAGGTGCGGGGACACACCATGCAATTCAACACTTTTGTATTTCCCCGTCCTGCTCCCATCCCTGCATTTTCTCCTTACTAGCAAATTATATAGGGGCAATACCACATCCCTTTTTTCTGCTGTTGATAGCCCTTCCTATGAACCTCAGCATCCCACTAATCCTCCTAACAACATTATCACACTGCCTAGCTACCTTTAGGTCATCCAGTATGATTACCGCAGGTCTCTTTCCTGTTTGGTATTTGCCAGTATCACTCCACCCATTTGTACTCTGCCCTGGTTTTCCATGGCCTAAGTGCACTCATTTGCACTGTTGTCTATTAAATCCCAGCTGTCAAACCCTTGACTTTTCCTCCAGTTTTTTCAGATCTCTGTCCATCCTTTGCTATCCCCCCCTGAATGTCCACCCTGTTGCAGATCTTGGTGTTATCTGCAAAGAAGTGGACCATCCCTTCCAGCTCCTCTGCTATGTCACTAATAAAGACACTAAAGAGGACCGGTCCCAGCACTGAACCCTGAGGTACCTCGCTGGTCACTCTCCCTCCCTTCCTCAGATCGAACTCCATTTACTGCTACCCTCTATCTCCTGTCCTCTAACCAGTTTCTTACCAAACTTTATTTATTTATTTATAAAAGTTTGTTAACTGGGTAAGCCCACTGGGCTCCGAAGGTCACTTTTTCAAGGGCAACCCGGAATTAGTTACAAAAGAAACAGTGCAAATACCTAAAGGTGAAACAGTGCAAGACATAGCACATTAATACAAAGACAGTATACAATTATTCAGTATTCATTGAAGAGGGAGATAATTACGGCACATTTACACATTTCATCAGTGGCAGCTGCCAGAGTTAGGGCAATGGGTTTATTGGGCAAAACCACAGAGGGGGAGAGTTGGCTAGCATTCAGGACAGCAGCAGGGGTTGTGGTTTAGGAGGTGTGCCCAAAGACCTTTCTGGAAGATAGTGAGAAAGGGTACTTCCTGAAGGTGTCTGGGGAGTTTATTCCATTGCACAGTGGAGATATGGGCAAAGGATTTACTGCCAGCCGTGGAGCAGATCCTGGGCAGGTCCAGGAGTTTTCTGCCTGAGGTCCTCAGTAGTCAACTGGGTTGCTTTAGGGCTAGCATCCCTGTTAACCTTGCAGGAGGGTCGACATCGAGAAGCTTAAATGTGCAGCTTAACAGGGGGTACTGAAGCCTGTGTATCGGGGGGAGCCAGTTAAGCGAGGCAAGGGCTTCACAGTGGTGGGTCCTTGGATGGGCATTCACGGCGAACCGAGCGATTTTATGGTACAAAGTCTGTAGTCTAGAGTGGTCAAGTTTTGCTATGCTCGATAGTGTTGGGGCAGCATAGGTAAGAGTTGGGAGGAGGATACTCTGTGCGTTTGCCAGTCTAGTCTCGGGTATCATGTTTGCGCTTAGTCAATAGAGCAAGCCAAGTTTTTGGTGAATGTTTTTTGTTACTAGGGCCATGTGTGGCTTTAGGGTGAGCCCCCTGGTCCAGTGTGAGGCCCAGGTATTTGAAGGATTTTACCACCTCGATTGTGGAGCCAGATACAGTGACAAGTGTGAGGAGGTGAGCCCGGGAAGGACCCAGGGAATTCGGACCAAACAGGAGCACTTTGGTCTTGTTAGGGTTAAGGACCAGACGGTTTTTCAACTAGCCAGGCTTCAGCCTTGGTAAAGCTGGCAGCAGCAGTGGCCCTAGGTCATCCAGGTGCTGCGCAGTTCTGTAGAGGACAGCGGCATCAGCGCACTGCACCATGGAGCTACTCCCGCAGTGGCCGTGGAGGTCATTGACGAATAGGGAGAACAGGAGTGGGCCCAAGATTGAGCCTTGTGGAACCTCCTCATTTAGAGGAAGCGACCCAGAGATTGCACCTCTCCACTTGACCTGTTAGGCGCGGTCTGACGTGTAGTTGCGGAACCAGTTCAGAGAGTGTTGGTCAAGTCCAAAATTTCTCAACTTGGTTAGGAGGAGGGGGTGGTCTACCAGGTCAAAGGCCTTGGTTAGGTCAATGAAGACTGCCCCTGTGGGGGTGCCCTTGTCCAAGACAGCGAGGACGTCAGTGGTGAACCTGATAAGGGTGATATCGGTCCCATGCTTTTGCCGGAAACCATACTTATCACCGTGTTACCCACCTCAGGCTACCCAGCTTGCTTACCAGTCTCCTATGTGAAATGGAGTTGAAAGCCTTGCTGAAATCCAGGTAGGCCATGTCCACTGCTCCACCCTGCTCTAACACTTTGGTCACCTAGTTAAAGAAATCTATCAGATTTGTTTGGCATGACCTCCCCCCATGAATCCATGCTGCCTCGGATCCTGTAACCCATTAGATTTCAGATATTCTACAGTCCTTTCTTTCAGTAGTGTTTCCATCCACTTACTCACCACTGATGTCAGGCTGACAGGCCTATAATTGCCTAACTTCTTCCTTGTGACCACTTTGTGAAGTGGGACTACCTCTGCCCTTCTCGAGTCCTTTGGAATCCTTTGATTTTAAGTGATCTGTTAAATAGAGCTGTCAGGGAGGGTCACATGATGAGCCTGGTCGGGTAAGACGTCCCTCGCGCTGCTCCCGGGCCTCTAAGCTCTAAAATACCCCTCGTAGCATTGCAAACCTGATCTAATCTCGCAGAAGGGGCTCTCCAGATTTAATAAGGTGTCCGGACGTGGCTTTGGCGAGTAGTGACTCGCGATCTACAATTTAGCTATTGACTCGCGGTGAGCGGCCGACGGCAAAGTAGAACCGCGACACTAGAGTGGAATGGACCCTGAGAAGGCTGAATCTTGGCTGGAAGGGCCCCAGCCTCCAAGCGGGCCCAAAACACAGCTCTCAACCTAGGGAGAGCAGGAGGAAGCAGAAAATATAGAAGGGGGCTAGCCCAAATGGGAGAGATATCCAGGAAATCAAGCAGCTCTTAAAGGGGCTAATCATGGACTTTGCTGAAGTGAAGCCAGCTGCAAATGTTAGCTCAGAGGATGGGCGATGCTGAAGCCCGACTGGCATCCCAAGAAAGGAAACTCTCACTGCAGAACAAGAGTTGGTAGTGGTCAAAAGCAAATTAAAAAGCTGGAGGAGAGAATTGAAGACCAAGAGTCAAGAAGTAGGAGGAACAACCTAATTTTGGCAGGGTTGCAGAGAGCCGAAGGGTCAGATTGCATCTCCTACATTCAAGAAATGTTGCTTAAAATGTTTGGCCCCACACCTTATGGAGATGCCTATAACCTGGAAAGGGCACATAGAGCATTAAGAGAAACTCCCCCTCCAGGAGCAAGACCAAGGGTAATTATCATGCGCTTTCTCAACTATAAGGAAAAGATGCATGTTCTATCTGTTGTGAGGCAGAAGAAGCCTTTGCAGTGGAATGGAGCCACTTTGTGGTTATTTCAAGATCAAACACCTTCCGTAAGAGAAAAACAGAAAGAATACCTCGATATTAAAAAGAAGTTATATCTAGCTGGAATCAAGTTTCGTCTTTTGTACCCTGCCATATTGGTGGTGTGACTCCAAGCAGGGGAAAAGCGCTTTTCACTGCCAAGGAGGCTCTGGAAGGGCTACGGGTGGATCTCCTGAGCTATTTAGAGCACCGAGCTGAGACGTAATAGAGTTCAAGAGCAAGCTGTGATGTGGACCAACTTGGACTTTGGGACTTGCTCAGGTGGGGTACCTCTTCAATTTTGGGGGTTTTAAATTTACATTTATAATTACGGATGTGGAAGGCTTGAAAACTGATCAAGGCAAGGGAGGGGCCATTATTGGAATGTTATTTGGGTTCCATGGCACATGAGAAATGATCTGAAACAAGAACTTTTAGGTGGGCATATAAAAAGAATAGGATAAAACATTACTTCCCTAACAGTAGCAGCTTTAGGAGAAGTGATACTTAGGGGAACTGGCAGTGAGAATGGAGGGTTGCAGGTTTCTGGTTGGAACGTTCCTGGATAAGCCCATGAGTGCTCCTCCAGTATTTGGTATTCAGTGTTTTAGCTAGGCCCCCTGGGTCAAATCATTTATACTCCTGGAGGCCAGACCAGAAATGGTCTGGAATGTAATTCGAAGGCGAAAAAGGTCACTGAAGGATTTGGGAATAGCCTGGGGGGTGGGGACCTAGGAAGGGCTGGTTATAAAGAGAAACTGCTACCGGGGGGATGGTCCATTGAAGAAGAGAGGGACTTAGTCGTTATTGTTACCCTGATAAGTTGAGAACTTGGAGTAGCAACACATGGGGTATATAAGATTGCTGTGTATTTGTTTGGGGTTATTGATTCGACGGATAAGGCTAACTGAAGTTGAATCCAGAGTATTATAGGGGATTACCTAAGGGTGACATAGAGGAATCATTTCAAAGGCTAGAGTAGGGTCCTCTCGAAGTTGTGACAGGTTTTAGAGGGATAGGAGCAGCAGAACAGGGAGCTCATCAAGATCCGGCGATATAGGAGGAGGGCGATCTAGGGATTGAGGGGCAGGGGACAAGGGGAGGATAGGGTTATGGGAGGAGAGAGTTCCTTGGTGAGGGAGTAAAGCGGGCAGAGCTAGACCGATTTTGGTGATTAAATGCCTAAAGTGAATTCTAGATTAGGTTCATGGCAAATGTTAAAATAATTTCGTGGAATGTTAAAGGACTCAGGGGTAGACGTAAAAGAATGGTAATATTGAGACAACTGGATCATATGGGGGCCCAAATCGCCGCCCTACAGGAAACGCATCTACTGACGGAGGAACTGAATAGTCTGAGGCGATTTTGGGTGGGGCAGGTTTTTGGCATAGGGAAAGAGAGAGCTTCGGGCGGGGTTGTGATTTTAATCAGAAAGACATATCCCTTTGTTGTAGAGCAGGTTTCTGTAAGAGAGGATGGTAGAGCTATTTTTATTTCGGGCCTTACACATGGGAGGGTCTTCTCGATAGCCTCTATATACGGACCAACCCCTTCTAAGTCAGAATTCTTTGCTTCTATAGAGAGGGATATTGCTGGATATATGGGACACTCTCTTATTTTGGCAGAGGACTGGAATATAACTGTGGATAATATAGAGGATAGGTCTCCAGCTATAAATAGACCCTTAACGAAAGCCCAGGTGGCCCTGAATAAGTTGTTAGAGGCCACGGCCTTGGTGGACCCGATGCGGTCCCACCTGATAGGAAATAACACGATGACTTTTTACTCAGCAGTACACAAGACCCATTTCGGATAGACTTTTTTTTAGTTAATAGGGAGGTGCTGTTGGGAGTAAAGGGAGTTTCAGTAGAGGGTAGAACTTTCTCTGATCATTCCCCAGTTGTGTTATTATGGGAACTGATATCGGAACCCCCCAGGCCCTTTAGATGGAGGTTGAGCAACGCACTCTTGTCAGATGTTATAGCTAAGGATAGTTTAGAAGGCACCCTAATAGAAATCATACATCAGCAACTACCTACACTATCTGATAAAAACTAGCTTGGCCAACATGTAAAGTATTATTTGCGGGTAAGGCCCAAGATTGGACAGCTCGAAATAACAGACTCAGAAGGGCAAAGAGGACTTTATTCTGGGGCTATTAGCTCTTTGGCTCCATTGGAGGGTTCATCAGATGAAATTGAAAGGAACTTAAAAGCCTAAGACGGAAGTAGAAGATATTGTTTATAGTAAGGTGGACTTTTGGTTAGCTAAAATCAATGCTAAATACCTCCTAAAGGGTGATGTTCCAGGCGATTGTTAGCAGCCAGAGTCAGGAGTGGGAGGCTAGCAGGACAATAACAGTAATTAATCAGGAGGGAAACATATTATAGATCCCCAAGAACTTGCAGATACTTTGCAATGTACTTCAAGGATCTATATCAGCTGGAAAACAATGTAGGGGACGAGGAAATCAATGCATTTTAGAGGGAATACCCTTGCCAGCATTGAAGCCGCACAAGCAGCAGAGTTGGAGGCACCTATTGGGGCAACGGAAATTCTGGAGGTTGTTAAATCTTTACCGGTGGGTAAAACGCCAGGACCAGATGGCCTTACAGCCAAGTGCTACCAAACGTATATACATATTCTGCTGCCTCTCCTCCAAGAACTTTATAACAAGGTAATGCAAGAGGGTGTTCATCATCCTCCCCTTTATCAGGCTTATATTACTTTAATTCCCAAACCAAATAAACCTAAGAACGTATTGTCTAGCTACAGGCCGATAGCACTAATGAACCAGGACATCAAGATTCTTACTAAAATTTTAGCTAATAGAATATGGCGAAACTGCGGCGGGGTTGATTAGTAGAGAACAAGTAGGCTTTATGCCAGGGAGGGGAGCCCATGATGCCCTGAGGAAATTGCATCATATCATACACTATGCATCAGATTGTAAATACCCCTAGCTTTGATATCTTTAGATGCAGAAAAGGCCTTTGATAGGGTCTCCCATGCTTTTCTGTTTGCTACAATGGAAAGGATGGATTTCCTCAAAGGTTGCTTAGGAATAAAAAATTTGTACGCTGACCCCTCTGCTAGAGTTTTGTGCAATGGTTACATATCCCAAGAAATACAACTGAAAAATGGGACCCGCCAAGGGTGCCCCCTCTCCCCAATACTATTTAACATTTATCTGGAACCCTTGCTGAGGATAATCAATAATGATAGATATGTTAGGGGGGTTGAGATATTGGGGCGGGAATTAAAACTATCAGTCTTTGCTGACGACGTGCTTCTGCACTTGAGGGACCCGGCAGATGGGTTGGAGAGGGTAAGGGAGCTAATAGGGCACTTTGCTAGGGTATCTAACTACGCCTTGAATCTAACTAAAACCCAAATCCTCCCACTGTCTCCTTATGTATATAAGGCAGATTTTACCCAGCTCCAAATCCAATGGATGCCTGATAAGATCAAATACTTGGGTATCTGGATTACTAGAAACCCTGAGATAGGGGCAGAAGTGAATATGGAAGAGACATTATCAGGAATCAATGGGGACATAACAAGATGGAATAAGCAGTCGTTGAATTTTATGGCAAGACTTGGGTTAATTAAGATGAATTTACTGCCAAGACTGCTATACCCGGTTTATCTAGCCCCATATTATATCCCCAAAAAATGGTTTAGCAAGGTTAAAAAGCTAATCTCAGATTTTCTATGGAATCATAAACCGCCCAGGAGAAAATATAAAGCCCTGTGCCTACCCGCTACTTACGGGGGGATTAAGTTGCCAGATCTTCACTTGTATTATGTGGCGGGTCAGTTGGGTCTCATGACTCGATGGAATAAAGGGGAACAGGGGGAGGTTTACAGCCCGGAATGGCTCCAGTTGGAGACCCAAATGATGAAGGAGGCAGGACTCTCCCTGGAGGTCCCGCTGTACGCTGATATAACCAAATATTTTAAGCAGAATAGGGAAAATCTGGTAGTGAAAACAGCAGAAGCTTGGTGGTCGAGCTTGTCCAGGGTCCAGAAAAGAGATCAAAAGAGGGCCATAAAACAGCCTTTATTGGGTAATCCTAACTTGCTTATAGGGAACAGGGTACTCAAAGGGAACTGGGCTATTTGGGTTCCAGGTCTGAGAACAGAAGATGTAATCCGAGATTCTAAAGTGGTTCTTCCACCACAATGTCACAGAATGGCTTATTTTCCCAGATTACAACTCACAAACATGTTACAGGGAGAGTTAAGAAGGCTTGGGGGGTTCACAGAAGAGTCGTTTAGTTGGGACGACCTGGAGGGGGTTGATCCAAGCTCAAGGATCTTATCACAGGTCTATAAAACCATTCTTAGTTTCATGGGCCGAGGTACCTCCGACAGTGAATTATTGGGATAGAGCTTTAGCCCCAGTAGGAATCGATTGGGCTGGTGTATGGAAAACACTAGGTACAATGTGATTCAAAGTATAAAACTTGCACTTTTTATTGTCTCAAATATATACTATACCCCTTCGGAGCTATGTAAGAGAGGCCTACAGCAGACAGACCTGTGTTTTAGGTGCGGTATAGAGAGGGGTGATTTGATACACATATTGTGAAGATGTACCAAAATATCTCCGGTATGGGATGAGATAAAGAGGCGAATGGATCCATTGATGGACTACTCAGACTTTATAAAACCGGAGATCTGCATCTTAGGGGACTTGTCACTAGTAGCTGGAGCTGTTGCTAAATATCATGTATCCCTGATGGCAGGAGTAGTTAAATCTTATGTGGTCCAGCACTGGAAGGATGGTCAGTTATATGGGTATGGTCAATGGTTAAAAGATCTTACCGGGATGTTAGCTAGACTTAAGAGGCATCTATATGCAGAAGGGAAAGTAGAGGTATACACCAAAAAAATGGGCAGCCCTAGAGGTAATATACTCTCTACAAGAAGTAGAGAGTTCGACACAGGTCTGTCTCCTGGGCAGTGACTAACTGAAGTAACCTAGCAGATTTGACTAGAGGGTATTTAATCTCTTGAATAAGATTAGGATGGATATCAACTGATGATAGGTGAAGCGGGTAGGGCTTAGTGGGTGACATAGATAAGGGTCTGCCTGACCTATGGATGACCGAGGGACTCTCTCTCTTCCGGGGGATGCAGAGGGAACGCACTCCTACCCGGGCTAACGCTAGGGTAGATGAGGTCGAGATGGAATGTTTATGAAGATATAGAGAACCTGAGTAAGTATAGAGCAGGAAGTAAGGGAATAGGTAGTTTATAAGCTTTAAATTTAATCAGGGAAGGGTTTTCTTGTTCTTTTTTTTTTTTTTTCTTTTCCCCTTTTGACAAAAGGGGTGAGAAGGGGTGATGATTCCTCTGCATATGTATATAGTTAGATGTATATAGTTGGCATGGCCAGTTTTGGGGCTGTGCACCCCGGGTTCCGGGCTATGTGTGTATGTCTGTTTATTGTTTGTTTGTAAAAATAAGAATCAATAAAGACTGGTTTAAAAAAAAAATAGAGCTGTCAGAGGTTCAGCTAGTACCTCCTTGAGCTCCCTCAGCACTCTTGGATGCACCCCGTCTGGCCCCACAGTTTTGTCCACCTTCAGGTTTGCGAGTGCTTTCTGTGGCGCAGCTGGTTAGAGCAAACGGTAATATTTGTGCAGCACCAGGTTGTGCATTGGAGACAGAGTAATGTGTTCTCCGGGACAACCCAGGTTCCAGTTGCCTTGCTGGTGGAGCTGGTTAGCATGACCGGAATGGTATTCTGGGTTGCCTGGGTTCAAGTCCCACTCCTTTGTTAGTATGTGCTCCATCAGTATGGACACCACACCCATGAGATTGAAAATGAAGTAATTATTTGTGCAGCACCAGATTGTGCATTGGAGAAAGAGTAATGTGTGCTCCAGGACTGCCTAGGTTCCAGTTGCCTTGCTGGTACAGCTGGTTAGCGTGACCGGAACGATATTCCAGGTGGCCTGGGTTCAAGTCCCAGCTAAGGCACTTACCTCTTTCTTTCCTTTGTTTGTATGTGTTCCATCACAGCATGCAGAGCATGGGAGAACATATTATGGCTTATTAAATGGTCACAGAAAATATTGATTTTCTTGCCTATATACCGTAATGGTTATTTTGGTCCCTCCACAACCACCCAACATTTTAACACTTGGTATATGAAAGGCCTGGTGGAACTTGGAAATCTATTTGATGATAAGGGATTATGAGATTTTCATTCATTTAAAAATATGTACTCACTCCCCAGTACAGACTTTTTTAGGTACCTTCCAATAAGAAATTATATAATCAGAAATATGGGTATTTCACCCCCCCCCAGAACAAGACACCTTAGAGCAGATGTTTTCTAGTTCCACTAGAACTAAATTCAAATTAAATTAAATTAGCAGTCTGAGTATCTGCATCAGAGGAGGAGGAGAGGGACCTGGGAGTGATGATCACTAGTGAACAGAAGCACTCCATGCAGTGCAAGAAAGCAGCAGCAAAGGCAAATAAGATGCTGGGATGCATATCTAGGGGGATTAGTAGTAGGAGGAGAGAGGCGGTTATACTGTCCTTGTACAGGTCACTGGTAAGGCCGCATCTAGAGTATGGAGTTCAGTACTGGTGCCCACACCTCAAAAAGGACATTAACCTGCTGGAGAAGGTTCAGAGAAGGGCTACAAAGATGATAGTCAGTCAGAAGGGTAAGGCATACAAGGACAGGTTGAGGGCACTGAACATGTACTCCCTGGAAGACAAGAGAGAGAGAGGGGACATGATTGGGACCTTCAAGTACTTGAAAGGGATAAATAAGGTTGATAAGGAGAGTCTCTTTAAGCTGAGTGGCAACCATAACATGAGGGAGCACAGTCCTAACCCTTGCAGGGCCGTGGACTGATATATCAGTCCAGAACTCCAATACGTTCTAATTCTGTAAGCAGTCTCAGGGTTAAGCTGGAGGGCAGGAGGTTTAGGAGGGAGGTCAGGAAGCACTTATTTACAGAGAGGGTGACGGACACTAGGAATGCGCTGCCAGAAGAGGTCATCTTGTTGAAGACAGTGGGCAGCTTCAAGAGAGTCTGGGATAGGCATAGGGGAAAGATAAGGATCATGGATCGGGAGGATGGGAGGAGTTGGGAGGGAGGGTAGGGACATTAGCTCAAGCTGTGGACCCTGCAATACGAGCAGACTTGATAGACCAAATGACCTTCTTCTGCTGGCTTCTTCGTATGTTCGTATTAGAACTAAGTTTCTCTCAAGGATATATGCATTGCTAGTACTTAAGCACACAAATAATTTTCCAGAGGATGTGAAAACTAAATGGCAGAAAAACACAAATATTTGAATCTCTAATCAGGATTGGTGAAGGATCATGGATCGTACAAGCTGAGGAATCTTATTTATTTAGTTTTTGTTGACCAAATGGGTGCACTACACAGCAGAGCTGCCTATTTTCAGGCACAACCAGGAGGTTACATACGGAAGGGTAAAAGTAGTAGCAAAATACATGGGTGAGACAGATGGACATCAGTCGTACATTTACAGAAGAGCACTGATATACTATACACACTGCACAGTGACAGAAAACATAAGGAGATGGCAGAAACAGTGACATAAGACATAATAATGATACAATTACACAACAAAGAGAGGGGAGTTCCAAAGTTTCAGAGTGAAAACAGAGAAGGTGTATTCTCCCATTTTGGTGTTGCACTTGGGTATGGCAAAGTATGACATAGCAGCCGAACTCAAGGGGGATGCAAAGAGGGCCGGTTTTAGTAAGAGAGCCAGCTTGTCCAGTTTCTGGGCATTGATGATGTTGTTAATAAAGCAACAAGAGGTGAATTGTCTGAATGCTGTGGGGGAGAGCCAGCCACGGCTGGAGTAAAGGGAGCAGCGATAAGTGAGCTTGGGTACAGACAGTGCAAAGTGGCAGATACTGTCTTATTCTCCAGACTTCAGCAAATGTATTTTAATATCTTGCATAGACCTTATTATACCCCCCATACCAATTCAATTCAGTGAATCAACACATATCTAATCTTTGCACCAGATGTACCACTTCTGTTGGAACTCTGGACCATATGTTAACTTGCCCAATTCTGAATATTTTTTGGTTCATAGAAACAAAGAAACACAGAATCTGTGATTAGGGGACCTCGTTGTAAATGAGTTTTCAACTCAATCAAGTTTTATCCTGATTCATAAAACTTTTTTTTATGAATATTTTTACTACTACTGCTACTAGATAAGGACCTAATGCCCCCCCATCAGTCTGCCCTATTTTCCCTACCTATAATGATGCAGCAGACCCAACCTAGTCTCCAGTCTTCCTCCGCCCCCTCACCCCCACCCCTGCTCCTTACCTCTAAGATCCCTCTGTGTCTATCCCATGCATTCATAAATCCTGTAACCATTTTTGCTGCCCCCCTATCACCTCTGCTGGGAGGATGTTCCATGTGTCCACCACCCTCTCCGTGAAGAAGTACTTCCTCCTATTTCCTCTGAGCCTCCCACTTCTGTCTTCATAGTGTGACCCCTTTTCCTTGAGCATCTTTTTCTGTGGAATATGCTTTCTTCTTGTACCTTGTTTTTACCTGTGACATATTTGAATGTCTCTATCATATCCTCCATTTCCCCTCCTTTCTTTCAGGGAGTACATATTTAATTCCTTGAGTCTTTCCCTATAGGGCTTTTGATGCAGGCCTAAGGACATTAAACCTGTTGGCTAATCTGCAACTAGAAAAATCTATAGAATGCATTTGTTATGTAGTGGTTCAGCGTATGTTTCCTGTACCCAGCATCAATGTACCATGGTAATTCCTGGTCTTGGTCTTATTAACACTTTTAAATGCATATTCCTTAAATGGAAAGATTTTCAACCCCCAGAGTACTGTACTTGGATGAATTTTATGGTTTATGTTGTAGGATAGAAAAAATGCATTATGTGTTAATGACAAAAACTAATACATTTGATCAAATATGGTCTAATTTTAGCCAAATTATAAACTCAGCGGAGGTTTTAGGCATGTTAAATTAGGATGGCAAATTTGCATAATGTTTCCTATTTTGTATTGTTAATCATGAATGATTCCATACAAACTTGTTACAGATAACAGTTTATCAAACCCAAAAGTTCATCCATTTTGTGCGGATACTCCTCCTGTAATCAGGACATACCCTATGTCCATGCTTTGGCTTACATTTTTTAATACTAACATATGAAAAGAATATGGTGTCGCGTGGGTCACCTCCTATATGTATTTATGTGGATCTTTGTGATTAATGGAGTGATGGATTTATGCTAATGCCACGTCACTGTATTATATATTTTGCATTTACACTAAAAAAAAATGAATGCTGCTCTTTTAGCCTTTGCCTTTCCTGCCATCTCGTTCAAGAACCCTAGTGGTCTCCTCTTGCTTTTGTTTTTGTTTATTTGCCTGACACAGAGATTTGTTGCCTTCACCATGCGAGATTTGTTGCCTTCACCACGCTCTCTTTTAGTTTGTCCCACTGTTCCTCCACCCCACCTGAGTCATCTAGGCTAGATCATTCTTGAGGCATTCACCCATCTTCATAAAATCAGCCCTTTTGAAGTCCAGGACCCTCGCCACTGTGTGGCTGGATTCTGCAGCAGTTCTTATGTTAAACCACACTGTACGATGATCACTGGTCCCCAGATGGCTTTCTGCCTTGATATCTGCAGCACTGTCCCTGTTAGTATCAGGTCCAGTATTACCTCTTCATGAGTGGGTTCACTGACTAGTCGCCTGAGGAGTCCAGGATGTCCGTGCTTTTAGCTAAAGCTGCAGCTGGGAGGCTCCAATCTACATCCGGCAGATTTAAAGTCCCTCACCAGCAACACCACCCCTTGTCAGCCATTTTTCCAATTGTTTCCAACATTTTCTTATCACATCCCCCCCCCGTGCCAGAGACCTGTAGATCATGCCTGTCTGAACAGTAGCTGTGTTTCCTGACTTGAGGGTGACCACAACACCTCCACCTCCCCCCCAAATTCTTTGGATTTCTGTTTTTTTTTTTATGTTTTTCTTCACATAAAGCACCACACCCCCTTCTAGTCTTTCTTTTCTGGTCAACAATTAATAAATACAAATAAAATTGTGGGGGTCTATATCCAGAAATAAGGATCAAGGTCCAGTGCTACAGATTTAAGCCAATGGCAATGTGTGGTAGGCAAATTGATGCTAAATTACTGGCCAGATGAGAATAATATTTCTTTTAAGGCTCAGCATATCATGATACTTGATCTCCTAAATATGGAAAAGATCTCCTGCAAACAAGATAACAACCCTGGCTTGTTTTAAAAATGGTATGGGGGGGCAGTGAGCCTGCAGGCCCAAAGATTCTGAGAGGGGGCAAGTGACCTCCCCCAGTGATGGAAGAGGTCTGGAGGGAGGAGATGGAAGGGATCAGGAAACAGTTAGCTAAGGATGGAGAGGGTCAGGAACACATAACAAGGATAGGTGGGAGGGTGCACACAGAGGGGGAGAAATGGAAAGGGAAGGAAAGGGAAAGGAAGGGAATTATCTAAATTAGGTGTACAGGAGACTTGGGCAAAAATCAAACAAAAAATACTTTACTGTTTAAATAAGTATGTACCGAATAGAATAAAATATAATACAAACGGTAAAGTGCCCATATGGTTCAATTAAAAAAATACAGAAATTAATAAAGAAAAAGAAAAGAGTATATGGTAAATACAAAAAATTCACTTCTCCCCATAACTGGAATACATTTAAAAACATAGCAAGGGAATGTAAAAAGGCCATCAAGTCAGCTAAAAAACATGAAGAACTAAGAACAGCAAATAAAACCAAAGACAATAAAAAACATTTTTTTTAACTATATTAGTCAAAAAAGGGCATAAATAGGATTGGACCACTAAAAGATGACACTATAGTTATCAGTGAGGAACATAAGATAGCAGGATTTTTAAATAAATATTTTCTAAGTACACAGCAACCTAAAGGGGAACAAAACATAAATAAAGAATTATTAGAAGATAATCGTTATCCTAACACTATCCCATTTGTTGAAAAACTTTAATAACAAAGTTAAACAACCTAACATAAAACAAGTCAGCAGGACCTGGTGGGTTACACCTGCGTATCTTAGAAGAACTATCAGATGGGATCGCCGGCCCTGTAGCATTATTATTTAGAAAATCATTAGAAAAAGGTGAGTTACCCAGCGATTGGAAGACAGCCAATGTGATTCCTATCTTTCAAAAGGGACCAAAAACGGAATGCAAAAACTACAGACCCATAAGCTTCACATGCATATTAAGCAAAATTATGGAGGAATATATAAAAGAATACCTAACTAGACATCTCCAAGATAACGATACATAGACATGACACAGCACAGATTTACATTGCGACGATCATGTCAAACCAGCCTTATATATTTCTATGAACAAGTTAGCAGAGCACCGGGGGTGGGGTTACTAGTGGATGTCGTGTATCTGGATTTCTCTAAGGCTTTTGACCTTGTGCCACACATGGGATTAATAGATAAACGGTATGACTTTAGGGTAGACCTTGTAATAGAGAAGTGGATTACATCTTGGCTCACCAATAGAAAGCAAAGGCTATGCATACGGGGCTATAAGTCTGACGTTGAGAGGTGACAAGTGGTGTATGGCAGGGCTCGGTATTGGGGCCTATACTATTCAATATATTTATAGCATCCCTGCAAACATCTGAACATTGTTGGATGACCAGATTTGCAGATGACAGTAAGACAGGGGCAATCACCAGTTGTGAGCGTGACATTAAAAACCTACAAACAGAATTAGATCACATATACAAATGGGTTCAGGAAAACAAAATGAAATTTAACACGGAAAAGTGCTGTATGATACACTTCAGCAAAATCAATAAAAAAGCAAAATATGCATTAAACAATAATATTTTGAAATCATCAGAAGCAGAAAAAGATTTGGGAATATTTGTCTCAAATAACTTAACATTTAAACAACATAGCACAGAAGTAGCCAAAAGGGCTAATAAAATGATGAACTGCATACTAAGGAACATTAAAATTAGAGGCAGCACTATAATTATGCCACTGTATAGATCGCTAGTCAGATCACTGGTGGAATACAGTGCACAGTTTTGGAGCCCATCACATAGGGGAGATTAATGGAAAGACCGCAGAGATCCCTTACTAGATTGATTTTGGGGTGTGAGGGTAAGTCATATGAGGACAGATTGGGAAGGTTGGGATTGTGGTGATTGGAGAGTAGAAGGGCAAGGGGGGACTTATTGGTATCATATAAGTCCCTGAAAGATGAGGATCTTAGATCTGAGTTGGGATTGGTGTTTAAGGAAAAAACATATCAATTGAGAGGGCGTGATAGGCAACTAAGAGAAGAACTGAACAATGAAGGAAGGGCTTTAAGTGTAGAGCAATATGGATGTGGAAGGGACTACCTCAGGAGGTGGTAGAAGCTGAAAGTTTAAGTCTTTTTAAAAAAAGATTGGATAAGTTTCTTGATGAAGTTGGTGCCGATTATCACTGCCACTGAATTGTGGAGAAAGACTATATGGGCTATGCCTTTTGACTTTCTTATTCTTCCAGTATGAACTCCAGTATGAGATATAGACTGGATAGAGAGAGTGCAGAGAAGGGTGATCAAAAACATAAGACAAGTCAAAGGCCTAATCTACGAGGATAGGCTTAAAGAACTGGGATAGTACACACTGGAGTACTGGAGATAGAGAGGGGACTTATGCCTTGTCTATGGGTCATTTAGAAGCAGTGATCTGTGGGACTTGAACACAAGATACCAAGTATGACCACAAGAACACACAACTATCAGTTAAAAGGTGAAATATACAAAACCAATAAGACAGGTCATGGTTTATCCAGTGAGTAGTAAAACCATGGAATAATTTGTCCTATGACATTGTTTAACAGTAATACAATGACTACATTCAAACACAGACTACATAAATACCTAAGAACAAACATACAACATTAAAAATGGCAAGTCTTCTTGGCAAAAGCTATCGACTTGATTTTCAACCTATGAAACCTATGAGATATTGGAAGCTGCGGGGAAAGGAGAGGTGGTAATTGTGGGGGACTTCAACCTGCCCAAGGTGGACTGGAGCGTACCATCCACAACATGTGCTAGGAGTCATGTGATTCTGAAAGGACTGCAGAGTGGGTTCCTGACTCAGGGTGTCACAGAACCAACAAAGGTAGAGGCAATTCTTGATCTGGTGCTCACGAATGGAGAGCATGTACAGGAAATAACAGTCAGGGAGCCCCTGGGTGGGAGTGACCATTGCACAGTGTGGTGGGAGTGACCATTGCACAGTGTGGTTTCAGTTGGATATGGGCAGGGAAAGCATCCCAACTGAGACGAAAATCTTGGATTTTAGGTGGGCAGATTTCAGGAAGGTGGATGAAGTGCTAAGGAGGAGCCACCTGGCAGAAATCAGAGCAGATATGGAGGCAGTATAGCGCAGTGGTCTAAGGCTCTGAGCTGCAAATCTGGTGACATCCAGCAGACCAGTCCTGGGTTTGAATCCCACAGCTTCCACTTGCATACTGTGTGACTCTGAGCAAGTCACTTAACCGCCTTGTGCTCCCAGATCGCTCCTGTAAAAAAAGCTTTCAGCTTAGTGTGCTATACCTGGTTAAACAACTAAATAAATAAATAAAATAAGATATGGGGCTGGAGCAAAAGTGGTTCATCATTAAGGAAGAAATACTGGTTGCCACAGAGGAGTGCATTGGGCTCAGGGGGGAAAAGCACAAGGGCCAATGCACCCAGCTGGTTCAGTTCAGGGGTCACCCAGGCAGTAAGGGAAAAGAGGTTAGCCTATAGCAAATTCAGGAAGACAGAGAGAGAGAGAGAGAGAGAGAGAGAGAGAGAGTTGGATAGGGAAAATTACCTAAGATTGGTTAGTGAGGCAAGTAAAAACATCCAGCGAGCTAAGGCACAGAAGAAGCTGCAGATAGCTGAAGGAATTAAGAAGGAGGAAGGCTTTCTTTCACTATATAAGTGAGAAAAGGGACAAGAAGGATGGGATTGTTAAGCTTAAGAAAGGAGAGGAGTGGGTGGAGGATAACGGGGGAAAAAGCCGAGGTACTAAATGAATACTTCTGTTCCGTCTTTACCAGGGAGAAGGATGGACCAGTGCCTTCAGGCTGGAGAAAAGGAGCGGGGGGGAGGGGAACATAGATGTAGTGATAAAGGAAGATAAAGTGAGGGAAGGGCTACTAGCATTGAAGGTACACAAATCACCGGGCCTGGTCAGAGGACATCCAAGGGTACTAAGGGAACTGACTAAGGAGCTGGCAGGGCCACTGGCAGACCTATTTAATAGTTCACTGGAGTCAGGTGTGGTACCACAGGACTGAAGAACAGCATATGGGGTGCCCCTCCATGAAAGCAGCCCCAAGGATGACCCAGGGAATTACTGAGCAGTCAGTCTGACCTCAGTCATGTGCAAGCTCATGGAGACCATACTTAAGGAAAGGTTGGTAGAATATCTAGAGGAGCACGGTCTCCAGGATGCGAGTGTAACCCCTAGGTGGTGCTATCCCAAGGGCTACTACCCCTGCCTGCTTGGCTAGTAGCAGGTTAAGGGGCCTGAGTTCTGAAATGAGTGCCTCCACCCAGAGGTCAGGGTTGGTAATGGTCAAGCTAAGCTGGGCACAGCCCTCCGGGACACTGTAACCCCCTCTTTCCCCTCTAGTGGCCTGAACACTGTACAATAATCACTTTCACGATACCTCTGGTACACCACACAAGTACCCACACTGTTTGCACTTACCACCAGGGCTGGTTCCTCTGACTCGACCCTGGAGACCCCCTGTAAAACAAGGTTAAGCACAGCAAATAGGAACAGTACAGTACTTTGAGCACAAACTGAAACCACAGTTAGATTACATGCAGAAAAAGTTAGATCTGATTTATTCAGGGGACTTGAACAAGGGAGGGGCAAAATCAGGTTAATTAGCTTAAAGGTTATGTCAATCAAGCAGTTATGCATGCACTTTGAGTCCCCCCACACAGTCCACCTCTGGGTACCCAGGTAGAGAAGAGATGGGCTAGCCAGGACAGTTGCCCGGGGTTGCAGCTGGTTGGAGCCCTGTAATGGAAAACACAACATGCACAGTACACAATATTTGTAATCCGGAGCCAGAGGGCTCAGTTTGTAAAGGAAACAAAACAGCAAGACAATCAGATGACACATTCAGATTAAGCTGTTGTTGTAGGGAGCTACCGTGGTATTTACTCATGATACCCAAGACTGGACACAGGTTGGATGAAAATCGAGACTGCAGGTGGTTGATCTGGAATGCCAGGAGAAGCAGGGCCCACACGTCACAGAGGCGTCGTTCCTGTTCAAGCGTGGAGCAGGGGTCTGATTCCCAGGCAGGTCTCTCGTCGATGGCTCCTCTGTGCAGTGGGTAGTCTGGCTGGGCCAGTCTGGCAAAGCCCAGATCGCATGGAGACCAGTTCGGAAGCAGTCCATTTTGGGCTGGATACAGCTTCCAGCAAGCAGAACACAGTTCACACAGTGGGGAACTAACTCACAACCCACTAGCAGCTCATAGCACATTTACATGTATGAGAATTCTACTGTACCAGGCAAAGCGCTCCCTGGGCACAATCGCAAAGTCTCTGCACACACTGGGAGCTTAGGGGTGGCTGGAACTCCTGACAGGCCGATTGCATTCAGCAAAAATATTCAATCTTCTTCAGGTTGAGCCTGGCCCACTTCAGTAGCTTACTTTAGCCACACAAACTTGGATTTAGTCCAAAATAATTCTCTTCTCTCCCTCTCAGGAGCAGCACACCAGCATGCTGGCCAAAAACAGCCTTTTCAGAGTTCTCCCATGTGAATCCACTCATGATTCCTGCTCAGAAACACTTCAGCTCCTTCTTGCTCAGCTTCTAGCTTAGTTTTAACTGAAAACTGCAAGCAGCCCGGGACTTCCCCAAGATCCAAAAGATTTGGTTGGCTGATTTGGCTGTCAGTCAAAGCAAGAGCTCCCCCTTCAGTTGCAAAAAAGACACAAAAAAGCTCCAAACTAAAGTTCCTACAAATTTTGAATTCAGACAGCTCCTGTAGTCTGGCTACATTTTAGGTCCCACCAGTACTGCTTGGTCCAATTTGCAGTCCAGGACCAAGATAGTGGAGATAAACAAAATAGTCCTTGCTACAAAGAAAGCAGGTTAGACAAATTACATTATCATTATCACTCTAAATGATTTTCAGTAAATAGTTACATATTTCAACAGAGCTCCCTCTCAGATTACTTAAGCTGCAATTAGGCAGCTCTTAAAGATACAGTACACAGAGGCTATACAAGCTCTGGTAATCACATTTAAACTGCTAAAACGCAGGACACCAGCCTGGCAGTGAGCATTTAGGCAAGCTCAAGGAAGACTTTTTGGGAACCCCCATTTGTAGGGGGGTTACACCCGTCCCCTCCTGGGAAAACTTGGCATCCGTGTCAAGTCTGTACCATCATAACATTGAAAATGCAACATATACAAGATATTTATACCATTAGTATGCTATACAAGTACTATCTAATTCATCAATTGGCATAACTTGTCACTTTACTATACATTTCAATGTACTCCACTATAGAATTTCCATTCTGACAATACATTATGCATAATTCACACAGGTAAATTGAACATTACTATACAGAATCATGTAATAACTTCTTGTACTCTAAACAATGCAAGAGGGGGCCCTTCCCTATCAGCTAACTTGGGGCTGGATGGAGCAGGGACACCATGGTGAGAGGGCAGGACAAGTAACCTGGAATGGGCCGTCAAGCTCAATTTGGGCAGTGAGCTCTGAGAGACATAAACACCTTTGTGGACTACATTGAGAGGCAAATCCACGGGCCTTCCGGGGGAATCGTAACTGAAGTGCACCACTGGCTTGACAGCTCGGCCAGTCTTTCTGGGGTGAACAACCACAGTCTCTGTAATTTCAGCAATGGTCTTGGAGCTTTCACCACTTGTGAGGGGTGCCTCTGCATGAAGGGGAATGTCCAAGCTGGGGGTACTGTCAGCCCCTTGCTCTGTAGTCTCTGTTTCTACAACACTTGGCTCATTTTGAAGACACTCTGACACTGAAAGGGGGTTGTCAGCACTCTCATAGTGTTCCTCACGTTCTGGCATGTCACCCGAAAGACATACCATCAGCCTTTCCTTCAGGCAAATCATACAGTTCCACAATACACAATGACTCAGCATCCTCAGACGTGATACTTTGCACTTCACCTTCAAGGAGCATTGGCTCCGAGGATGATGCCAGGGCGTTAGGCAGTCCAGAAGCCCCAGCTTCATCCCCATAATTCAACATAGAACTTCCATGAAACAACTGACTCAGATCATATGAGGGGTAATAGGCATTATCACACTCACTGTCATCCGAGTTAGACTGGCAGTCACTATCATTCTGGGTTTGCTGCGGGGAAAGTCTTAAATCGGCAACCACAGGGGCAGGCTGACTCTGTTTCTTTCTTGCAGCAGCACGAGTCACTGGTCCAGGGGAATCAATCTCGGTGGGTTCAGCCTCAATTATAACTTGACCAATAGGTAGCAAGTGGTTACGGTGCATGGTCTTGACAGCTTTGGAGTTATTCTCTGGGCGCACTTTGTACACTGGCAAATCATCCAGCTTTCCAACTATGACATGGGGAAGATGGTGCCATCGATCAGCAATTTTGTGTTTACCATGCAATCCTAAATTTTGCAACAACATACAGTCTCCAGGCCTAAGCTCTTGAGCCTTACCTTTCTAACATGTCTCTTTGTTGGCTAGATTTCTTTGCGGCATTGTCTGGGCCAGTTGATAGGCATGGTTCAACTGAGCTTTAAGTTTTTGTACATATTGCAGGTAATCTTTGGCTCGAACCCCATCGGGAGAAACCCCAAAACAGGCATCAACAGGCAGCCGAGCCTCTCTCCCGAACATGAGGCAATAGGGAGAGAACCCGGTAGCACCATTCTTTGTGCAATTGTATGCGTGTACCAAGGTGCTAATCTGCTGGCTCCATTTATGCTTATCTTTTGGGTGGAGGGTGCCTAGCATGTCTAGTAGGGTGCAGTTAAAGCATTCAGGTTGAGGATCCCACTGTGGGTGATAAGGGGTGGTTCTTGACTTTCGCACCCCCCATAGAGACAGCATTTCTTTGATTAGCCGACTCTCAAAGTCCCGGCCCTGATCAGAGTGAATTCGCTGGTGGGGCACCATAGTGGCTGAAAAATTTTTCCACTAGCACCTTGGCCACGGTAGATGCTTTTTGATCTTTGTTGGGAAAAGCTTGTGCATACCGTGTGAAATGGTCCGTAACCACTAACATATTGCCAATGTTTCGCTGTTCAGGCTCTAAACTCAAGATGTCTATGCAGGCTAGTTCCATTGGGGTACTGGTAGTAATGTTGACAATGGGGGCAGCCCTCTGAGGCAGGGCTTTTCTCTGCAGGCAGCGACAACAAGTCCTTACATGGTGCTCAACATCGGCCCCCATCTTGGGACAGTGGAATCGAGATGGTACTAGGTCAAGGGTCTGGTCAATACCGAGGTGGCCCATATGATTGTGGAGGGACCTCAGTACCAAATCTTTGAAGGCTGTAGGCAGGACCAGTTGTTGCTTGGAGCCGGTGTTGTTCAGTGTCTTCAGTAATGACACTGGGGTGGTATTAATGGCCAAATGTGCCTATTCACAGACACACCAAGCTCTGCGGGAGAGTGGACACAGCTGAAGGGATACAGGACCTACAGGATTATCTAGAAAACCTGGTGGAGGTGGTCCAGGATCTGGCAGCTAGGCTTCAATGCCAAAAAATGCAATGTTATGCACATTGGAGCCAAGAATCCCAGGATGGAGTACTTCCTGGGTGGAGTCCAGGTATCTGCATCAGAGAAGAAGAAGAAGGACCTGGGAGTGATGGTCACTAGTGACTTTTATAGGCACAGGATTTGACTGACAACAGGAACTTCCTGTTTGGGAGCAGGAAGTGAGTGATCACAGAGCCACCAAAGACGCACCATCCTAGAAGGACAAGAGTAGCTCTCTGGCCCCCTCTAGCTGCTGGAGGTCTGCCTCTAAGCAAGTAAGGGGTCTACTGAGAAATATAGGATCTTCTTGTCTCAGAACAGGACAATCAGGAGCTTAAAGGGCACAGAGGCAGTAAGTAAGTAGAGAGAGAAGGAAAAAACAGAGGAAAGAGTAAGGATTCCAAACAATAGTGAAGGGGCCAGAAATAAGACATGATGGGAGTGGTGCAGTGCAGTGGCTGTGGAGCAGCAGTCTTCCGGGAGATGTTCTGGAGGATGCAGTGTTGTCCCATTTGCAGGCACCTCTCTGGGCTGAGGGGGGAGGTTGCTCATCTCCAGACTGAGTAGGCCAGGATTTGTGGGACCTCCTCTTCCATACAGGAACCACCAGGGCCACTGCCATTGCCTCAGAGGTTGCCAAGAAAGAGGAGCGGTTGGACCACAGTGGGCTCAGGGAGGGTGAGGGTGGTGGAACAGAGATGCATCCCTCCAGTTGTACTTCTCCACAATTCCTATGCATTCTGGCAAAGTGTGGTTCCTCTATGGATGCCCCCACAGTGGAGACCAAGGAGGATGCTGGGAACCACCATAAAGGAGACCCACAGGGGGGTGGCATGGGACCTCATAGGGGAAGGAAACAACTCCTGGTGGGGGACTCCATTGTTAGGAAGGTAGAAGTGGGGGAAGAAGGGGAGAGGGAGGTAAGGTGCCTGCCTGGCGCCACGGCTTGGAGGGACAGGGAGCGAATCCTCAGGATTGCCGGAGCAGCTACACAGGAGAGGGAGCTGGATGTCATTGTCCACCTAGGGACAAATGAGCTGGCTAAGAAATGGATCAGAGCAGTGCAGGAAGAGTTTGTGGATTTGGGGAGAGGCCTTAGACAAGTAGCACGCATGGTAACCTTCTCGGAGGTGCTGCCTGTCTATGGTGTACGAGAGGCTAGGGTGCTCCACACCATGGGATTCAATCAGTGGTTGAAAAACTGGTGCAGAGCTCAGGGATTTGGCTTCACTGGGGACTGGGGGTCCACCTGGAGGGATGAGGCCTATACTGGCATGATGGGCTGCATCTGTCTGGGAGGGGAACCAGGATCATAGGTGATAGGTTTAAATGCTTCTTTTGCAAGTATTTAAACTAGCCAAGGGGGGAGGCACTGGAAAGGAGCAGGGAAATCCTAGCCCCCCCAAAAAAAGTCACAGTAGTAAGTGCAGTAAACACCAACGTAGAGATGTCGCTAGGGAGAAGGGCAGGGGTAAATGGAGAAAGTGACAAAGGCAAGAAGGACAGGGATGGGGCAAAAAGGAGTAAGGCCATCAGGAAATGGAGGATAATGAGTGCCAATGCCCATAGCCTGGGCAACAAGCTCCCTGAACTGGTGACCTTGATGGAAGAGGGATGCCTGGGAGATCACGTGATGCAGGGTCCCTGGTAGCAGCACTGAAATGGAACTCCTAGTGCCTCGCTTCTCCTTAGCTTAATTTTATGGTCATAACTGAAGGAAACACTGCCTAATAGTGTGCCAGGAAGACCTTTGAGCTATAGTGCCTGTCCTACATAGAAATCCAGCTTCGCGACTGGTTACATTTGATTTAATGGAGGCCGACATGAAGCAGGCCTTGCTTAGGCATACTCTGCCGGCCACACCAAAAAAAAATGCCTAAGAAACAAGGGGCCCAAGGAGCTGGTTCTGACAAACCGAACCCTTCATCCTTTGCTGCAACTCTGTTAACTGAAGATTGTTTTCTACAAGAAATGCTTCCCTTCAAAGAAACGCTTTCTGACATCTCAACAGAGTTGAAATCCCTTCAGAGTGATTTAAATGGCCTTACAAGAAGGGTGGGGGATACTGAGGCCCGTTCGGTTTCATTAGAGAAGCGGAGAGAGAAAACGGAGCCTGAAATAGCCCATTTACGTCAGCAGATTCATAAATTGCAGTTGAAGACGGAGGATTTGGAGGGCAGGAGCCGACGGAATAATATCCTGGTCCTCGGCTTACCGGAATCGGAGGAAGGATCCAACATCATTCCCTTTGTGCAGAGGTTTTTGCAAAAAGTGGTAGGCCCTTCCCCCCCTCAGTTCCAACTACCAAATTGAAAGGGCACATCGCTCCCTCAGGCCTCGACCCCTAGAGGAGCTCCCCCCAGGCCACTCATTGTAAAGTTTCTAAGTTACATAGAGAGGCAGCATGTTCTTACTAAAGTTAAGGATCTGCAGAAAATCTCATGGGAGAGCGCAACCCTCAGAATAACTCAAGATTTCCCTCGGGAAACACGCCAGAAGCGGGCTGCCTTTCATTTCACCGTCAGTAAATAAATCGCTGCTGGAATCCCCTTCAGGATGCAGTATCCAGACAAACTGCGTGTATCGGTGCAGGGAACCTGGCTCGTGTATGATACTCCTGAGCAAGCAGCTTCAGACCTGGCTACACGTTTGCCTAATCTCTTTAAAGAGGGCTGAACTTTTAATAATGACCTACTGCTGTTCCTTGTAGTTAAAAGAAAAGCTGTGACTGATTTACAGTACCTGTATGAATGTTGAAGAAGGTTTTGCCCCGGTGGGTTCATGGGGGGATTTCTGGTCTCGGGTTGGGAAGGCTTGGGGGGCCTTTTGTTTCACAGGGGGCACCTGTTTCTGCTGGGGGTGGTTTCCTAGTGGGGAAGTACGCAAGAACCGACTGGGATGCCCTTATTTCCTTTCTCCCGATTAGTTCCTCGAGTAATGGAAGTCACAAAGATCAGGTCAGTCACCTTGGGTACTATTGCTGATTCGTAGGGTGGGTTCCCACTCCTCATGTGTTGGTAAGTGTT
Organism: Neoceratodus forsteri; assembly: GCA_016271365.2. Classification (NCBI taxonomy): domain Eukaryota; kingdom Metazoa; phylum Chordata; order Ceratodontiformes; family Ceratodontidae; genus Neoceratodus; species Neoceratodus forsteri. Next base: position 135,323,144 of record JADMNL010000029.1, read on the forward strand.
ATGGATGGTATTGCCAGGGCTAGATGCATTTTTATTTGCAGCCGAATATGGACCCTAGTTAGTTACACTGATCCTGAGGTGGCTTGTTATTTTCTTGTCAGGGCAATTCCGATCAAGGCCTGCCTTTATTTTTAATCATACAGGTCTTAATCAGAGGACAGGCTGCGTTATTGTAAGGTCAGGGAGGATTTAGCAGGAGGCTGAACCATTTGTGCCTTTCGTTTCCTTTAGGGTACTCCCCTCAGATTCAGCCAGGAATTATGGCAGACTGGTTCGAGGTTGTTAGGTCTTCCTTAAATTGGGAGAGGTCTCCTATTATAGCAGTGCTTAGAGACAGAGGGTTGGGGTGCAGGGCTCCGGGTTGGAGCAGGCTCAGGAAGGCTGCATAGCGTACCAGCTTGGGGGGGTGATGGCGTTCTGGAATTTTTTCTCTTTACTTTTTTTTGCATTAGGTGTTCCTTAGCACAGAGGATAATTACTATGTTGTGGGTGCCACAAGTGCTAACAGGCCAATTTTTTTGTCTTTTCTGCATTATGGGTACAAAAATCGCCATCTGGGTTTGGCTAATCGTTACGATATCATAGAAGTACAGACATGTACATTTTTGGGATGAGGAGCCTAGTGTAAATAGTTATGGGGATTTATTAGAGGGGGGGAGGTAGGGGTTTTATTGAACTCTAGACTGTTGGTACTCCGACTAAATACTTTAGCTACTGTTCGAATACTGCACCTAAATTTAAATAATGTTTTGGATAGTGCATTTTACTTTTATATATTGGTTTTGACATTGTATAACTATGTTGTTACAGGGGGGATTACTTGAGGGAGAGTGGGGATGGAGTGTGCCTTAGGGGATTGGTTTATGTGAGGTTGGGAACTTTATTCTGGATGATTGTTGGGGATAAATATGGTTTATAGTCCAGTTAAAATTGTTACCTGGAACATTAGAGGAGCAAGAGACACTTCGAAAAGTTACCAGATCCTTAAGCATTGTTCCCTTCTGAATGCCGGAATTATCCTGCTTCAAGAAATGCACTTGGTAAGCGCAGAATCACTCTGGCTATGTAGACAAGGAATCTCTCAAGTTTTTGTAGCCGGGGACTCATCCTCGAGTCATGGGGTAGCCATGCTAATTAAAAGGAATATCTCCTTTCAAATGGAGATGACCATTACTGACTCTAGGGGGAGATATGTATTAGTTAAGGGGATTTTGACTAGTAGTACAGTGGTTTTGGGTTTGATATATGGCCCGGTGGGAGGGGACCCAGATTTTTTAATGGATCTGGCTAACAAAATAGCAACATGCTTACCCTCCCCATTGATTTTAGGGGGGGATTGGAATATCCCACCCACCCAGGACCTGGATAGGACATAAAGGCCGCTGAAACTGCTTTCGCCATCACAGAATGCACTGAAGGATCTAATAGCTTTGTTGGGGCTGTGTGATCCATGGCGTACCTTAAATCCTTCACAGCAACTCTATACATTCTACTCAAGCATTCATCAATCTTGGTCAAGATTAGATTATATTTTAATCAGTTGCTCCCTTATGCCTGGTCTTTGCCAATCTGGTATTGAGCCCATAGTCATATCCGACCATTCAGTTGCCTGGTTAGTTCTCTCTCTAGATTCTCATGCCCAGAGGGATACAATCTGGAGACTGAATACGCAGATGTTAAAGGACAATTCCACTGTTTCCCATATTAAAACTGTTATTTCTACCTTTATGGAACATAATGGGGACTTCATAGCAAGAGGTGACCTTCTATGGTGTACCCTGAAATGTTATCTTCAGGGAGAGTTTATTAAGATAGCTTCTAGGAGGAAAAGGTTTAGGGAAGCTAAGGCTCTATCTCTATTAACTCAGATTAAAGAGAAGGAAAATGCCTTGGCCTCCACTACATCCCCGGCCACCCTAGAAGAGTTGCTAGTGCTGCGTAACGAATACGCTGACCTGATAAAGGAGAAAGTGGAATATGCCCTTTTAAAGACTCAGGCCAAATATGTTGACCAAGGTGAAAAGGCCAGAAGGTTGCCGGCTTTACGGTTGCGCCAATTAGAGAGTTCCCATCTAATCCCCTCCATTCGGTACTCGGATGGTTCTATAAAAACTGAACCCCGAGAGGTCACCCAGGATTTTGAAGTATTTTATAAAACACTCTATGGAAAATGCCCTTTCCAAATATTGCCCCAGGATATAGAGGCCTATTTGGATTCTCTGGACCTTCCCGTCCTAGATGACATATCCCAGTCTTCTTTAGTTTCCCCAATAACTATTACTGAAATTGAAATGGCCATCAATAGCCTCACTCCGGATAAAGCGCCTGGTCCTGATGGGTTTCCTTCTAATTTTTATAAAACATTCTCCAAAGAGCTATCCCCTCTCTTGCTTAATCTATATAATTACATGTTCAAGGCCGACAAATTGGACCCAACCCTTCTGGAGGCAACAATTATCCTCTTACTCAAACCAGATAAGCCCCATTTAGACCCAGCTAGTTATCAACTGATCTCCCTTTTGAATTGTGAAATTAAAGTCTTGGCCAAGGTACTCTCGCTTCGGATAAAGGCTCTATGGACCCAGCTCCTAAGTCCGGAACAAGTAGGGTTTGTGTCCGTCGCCCTTCGGTAGACCATCTGAGAACCCTCACACATATTTTTCAGTGGGCCAAGCTTCTCAGTCTCCAATGGCTCTAATTTCTAGATGCTGAGAAAGCCTTTACAGAGTGTACTGGGAGTTTTGTGGATAACCTTGAAGAAATTGGGCTTCCCTTCCCTTTATTGTAATGATTCAGTCAGTTTATTCCTCTCCCTCGGCCAGGATTTACTGTAATGGGGTTTTCTCTGCTAGATTCCCCTTATTTACTGGCACCAGGCAGGGCTGTCCCCTTTCACCCTTCCTTTTTAATCTTTACTTAGAACCCCTCCTTCGTCATATAAAACAGTCCCCTCAAATTAAAGGTATCCCAATTCTTAATCAAACCTTAACATTCTCGGTATATGCAGATGATATTCTCCTTCATCTGGAGCAGCCGGCACCTTCGTTGGAGCATGCTCTAGAAGTCATTGGCCAATATGGCAGGTTATCTAATTATAAATTGAATATTTCCAAAACAGAAGTTTTTCCACTGAATAGCTACACGGTGAAATCAGACTTTGTACATCTGGGCATTAAATGGTCCTCTCAGGCAATCAGATATCTCGGCATATATCTAACTAGGGACCCCATTTATACCAAGAAACTTAATCTGGATGATTTAGTGGTGACCATTCAACAAGATCTCCAGAGATGGCAGAAATTACCCTTGTCCCTATGGGCTCGGATAAGTGTTATTAAGATGAATGTTTTGCCCCGTTTTTTTTATCCCTTAAACTTGTTGAACTTATGGCTTCTGATATCCTTTTTCAAATGATTACACTCCATGATCTCAAGTTTTATTTGGCTGGGCAAACATCCCCGTCATGCTGTCCCCCACCTTGTAGAAGGCGCAGCCCTCGAGATCCAAAGAGCGGAGGGGCTCCGAGACGCCAGCGGGTCGGCGGCACCTGTGCAGCCGACCAAGGGTTCCAGGAGGCTGGGAGAAGCAGGCAGAAGAAGGCGCAGCCCTCGAGATCCAAAGAGCGGAGGGGCTCCGAGACGCCAGCGGGTCGGCGGCACCTGTGCAGCCGACCAAGGGTTCCAGGAGGCCGAGAGCGCAGGCAGAAGAAGGCGCAGCCCTCGAGATCCAAAGAGCGGAGGGGCTCCGAGACGCCAGCGGGTCAACGGCACCTGTGCAGCCGACCAAGGGTTCCAGGAGGCCAGGAGAAGCAGGCAGAAGGTATGGGCAAAGCCGCAAACCAATCGGAAAACGACCGCAGACTGTGCCTTGCTTCCGATTGGTGCGCCTTCCCCATAGACTTAAACTGGGGTTTGCTGCACTATTCTGGCTGGGATTTCTGCTTTTCTGTAATTTATTTTGAATTTCTCATAAAAAGTGCTGTTTTCTCTTACTTTGTGCCTGGTTTATGGGCTGTTTTTCCCTATGTTAAAATTAAGTGTTGCAGTCTTTTGAATTGTTGTGTGGGCTAGACGCCTAGGCGCCTAACCCCCCCCCATACCCTCCCAGTCTATTGTTGTGCAGATCTCAAGTTTTAGCATCTTGTTGCAGATTACTGCAATAAAGGTACTTTACTGACTGCCTTCTCCTCTGTCCCCCACCTTGTAGAAGGCGCAGCCCTCCCGAGATCAAGAAGCGGGAGGGGCTCCGAGGCATGTGGTTGGCGGCACCTGTGAAGCCGACTCAAGGGTTCCAGGAGGCCAGGAGAAGTAGGCAGAAGGTACGGTCAAGCCGCAAATTTTTGCCCGCCCTCCCCTCTTGGTTGATTCCTTTATACACTTTCTCCCGCCATTTCTTAATCCACGCCCACATCCTTCCTTCCTCCCTTAACCCATACCTAACCTCCACAATGCTACTTTGCTCTCTTTGCTCCTGAGCCTTGTATCTCACCCAATCCCTTATGATATCAATGCTATACCCAGTGTCAAGATAAATAACTCAGTTAATACGACCTGCCCATTTCTACCATGCACAAGGGCCAACCACGGATTCCTTATTCACCCCGAACCACGTTTGCAATGCAACCTCTGGGATATCCCACATAAGGCCACCCTAACAATTCAGCACAGCCCTGGCACCTTACTTGTATCATGGCTTTTTATTAACCCACTATGCCTGTCCATTAAAATATTATGCTATGAAAAATTTTGCATCTATATATCAGGACCATCACTCAGCTCACAGCAGGCACCCAGGATTAGGAGGAAACGCTCTGTCCACTCACTATCCTTGTCCCTTGGTGCCCTCCTCAAATTAATCTTCTACCTTCTGATCTGTTTTGGTACCATTGAAATAAATCCTGGCCCCATTGAAAGTATTTTTTCCTGCTGATCTATCCTCTATAAATGGCCTAAGCTTCCTACACATCAATGCCTGCAGCCTTTTAAAAAAATTTTCCGTAATACAGGCCTGGGTGGCACATACTCTGCCTGACTTTCTGGTCATCTCTGAATCTTGGCTCAGACCATCGACCAAAAACAGTGTTGTAAACCTTACCAACTATCAGCTCTTCAGAGCAGATCGCCCTTCCAGGGGTGGTGGGGTGGCCATATACATTAAGGACACCATCTCTGCTACCTGCCTCATCACCACATCTGAACCAAAGGAATTTGAATGTTTATCAATCAAAATATCCCTTCCAAACTTGTCTCCATTTAAATTGATTGGCTGCTATAGGCCCCCTTCAGCAGGCCTCAAATTACTATCTCACCTGGGGTCAATAACCAATCTAGGCCCTGAAGATACCATCATCCTTAGTGATTTGAATTTAAACTGGCTATCTAATGCATCTGCTCCATTGGTAACCTTCTGTGACACCTATGGCTTTACACAGCTAATAAAAGACCCAACCAGGGTTAACCTAAAAAATTCTAGCAACAGCTCACTCCTGGATATTATGTTGGTAAATAAGCCTCACTTATATACTCATGCAGGAGTATTACCGAATGATGTAAGTGACCATTGTCCCATAACTGGCATAAGATCTTCACCCAAACCATCCAACCCTGCTGAATTTGTCCTCAAAAGGTCAAAAAAGAAGTTCAACATACCAGGTTACCTCCATGACCTGAGTAACACAATATATTGGCAAGATTTCTACCTTACAACCTCAGTGGAAACAGCTCTCCAGATCTTAAAGGACATTATCACTAATGCTCTAAATATTCATGCACCATTCACCAATATCAGAACTAAAGCAAGGTCCTGCCCCTGGTTCACCACTGATCTTAAAACAGCCTTGCTAGCCAGAGACAAACTGTAAGGGCAAGAAAAACTAAGGACCCATAGACTGGCTAAATTTCAGAAAGCAAGGAATTCATGTACAACACAAATAAGATCTGCCAAAGCTGCTTATTATAGAGCTGAATTGGATGCCTCCTATAATAACCCAACCAGGCTCTGGGGAACTATAAAGGGTATCTTGGGCCAAAACTCTACTCCTGCCTTAACCTGCAAACTGCTACTAAATAACACAGAAATTACGGATAAACAAGAAATTCTAAATACCTTCAATGACCACTTCACCACAGCTGGACTAGCATTTGACTCTTCACCTGCAAATCTCCTGAGATCTTCCCTTGAATCTTCAATCCACTGTGGACCAAAAGGCTACATCAACCTTCTCCTTCAACCCAATATCCTTGAAAGAAGTGGAAGATCTCCTCTCCAATTTAGATACTTCAAAAGTGCAGGTACAGACTCCTGGACCCTACTTCTCAAGATTGCATCTCAAGTCTTATCTGCCCCCTCACACATCTCTTCAATCTTTCCTCACCACTGGATCCATTCCTCCATTTGGAAAACAGCTCAAGTAGTTCCTTTACTCAAATCTGGTGATCCCATAGATCTCAATAATTACAGGCCCATTTCCATCCTATCAGTTCTGTCCAAGATGCTCGAAAAGTTAGTAAACTCACAATTAAGGGTCTACCTGGATAACAATAACCTCCTAAACACAGCACAATCAGGATTTAGATCAAGGCACAGCACCATTTCAGCCCTAGCCAAAGTAACCAACGACTGGCAGGTTGCTATGGACAAGAAGAATAGTACCTGTGCTGTGTTCCTGGATTTGAGCAAAGCATTTGACACAGTGGATCATGAATCATGGATCACCTCCCTTGGCTCACTAGGTTGGATTCCCCTTCACTCAACTGGTTCAAGTGCTATCTGTCAGACAGATCACAACTGGTAAAAAATGGAAACTACCTATCCACTTTAAAACCACTGTTAAGAGGTGTACCGCAAGGCTCTATTCTTGGCCCCATCCTCTTTGCCATCTATATTAATAATATTGATGCTAACCTCACTCAATCAAACATCCATCTGTTTGCTGATGATACTGTACTATATGTTAGCAATCCTTCATTATCTAAAGCCTGTGAACTGCTACAATCTGAATTCTCCATCCTACAACACAACTTACTGGATAAAAAACTACTTCTAAATGCCAAAAAAACAAAAGCTATGTTCTTTTCCTCACAAAGTTGCTCTGCCACTACCCCATCATCTACCACCCTACAACTAATCACCTTACTTGGAGAGAAACTGGAACTCGTTGATAACTTCAAATATCTTGGTGTCTGGATTGATAACAAACTTGACTATTCTGTCCATATTGAGGAGCTACTAAAGAAACTGAGACAAAGGCTTGGTTTATTTTTTAGAATAAAGCACTACCTCAACAGAGACTCCAAAAAAAAATTAATCCAGGCTTCATTCCTATCCCTCATTGACTATGCTGACTTTCTGTATGGACATTGTTCACTCCCCCTCTTAAATAAACTGGACACCCTATACCACAGGTCCATCAGATTCATTACTGACCTTCCCTTCAGCACCCACCATTGCTCCATTTATAAGGCAGTTAACTGGTCATCATTACAACACAGAAGAAATAGGAATGCTGCAATTTGGATATTCAAAGCCTTATCAGGCAAGCTACCTACCTACATCTCGGACTGTTTTACTCAAATTACTTCTAGGCCATACAACCTAAGGATCAGCAAAATCATCATTCTTAAGGTCCCCAATGCCTGCACCAAGCTTGGGAGGGCTGCTATCAGCTACTCACTAGCAAATGTTTGGAACTCAGTCCAAAAAAACATGAAGCTAAATATCCTCCCACCCTTAATATCCTTCAAAAGATTATTCACCACCCTATTCCCAGAACTCTGCAACTGCTTCCACAAGGCCTAATTCACGGCCCTACCCACCCCCTTTTCTGCTCGTGTTCCTATATGCTAAAAACTCCCGTTCCCAGTCTCAAGATTCACCCTCAAAATGCCTGCTAGGTCCTATAATCTACATATTAATTCTGATGTGCCAACTGCCTACTGTCTCACAGATTAAAAGTGTTAATGCCTTGTACATATGTATATTGTTATACACTAGCACTTATGTCATTGTATTACTGTTTTTTGTTACCCCTGTCATTGTATTACTGTTTATGATACCCTTGTCAATGTAATAACACTTGCACTTCTTGACCACTCAGGTCCATCTTGTAAATGAGCTATGCTCAATGAAGTTCGCCTGATTAAATAAAGATTTTGATTGATTGATTGATTGATGCTTTTTAAAAACTTAGTATGCCCAAGTCTTTGGGGGGTCTTCGTTTTCCCAATTTTCTGTTTTATTATTGGGCAAGTCACTTAACCAAGTTGGGGAGATGGCTTTCTCAAAGGGACATGACTTATACTCCCATTTGGTTCCAGATAGAGAATAGTCTCTTAAGGTCTAATGCCATAAACCTTTCCACTGTTTTCTATTTGTCAAGAATTTCATTGCCAGCGGCATTGCAAGATTCGATAATTAGCATCTCACTTAAAGTCCTCTCACAGTGCTGTGCATACTTCAAGATACCCCTTAAATATGATATGGCGCAGCCGATTCTATTAAATCCCAATATTAAAATAGATAGTTCCTGGCTTCCTAGTCAATGGCTCCCTCAGTTACTGGAGGCACGGGTGGAAGACCTATTTTCTCAGGACAACCTTCTTTCTTCCCTGAAATTTCTCTAAATTTGATATCCCGAGGAACCAGATATTTAAGGTGTTCCAATTAAGACACTTTATAGGTGCATTTTTTTGGTTTCAAGCCTCGAATATCAAGGGCTAGACCCCTATTGGCTCAGGTATCTGATTATGCTTCGAAACCACACTGCGTTTCTACAATATATTCCCTTCTTTTGACCACTGCCGGCTCCAATCCTCTCCATGGCTTGCCAATCTGGAGTGCCTTACTTCCAGACTCGAATCTGGATTAGGCTTAGATCTGGAAGGACCTCTATATATACCATTCCCAGGACAGATTCAGACTTACCCAATATCGTATACTAAACAATATGTATTACACGCCTATTAGATTAGCTAAATTGGGAAGGTTACCGGACTCTATTTGTACTCGATGTGGCAAAGCAGAAGGGAACATAGTACACATATTCTGGTACTGTGAAAAGGTATTCCCTGTTTGGCAGGAAATCTGATCTAAATTGGATCCCTGGTTGGGGCTGGAAGACCTTTTCATAATTGATGTCTGTCTGTTAGGTAGGTATTCAGGTATCCAAGTCAAAGAACGCAGATTCCACCTAGCCTTGATATCTATTATTGTTAAAAAGCTTGTTCTTAAACATTGGACGGACCTGTTAATCATCTCCTATAGTGAATGGTTAAATGATATTTCTGTTTTTTTTAGAACAGAATGATTAATTGCAGGCTTTCGCAATAACATGTTAGGTTTTGACAAAAAATGGGGCAAATTATATGCGTTATATTTAAAGTAGGAGTGCTGTAACTTAGCTGTATTTAGGGTTAATAGGAAGTATTGGTTTTAGGTATTTTGATTAAGAGATGAAGGGGCTCTTCCTCTTTATTAATAAATTAAGGCACACTCCTAGGGGTGGGTGGGAGGATAGGGAGGGGAAGGGGTTGTTATTTAGTTGGCTTACTTGGTAAGATTAATGTTGGTTCACTACTGATGTATTCAAGTGTACGATTTTCCATGTATACGTCACATGTTCCTTCCTTTTATAAATTCAATAAAATCCTTGAATTTAAAAAAAAAAAAAAAGGAAGAGGGATGCCTGGATATCATAGTAGTCACAGAAACATGGTACACAGAGAACCATGACTGGGATGTTAACATACCAGGGTACGTAACCTACAGGAGAGACAGGGAGGGGAGAAGAGGGGGAGGACTAGCTCTCTATGTACTGTAAAGGAAGGGATAAAAGCAACTGAACAAAAGAGTAAACAGGGAGGAGAGAAGGCACCGTGGGTTACCTTGGAGACTGGAAGTGGCACCACAATCCGCACAGGGGTTGTATACAGACCCCCAGGTCAGGGGGAGGGAAAGGACAAGGATATGATAGAAGGCATTCATAGGATGGCAGAGAAAGGGGAGATACTGTTGATGGGAGACCTGAATATGCCAGATGTTAACTGGAGCACACTCGCTGCAGCCACATCCAAAAGCAGGTCCATTCTCGATGCCCTACAGGTGGCATGCCTCAGACAGCTAGTTTCAGAACCCATTCATTGAGGGAGCAATCTTAGACCTCATATTCTCAAATGGGGACAGTGAGAGGATCTCAGATCTAGAAGTGGGTTGCCATCTGGGAACAAGTGACCATCAAACAGTGTGGTTCACGTTAAACTCAGCTACAGAGAGCCATACAAAAGTGAGGGTACTGGACTTCAGGAGAGCTGACTTTGGCAAGATGGGAGAGTGCCTCAGAAAAGCACTAGCAAACAGGCTAGAAGGAGGGTGGAGCAACAATGGGGAATCATCAAAACTGCCATCACAGAGGCAACAAGCCTTTGTGTGAAGCAAATAAACAAATCAAAACAAAAGAAAAAGCCACTATGGTTCTCAAAAGAGGTGCAGGGAAAGTCAGGGAGAAAATGACAGCATTCAGGAAGTATAAGGAAACACAGAAGGAGCAGGACAGAGAGCTGTACCAGTTAAGGCAGAAGGAAGCACGGAGGGAAGTCAGAATAGCAAAGGCCCAAACTGAGGAAAGGATAGCCAACTTGGTTAAGAAGGGGGATAAAACCTTTTATAGGTACATCAGGGAGCATAGAAAGACAAAGGGAGGGATAGTGAGGCTGAATAGAATGAACGGTGGGTGGGCAGAGGGAGATAGTGAAAAAGCAGGGATACTGAACGCATATTTCTGCTCAGTATTCACAAAAGAGGAGGGGGAGGTGCCTAATCCAATTAACAGAAGCACTCTAGATAGGGGTCGATCCCAGTCCTTTCACAGAAGAAAGGGTTCTGAAAGAACTCCTAAAACTGAAGGTGGACAAAGCAATGGGGCCTGATGGAATTCAACCCAGAATTCTAAAAGAATTAAAGGAGAACTACTGAAACCACTGACTACCCTTTTTAACAAATCATGGGAGGATGGTGTGGTACCCGAGGACTGGAGGAAGGCAGATGTGATTCCCCTTCACAAAAGTGGGACCAAGACAGAGGCAGGAAACTACAGACCTGTCAGTTTGACCTTTGTGCTAGGGAAAGTGATACAATCACTTCTCTGAAGGAAAGAATTGTTGAGTACTTAGAAGCCAGTGGGGCAGAGGACCCAAGGCAGCATGGGATCACAGCAGGAAGGTCATGTCAGATGAATCTAATTGATTTCTTTGACTGGGTGACCAAAGTAGTAGACCAGGGAGGGGCTGTGGACATGTCCTACCTAGACTTTAGCAAGGCTTTTGACACAGTCCCACACAAAAGATTAATAGTCAAATTAACCAGCCTGAGAGTGGGTCCCAGGATGGCGGCCTGGGTAAAACATTGGCTGGACAACAGGACACAGAAGGTAATTATAAATGGAGTCCACTCTGAAGAAAGAGGGGTTACTAGTGGGTTCAGTACTGGGTCCAGTCCTTTTTTAATATCTTTATAAGTGACATTGCAGAGGGACTGGAAGGAAAAGTATGCCTCTTTGCAGATGACACAAAAATCTGCAATAGGGTTAATACACAAGGAAGCATGGAAAGGATGAGAAGGGACTTGGCAAGGTTGGAGGAATGGTCGGAAGTATGGCAGCTAGGATTCAATGCAAAGAAGTGCAAAATAATGCACCTGGGAAACAAAAACCCAGGGGAAGATTGCACAATGGGGGGGGGGAGGTAGTAACAAAAAAAAAAAAGGAAAGGGACCTGGGGGTAATCATATCAGATGACCTTAAGGTTAGCAAGCAATGTGAGAAGGCAGTAGGGAGAGCTGGGGGTATACTGGGATGCATAGAGAGAGGAATCACCAGCAGAAAACAGGAAGTTGTTATCCCTCTGTACAGACAGTTGGTGAGACCCCATCTGGAGTACTGCGTCCAGTTCTGGAGACCCCATCTTTGCAAGAACATAGGATAGAGGCAGTCCAGAGGAGGGCAACTAGAATGGTGCAGGGTCTGCAAGAGAAGCCATACGATGAGAGACTAAAAGAGCTTAACATGTACAGTATACCCTTGAGGAATGGGGGGGACATGATAGAAATGTTTAAGTACCTCAGTGGAATCAACAAAGTCCAAGAGGGTAGCATCTTTCAGAAAAAGAGACATGCAAGAACAAGGGGACACAATTTAAAGATAGACGGGGTGCGGTTCAGGGGCAATGTGAGGAAGTATTTTTCCACAGAGAGGGTAGTGGATGCATGGAACAGCCTTCCTGAGGAGGTTGTGGGGTCTAAAACTGTGGAAGAATTCAAGAATACATGGGACAGACATAAGGCAATTCTTGTGGGGGGTAGGAAGAAATAGGCTGTTGGTTAACTAGGATCTGCGGCTTATCCTGTAGGTAGGGAAATGGGCAGACTAGGTGGGCCAAGCGGTCCTTATCTGCCATCAAAGTCTATGTTTCTATGTTAAGCACTCCATGCAGTGCAAGAAAGCAGCAACAAGGGCAAACAAGATGCTGGGATGCATAGCTAGGGGGATCAGTAGTAGGCGAGAGGAGGTTATACTGCCCTTGTACATGTCACTGGTGAGGCCACATCTAGAGTACGAAGTTCAGTACTGGTGCCCACACCTCAAAAATGACATTAACTTGATGGAGAAGGTCCAGAAGAGGGCTACAAAGATGATAGCGGGTCAGCAGGGTAAGGCATATGAGGAGATGTTAAGGCACTGAACATGTACAACCTGGAGGACAGAAGAGAGGGGGACCACGACTGAGATCTTTAAGTACTTGAAAGGGACAAATAAGGTGGATCTCTTTTTTTTATATTATTTTTATTTATCCGCCTCCTCAGCGGAGCGAGCCCCACGGTCTCCAGCCACTGTTCCTGCGCCCCCCAGACCTGGTCGTGTGCGCGGGCCACACAAACTCACAGAACACAGGGACGGGCCACTATTGTTCCATACCCTGGACGGGTGCCCCTCTCATTTCCGGGGGCACAGGGTGCAGCCATCAGCTGCAGAGACCACCACCCCCCGTATTTTTCCTCCTTTTTTATTTTTGGCCCTGGAGTGCAGTGTGCAAGGACCTCCGGGCACAGACATGCCGACGTCTTGCTGCACTCCGCCCTCTTGCATTGCCACCGGTCTGGTAGTGGCCCCGGTCATCACCAGGGGCCGCTACAGAGTGGTGGTACCCTGGATCCCTCCCCGGGATAGGAGAGCAGTCCTCTGGACGCTCGATCCTATCCCTCCCCTGCCGACCCCTGGTCGCCTGGGCTCACGTCTGAACCCGGGTTGCCAACGTGGAGCGAGGTGTGATGTCCAGCGCCTCAACTCTCAGTGCCACTGGGCTGGCTAAGGAGGATCTCTTTAGGCTAAGTGGCAACCATAGCATCGGGGCACAGTCTTAAGCTGGAAGGGAGGAGTTTTAAGAGAGAGGTCAGGAAGCACTTCTTCATGGAGAGGGTGGTGTACACTTGGAATGCGCTGCCAGAACAGGTGGTCTCATTGAAGATGGTGGGCAACTTCAAGAGAGGCTGGGATAGCTATAGGGGAAGGTAAGGATCATAGGTAGGGAGGACGGAAAGGTTGGGAGGAACAGGGAGGGCAGGCAGGGTCAGTAGCTCAAGCTGTGGACTCTGCAATACGAGCAGACTCAATAGACAAAATTGCCTTCTTCTGCTGGCTTCTTCGAATGTTCATTGGTATGTTCGTATGGTGAACCATGCTGCTATAGTTAAAGGAGAAGTGTACCGAACCTGTAAGTCATTTTCTTGGTAGAAGCTATTTTTTTTTTTTTTTTTAAATTTCTGTTTATTCGCCTTCCTGCCTGCCATCCCCGACCCTTCAGGAGCCTCAAGGTAGACATCCCTCTACCTTCCACCATGCCCGTATGGCCCTCTGGAACCCCATGGAGCTTCAGTTTACCCCCCGAGCGGGGATGGGGCAGAGCCCCCTTACCCCATCAATCAACTTTGCGTTGGTCCAAGGGCCATCGGGCGGGTGAAGGTACATCGAGGGCACATCTCTGGAGGCTCCATCTTCCCGGCGATGGCAGGCATTTTCCACTTTTTCTCCCACCCCTTACAGAGTAGGACCCCTGACGTCAAGGCACAAGGTGCCGACGTCACGCTGTATCATGGCAGCCCTTCCCCTAACATTAGGGGCTTGCAGTACTCCGAGCCTCCGCTCGGAGTCAGACAAGTGTTCGGGCTATTGCCTTAACCCTCCCAGAGTAGGCGAGCTGTCGTGGGACGCTCAAGCCTAACTCCCCAGCTGGCCCACCAGCGACCCGAGTCTGCTCCCGAACCTGGGTCGCCGGAGTGGAGCGAGGTGTAGCATCCAGCGCCTCAACCCTCAGCGCCACCGGGCCGGCAGAAGCTATTTTTTAAGAACTGGTTCCAATTCTGCTATTGTTCCATCTATGCAGCCTTTTATTAAACACTGTGAGTATTTCTTATTTACTTTATGACACTAAGTAACATTGCAGAACTGTATGATGTAGTTTATGTCCCTTTTAACCACCAAGTTTTGTAGCAGAACAGAGATGCAGTGCACAAACAATAGAAGAACAGAGCATGCCAGCCCACTGGCGCAGCAGTTGGATTTCTGCTTGCGATGCCAGCAACCCAGGTTCGGGAACGATCCAGGGAGTCACAGGGCCAGTCAGGAGGAGAAGAACTGAACATCCTGGGGACTGCTTTCCTTCTTTGGGGGGAGGGGGGGACAGAATGTCCGGCACTTTATGGACCCCTGGCGGAGGCTGGGGGTCCACTGTGGCTGGCGCTGTCACCTTAAGGCAGATGCTGGACATCATCCACATCCCCACCCCCAGGGATCCAGCATGCATCGAAAAAAGCTGCCCTCCCGGCATGATGACCTGTTCTACCTTTGTCTCCACTGCGTTCGACATCCACCAGGGGTCCCGCTCCCATGACCCAGACCTGGGGGGGTATGCCGGGGCTTGCCTACAGTGTCAGTTGGGGGGAGCCCTTCCAGCCGCCCTGCCCAGGGGGGTAATCCTGCGCATGGGAGGATGACAGGCAGGGCAAGTCTGACCTCTGAATGGAGGATTGGGGGACCCAGAACCAAAAAAAAAAGAGAAGAGCAGAGTCCCCCAGTCGTTGAGGTCCTGACGCATGGTAAGTTCAAATGGGGCATGATTATCCTGGAATGCCGAGGCTGAGGAGTGAGCCACATTAATCCCCAAATATCTGAGTTTCTGTAAGTCGCATCAGAAGGGAAAGGTCTCCTTGAGTGGATGAGTTGGAGAAAAATGGAAGCATAAGTTTTCCATCTTGGATATAGTTAGCTGATACCCTGAGGCCTCATTGAAGCTTTGTAGTAGGTCAGTTACCTTCAGGGGGGGATTCTTCTGGGTCACTAAAGTAAAGCAGCACATTGTCTGCAAAAAGGGCCATACTGTGCTCCACCCCCTCCACTGTAATTCCCTGAAATGTAGTGGGGGCCTTAATGACTTGGGCCAGAGGATCGATATATACCACAAATGGCAGTGGTGACAGAGGACAGCTCGGATGAGTTCCTGTTTGCAACAGAAAGCCAGTGGAGCAGTGTCCACTAATCTTGACACATGCCTTAGGAGTATGATAAGGTCTTTGTAGAAGTTCTACAAAAGAGGCCGGGAACTCCAGCCGCCCCAACAATGAGGACAGGAGTTACCAGAAGATCCAGTCAAAGGCCTTTTTTTATATAGTATAAGGGAGGGAGAAACTGTCCTCTGAATTTGGAGTATGATGTTGATATATTAACAAGACATGTTCCCCTCCCTCATGCTGTACCTAAGGGGGAGGAGAAGTCTATAAGGTTAAACTATAGGGGATGCCTGTGTTGTGGTGATGTAAAAGTGACAAGACCCATTGTTATTGTACTGAATTCTTTATTGATGTCACAAGTGTACCGCATTGACCATGAAAACTTATTAAAAACTATATAAACAAAAGAAAAAGAGCAGAGCAGGGGACATATTGATAGATTTTCAAAGCCCCATAAAAGTGTGTGGCGGGGGGGGGGGACGGTGCAAGTAGGTCTCCACTTGCAGAACCTCAGATATTCCCGCAGCTGTGGTACAGTATTCTCAGAAGTGGAACCAGTTTATGACTGGCTCCACGATTTATGACCACTCTCGGATGATTTTTCAGCACAGATGTGGGTAAAAGCTATGCCTGGTGGGACCAGGCATAACATCTTCCGGAGCTGTGTCGGCTGAAAATACAGAACTCTGCAAGTGCAGAGGTTCCATCCTGTGGCTGGGGCTATGGGTCAGGACTTAGTCCCTGACCTGTTTGAAAATCCAGTCCATAGTCTGCATCATACAGCTCTAAAATGGTCCTTACCAGCTATGTGTAAATCAGACCCCCAGTGGGATAACTAGGCAGTCTGTATAAATAAACAATAGTAGAATTTGAAACTGTATCTAAAATTCTGCTTCTACTAGGAAAAAGTACATGCAGATTCAGCACAGTTCCCTTTTAAAACAATTGTAAGCTTGTAGTTAAGAAAGGCTCTGGGCACTGATAGGATATATATATATATATATATATATATGTATATATATATCAGAGCGTGACCACACACTTGCATGTTCACCCTCCTCCAAAACCATTTCAGCCATTTTATAAGATAGATAACCCACTGTACAATGTGCGGTCGTGGTCTGATATATGAACACCTTGGGTGGTTGAACGCACTCAGCATATGGCCATGTGAGTCACAACGCACTTCATGACGTGCATACATCAGAATGCGACCGCACATCTTACAGTGGGTTATCTATTACTTAGAAAATGGTAAGAATGGATTCTCCATTCTGATTGGCCGAAAGCAGCTCCAACCTGGGCATTTATTTTTCAATAGATGCCCAGGTAAAATCAAGTACCAGTCCAAATGCCACTTCACCAGGTACTCTTCTATACTGGTGCCCAGCCTGCTTTCTCATTGGCTGAAAGCACTTTGGAAATGTCAGATCCCCTCCATGTTTTTCTCTCACTTAGCAAAAGCTACTATCCCCCCAACACCCTTACTTCAGTGGCAGCAAAAAAAAGCCCACACTCCAGATAGTTCGCAGTTGGGAAGAGTGATGAAATAGTAATTTCACAAAGCCGTGTTCTTTTACAATGGCACCACTCTCTCAACCGTGCTTCTGCAATACCGCGGTGAACCAAAACCAAAAGGAAGCAGTCAGTTGTTTTCGTTTCATACTATGAAGCACATTTCAAAAAATGGTACAAAGCGACTACCTCATACCACAATGTCCCCACAATTGGTAAATGTCCTGCTTTAAATCAAAACTAAAGAAATAATTTACCTCGGGGCTTAGGCTCACAGACGGTCAATTCTGTGGTCATGTAAGGTCAGTCGCGCGCTTAACAGATGCATCTTCCAACGGCTAGAAAATTTAAAAAAAATACCACTCATGCAGAAAGGAGACAGTTGTCCAGACATTGCTAGGATGAGATCTTTATAACACATTTGTTGCTGAACTGGCTGTGTGTGTGTGTGTGTGTCTGTAGTGGGGCAGCAATAGATTACAATAGCTCTGTGGGGAGGAGCAAAAGCAGCTGGAACAGCCTTTAAAACATAGGAACTATTTACTCAATAAATACATTTTTTTTGTACTACTTCTATGCAATTTTAAACTTATTTCCTGTCTTATTTTACTACTTAATTGAAATTTACTAAGATGCCCATTTTCTAAGTGCAATAATACCCTCCAGGGTGGGCATTATTGAGAAATACCAGACCTTCCAGGGGCTATAAGGCCCTCCACCTGTGGCGTTGGGCTCCATACGCCCCCGCGTGGTCCAGTATTTCTCAATGCCCACCCTGTCGCATATTCTTACATATATTCAGGCAAAAAAATGCATTTAATGCATCAGTTAGGTTAGACAACAAAAGTGAGTAAATGAATGTGCCACAGGGTTTGAGCCCCAACCCCCCACACACACACACACACACTCATCTCGACAGACCGACAGATGCCGGAGTGTGCCATGGAGTCATAGTTTCAACTCTCACCCCATTCCATGTGCAAGCATGTTGACATGCTACAGTAAAGGAGAATAGGAGAGTTAGGCCTCACAACCCCATGGCACACCCTGGCATCTGTCGGTCTGTGGAGGATGGGTGTGTGGGTTATGTGAGGGGGTTAGGAGCTCAACCTTAATGTTTCATTTCCTCACTTGTGTTGCTTTAACCCTAACTGATGCATTAAATGCATTTTTTTGCCATGAATTTCCTTACATTTTGAAAAAGTGTAATATAACTAGTAAAACAAGCATTTGTCAATGCCGAATGTTTGCTTGCTGGCATTGGCATTGGTAGTGTAGGAGTTACAGAGCTGCATAATAGGAATGGCAGTGAAGTATTGAAATGAAGCCAACCCCACCACCACCCTGCAGAGAGTGACAGGCATTGGGGTGTGCCTTTGGGTCGTCAGGCATAACGGCCACGCCATTTCACCACACCCTGCCCTGCAGACACCAAGTTAAGCATTAAGCAGGTTAGCAAGAGGAAAAGGAAGAGGAGACCATTATGGTTTTCCAAAGAGGTAGCAAAGAAAGTGAAAGCCAAAAAGATTGCATTCAGGCAATACAAAAAGACACAGGCAGAAGGGGATAGGGAGAAATACCAGGAGAAACAAAGGGAGGCAGAGAAGTCAGTAAGGGAAGCCAAAGCTCAGACAGAAGAACACATTGCAAAATCAGTGGTAAAGGGGACAAACCTTTACAGGTAAATAAGTGAAAAAGAAAGACAAAGGGAGGGATAGTGAGACTGAAGGGGAGGATGGGAGCGCTGGAGGATGACAACAATAAAGCTGACATATTGAACAGGTATTTCTGCTCAGTCTTTACTAAGGAAGAGGGATAATGGGTCTGAAGGGAGTACAAGGGTGAGAATGGTGCAGAAATGGACACAAGTCCCTTTACACGAGAAAGGGTCCTGAAGGAACTGGAAGTAATAAGCTGATAAAGCAATGGGGCCAGATGGTGCACCCAGAGGTCCTTAAAGAACTAAGAGAGGTGGTGGCTGAACCTCTGGCTATCCTGTTCAGCCAATCACTGGAAACAGGGAGGTACCCAAAGACTGAGCAGCAGATGTAGTCCCCTTTATACAAAAGTGGAACAAAGAGGAAGCAGGAACTACAGACCAGTCAGCCTCACCTCGGTAGTGGGAAAGATCATGGAAGCACTACTGAAGGAGAGATTGGTGGAACATCTGGTTGCCAATGGACTACAGGACCAAGGCGCATGGTTTCACCAGGGGAGGCCATATCAGACCAACCTCATTGAATTTTTTTGACTGGGTGACTAGGGAGGTGGATCAGGAGGGCAGTGGACATGGCCTATCTGGACTTCAACAAGGCCTTTGACACTGTGCCACATAGAGACTACTACACAAACTGGGGAATATGGGTGTGGGCAGGACAGTAGTGTGGTGGGTAGGTAACTCAGCTGGGTGGCAGGACTACAGAGGGTGGTGGTAAATGGCTGTCACCCACAGAGGGAAGAGTAACCAGTGGGGTACCACAGGGATCAGTGCTGGGACAGTCCTATTCAACATCTTCATCAGTGACATTGCACAGGATCTAGAAGGCAGAATTTCACTGTTCACTGATGACACAAAGCTCTGTAACAGAGTAGACACACCAGAGGGTGTAGACAGAATGAGAAGGGACCTGCAGAAACTTGAAGAATGGTCAAGGGTTTGGCAGTTGAAATTCAATGCAAAGAAGTGCAAGATAATGCATATGGGGCACAAAAACCCTGGCACAATATATCAGTTGGGGGGTGAGGATATAGCATATACCAAGCAGGAAAGGGATCTTGAGGTTGTCATCTCTGATGACCTCAAGGTAGGGAAACAGTGTGACAAGGCATCAGGTAAAAGCAAATAGGATGCTGGGATGTATAGGCAGGGCATCACCAGCAGGAAAGGGAGGTCATAATTTGCTATACAAGACACTAGTGAGCCCCCACCTGGAGTACAGTGTACAGTTCTGGAGACCATACCACGTAAGGACATAGACAGGGTAGAGAAGGTTCAGAGGAGGGCAACAAAGATGGTGCATGGGTTGCATCACAAGTCCTATGAAGACAGGTTGAAGGAACTGAACATGTACTCCCTGGAGGGAGAGGAGGAGAGGATATGATAGAGACATACAAGTATCTTACTAGGGAGGAACAAGGTGTAGAGAAAACACTATTTTAAGCGAAAAAGATGTTTCAGGACTAGAGAGGCATGGGATGAAGTTGGAGGGAGGACGATCTAGAGGAAACATGAGAAAGAATTTCTTCACAGAACGGGTGGTGGACAAGTGGAACACCCTGCCAGAGGAAGTGGTGGGTGCTGAAACAATCACAGGATTTAAGAATGCATGGGATAACATAAAGGAATTCTAGAGGGCAGGGTAAGGGAAACAGACTTCTAGGAAAACAAACTGAACACAAGCTCAAATGGAGCAGACTAGGTGGGCCATAGGCCCTTATCTGCCAGACACTGTCTATGTATCTATGTATCTATGTAAGTATCACGGTGTGCCTTAGGGTCTTTGGCCCTTATGCACACCATTCCATCAGGAAATACGGTGGGAATGGGTGCAGTATAGGAGAATGGGGTGAACTTTGCGGCGAAGAGTCCAAGGCACACCTCGATGCCTCTCAGTGGCTGCAGGGTGTGGGTGGGGGTGGAATGGTATGAGCATTGCAGGCGACAATCCCAAGTCACAGCCCTGATGCCTGTCATTCTCTACAGGGTGGGACGTTTTGGTCGGAAATCCTAACACCTCAGGCATTCGTTGGCATTTTCACTTCAAATTTTCAACATGTTTTTTTTGTGACCCCCACCTCATGAACAGTGACAATATCAGTTTGTTAGCCGAAAGATGCTTTTGCACAGTGACTATGGCATTTGTCACCACAGGTGCAAAAACACATTCCGAACAGGATGTAAAAAATGACAGCTGTACTGTTCATTGGGAGGTGTAAAAAATGGCAATGTTGAAAATCTGCAGTGAAAATATTAAAAACTGGTGAAGTCACGAGCGCACGTAGAAACTGTGCAACGCACACCTGTAATGTAATTAGTTGGGGATTTTTTACAGCAGATTGTCAACACAGGCATTTTGGGACCTCCGATCATGAACAGTGTCAGTGTGATTTTCTTTATCTGTCCCGAACAATGATTTCTTACAGCGACCACGCATTTCTCTGCTGAAAGTGTGAAAACACGTTTCAGCCATGTTGTGAAAAATGACAGCTGAACTGCTCATAAGGAAGTGTGGAAAAATGCCACTGGTGAAATCTGGACTGAAAATATTACAAATTCATGAACTTACAAGGGTGCATGGAAACTGCGCAATGCTCACTCGTAACATAGTCATTTTATGGACTTTTGTCACCAAATTTTCAACATAGCCATTTTAAGACCTCTGCTCATGACCAGTGTCACTGTAATTTTCTTAATCTGTGCCCAAACATTGCTTTTTGCACGACTGCTACATTATGCTTCTACATGTCTGAAACACATTTTAGGTAAGATGTGAAAAATGGCAACTGTACTGCTCATAAGGAAGTGTGGTAAAATGGCAATGTTGAAAACCAGCGGCAAAATTAAAATTCGCAACTTGCAAGCGTAGGTAGGAACTGCGCATGTGCGCTCCTAAAACAGTCATTTTTGGGAATTTTTCACCAAATTTTCAACATAGCCATTTTAAGACCTCTGCTAATGAACAGTGTCACTGTGATTTTCTTAATTCTGTCCCATACATTGATTTCCACACACCGACTCGCCACTGCTGCGCTCATCTTGTGAAACACATTTTCATTGAGATGTGAAAAATGACAGCTGTACTGCTCATAGGAGGTGCGTAAAATGCCAATGTTGAAAATCGGAGTGCAAATATTAAAAATTCACGAACTTATGAGCATGCGTGAGAACTGCGCAGCGACACTCATCAAAACAGTCATTTTTAGGAATTTTTTCACCAAATTTGCAACATAGGCTTTTTGAGAGCCCACCTTATGAACACTGGCACTGTCATTTCGTTAATCGGTCCTGAAAGGTGATTTTGCGCAGTGACCGCGAAATCACCCTTCGGGCCTGATTAACACCATGACAGTGACAGAATTCATGAGGAGGGGTCCCAAAAACCCCATGTTGAAAATTTGGTGCCAAAATTCTAAAAAATGCCTGAGATATGCAGCAAAGTTGGAAAAACCCTATTTATTACATTATACAGCTTACCGGCATTTCTTCAGTTTGGAGTCGGCTTTGAAGAGTGCAGATGTGTCCGGTCACGAACATCATGCGCTGGACTCAGATGAAGTATGGAGTGAAGGGTGTGGGGAGGCAGGGTGCGCAGTGGGTGGGTGCGGGTTTGCACCTTAATAACTTTGCAACCCTTCAATGCATTTCCATGAAATTTAGCAAGCATAAGCGCTGGAGGCAGGTCAGATGATGTATTAAATTATATACGAATCTGTTGTGCTTCTTCTGAGATACAGTGTCTCAGACATCCTTAAATTTACATGTTTTATTTCCATTTTCGCAGTCTTCCAGCTTTGCATATTTGCATCTTAACTTTAGAACCCTTAAACAGATGTGCATAACATATTGCATGCTTAATGTCAGGGGGTATGTCTGTTGATGTGATAAATTTCATCTGAGCCCCTTGTGTGGTTTGTGACATATTGTGTCTCAAACATCATTAAACTTACATGTTTTTTCCTATTTTTACTAAGTCTTCCAGTTTTGCATAATCTGTACTTTAATAACTCTGGAGCCCTACAACATGTGTGCATAAAACTTTGCATGCATAATTCCGTGGTGTTAGTCTATTAATATATTTAATTCCACTTGAATTGTTTTTGTGGTTTTGAAGATACCATGTCTTAAATATCCTTAAATTTACATGTTTTTCCCATTTTCGTAGTCATCCAGTTTTGCATACTTTGCACTTTAATAACCGTGCAACCATTCAAAGGATATACATGAAAGTTTGCAAGCTTAATTTTGTGGGGTAGGTCTGTTGATGTTGCTAATTTCATTTGAATTACTTGTGTAGGTTTTGAGACAACATCCTTAAATTTACATGTTTTTTCAATTTTCGCCTTTTTCCAGTTTTGCATACTTGCACCTTAATAACTTTGCAACCATTTAACGGATGTGCATGAAATTTTGCTTTTATACTCTCATGGGGTAGTTCTGTTGAGGTGGCTAACTTTCTTTGAACTGCTTAGTTGCAACATTGTTTGCCAACAGAACTAGGGTACTGCCGATGATTGCGACAGTACTTTTTTCAGATATGTCTGTTTCTTTGTCACTTCATAACTAAAAACAGTTTGGGCTTTTGGACTGAAATAGGCAGGGTACAAAGGACTTGCCACAAAGATGTGCCTTTAGCTAGTTTGGTGGAAACATGTTACTGCTTGGCAGAGTTTTAACACTGAAGTTTCGGAATTTCTCTTAGGGTAACATTGTGATGGTTGGGGTACTTTTCAGATGCTATATCTCAAAAGCACTTTGAGATACAGCTTCAGCGTTATGGGTAGTTTACTACACCTTTGGGTGTACTAAGTTGTTTTGCATGTTACCAATCTCTGTTTCAAACTGTTGGTGAATTGTAACAAATGGGTCACATGTGACCTACAGTATACTGTGGCATGCATTATCAACACGGCAGCAGTACTGCTTTGCAGGGCACAGTGGTACCACAACACACTATGCACTGATGGGAGAGCAGGGCCCAGAGGGACTGGTGCTCCCACACACACATGAGGGACGACTACAATAGGCATGGATGTGAGCACATAGCCTGGAGGGCCCTGTGCCACCGCCACTCACTATGAAGTGATAGGAGTGCAGGCCACAAAGGTCCCTGCACTCGCACATGAAAGTGGGGGACAGTTACAAGAGGCATTGATGTCACCCCATTCAGCCCACAGGCTCACTCACATACCAGCTGGTGCTTGCACCATGCGTGCAGAGGGGACCCTCTATTCCCCCATGCCGGGCAGGGAACCACTACCACAGTGCGATTCCATGACATGCCCCCTGGGCGGAGAAGTGCGGCCATCAAAATGCTTGGTCGTTTGTTCCTTTTTCCTCCGGTGTTCTTCCCGGAAGTGTGGACGTGCAATGACGTCTAAGGCACAGCGTGCCAACATCTTCCTTGCTTCAGCCCCAAGTGCACCGTTCCTTGCAGTGCCTCCATGATGGACGCCCCAAACCCTCCCCAGGGAAAGGAGAGCAGTCTGCCAGATGCTCAATCCTTTCCCTCTCCTGCCAACCCCTGACGGCCCATGCACATTCTCGAACCAGGGTCGTTGGCATGGCATGAAGTGTGGCATCCAGTGCCTCAACCCTCAGAGCCACCAGGCTGGCTGGATTCATATTTTTGTACCACATCTTCAAAAGGCACATCTATGGGCTAAAGGCTTTCAAACAAAAGAAAAATTCATATCGGTATCTCCATCCAGTATCCACACTTGTATGGTGGGTACCTATGTCTACATGTTAGTGCAATACAGCAATATAACAATAATAATGATGATGTCTTTGGCATAAGCCTGTGCGTCAGTAGTGGGTGCGGGACCCATGCATAATATTGTTAAACTTGAATAACTTTTGAACTGTTCAATGGATTCACACGGAATTTGGTACACCACTAGACCTATCCCTGGTGCTTCTTTGTGCCAAATGTTGTACAAATCTGTTGAATGGTTCAGAAGTTATTAAGCTTCATAAATTCAGCTTTAACATTAAAACTGCCCTCTCGCCCTAACTATACTGGATATATATATACACACCAGGCCAGTATAGTTAGGATTGCATGGTCACTTCTATGTTAAACCTCAAAGTTTTCACTTTAATAACTTTGTAACCATTTGACCGATTTGCCTGAAATTTTGCATGTAGACCTCCAACCATAGATCTCTGGGTCTGAAAAGTTTTGTTCCAGTCGGATGTACAGTTGTGGAACCTCAGAGCATCCAAAATGTAAAAAACTGTCAACATTTGCGCACTTTTCAGTCGGCCATAATGGACTGAAGAATGCATCTGAGTGGATTCAAATTTGCATGTCTATATGTGGCCTGGGTTGAACTGGTGCCTTTTTTTTAAATCAAGTTTATTGACAACAAACAGGTACATCATATTATACATTCTGTTGATATCCATATTTTTATCAAGTTATAAAATAATTTTTAAAAGTGTTCCATCCAATTTATCTCACCTATCTGAACAATTCAATAAATATTGTATTATTGTTTCCTTTAACAACAAAAACTCATTTATATTTTGGAGTTCTATGAAATTGATCGCCATCCCTCTTCAACCCAAGCCAGAACAAAGCCCGTCCTCCTGTTTTCAGTTTTCTTCCCTCCACCCTCCTAATTTTTCCTGTTAGTAGTGGATCTCTCCTCTCCCACCCCCAGGTCAACTGTTGGTCTTTCATGTACTGTTTCGTTTGAAGAGCATTAATTCTTCCATCTAGTCCACCTTCTCAGGTAAGTAGGGATTCAGTTGTTAATTTTGAAAGTAAGTTCTTCCAATTCTGCTATCATACCTACTATCTTTATCCAGTCTTGTGTAGTGGGGGTAGTAGGGGACCGCCACCTTTTTGTGATAGCCTTGTGTGCTGCTGTTATTAGTATGGACCAGAGATACATTGTATCCATGTCTTTTATCTCTTCGGGGGGGAGCCCCAGGATCATTCTGGGCCAGTCTAGCGGGGTCTGTACCAGAAATATGTTTTTAAATGCCTCCATTATTTCACCCCAGAAAGTCCGCAGACCTGCACAGGACCAGAAAATGTGCAAATGGTTTGCTTCCGCCGACCCACGCCCCCTCCAACATTGAGCTATGCCATTTGGATCTCTTTTACTTACTATATGGGGGGTCAAGAAATATCGAACCTTAATTCGCCATGAGAATCCCTTCCAATACGGTGATTGAGTCGGTTTTTTTTAGTTAAGAAAAAAATTCGGTCCCAGTTAAGTTCTCCCAGATCCTGGGGCACTTCATCCCTCCATTTTGTTTTGATTTTGTTAAGTGGGTCCCCTTTCAACGTTGATAGAGCTTTATAGAGGAAGGAGATCAACCCTCTTTGTTTACTAGCCCTACAGCTTTCCTGGATAGCCCTGAGAATCTGCTGTGCCCTATCCGATTCTAGATCTTTTTTCTTTAGCGTGGAGATATAATTTCTAGCCTGTAAGTACCTGAAATGATCTGTATTTTGCAGTCCATATTTATTTTTGAGGGATTCGAAGTCTAAGAAAGTGTCTCCCTGCCAGAATTGTGCGAGACATCTGAGGCCTTTCTCCTACCATGTATGGAATCCTCTGTCTAGGCATCCAGTTTGAAAATCTAGGTCCCATGCTAGCCTTTTTAAGGGCCAAATGGAGTTTCTAAGTTTATATTTCTGCCATATTCTGTGGGCCGATTTTAGTGTGTCTCTAATCGAGGTCAATCAGGGGTGCGGACATCTATTTATATTGGAGACCAGTAATCTGGTTTCTAGGGGCTGTAGCCCCATCTCTCTCTCTCTTCTTCTTTTTCCATGAGTTGCCAGCCCATTGTGGCATTAGGATTGGACCACATTATGGCATTTTTTAGTTGAGTAGCCAAAAAGTAGTCCTCAAGATCTGGGAGGGATTGTCCACCCTTTTCTCGGTGGGATTGGAGGATTCTTAAATTTATTCTGGACTTCTTAGAGCTCCAAATGAATTTAGAGATCATTTTGTTCCATGTTTGAAAGATCGATTTATGTATATATAGTGGAATGTATTGAAACAAATACAAAAACCTAGGGAGCACATTCATTCACAGCGTGTGTATCTTAGCACATGCTGGGAGATTCAGTAGGGACCATCTCTCAAAATCCTTTTGTAAGGTATTTATTAGGGGGGCATAATTCATGGCGAACAGTTGGGAATACTGCTTTGTGATATATGTGCCTAGATTCTTCATTTTAACCGCCTTCCAATTTACTGGGAAAAGATTGCATAGTTCTGGGTTAGGTTTCTAGGAAAAAGTGAGCACCTCTGTTTTATTTTTATTAAGTGAGTATCCTGAGTGTTTGCCGAACTCGGACAGAATAGTCCAGACTTGTTTTATAGATTGTTGGGGTTGTGTGAGACTCAGGAGCACATCATCTGCATAGAGCGATATTTTTTTATGCAGGTCTCCCACCATCACCCCTTTTACTTCCTCTGCTCTGCGGACCGCCTCCACAAGCAGCTCAATATATAGAGCGAAGAGTAGTGGGGACAAGGGACATCCTTGACGTGTTCCTCTGCCCAGACCAAACCTCTCCGATACTCCATCATTCATCCGGACATAGGCCTGCGAAGTAGAGTAGAGCATTTGAATCACATTAATTAATGACTGTGGAAACCTCTGTGTTCTAATGCGGCAAATAAAAAGCTCCAGGAGACTTTATCAAAGGCCTTTTCGGCATCTAGGCTCATTAAGCATGCTGATGTACTGGATCTCTGAACAGTATCTATCAGGTTTATCTCAGATCTGACACTATCAGGGGCCTGCTGGCCGGTGATAAAGCCCGTTTGGTCCAAATGTATTAATCTAGGGAGTATCAGGTTTAGCCTGGAGGCTATTATAGCTGTGAAAATTTTGTAATACACATTTAGTAGTGGGATGGGATGGTAAGATTCACAGAGTGTTGGATCTTTCCCCTCCTTATGAATAACTGAAATGGTGGCATATCACCAAGAGGGGGGGTATAGGGTCATTCCCAGTCCACACCGCCGTGAAGACCTCCAAAAGAGTGGGGGAGATCTCTGGCTCAAATGTTTTATAGAATTCCATGTTGAAGCCACCTGGTCCTGGACATTTTGTTGTTTATAAATTTTTTATTACATTTTTAATCTCTTGCTGAGTAATGGGCCTAGTAAGGGTCTGTGCTTCAGCCCGGGATAAGGGAGGGAGAGGGAGAGAGTCTAGGTATTTCTTTTTTTCTTATGGGGAGGTTTCCTCCTGGGGAGAATATAACTTAGAGTAGTAAGCCACAAAGGTCTTTGCTATTTGGGCGGCCTGGGTGGTTTTCTGATTGTTATCAGGGGAGGTTATCTTAATGATTGTCGCCCGCGCTATGTTTTACCTAAGTCTGTAGGCTAGTATTCTAGTCCCTCTGGGTCCCCCTTCATAATATCTTTGCTTTAAATAAAATAAGGCCTTCTTTATTTCTAATTTTTGTATTTTTTGCAGATGATTCCTGGCTTCAATTAATTTCTTCTCTCTCTCTGGATCCCATTTGATTTTCTGGTCTTTTCCCAGTCTTTAATCTCGGAAGTTAGTTCTAGTTGCTTCTGGGTTATCAACTTTTTCTTGTGGGTGGCTATTTGAATCAACTTCCCTCTGATAAATGAGGCATACGAGGCATACTGATGAGTCCTGGTAGGACGAAACACATGTCTATGTCATCTGTTAGCACCCTTTGCAAAATGTGTTAGAGGCCTTTCGGCACCATGCAATTCTGCTTAAAGT
Source organism: Neoceratodus forsteri (assembly GCA_016271365.2). Classification (NCBI taxonomy): domain Eukaryota; kingdom Metazoa; phylum Chordata; order Ceratodontiformes; family Ceratodontidae; genus Neoceratodus; species Neoceratodus forsteri. Next base: position 135,351,666 of record JADMNL010000029.1, read on the forward strand.
TGAACCAGCATAACATTCTGTGGTGATTTGCATATGCAGCCCATGATGCTTTGCATTGTGTGGGCATGTGTGATTTTGTATTCCCTCTGATAATTGCTTTAAGAGAATCCCAGAGGATTTGGGGTGACATACCCGGGGTATTGTTTTCCTCTATGGATCTTTTGAGGAATTGTTTGAGTTCTTTAACTATCTCTTTATCTTGGAGTAGAGAGGTATTCAGTCTCCAGAGAGTTTTTCTTTTAGGTAACCCTAGGTCTACTTCCAGAAAGAGTGGACTATGATCCGACAAAACATTGGTTCCCACCCACATTGAGACAAAGGAGAAGAGATCCCTTGAAAAAGTAAAGAACATATCCAACCTCGAGTAAATATGGAACCTCGGAGAGTGGCATGTGAATTCCTTGCTGGTGGGGTGTTTTTCCCTCCAAATGTCAACCATACCTAGTTGCTGGGCCAGCGTCTTAAATGCTTTGGCTTTATTATGTTCTGGCCTAGGTATTTGAGATGTGGTATCCATCTTCCTGTTAACTATTATATTCCAGTCTCCCCCCATTACAAGTGTTCCCTTTGCCTTCTCCGCCACTAGTCATAGCAGGGTCGTATAGAAGGAGGTCGGTGATCCTGGAGGAATGTATACATTGGTCAAAGTGATCCACTGGTCTTGCACTGTTCCCATTACCAATAGGTACCTTGCACCAGGATCCTCAATCACTTCGTGAAGTTGGAAGGGCAGACTGGCCGAGAGCATGATAGCCACCCCTCTCTTTCTGCCCCCCTCCAGGGAAGAGTGGAAAAGCTGTGGCAGAGCCCTGCATTTCAGCTTTTGGACCTCTCCGGGGTGAGGTGTGTTTCTTGCAGAAATACCACGTCACAATTTTGGGAGTTCAGGTATCTCTGCAACCTCTTTCTTTTAGCAGAGCTTGTACAGCCGTTTATGTTAAAGGAGACTATCTTTGATAGGTGATCAGCCATTTGTATATGTGTTTATCTCAGCTGCTAATCTCAGATACTCTGCATTCTTGAGATAAAGGATTTGATCAAAATAAGTACCTTGCAACATTATAAACCATATAACTTCATAACCTTTCAAATTTTTTGTTAACTTTAACAATAAGTATATTAAACAAGTAAACCATTGCTTTGGCCTCATCCAACATCGGGCCTTAAGCGAAATCAGTGAACTTATATCCATGGCCAGAGAAACTCGAAGCCATAGGATCTTGATTCTTTCTAATGAACTTCCTAGGTGTGACTGAATGATGAAATTCAGTGGAGGAGGAGATGTCCCCACTGGACTTGTGAGGAGGCTCAGCAGTGCAATGATACCTCCTTTTGACTGCAACTGAAAGATCCTGGTGTGGTCATTCTCCTTCACGTCACCTCTTTGACATGGCATCATTTCAGGCATCGCCTCCCCTTCCCAAAAACTATTCATCCCCCCTCTCCCCCTCCCTCCCAACCCAAGGGGTCAGGGGAAGAAGGGGGAAGGGGAACGAGCTACGAATCGCTCTCAATTTAGGTAAGCAGGTATTTAAGGGTGCACTTTTACCCTGTTGTGGCATCTCCCGTTGTTTCGGAGCTTTTTTAGTTTGCCCTCTTAACCTACAGTTCCGCATTCTACGACGTTCCCCACTATCCCCCTGGATACCCCTTATTCGAGTCCCACATCCCAGCCCTTGACTGTCCTAATCTCTGCCTCATTTACTTTGAGGTGTCTCTGATATGCCCCAAGTGCACTCAGCCACCGTGTTTTTGCCCGTAAAATCCTGTCTTCCCTCCTCGAGGGTCCCCCTCCTTGTGAAGTCGAGGAGGCCTCTGAGAGCATTCCGGGCCATGAGGTTCCCATCTCCTAGCTCAGCCTAGTCAGCCCGACTTCCTATCTCCCCACCTCATCCCCTCCCTCACCCCCCATCCCGGTCCATTGACTCTGTGGGTCGCATGTTGTATCCGTGGTTAGTGAGAGTTCAATTGCTGTTCCCTCTGTCAGGTCATAATTCTTGCTTAAAGCTATGCTTCACTTGGGCGTCTCCGTTAAGCAGGGTCATCCCCTGGGTCTGTTTACAGGCTTTACATCACCTCACTATCTGTGGTTTGTGACAGATCCCCCGAAGGGTCCCAAACCCCCGAGCTGTCCTTCATTTAATTCCTAACTTTACTTCATCTCCTGTCACCATGATTTGCCTTCTCTTCCCCTCCTGTACCTCCTTCCATCCCCGGGTCTCCATTCCCTCCCCGTGTGTTGGTTAGGGTTCTATGTAGTGGTCAGGGGCACCTGTAGTGAGTCCAGATGGCAGTCTCAACTCGCAGATGATGTGCCAAGCAAGGGCAGCCCCCCCCTTGAGTTTAAACATGGCCCCAGCATCCACTCTCACTCCACGCATAGCATTCATTTTTACCTCCGTCTATTAACATTACAAGATACTCAGGCTGCTTTAATCTTTTAACCAGAGTGGTCTATGCTGTGCGAGGCCCAGCCGTGGCGCAACACACCGGCCTGTCGCCGATCCTCCAGACCCAGAAAAACACCACGGAAGGCCTCTCAGTCCCAGGATGTGTCATGGTAGGTCTCTTTTCCCTCTGAGGATCCCTGGAGGACCAAATCCTCGCCCATGCGACCAGGCCTATCTCGATTCATCCAAGGGCAGGGCCTTTGGCTCCCGACAGGTGGGGGAACTCTACACGAGGGGGGCTCTGAGGCTCCAGGGCCCTACAGCTAAACCCTCATGTTGTTTCCTGAGTCGCAGGGGCCTCCATTCCAACCCCAACAGGCAGGGCCCCCCCCCTCACTTCACTGTGCTAATTCGATTATTTTTCTTTAAGGGTGGAATTCCATGGCGAAGACCAGAACCGGTGCATGTCTACATAGAGGTCAACAGAATAGAGGCTTCACCCACTTCTCACCTTCAGATCAGGTAGCGCGCCCGCAGTCTTCAGATTTTACGGTCCCACCTTCCCTCACTCCCCACATCATAGACCAATGAGTCCAAAACTTCTCATTATAAGAGACTTCGCCAGCTTCTCATGTCTTATTTTTTAAAACATTAACATTAGTCTCAGCCTCATGTGAAGAGAAAAACATTTAAAGTCTGTTACCAGCTCTCCTTTACCTCAGTGGAGGGAATCTATTGCGGGCGAAGCCTCTCTGGGAGCAAATTTGCAGCCAGTCTGAACTCAAGGCCATCCTCCAGGGTTCGTTTCGCTTTTATTTCTCCCTCTCCCCCTCTTCCCCCTGCCCCTCTTCCCCCCCTTCCCTCCTTCCCATCTCCCCCCCTTCCCATCTTCAAGTTGTATTATACGGGTCTATTAAGCAGGGTTTCTGGGCAGTCTGTACCAATTGACTAGGCCTCTTCAACCCTGGGCATTTCAGTTCCCGATTGTACTTACTCTTAATAGAATCAAACAGGGTTGTTCAGGAGCTAGTTATCAGGAGGACAAGTGCAGCATCAGTTGAAGGTGATCGAGGACCGAGACCAGAGACCAGGTGCAGCGTCGGCCAATTGTGTTCCGGAATCAAGTCCGGGAGCCAGGGAGTCATCAAAGGGGCCATTCGTGTGGAGTGCAGGTAAATTCAAGGGGTCGCCAAGGTTTCTGAATGTGCACAGCTCATTTGGGGCTCTGTTGGTCCTCCATAGGCATTTCCTCTACTCGGGGGGGGGGTCTTCCTCTTCTTCTGGTCGCTCTGTCTGGAGAAGATGCCGCGCTGCTTTGTTCACTGTTGCCGAGTCGCCATACCTCTGAATCATTGAGGTGACATCAGCACGGAGGGTTGTGTTTGGATTTCTCTGTGTGGAGCCTTTTTTTGCCGTCCCCTTCTGTGCTATCGCCCATACCAAGGAAAGAAGGTCCCTCTCCAGCTTCTCCTTTGCCACTTGTGGGGTGGTAATGCCTAGGCCCTCGAGGTACGGACTTGCTGTCAGGAGGTCTTTGAAGATCTTGTTACCTTGCTGGCTGTTAATTTTAAGCCTAGCGGGGTGCAGGACTTGTGTGCCTTAAGGCCTTTGGCTCGCAGCTGCTTCATCACTGGCCAAATAGTCTTCCTCGCCTCTTGCACTTCGGCCGTGTGGTCGTTATCCAAAGCTATTCTGTGACCTCTGAACAGGAGGGTATTTTGCTGCCAGGCTTTTCTCAAAATTTCTTCTTTTCATCTATACGACGTTACGTGCACTATGAATGATCAAGGCCTTGCATCTACATTTCTGGGCGCAGGACCAGAGACTGGTGGGCTCGATCTATTTCGATATCCAGCTCTTTTGGTAGTTTTAGTGACTCTCGAAGGAGGGCTTCTACAAAGGTAATGTTATCCAGCTCTTTTTCTTCTAGACCCTATGGGACTCCATATATTCAAATGTTCTGCCGCCTGCTTCTTCCCTCCAAGTCATCAAGCCATCATTGAGTTTGCGATCTCGGGCCAGTAGGTAAAGGATGAGTCATCCTGCCTGTTGGTTTACTCCATCATCTGTGTGAGCCCCAGCTCCAACTGTTCAGTTTTATGGTCTATTTGGTTTAGGTCGGAGCGAAGATCTGTGAGGGTATGGTCTATTTTCACCACCATTCAAGCTGTCTGTTTTATGATCTCTACTATATCTTCTGGTGGCTGATCACGCTGTGGTGAGGCCTGCTGGGGGTCTGACTGCACCCCTCGAGGCTCCGGCAGTGCGTCGATATCTGCTTGGAGCATCTCTCAACTTTTGTATAGGGGTAGTCTGAGGCTTTCCTGTTTTATTCCATTTTTGTTTCACTGGAGATGCCATTCTTCTAGAGCAATTAAAAGGGATTGTAATCTTTGGGATCGAGGAGCTCCTTTTCAAAGGCGCTATAATGGTTGGTGACATCACCGAAGGCGAACTAAGTACACAAGATCAGGAAAAATATTAATCCATTCAAAAGTTATTCAAGGTTTTCATGTCCAATTATAGCCTATCGGGAAAATAGACTATAAATTACTGTAAAATGTTCATAATTCATTTTTGTTATGTAACTCTCAATATTTATATATCCTTTACTTTCACGGAACAAAAATAATGGCAACTCAAAAATAATCGCTTTGGTAAATACCAACAGTTGTGTTTACCTAATCGGGCCCTGAGGAACAGGACCCTGGCATTAGTTTTTCACCAGGTGGTCTGGAAATATGTTTTTCAAACTTTTTCCACCATTCTGCCGTTTTGTGGTTGCGGCAACATTTTTTATATTCGCGATCAAAAAAAAAAGGAACCTTGACAACATTTTTCTGTGCACTACACCATTCCCATTACAGAAATAGGAGTGCCATGAACACATTAAAGTAATCACAAAAACACTGCACAAACACATTTTCCAATGTGTTGTTTTCTTTGTCACTTCATTCTGCCAAGGTGGATTGTGCTTTTGGCCTGAAATTTGCAGGGAGGCATGCCCTGGTCCCACAGATGTGCCTTTTGGTGGTTTGGTCCCAAAACATTCAACGGGACCATAGTTACAGTGTTCTGAAGTTGAGAAATTTCCCATAGGATAACATTGTGCCACTCGCTACGCCTTTCAGCGCCTGTATCTCAAAAATGAAGCAAGATACAGATTTTTCTCTACCCACAGCTTACTAAGCTTATGAGGAAGTTTTGAAGTCATAGATTACCCCTGCAGTGGAATTTCTTTCCTTGGTTGTACTATTACTGAGATATCGGCAAATTAGTGTTACAAGGGTTCCTTTTCAGGCCTATAAGGCTAATGTATGACTCCGTTGTTATGTGTAAGTGGGAGTGCAGGGCTCAGAAGGCCCTGCGCTCCCACAGACACATATAATTATGCACAAATGGGCACTTTAGTAGGAACACAGGGCCCGAAGGACCCACGCTCCCATCAACACATACCAGTTACCAGGTACATTACACTGTAAATAAATGGGTTGGTCTTTTTACTTGAAATTTGCAGGGTATAAAGGGGGTGTCATAGACATGTGAATTATGCTGTTTAGGCATAAAAAATGTCACTAGTTCTATAGATATGTCATCATGAACTTGTGTTTTTACCCATTGGATAATATTGCAGCACCCACAGTGCTTTTTGGTGCCCATATCTTGGAAATGATGTGAGATACATATCTCACTTGGAGGTCTCGGTGTCATGTTTGTAACAGCACTTGATTTTTTTTCATAGCTGCTACAGTTGCTGAGATATTGGCATATTAGTGTTACAAGTGTTTCTTACCCTATAGGGCTGCTGTATGGCTCCGTAGTTATGTGTAAGTGGGAGTGCAGGACCCGGAGAGCCTGTGCACCCACATACACATACCATTATGCAAAAAATGGACAATGTGAAGGAAGCGCAGGGCGTGGAGGGCCCGCGCTCCCACTAACACATAGCAGTTACTAGTTACATTACACTTCTCAAAAAAAGGGAAATTCATTTAAAAAAACTCTGTTAATGCATCAGTTAGGGTTGATAATACAGCAACAAAAGTATGGAAATATGATATTGGGTTACACCCCTGTAACCTGAAACTGTATACCCCCAACACTTGCACTAATTTTCTGTCCAACTTGCAACTCACCCGACCCTGTCCATTTTCCCCTGTTCCCCCCACTCCCCCATACCACTTCACTGAGTCTTCATCCCACCCCACTAACCCATTTCTCACCTTTCTGCCTCTTCCTCCCACCCTCCACCAATCCCCTATGACAAAGTGACCCCGAGCCTGAGGTTACTGCCATCTTTTTACATCCTCCCACTTCCTCTATCTATTCCCCCTCTCCTCTAATTAAGGTCTACTGTGCTGCTTAATTAAACTTTTCCACCTCTTTAAATTTTCTGTATCTCCAAGATCAAGTACAGTAGCTGTAACAACTGTTCTACTCAATGTGATTTGTTTCCCTACAGCTTTTCTCTGTGTTTTCCCATTCTGGTGTTGTACTGTGTATTTTGATTTCCTTTTTGCCTGATGTGGAACCTTTGTAAATGATCTTGTAGCTCAAAGGTTATAATCAAAGATTTCAATAACTAAATAAAACACCCCATCCCACCTACCTCCCCACCCTCCACTCACCAACAGATGTCAGGGTGTGCCATGAGGTTGTCAGGCCTAATTCTCATCCCATTCTCCTATGCTGTTGCTGTGCAACTTGTTTACACATGGAATGGGGTGAGAGTTGGGCCTGAGGACCCCATGGCACACCCCCGCTCATTGTGAGTAGAGGTGGGGGTGGGGGTGGTAGGTGTAACCCCAACATCACCTTTTCCATACTTTTTTCGCTGTGCTATCAACCCTACCTGATACACTAACATAGTTTTTTTTTAATATATATATATATATATATATGCAGTGTCCCAGTGACTCCCTTTACTGCATCATCTGTTTAATTTTATAATCCAAGTAAAGAAAATTTTCACATCTTGGTTAGGAACAATAGTTTACCACATTTTTAAAATGTGATCAAATGGATTTGAGTTTCCTAATATTTTTTCTTCTGAGTTCTGCCTGTTCTGTTTTTTTACCTATACCTCACATCCTCCCTGCCTCTCCTATTAACTCCTGAGCTCAGTCCCACCTACTCCCTCTTGTTTTCACACCTCTGTTTATCTAGGCCTTTGTTCTTGTGTTTCTCCTAATTTCTTGATTTCCTTGCATCTATTTGGTATCTTCTGTCCATTCTACTCTTTCAGCCAGCCTCTGATCTCAGATCCTATCTGCATGCTTTTTTCTTCCCTTTAGCTTCATTTGATCTCCTACTGACCTGCACCTACTATGCCCTTCCCCATTTCTTCTCATGTTTTTATTTTTTGCATCTTAGACTTTCATCTCTAGTCCCCTTTATCACCTTCCTACCTCACTTCCTGATTTTTAATTGCTCCACAGTGGATATAAATACTGCTTATGTTGCTCAGTTTTGCTAGTCACCTGAAGAAGGGACCTGAGTGGCCCCGAAAGCTTGTGTATAATTCCATCTTTGTACAAGACACTTGTTGGTCCAATAAAAGGTATCAAACCTTCCATCTTCTCCTGAGTTTTCTAATGTAAACTTTATTAAGAAAACTAATTTTCCATCAGAATTAGGTAACATGTTAAGTGACTGTTTAAGGTTACCATGTGAGGATCTTGTTCAACATATTAAAATTAGGCTTCTTAGATTATCAATATAATTGGATATGATTCAAATCAAGGAGGCCAACTTGCATAATTGCTTTGAAATTCTGAAGCTTAGTCATGAGAAGGAGGGCTATGTAAGTTTTTAATATTTGACCCTAAAGAGAGTGCAATTATTTTTTTCATTCAGATTTTTGTCCTCCTGGGTGCGCCAGGGGTAGGAACTCTACCCCCACAACTACCCGTCTGCCAGCCTGACTGCCCCTACCATCCCCAAGACCCCCCATGGTAGGCCAGAAAGGATGCTGCTTCTCTCCCCAGAGTAAAATCCAAATCCAAGAAGGCCACAATGGTGGAACGGGTTCGGGACATCATGTAGCCCCCAGCTGCCAATTTCCATTTTATGGTGTCCCTCCCTCCTCCTGACGTAAGGCATAGGCACGCACATGTAGGGGTGCACCCCATGCCACACCCGCCTCCCTGCCTGCACCACCCTCCAGCCCCCACCAGAAGGCAATCAACAGGTGGGATGAAGATTCCTCCAACCCCTAGAGAGGAGAGCAGTCCTCCAGATGCTCAATCCTCTCTCACCCCTGCCAACCTTAATGGCCCGGGCTTGTTCCCACATCTGGGTCACAGGTGTAGTGTGAGGTAAGTCATCCAGTGCCTGAGCCTTCAGCACCACCAGGCCGGCTCAGATAGAACAATTTTTTCAAGGTTCAGGATGGAGACATATAACAGTAACATGTCACTTCACAGACAAAAGCGGGATAATGTTCAGTCACCAGTTTGTAGATATAACCATGGTGAGGTGGACGTCTGAAGCATATCATTTTATTGTGTCCTGTTTATCAGAGCATTAGAGACAAGTGACTTGGTTCATTACTGCAGAATATCTTTTGTACAACTGTCGGAAATTTTTTTGAGACTCAAAACTGTTTTATTTTCATCTCATGCATATAAAATACAAGACAGGTATGCATCACAGTGACATATTGACACATGTCTTTGATAAGAAAGAGAATGACAAAGAGCAGAATAAGGTGAATTCACAGCATGTAAGACACTTTGCTAACTCGTTCAGGAGGGTCTCTTGCTCTGTTCTCCTGTCCTGTTGGTGTATGACTGTTAAATATGTCTCTTCAGTTGCCATCATACTTGTCCTAGCCTGCTATGTAAATGTTATTTTGCTTCTTTCATGTATATTACAATCTCTGTCAGTAGTTTAGTTTTTGTGGTTTTTCATGTGTTTCTACTAGGAGGAACTAGACCATTCTTGGACATAACATCTATGAACATTTCCTGGACTAAGAAACTACAAAACATCACCAGCAGGTATAGGCATTCTCATCATAAATCAACTTTTTTGGAAGACATCAAAAAGCAAAAGTGAGGTCAGTAAATCTTTTATACAAGTTTCTGGGTTGTGGAGTGCTGCATTGAATCCACATTTCCGTCTGACTTTCTTAAAGGATGTGTGCTAGTCTTTGAGGTCTATTCAGAACTGTTTTGGAGAACAAAGGGAAGATTCTAACAAAGGATTTTTACATCCTGCATGTGCCCTAGGCTAATGTTCATCACCTTCAGGAATTTAACACTTTCTGGATCTTTGATCTACAGTAACAATCAGTTTTCTGGTCCACAGTAGCTCACCACGAGTCACTCAGGAACACTCACCCTTGCTACAGTAAACATTTGCAGTCTCCTCTACCTCTCACACTAACCATTCAAGCTTGATACCAGCAACCTGGCACCATGGCAAATCCTCCCCACCCTCACTTGTGGCACCCTCCTACAAAGGACTGGGTGCAAATGAAAGCTCATGCCGCTGGAAAGTTGACAAATCGACACCTGCTCCTAGCCATTACCCTACGCTGGGACCCTAAACGACTACACTGTACTCAAACTAACAAGAAACAGAGGCATCGCATGTTATACTATGAGCTGCAGCAGATGTCCCTTAAACTCCTGCTCCTCCTCCTCCTTCTGATGTCAGGAAGTGTCCATCCAAACCCTGGCCCTGTTTCTACCAGGGTAACAAATCTAGCAAAAACGGAGGGGGGGTCTCACCATCGCCACCTTAAATATCTGTAGCCTCCTTCTGAAACTGGCATCCCTTCAAGTCTTTGCCAGTCAACAAAATCCCGACATACTAGCCATTGTTGAAACCTGGCTGACACCAAGCACTCTGGACCATGCCATCTCACTACAAGGCTACAATATTTTTAGACTGGACAGGACTAATAAAAGAGGGGGAGGCTGTGCTATTCACATTAAGGACAACCTCTCTAGCCACCCTGTCTGCTTTTTCACCACTAACTCCTCTGTGCAATTTCTCCCTGTCAAGGTACTACTTGGTTCCCAAAATAAAGTACTTACTGTGGCCGCTGTCTATATCCCTCCTAAAGATCCAGGGTCCGGCCTCCAGACTGTTCTTGAATTTGTAAGATCGCAACCACCTGACACCGAGCTCCTTCTCCTTGGTGACTTTAATATAAATTGGCTCGTATCATACGTTGGGTCCCTCAAGGATGCTATTCTAGCAGCTAACCTAATGCAGATGGTGAGCTCCCCCACTAGAAAAACACTGAGGCACTCGGGACAATCAAGCAACTGAAGCAACACAAGCAGCTCACCTGAGTAGCTGAGGAAGCCGAATCTCCAGCCTGATAACTTTCGAGGCAGCTCCCTCCCCAAGCTAGGCACTCGGGACAATCAAGCAACTGAAGCAACACAAGCAGCTCACCTGAGTAGCTGAGGAAGCCGAATCTCCAGCCTGATAACTTTCGAGGTAAAGAGAGCCTCTTCTCTTCGTCTGGATGCCTACAGAGGGGTGCTACCTGATGAACACTTATATTTTATGAACTTTGTTCCCTGTTCACCACTGGGTGGGCTTGTTATTTGCTTCTCTTTGTGCTACTAAGGCTGAAGTGTAAAGCTAGGGACTCACTGGTTTCCCTAGAGTTGCCTTGCTGATTACACCTTAAAGCCTGATATACCAAGCAGCTAATATAGATCAGACTTGTTTAATATGGTGATATTTGGAGCTAATTGCTGATTACACCTTAAAGCCAGATATACCAAGCAGCTAATATAGAGCAGACTTGTTTAATATGGTGGTATTGGAGCTAATTGTGCTTGTAACTGAAGGCATTAGGTTAGCTGGGTCCTAGTGTGACCTCATTTTGGAATAGCCCTGTTTGCTTAGAGTGGAGCTCCTTCGTTTAAGTCACAACATATTCTCCCGCTGCATAGTAATGAGAGGCTGTGTTTTCTCCACTACATAGGCAGCTCCCAAGCTAGACACTCGGAACAATCAAGCAACTGAAGCAACACAAGCAGCTCACCTGAGTAGCTGAGGAAGCCGAATCTCCAGCCTGATAACTTTCGAGGCAGCTCCCCCAAGCTAGGCACTCGGGACAATCAAGCAACTGAAGCAACACAAGCAGCTCACCTGAGTAGCTGAGGAAGCCGAATCTCCAGCCTGATAACTTTCAAGGTAAAGAGAGCCTCTTCTCTTCGTCTGGACGCCTGCAGAGGGGTGCTACCTGATGAACACTTATATTTTATGAACTTTGTTCCCTGTTCACCACTGTGTGGGCTTGTAATTTGCTTCTCTTTGTGCTACTAAGGCTGAAGTGTAAAGCTAGGGACTCACTGGTTTCCCTAGAGTTGCCTTGCTGATTACACCTTAAAGCCTGATATACCAAGCAGCTAATATAGATCAGACTTGTTTAATATGGTGGTATTTGGAGCTAATTGCTGATTACACCTTAAAGCCAGATATACCAAGCAGCTAATATAGATCAGACTTGTTTAATATGGTGGTATTTGGAGCTAATTGCTGATTACACCTTAAAGCCAGATATACCAAGCAGCTAATATAGAGCAGACTTGTTTAATATGGTGGTATTGGAGCTAATTGTGCTAGTGACTGAAGGCATTAGGTTAGCTGGGTCCCTAGTGTGACCTCATTTTGGAATAGCCCTGTCTGCTTGAAGTGGAGCTCTTTGTTTAAGTCACAACATATTCTCCGCTGCATAGTAATGAGAGGCTGTGTTTTCTCCACTACATAGGCAGCTCCCCAAGCTAGGCACTCAGGACAATCACAACTGAAGCAACACAAGCAGCTCACCTGAGTAGTTGAGGAGCCAAATCTCAGCCTGATCAACTCGAGGTAAAGAGCCTCTTCTCTCTGCCTGGACACCTGCAGAGGGTGCTAGCCTGGCTGGCGCTTCGCGCCGTCTGCCTCCCACCCCAACCACCCTCCCACCCAGGGGCGGCTGTCAATTTAAGGATCCACCCGTGACATCACATCCGTGACATCACGTCCTGTTGCCTCAGAACCTATCTCCCCACTCTTTCCCATTTGCAGGTTATACCTGTTGGCCACTAGAGGGACCTATGCTCCTCACTGCTTCCTACTCCTACCTGTACAGCACTACTTCCCGGGATCTTGCTCACCACAATGTATTGGCCCTGCTCATGCTTTGCCTGTGCCTCTAACCCCACTAGCAGTGCACTTACCCATCTCACCCATCTGCTAGTCCCAAGACTGTGCCCTGGCACCCCTCCCCTGCTCCTGAACCTGCTCTCCTGCCCCTTGGGACCTCTGTGTCCCCATCCTCCCTGCCCTCCCTAGCTTTCTCTTACCCTCAGGCACATCTGGGTGTCTTCTTATTCTTGCTTTCCTTCCTGTACCTCCTGCCCACCCTGCTCCCTTAGCCTCCCTCCCTCTCATGTCAATCATAGGAAAACCTCTCACCATCTCCCAGCCAGGGTGTTAGTCATGCTACTACTCCTGTCGGGGAACATTCATCCAAACCCTGGCCCGGTTCCCAGGAGCTCCCCAACTCGCACCACAGGCCTATGCATGGTCTCCATGAATATCTGTAGCCTCCTAAAAAAGTTTGACTCACTACAATGCCTGGTCACATCAATTAACCCTGATGTCATCACCCTGGTTGAGACTTGGCTGTCGAAATCCTCCCCTGACTCCCTAGTCTCCCTTCCTGGTTTCACCCTTTTCCGGTCCGACCGTGTTGGGAGACGGGGTGGCGGCTGCGCTATTTATGTCAAGGAATCTCTCCCCGTACTAGCCCTGCCCGCTCCCATCCTTGACTCCAGAGCCCAGGCACTTATGCTGAACTAACCCCTGACCCTTTAAAGGGACCCTTATCTGACTACTGCATACGTGCCCCCAGGGACCAAACCAGGCCATTGCCTCTCTTACAGAATACCATTCCTCTCTCACCTCCTTCCGCTGATCAAATTCTGGTGGGTGACTTAAATGTCAACTGGCTCAGCCCCTCCTCCTCTACCCGAGACCTTTTGCAATAGACCCAATGCAACTAGTTACCCACCCTACCAGGACTAACCCCAAGAGAGGCTCCAGTACCCTGCTTGATGTGGTACTCACCAACCGCCCTAATCGGATCCCCAATGTACAAGTCCTCCCAGACTCTCTCAGTGATCACTCCCCCATTCTATTCCACTGGTCATCCTCAGTCCCCAAACCCATAGCACAGTCCACATGCTGGCGGCATCTAATACCTGGTGGACTGATAAAACTTAAGGAACTTCTGTCCCAAATTGACTGGTCTCCTATACAGGCAACTCCTGACATCGACACAGCTCTCTCTTCTTTACCCAAACTTTTATAATGCCTGTGATATCTTTGCCCCAATGTTGACCCGCCGTTCTAAAAGGCAGAATGCCCCTGGTAACCCCAGCTTTGATCCACCAGCTCAAACATAGGACAACTTATGGCACCATGCCATTGAGACTGGCCGCCCAATGACAGGCGGTTATATGCTGCCTCAAACAAGTGCACTCAGGCCATCAGAAAGGCCAAGTCTGAGCACCATCGGTCCTCACTCACTGCCTCATGGAGAACCCCAGAACCTTCTGGGATAACATTAAACAGTTAAATGGGACTGCACACTCCCCACCCACCCAGATCAACATTAATGGTGTGATCTCCTCAGACCCAGCCCTCATAGCCAACCACCTCAACGCCTCATTCACTGACCTTAGCCCTATCCTCCCACAAATTTTTTTGACCCTCCTCCCCAGCACCTGTCATAAATCTTTCTCCCTTATTTCTCTCCGCCGTGTTTCTGCCCAAGAACTTAGGCCACACCTTGTCACTGCCCCTCAAGAGTAATAGTGTACAGGCAGTGACACCTTGGATCCGTGTATCCTATGGCTGGTCTTAGACAGTCCTTACCCCGATCACATGCCTCATCAACCACTCTCTTTGCCTGGGAAGGTTCCAACTGCCTGGAAAGTCACCACTGTCACCCCTATCTTTAAAGGTGGTGATAGAACTGTGGCTGGAAACCATCGACCGATCTCCATCTCTCTCCTCTCCAAGGCCTTGGAAAAGTGGTGGCCTCTCAAATCTCTGACTACCTCTCCACCACAATGTCCTTTGTCCTGAGCAGCATGGCTTCTGGCGGGCCACAGTCCCAACACAGCCCTCCTAGAGTTCTCCAACTTTCCACCCTCCTTAGACACTGGTTCTCTGGCTGGTGCTGTCTTCATTGACCTCTCAGAAGCTTTCGACACTGTCTCCCACCCTCCTTCTTGATGCCCTTAGTCTCTGGTTTTGCTGCTGGGCCTATCTCCTGGTGCACCAGTTATCTATCTGACCGCTCACAGCGCGTGTAAAATTAATGGGACCTACTCAGACATCTGTCCCATCTTTTCTGGGTTCCCCAGGGCTCCATTCTGGACCCCTTACTATTCTCCCTTTACCTTAACACCCTTCCACGCTCTTGCTCAGGGAACATTCTATTGTACGTTGATGATGCAGTCATCTTTGCCTCAAGTCATAACCCTATTGTCCTCCAGGACTCGCTGCAGAAGTCCTTCACTGAAGCCGAGGGCTGGTTCAAGGAACATAGATTGGTGATAAATCTTAAAAAAACAAAAACCATGTTCTTCACTCATCCCCAAAACAAGTCCTGCAACTTCAAACTCCTCATTCACTCTGGGTCCTCTTCCCACTCAAACAAGTTTGTCTCCTATAAATACCTAGGGATCCATTTTGACCCCTCCTCCCTTCCATGGACACATCGCTGCCCCAGCCACTGCCACTAATATCCGATTGGGCATCTTACAATCGGGTATAAACACTGCTCCCTCGAGGCTCTTCTGACCCCGCAGTCACCTCCTCTATCCTGTCCCTAGTGGACTATGGACTCGCCGTGTATGGTGCTGCTGATCAGACCGCACTCCATAAAATTCACACTACTCTGAATAAGGCCTGCAGGTTAATTGCTGGAGCACCTAGGCTGACACACACACCCTGTCTCACTGTACGCTAAAGCGCTGGTACTTGATCTTGATGAGCGCCTCAAATATCTGACCTGTACCCTTACAAAAGACCCTCCTTGGGCTATCCCCACCAGGATTGACCACCACCATACGCCGCTGTCCCACTAGTTCATACTGACCTCTGGGAAACCTCTCTTGTTATCCCTAGAGCTAGACCTCTCACGGCCAAAGAGCCTTCAGCTTTAGGGCCCCTCCTGGTTCAACACACCTGCCCTCCATCTCCGAAGCTCCAACTATATCGTGCTTCAAAACTTCATTACATAACCACCTTATTAACACCCGATGCTGTAATTGCCACTAGTCAAAGCCGCATTCTCAATACTTATGACAAAGCTTATTACTAAGCTGCTAAGGACAACTATAACTCTGGTATTGTCTGCATCAATCCTACCTGTACCAGCTTGTTTGTATCTATGTCTTAAGTTACTCTTATACTTATGTGTTGTACTGTTATACTGTGTATTTTCGTTTGTCTTACTGTGACAAGGTACCTTTGTAAATGAGCCTATGGCTCAAAGGTTTTCCAAACTGCTGTTTAAATAAAATAAATAAATAAAATAAAAAAACTACAAAACTGGAACTTGCACTCTCATTGACTGGATCCTTGCTAGCCACGCAGCCTGCATAAAAAACACAGTTGTTCTCCCGGATTCTCTCAGTGACCACTCCCCTGTGATCTGTACCTAGACAAATAAGTTCCAAAAACCACCTCCAAAAAACATCTCAAGCAGAGTGCTACCCCATGGAAACCTTACTAAGCTCAAGACCTGTCTTTTACAGCAAGACTGGTCCCCAATATACAATACTCTAGATGTTGACGCAGCCCTAGATTATTTTATCACAACTTTCAACACTGCCTGTGACACCTACGCACCAGTAAAAAAGCGTAAAATCAAAGCGCTCTCAAATCCCTGGCTCACGGCCAAACTACTGGCCCAACTCAAAGCTCAGGACCACCTCTGGGCCATAGCCAGAGCCACAGGCTCCTTGACGGACATCAAGAAGTATAAACAGGCACGAAACCAATGTACCAAACAAATCCGACTAATGAAGAGCTCCTATTTCAAAAATGCCCTCGCAAACTCCTGGGGTGACAGGAGATCATTCTGGGACAACATCAGAAATATCATGGGTAAGCAGTCCAAATCCTTTCCCACTTTAATGACTGTTGATGGAACCACTACCGTAGACCCAATGGTCATGGCAAAGGCCTTAAATAAAACTTTCACTGACCTCAGTGGGGTCCTCCCGCTGGGCTTCTTCTCTGACACAGACTCGCCAAAACCAACATCTCCTACTGCCTCACCTGACCAACCGCTTTTCCACGTCAAAATAGTTAAGGCACATGAAGTCTACAAATATATAAAAAAGGCTATCTCTAAATCCAGAGCAAGCAGTGATACTATTGATCTTAAAATTCTATCCTTACCCTGGAAGGGTGGTGCACCCACTCACCAAAATTTTCAATCTCTCCCTCTGTCTTAGTCAATTTCCCAGAAAATGGAAGTCTGCTATAGTCACACCAGTGTTCAAAAGTGGCGACAAGTCCCTACCAGGAAACTATCGGCCTATATCTATACTTCCACCCCTCTCCAAGGCCCTCGAGCACATTGTGGCTGACCAACTCTCAGACTACCTGCATAAGTATAACATACTCTGCTTGCAGCAACATGGATTTAGGAAAGGACACAGTACGCCGACTGCCCTACTGGAATTCTCAGGTGAAATTCACACTGCCTTGGACAAAGGATATCTAACCGGAGCTGTTTTCATTGACCTAACAAAGGCGTTTGACACTGTTTACCATGGCTTACTTATCACACAACTACATAGTCTTGGGCTCTCAGAAGGACCAGGTGCCTGGGTTAAAAGTTACCTGGCCCAACGCTCTCAATCAGTAAAAATCTCAGAAGTTCTCTCAGACTCAAAACCGGTCCTCTCAGGTGTTCCACAGGGGTCAATCCTAGGCCCTATCCTCTTCAGCCTTTTCCTAAACTCTCTCCCCAAATCCTGCCTGGAACAAATAATCCTTTATGCTGACGATGCAGTGATTCTCTACTCTCATAAGGACCTGAAACCCTTACTCCAGAGCCTGCAACTTGCTTTCTCCAATATTGAAAAGTGGTTCCTAGATCACAAGCTGGTCCTAAATCACAAAAAAACAAAATCCCTGCTTTTCTCCAGTCCACAAAACAGAAAAAGACAAATTCCACTTACTATCAAAACATACCCAGGAAATACCCTTGAACATGTGTCAACATTTAAATATCTTGGAATCACCTTTGATCAAGGTCTTACCTTTGCGACCCACATTGATAACACAGCAAAAAAGGTGAACCAGCGCATTGGTATCCTGTTCCGAAACCGGCAATTCCTTACCCAAGCTGCACTGAGGATTGCTATGCAGAGCTCTGTCATCTCAATCATAGACTATGGCTTAATTATCTATGGCTCTGCCACTACCACCGCACTAAGAAGCATCACAACCATCCTAAACAAGGCCTGTTGGCTGCTCACTGGAGCACAAAGACGTACTCATACATGTGAGCTCTACACTGAAACAGGATGGCTGCAACTCTCAAATCGCATAAAGTATCTCACATGCTTGATGGCAAAAAAATCCATTTTGGGCCGCACTCCGCCGTGTATCCAAGACCTACTTTGCCCGAATATCAGCATCCGTCCCACCAGAAGATCGGAACACCAGCCTCTCAGGTCTCCAGATGCCGGACCACAAGGCCAAAGATCTTTGCCATTGTGCCCCCCAGCTGGTACAATGCCCTGAGCTCGCCTCATTACATCCTCCATGTCACTAGAGCTTTCAAATCTATGCTTTACTCTCACCTCTCAGCCTCTAGCTCCTGTGACTGCCTTGACTAATGATTCTTCCCTCATGGCTGTTTTTACTGTTTTCATCCTCCTCCTCCTCTGCTCCTTTCTTGACAAAGGCATCTGAGTACCTCTAACTACTCTAAGTCTGCTCCCCTCCCCATATCTCCTCCTACCCTTCCCACCTTGACCATTCCTCCAAAGTTTTGTTTTTTCCTGTGATGTACTGCATTATACTGGCTTATTGAAACCTCTATAATTTGCTGACCATTCTATGTAACATGTCTTGTTTGTTTGTACATTGATGACATGGAACCTTTGTAAAAGAGCCATTGGCTCAAAGGTAATAATTCCTAGAACAAAAAAAAACAATAAACTTTACAATAACCAGCTATTTATCCCTTGACCCCTTCCCCCCAAACTTGCTATGGTACATGCAGTAGAAATAAAAGAAGGTTCATCCAGTGAGCACACTAACTCATTCCTTCTGTTTTTGGTGCTCTTTTGTCTTTCATGCAACCAGAACTCCTGTTTAAAAGTATACTTACAATTAGTTTAGGTTTAAAACTGGCTGTAAGTATATTTTTAAACAGTAACCCTCTTGCTAACGCTATAAAAATGTAAAATGAATAGACTCTAATGTATTAGACTCCATATTAACAAATGTACAGAGTTTTCAAAAAAAAAATGAATGAATGAAAGGCACTGGCATGTTACATAAATATACAATAATAGTCAACCCAGAGACTTGGAGGGACAAAAAGAATATATGGGGAAGGAAATAATCGGATACACACTTTTTCATGGGGATAGTCAACATAAAAGAGGAGGAGGTGTGCCACTATATGTAAAGGAGGTTCTAAAAGCTCTTGACGTCACTAGCAAAATAAAAAAGACAGGTTTTTCCATAGAAGCAATCTTGGTTAAAATAAATACCACAAGAACTACTTCAGTGATTGTAAGTGTATGTTACAGGCCACCTAACACAACCATGGATAATACAGTCCAGATCATACAAGAAACTGAGTCCAATTGTGAGTTAGGCAAAATAGTAGTCACAAGTAATTTTAATTTGGGAGAAGTCACTTGGCTTAGCTCAGAGGGGATACCTGGGTATGCCTGATTAATAGTGTAACTCACCTTAACTTAAAACAGCATGTGAAAGACCCTACCCACAATGAAACAATGAAAAACTCTGGATTAATCATGGCAACTGATAGCACTGAAATGATTAATTGCAGAGTCAGTGCTCACCTGGGCAACAGTGACTGTAACACAATCAGGTTCAGTGTAAACATCCCATCCACCTCAAATATAGGGAAAATTGAAATATATTTATGTAACGGGAAATGCACCAGCACTGAGAGAAGAAACAGACAACATAGACTGGAAAGTCTATTGCTAGCCAGACAGCTAGTGAAGTGTGGGTCATACTAAGGACTGCTTTACAAAACAGTATACAGAGACACGCACCAACAGTGGTAAAGTATGGGGACGCTGGTATTAGACCAAAATGGCTTACTAAACAAGTGAAAAGACAAATAACTAAAAAAACAAATTACATAAAACACATATGAACAATAGAAATGCAACCATGTGGAAAAATATATATTTATTTATTTAGTTTATTTAGTTTTTGATTACTGGGTACGTGTACTAGACGCAGAAGTGACTATTTTCAGACATGACCCAGGAGGTTACAAAGTAACAGTTAGACAAGAACACGGTACAGTAAGTTGGTTAAAAAACGAAAGTGCACCAGTGACAGCTGAGTACAAAATAATGAAAGTTACAACAAATAAGACAGTAAACAAGGTAACAGAGATATTTGTAGGATACAGTAAATGAAGTTACAACAGGCTGGGTACAGGGTAAGTGCTTTGGCATCAAAAGTAGCCAAAAAAGTAATCAAGAAAACAAAAGAAAAGATGGAAATAAATTTAGCCAAAAGAGCGCACAAAAACAATTACAAAAATTTATTTGGTTACATTAACTCATAAAAAAAAACGAAGGTAAGACGGGACCTGTTATGCTTGGTAATGAAACTATAAACAATCCAATTAAGATAGATAACACTTTCAATGACTACTTTTATTCTATATATGCAAGAAAGGGCAAAATCCCCTCCATAACTACCCCTACTACAGTTGACACTATCACTCTCTCACTGGACTATATTAAAAAGAAGATTGATAACATGAACCTCATCTCCAACCTCATCTCCAGGACTAGACGATATTTCAGGTCACGTCCTTTAACTTCTAAAAGACCAACTAGTTATTTCATTGAAAGCCATTTTTAAAAGATCAGTAGACTCTGGTGTCATACCTGATGACTGACACACTGCAGATACGGCCCGTATATTTAACAAACTCTGATCACAGCCACAACGGCTGCTACTGCGTTATTCCCACATGTGTTTGTTACCACTTACTCTCTGGCATCCTCTGTGTATGTGTAAAAGGATAGTGTTTTAGAGCCAGAAAATGTGGGCTTACAAATGGTACTGGCATTGTAATGTGCATTCTAATACATTTGCGTTTCTTAGTTTCTGAATGGTTTACCACAACAAATGAAGAAAACTGAGAAATATACATAATTTAATAAAATATAACATTCTATACCAATGATTGCAGGTGTTTGTACAGTTGTTTTTTTTTTACAGTAAAGCCTAAGCATAGAACTGTGACCCTGAAAGCCCACCAACTCCATTTACTTGCTTGTGACCTTAACCTTTACCTCCTTGTGGTAAAACTTCTCTCTCTCTCTCTCTCTCTCTCTCTCTCTCTCTGTCTCTATCTCTCTCTCTCAGGCCCCCCTGTTCAGATGAGTCCAGTACTGTTGTGCGAAGGGTAGCAAAGCGTGCTGGTGCCTGGGTGATATAGCTGTATGTGCATTATGCCCTTTTTCTGACATGTGTTGCATGTAAAAATATACAGACATGGCAGCACCATGCAAAATGCAGAGGCGTAGTGCACCACAGCCCCCTACAGGCAGCAGATAACCAGATGCAAAGGGGTCTAGCACATCTGAAATGGATTAGAGCCTTTGGTCCGGGGTACCATATCGAGGCCAGCATGCTAATGACCGAATAAGACATGCATGGCCCTAAAAGGCCATTTACATGCCATCAAGTAGCCAGTAGCAGCTCAATGCAATGCCTCTGCAGCTTTGTAAAGTGCAGCGGCATTGCACAGAGTGATGTTTTTAGTTCACCCCAAGTCCCAGAACCCTATGGTGGCCACACTGAAAATAAAATGCACTCCCTGGTGCTAGTAATACCACCCTTCTCTTCTGATGCCTGCACATACAAGATCCCTGGTTCTAATGGTGCCCCCTTCCTCTGCTGATGCGCCTACCTGGAAGATCCCTGATGCTAGTGGTAACTCTCTCTCACACCTGGTGCTAAGTGGATAGATCCACCAATTATGCCTGTGTGCCTCTCTTCCCCTCTCTCACTTCAGCTTTGCAAGGAAAAGGGTGCTAAAAATAACACACAAAACTTGAAGCAAACTGGCACATCTATACATTTGCTGGATTTATACCTGTGTGTTCTTTGTGAGATTCTGTTATGGTAATTTTTCTTTTCACTTTCAGAAAGGCTACGAGACTTGCCACGTAAGTGCATACAAACTGTCTTGACTAACATGTGACCTATCCTTCAAGAAGAAAACAAAGGCAGATGGTTGCATATGTATATGCGCATGCTTAGTGTCATGAATCAACTCTGAGACCATGTTTTCTGCAATTTGTGGCCCTCAGTTTGCAAAAAGAGCCACTTGCCCAAGTTCAGCTGTGTTTAAAGTACCAAAAGCAACCTTTAGCTGAACTCAGATCTGAAGATCCATTCACGAGCCTTCTGGCACTGCAGCTGTGAGTGCACTCGGACATCAGGGCACGTATAGGAGTGCTTAATGTGGGTTTTCTTTAGTCAAGCGGAATGCTTCATCTAGTGGAGAGATTGTGCTTCATCTCCAAAATGTGTACTTCATTCAGAGTCTGATGTGCCCTTTTCTCAAGTGATAGCAAGATGACTTGCAGAGCTCTGCCCTGCAGTCATAAAAAGGGTGACAGACATAACCCTAGTAACTATAGGCCAATAAGTTTAACAACAATAGTGGGAAAATCCTGGAAAATATCATTAAAGATATCTTACAACAAAAAACACCAATTCAGGACTATGACCAACATGGTTTCATGAAGGTGAGGTCATATACTTACTCTACTTTTATGATAGCAACACCCCATGAGATATAATTAATCTTGACTTGAGCAAAGGCCTTTGATTTGGTACCACACTGGGCCATTATACAAAAATTAGAATAAAAAAAAATGGTATGGACCATAAGTTACTAAGGTAGATAGCAGGATGGCTTGCAAACAGAACACAGAAAGTGGTTATAAATGGCTACCACTCAGAGTGTGGAAGTAATTGCTAGTGGGGACACACAGGGGTTGGTACTGGGTCCAGTAATATTTCAGCTATTCATATCCAATATTACGTTAAACGTGTTGAACTGGGCTATTAAGTATGTAGATGATACTAAACTAGGTGGACCAGTAACTTAATATTATCATGGGCAGTTAAACGGGAGATGACATTTAGTTTAACAAAATACAGAATTATGCATCTCGGGAATAAAAACCCTATGTACACTTACACCCTCTCTCCCAGTCAGCTCCCATGGCCTCCCCTCACTGTCCTCTCCTCCTCCCCCCCTCCTCTCAAAACTGCTCCCTCCCCCCCTTCTGATGCCTACATCTAGCTGCTACCTCCTGCATCCCATTTTCCCACCTAGCCCTCTATTCTCTCCCCACCACCCCACCTTCCTCTACCCCCTTCCCCTCTTCCCCTTCTACCAGGCTCAGTACCCTGGGGTTCTCAAAGATCCTGAAGGTGAATAGTTCTTGACCTGCACACCATTTTCCCACCTCCTTTCCCCACACCTCCTTTCCCCCACTACTCCCCGTCCCCACTATTTCCTTCCCCTCCCCCTCACTCCCTGAGCCCCTCCCTTCTCTGCCTGGTCTTGGCCCTTGCAGGGTTCTCCGCATCCTAAAGGGATTCAGTTCCTGGCTTGCCCCTCCTGTCTCCTCCCTTCCTTCCTTCCCCCGCCTCCCCCCTCCCTTCCTTTCAGCCGGGCCTGTACCTGTGGGATCTGTGAACATCCTGTGGGGGCTTAATTCATGGCCTGTCCCTCCTACCTCCTCCTCCCTTCCACCCCCCCTGCCCCTTCCCCATCCTTACATCCTGTGTCACAACTCAAATTTTTTCTCCTGAGCCCTTATTAGCACTCGTGCCTTGTTGGAGCTAACTTGCACATAGTAACCCGTTTGCTCAGCCTGCTACTCTTGTCCTCCACTTGGTCTATACCTTCGGGTTACCTATTCCTGGATTGGATTATGCACGTTAATATCTTCATATTGTACTGTTTACCCCATCATGTCATACTCTGTGCTTTGTCTCTTTACTTTGTTATACTGCACCTTCTTCTTTACAATACTGTATGTAGCCTAGGATTAGAATGTATTGTATTAGTATTTCACTGTATGTTTTGAATTTACATGATATGTAATTTATCTTATTCTGTATTTGCTTATCATCCCCAATATGATGTACTCCCCCAACACTTCTGGAAATGAGTTGCGTTTTTCCTGGTGAAACCTTTTCAAATAAATAAAATAAATAAATAAACAAAGTAACAAGAAACTCGGTATTACTATCAACAAAAGGGATCCAGGCATCATTGTAACTATGAATCTTGAAGGGTCAGGACAATGTAATGAAGCTATTTCAAAGGCTAACAGGATAGTATGGGCAATCGAAAATATCATAAAATCAAGAGACCACAGTATCTTCTGCCTCTAGTATCGGACATATGTGCAGCCACAATGTGATTACGCTACCCAGTTCTGGTGTTCATACAAAAGAGGGGACATTTCATCAGTTTTAAAGAGTCCAAAGAAAAGATAATAACATTAATGCCAGAAATTAAAAATGACTCGTATGAAACCAGACTAAAGAAGCTTAATTTGATGTCCTCAGTCAAGGAGAATTAGGCATGATTTATTGCTTATCTTTGATATAGTACATGACCAGCATTTATTCGATGAGATGAACTTTGATTTTAAGCAAGTGCTCAATTTCAAAACTATAAAAAGGAAATGTTATCTCACCAAGAGGGCAGTGAATCTGTGGAATTCCTTACCAGTCAAAATCATAGTCAGCAAAACATAAGGCAGAGCAAAACTAGATGATTACATCATTAATGGAGGTTTTCATTACTACTGTACTAATGGAGCACTAATGGCCCAAGCCTTGTAGTTCCTCCTGCACCTTTGTATGAACCTTTACATGAATACCCACTCCATGCTGTGTTCAATACAGCAATAGCAAGATATATGTCACTGAAATGAGGATTTTTTCCCCCATAAGTCTTAGATAGTGCTCAGTTGGGCTCCTCGGGGAGCCACCTCCACTTTTGCATTTGCGAGCATTCTGCAAACATAGATTACAAAAGAAGTGCCAAACAGAAAATTATGCTTTATAGCCAGATGGAGACCTCAGCTACCAGGGTAAGTGCTGTTAGAGTGACAGCCCTGCAATAATTATCATTGTTGATCACTTTTAAAGTTCCTTAATAATTTGCAGTAATAGTAAATAGGGATGACCACTGCCATGCAGGGCAAAACTGCCTCCATTTTCAATAAATACTTCAGTGACCTTGACCATTACAAACCCAGCTCACCCCGCACCCCGCTTACCCATGCCCCCCTCCCAGTCTCCCACCCCAGGTTTCATTTCAGATACCTAACCCCAGCCAAAGTAGTCAAGCTAATCAAAACTAATGACCCTAGACCATCCAAAGGCACTGACAACATTGACTTCAGAGTTCTCCATCTTGTCTGTGACTCCCTGGCCATCCCACTTACTAACATCCTTAACCACTCCCTCTGCACGGGATCTTTTCCCAAAGTATGGAAGCACACCACTATTAAACCACTACACAAATCTGGTCCCAAGGATATAGTTTCTAACTACCGGCCCATCTCCCTCCTCGCACCTCTCTCTCCAAAATCCTTGAGAAAGTGGTCCACAGACAAACCAGGTGTAACCCCCTTGTTCCCAGGGGTTACTAGAATCCCACTTAGAATCAGTGGCAGACAGGGAGAGGCAGCTTGTGAGATGTCAGTTATATGGGTCTCACACTGTCACACTCTGTTTTCAGGTACTGCTGAGCTGGAGTGATGATGTCACCTTAGAATTCTCGCAGCAGCATAAGCCACAATGGAATGCTAGCTGCAGGGATTAGCAGTTGAATGTTGGGAGATTCAAGTCAGTTTTCAAGAGAGGCTCAGGAGAATGAGGAGTGCTGCAGTGTGCAGCTCCTCAGAGCCTAGCTCTGATATAGAGCTACCTTAGAAAAAAGGGGTTGTGTGTTCTCACCCAAGAGAGGAACACAGAAGACCATTTGTGAAGTGGTAGAGACCGTTGCTGGAAAGTTGTTCCAGTGCCCCATCCCCAGAGGGATGGAGGGGAATTCCTGGATTCAGAGGCAATCCCCTGGTCCAGCCTGGAGAGGGAGAAGCTGCCTGAGACATTTGTGTGAGAAAAGCCCTGGGGCACCTGCATACCGTGGTGAGTTCTTCTCTGATAAAGAGTTTCAAGTAAAAGTATCTGCCTACTGTGGGGTCAAAGAGAGACTTGCCAAGTACAGAACTTTTAAACTATGTATGACTTAGGAACATCTGCAACAGTGGGGGTCTAGGGTAAAGACATAGCCGCATACAGAACTTTTAAAGTCAGGACACCTCCAGTGAAAAGTAGAATGTTAAATGTGTAAAACATTTTGAGAGAGCATCTACAAACAGTGTTTGAAGAAAGGTGTTGTAACCAAATGAATGGCCGAGTATAGATTTGGGAGCAAAAGGTGAGAGACCCCCCATCTGGAGTAACCAGGTTTACCTCTCCGGGTTCAGTTTGGGCACCTATGTTTTCTCTTGGCACATTTGGCCAATGCCTGAGGAAAGCACCCAGATGTGGGATTTTGGATTTTCCCTGAGAGCCGAAATGTGCTCATGGGGGGTTTAGGGAGCCACCATCAATCTCCATGCCATATAAAAAAGTGTCCTAGTACTGGCCGGGGTGCCAAGTCAAGGAAAAAAAGAGAAGTGTACCAGTTCAGGCCGTGTGTGCCCAGAGTCATTCAGAACCTGAAGGTTCATAGTGGGAAGTGTGCTCTGTACCTCTGCAATCTGCATTACCAGCGAGTATAGCCCTGTGGGGGTCTATCTTTGCTTTGTTATTCTCTGTGTTATGTGAATAAAAGCCACACTATAGAATCCCAACCTGGTTTGGACATTACAGCTAAATGGTCCCCCCAGGTGTGAGCCAGGTTGTTGCCACACTTGGTTCACCTGTCTAAGAATGGCAGGCTCTGTAGTAAAAGTAATGGGTTCTCAGGGTTTGTGAGATATTTGTAGTGACTACCACAACCCCTCTTGGTGGCGCCTAAATTTGAGAGGAGCAGCCCCTCTAGTAGAAAAAAGGGTGGCCAGTGGGGGGATGTTACACATGGAATTTCTCTTCAAGTACAACCTGCTCATGAATGTCTGGGCTCACCACAGTACTGAAACAGCCCTCATCAAGTTCACCCACTCCATAGACAATGCTATCAACGATGGCCTCTATACTGGCGCTGCATTCGTGGATCTCACCTAAGCCTTCTATCTCGTTGATCATGAAGTCCTCCTTCACACCCTGGCTGGCCTACATTTTTCATCTGAGGTCTGCCACTGGTTCAAGGATTATCTAACAGGTAGATCCCATCACACCTTGATTAGTGGTGTCCTCTCTGAATCTTTCCCCATCAAATATGGCATCCCCAAGGGTCCATCCTGGGCCCTCTTCTTTTCTCTCCATTCGTCAACTCCCTGCCTGACATCTGCTCCTCCTCTCAACTCATTCTTTATGCTGATGATACAGCCCTTTTCTGTCATGATAAAGACCCCACCACTCTCATTAACAAATTCCAATTCGATTTCAGCAGACTTCACACCTGGTTCATGTCCAAAGGTCTAGTTCTCAACTCCAAAAAAACTAAGTTCATGGTTTTCTCCAGCCCCCACAAACCCCAAGGACTTGACCTCTCCCTCTATGACAACCTTGGCAACTCTATAGAAAGAGACAATGAATTCAAGTACCTTGGCTTACTCCTGGACAGCCACCTCAATTTCGAAGCCCACACAAGCCTCACAATCAAGAAAGCCCATCAACATCTTGGTATCCTCCATAGAACTAAGCAGTACATTAACAGAGAATCAAAATCTCTCCTTGTTTCCAGCTTCCCCTTCCTGTTTTCAACAATTGTTCCCTTGTCTCCCTCCCTTGCTTCTCCACCAAAAATTTCTCCAGACTCAGGAGCTCCTACCACAACACTATCCACTTTGCCTCTGGTCTCCCTAAACTCACGCACCGCTGTGACCTCTATAAGCTCACCGGACAGCCCTCACTTGAGGCCCGCCTCAACTGCAAGATGGCCTCCTTCTTCTTCAAACTCTCTCGGGGGTTGTGCCCTGATTGCCTCACCTCCCTCTTCCAGATAGCAGCTCCTGCAGGATCACTAGACTGTCCTCCACCCTCACCATCACTGTTCCTTTCTGCCACTCCATCCAAGGCCAGAAAACACTCTCTTTCAAGGTACCCAAGCTCTTCAACTCTCTCCCTCCTGAACTAAAACTCTGTCCCTCCACTAATGCCTTCAAACACAACATCAGGAGACATTTCTCCCACACCTTCTCCTGCACCTGCATGCAGCCCTAAACTGGCTCCCTCTAGCCCTCCTTTCCCCTTACCCTCTGGTATCCTCCTTTGGCACTTACCCCCTGCCGTTTGTACTTTTATAATTGTCTAGTCTCCTTGGCTTGTCTTGATTGCACTTAACTTCAGAGGTCCCATTGTCACATGGTAAAAATTTAAACCCCAATTGTATGCTTTACCACATGTCGCATTGTCTATTCACCTAGGCTAGCCATTTATAGTTTCCTTAGTCTATTTTATTCTGATTTTATTGTATCATTGTATAAACCCTTGCTGAATGTTGAATGTTCCTTGTCTCATGTACTGTCACTTGATTTTTGTATTTACTAGATGCTTATGTAAAAGAGCAGCAATGCTCACATGCCTTTCCAGTATAACCAATAAAATGAAAATGAAATGAAATGAAAATGTGAGGTTTGTTTGTTTGTGTTTCTGCTCCAGCTCTTTTATGCTTTTTCTTGCCCTTCCTGTTTTGTCTTTGTTTTTTCTTTGTAGAGGCCCAGCTGATGATTTTACCTCACAAGACAACTTTCATCGCGGCCGGTCCGGTGGCACTGAGGGTTGAGGCACTGGACGCCACACCTCATCTACGCCGGCGAACGAGTTCGGGAATGGGCTCAGGTGTTGGTTGGTCAGCAGGGGCGGGTTGAGGAAGGAGTGCCCTTGTGGTGCTCTCCTCCCCAGGTGAATGGGTTGGATTGGCTCGGAGTGCCGGCTACCCCTGGTGGAGACCATGCAGCAAGCCAGGCAGCACGAGATCAGCGTGGCTGAAGCAAGCAGGGTTGCCGTGCACCAGAGCATCGGGGCATGCCCACGCAGGGGTGGGGAACTAGCATAGAACAAGGAAAAAAATGGCTTTGTGGGACAGGCGACAGCACCAGTCTCCCATGCCTTTTGCTGGGTTCTCATCGGCTGGACTTCCAGTTCCTCCCTCCGGGGCCCACCTTCAGTCAGAGTCTGACTTACAAGAGAGCCCACAGAGGAGAGGGTACCCTCCCCAGGTGGGTGAAACCGGGGGTGCTGACTGCAGGGGGGAGGAGGAGGCGCAGACCAAGAGATCCACAGGTGGGCAGGACAAGAACTGGATGGCCGAGAGAAGGTCCCACGAGCCATGACCAGAGCAAAACAGAATCGAGAGATAAAAAAAAAAAGAAAAAGACAGCTTTCATCGCATCCCATGTTACCTGCTCTGACACCTCACCTCCTCTATTTAGACGAAAATACATGTTAGTCTCTGACTCTACCATGTCTGCAAAGTTTTTGTCATTTAATAAAGAGACATTTGAGCTCCAGTTTGACTTCTTTTCTTGTCCTTAAGTTCAACTCCAGCAAAATGGGTGTGTGGTCAGACTGCATTAGGGACTCAGTCTGACTCGTAGTGACCTTGAGCGTATTTGATTTGTTAACTAGGAAGAAGTCTATTCTTGAGTACCCTTGATGTGGGTGAGAAAAGTGAAGTGAAATCCTTGTCTCCCGGGTGCTGCTATCTCCACACATCAAGGAGCTGCAGTTCCTGTATAAATTGCCTGAGTGTCTTACTCACCTTCTTACTGAAGTCAGGATTTCCCAATGTTCTAGCTATTCGTGGATCCAGCACACAGTAATGATCTGCACCTACAACTGTCAAGCCATCCTGCATATTGGCTATTTTGTCTAATGCTTGTTGAAAAAACAAAACAGAGTCATTAGAATTTGGAGCATATCGTTTTTCCAGATTCAGTTTAATGCCAGGTATTATACCTGTTATTATGACTAGTCTGCCATCCAGTCCTGTCTCTGTTTGGGTTATTTCAAAGGACTGCCCTCCTTCTATCAGAAATACTAGACCATTTTTCCTAGCAGTGGGATGTGAGGCGGCTACTACCTTTCCCACCCACAGCCTCCATAACTTTTGGTTCTTGACCTCTATTAGATCAAGAAAGTCCTTGTAAATGAGCTTGCTCAATGGAGTTCTCCTGCTTAATGAACTTGAACTTGGACTAGGTGTGCCTTTTGGAAATATGCAATATCACAACTTTAAGAGCTAGAGTAGTGCCTGGAATCAATAGTCATTTTCAGATATAGTCAGCTATCACTTCTTCTATTTGAATTATTTTTCCTTTTCTGTTTGCTAAAGTGTTTAAATCATATGTAAATCCTCCCCTCTTATTCACTCTATTTTTATTTATCAAATTAAAGCCAGATATCTTCTGGTTCCACTCATCATTACCGTTCCACCATGTCTCAACTACTCCAATAATACCTAACTTTTCACTCTCAATATTCTTCTCCAATTTGGCCATCCCTTCTTTAGACAGGCTATGTGTATTAAAAAATAAAGTATTTACTAATTTTCTTTCCTTATTTCCTATGTGTTTATTACTTAACACCTTATTATTTAATTTATACTTCATCCCCTGGTCAATTAGTTTAAAATTCTCTCAATTTCTTGTCGCAGCCCTGTCCCCAAAACCCTGCTTCCCCTGTCATTCAAGCGCAACCCATCCCTACTATAAAATACTCCTTTATTATGGAAGGTCCCCCAGTGTTGTATAAACACTAAATCATTTTCCTTTGTCCATTCTTTCAACCATCCATTTGCTAGTGCTATCCTTCTTGCTTTATATACTTTGGCTCTTGGTTCTGGTAAAATCTCCGAGATCATAATATTACAACCTTAGCTAATCCACTAATTTAGAAAAATCTAATTTAATCTCAAGTAGCGTTTTCCTCTGTAGGTCGTTTATACCTATGTGTAACACTGCTAATGGATTTTCCCCTGCACCAGCAAAAATATTATCAGCCATGTCATGTAAATCTGACATCCCTGCCCGAGAAAAACTACAAACCATGTTGTTTGCTTTATCTTTCCTACATACGTATTGGTCAGTATATTTGATAATGGAACCCCCAATTACCATTACCTGATGAGGACTTTTATTGAAATCGGGTGCCTGAGGTGCCATATCTTCTCCCCTTCCCTATTCCCACTTTGCTCATCCTGCAGATTTTGCAACGCTCCATAACTATTTGATAATGATAAATTATAAGAACCTCCTCCACAATTTTGTTCTCCATAATTAACTCTGAACATTCAATATTTCTGGTACAAGAGGCATTCGCTATCCTTGAGATGTCCTCGGGTACTCTTGTTAAGGGGCTTCTCCCTCTCTGTTTTTTTTTTTACATATGAAACTTTGCTCCACTCCTTGTCGCCTATTGGATCATCATCATTACTAACATCCTTTTTCTTCCCCTCACCAATTAGTCTCCTACTCGCCTCTCTTAACATATCATTCTTATTTAACTGGACAGTGTTTTTAGCCTTGAAGCTGCATTTAATTGGCTTTGCTCTAACCATTCCAATCTTTCCATAACTTTAGTTAAGTTCTCTTGACAATCCTTATTTTGGGCACATTTACCATATATATACCCGTCATAGTTTGACCCCTCATCCCCCAAACTATACATTTTGCACCCTCCACACTTAATAAGCAAGTCACCATTTGTTTTCAATA
This sequence comes from Neoceratodus forsteri, assembly GCA_016271365.2. Lineage (NCBI taxonomy): Eukaryota > Metazoa > Chordata > Ceratodontiformes > Ceratodontidae > Neoceratodus > Neoceratodus forsteri. The sequence continues at coordinate 135,383,209 of JADMNL010000029.1, forward strand.
ATGAATTAGCCATGGTATTTAAGTTCAAGTAAGTTATTCCTTATCTACCTTTATTATTAACAATATAGCATCTGTTTGTCTTAATTAATGATGAAAAAACAATAGTTCCCCTTGTTGACTCGTTTTATTTACTTACCATAAAATCCCCAGAACACTACTTTACATACTGCTGTTCTAGTAATAACAATAGCCAGGATTACACAGCATGTTATTTCATCCCCTGCTGTCTAATGTCAAAAGCTCTACTCACCTCTTCACTACATTCCCTATCAATGGAATATACAAACTTACTCTTCCCTTACCTCTCCAGCTGATGACCGCAGATGCCACTGGCCATTGCCTGTGTCGCCTCCGCTCTGCGCTCGACTCCGCTCCCTGGAGCCAAGAGCTTTAAACTGCTGCAGCGCTTACGTCACTGGTTGCTATGGTGACACTCGCTCCTACCTCAAGTGAATTGAGGGGCAAGGACAGCGTATATAGCCCACCTTTAAAAAGGTGAGCTAGCCAACACCAGAAGCAGCTCAAAAATGCAGCCTCTAAGCACCCAAAAAGATTCCTGTCCAAGTTCTAGACCCCTCGAATAAACAGGAGGTCAGAAACACCTCTACGTAGTCAATTACAGCACCTCTACAAGTTTTAAAATTAAATTAAAGTGTCCCTAGAATGGAACAGCTTCCACTCCTGCCATATGTCTCCACAGCTCCTTCTCAGAACCACTCATTGGAGCCGACTTTAAAGCAGCAGTGCAACCAAACTGGGCAAAAAATTTGACCCTGCCTTTTTTCACTACAAACGATTCCAGGCATTTCCCAGTTTCATCTGGTGGAAACATTCAGCAGTGCCCCCAAAATCTGAGTATTTTATTAATGTTTTCATTTATTTTGTTCTCAAAAAAAAAAAAAGGATGGCTACCACATTTGGATTAGAAATACTACTGTGGAAAAAGTAAGTGTTAGAACCCAGTTCCCAACGAGCCCAGACTGCAAGAATGACCTCACAGTCTGACTCCCCCAGTGGGTTGAGAGTACTCCAGCACTGAGGCATGCTCCCATGTCTCTCTCTTTCCCAATCCACCCCACTTTATACTGGCTAGCTGACCCCTTAACTGGCTCTGAGGCAGCCTAAATAGGATACAAGTCTCTGTTTCCACTCAAATCAGCTCAAAAACTCTTGGATGCAGCAGTGGCCCTCTGGTTCACATCTTCTGCAGATTCTCTTCCACACAGGGCTCTCTGAAACAGCCTCTGGGAATGGGTGAACCCAGCCATAGATTCATAAGGAATCTTCTGGATGAGCCCTGGAGAGGACTACAACAAATCTTCTGGAGGAGCCCCGGGGGAGGTGGGACTGCCATGAATCTTCTGGATGAGCCCTGGGGAGGACTCCACTGAATCCTGAGGATGAGCCCAGGAGAGGACTAGGAAGATGTGTGGCCTGGCTTGGCCTCTCTCTATCAATCACAGTGCCTTTCTGGCACTACCTCTTTTACTTCTCTCACACGGTACCCTTCTGGCACTATCACTTCTTCCATCTTAGAGGGGATGCACGTGCATCTAATGGAGATGGCAGCCTAACTGAGAGCTCCTGTCAGGCTCCAAAAAACACATTAATTAATTTACTCTCCAAAAAGTGACAGTTGTCTCGTTTGTTAGTTTGGTTGTTATACAAAAAAATTATTTCAAAAGAAGACCGATCATGAACACATTTTAAGTGTTTTTTTCTTGTTTCAAATATCCTGACTTATCATAATGCCGACCCCGGCAGCTCAGAGCAGTGAAAGTGGCAAAGGTCCTGCTAACGGAACTGTGGCATCGATCATTCATCTGAACTGTAACTCTGACCTTGCCTAAATCAAAGCTACTGTGTGTGTTTACAGAGACTAAAGCTGACATAGGAGGATTACAATCAACTTTTGAAAAACTACAACTAGATTTTGGGCTGGCAGTATAGCCTAGAGGTTAGAGTAATGAGCTGTGAATGAGCCTGTCATCCAACAGCCTGGGTTTGATTCCCACAACCTCCACTTGCATCCTATGGGACTCTGAGCAAGTCACTTAATCACCCAGTACTCCCAGGTTGTCTCTGAAAACAAGCACTTGTGCCTAGTGGGCCTTACCTGGTTACCAAAAGACTAAAATAAAATTTTCAAGCAGCTTCTGGGAGAATTGATGTTGTTGAAAACAGGCTGCAGTCTGTTGAGGATTTGTGTATTATTTAGAAGAGAGGTCTGAAGAACAGGAAAAATCCATACAAAACATCCTACAAAAATTGGATGATTTAGAAAGAGGGGGTGACAAAATAACATTAGATTTGTGGGCATCCTGGAGGGAATGGAGGGTCCCAACATGATTTTATTTTTACAACAAACTTTGCCCAAAATTCTGAAATATAACTGGCCCTGGCCCTGGCCCCTGGAAATCAAGAGAGCACATCACTCTCTAACTCCCAAATCACGTAAGGGCAATAAGTCTAGATCTGTAATAGCATATTTTTTGTAATACTCAATTAAAGAAGAAATAATTTGTCTAGCTAGGGAGAGAAAGAAATTGGAGAGCGGCCAGGGTGAACATTTTCCAGGATGTCTCTAATGAAATAATGGTAAAACAGAAAGCATATGGGGATGTTAAAAAGGAACTGCAACAGCTTGGAGTGGCATACTATGTAAAATACCCCAGCACTGTGGTAGTTCAGGAACAAGGGAAAGCAGCACTGTCTTCTATTAATCCAGCTCAGGTATGGGATTACATTCATGACAGTTACAATAAGAACTCAGTCAAACATTCAAAACAGCCATTCTCCAGGCCATTTCTCCATGCTACTATGCGCAAGGACAACCACAAGAACCCTGACCCCCTGAACACTCCCTCTCGTGAAGACACTTTACATACACAAAGCACATCCCCCAAATAACATACCTTTAAATGGGAGAAAATCCTGCAGCAACATACCCATACCCACATCTTCAGTTATTGCTAGGAAATCTTGCCCAGTTTACAGATACACCAGCTCTAACAACAGAGTCCAGCCATACAAGAATCCAAAGAAAAGGGGAAGAAGTGGTTGCAGGGAAAGTAATGCGACTTTGAAATCCTCTGAGCCATTTTCTGAACCATCGCTCGAGATGTGCAGACCTGAAGATGCTTCATTTATGGATGAAGTCTACATGCCTTGTACTTTGCTTTTGTGGTTCTTTGTGCACCTATTCAGTTTACTACACATCCACTCAATGAAGATCGCTCCTCTAGTATACTGCTTTTGTTCCAGTCATTTGACCTTTGACCTCCCCTACGTCCCATTCTGGTTCAGAGGGGGCTATGCTAATTATTTTTATCCCGAAACACTTATCTGCCTTCAGTGTATTCATCATATTTGTGTTACATTTAAGTTTGTCTGCATTTGGTCCCTTTCCCGATCACCATGGACTGGACCCACAATACTGTCACCTCTGCCGATATTGCAACCCTGCTATAGTGGGTAACAGGTAATGTCTTCTTGCTTTTGGACAAATGACCTGGTCAAATGTTTATAGACACTGGATTATGAACAAAAGTTTTCCTTTCCTCCTGTATTCTCTTGCTGCTCATGTCATGCTATTTTTATTTCACTCCTCCACTTGTTTCCTCCATCTCATTTACTAGGGGGTCCCAAGCAATCTTAAAGTGTTCCCTGTATCCAGATATATTCTTGTTTTGTGTTTACTTCATTTTGCTGCCTAAAGGGTATCACTAGATGTACTGGAGGTAATGAACAAACAATTCTAATCCCCTTTTTTTTTTTCTCTGCAAGAGTTTTTATATTTTTCCTTCTGGAGTTTTTTAAAGGGTAATTTGACCTCTGGAGTAACTTGGTGTTCTGTCTTCAGACTTGTTTATTATTATTTCACTCTGACTTACATTTTTATAAATAGACATGAATAACTTGTTGTTCTTCTGTGATTCAATGTTTTATTTTATTTTTCTCCACAAAGATTACTGTGTTCACTCTCACATTGAATTCCTGAAGAGATGCAGATCAATGGACCTGTGGAGACATGGTAAGAAATCCAGATGACAGACTATTAAATCAGATATGGCAACAAATGGTACTCAGTTATTGTTATTTCTGGTGTGTCCTGACCACTGCTGAGTGAACTCTTGGCAAAATTTGCAGATAAGGATCACTAGTGAGCCCCTTGGAATCTTCTGAAGCCTTTTCATTGATTGTGGAGACAGATATGCCAGTTCTCATTTTCTTCTCTTTCATCAGATGACCATCCCTGTAGTCTTGCACTCTGAAGCTTATGAACATACATCACATTCAGGGTATGTTAATCCATATACATACGTCACATTCAGGATATGTTAACTCATATACATACATCACATTCAGGATATGTTGACTCACATACATACATACATTACATTCAGGGTATGTTAACTCATATACATACATCACATTCAGGATATGTTAACTCATATACATACGTCACATTCAGGACATGTTAACTCATATACATACTACACATTCAGGGTATGTTAACTCATATACATACGTCACATTCAGGATATGTTAATCCATATACATACGTCACATTCAGGATATGTTAACTCATATACATACATCACATTCAGGGTATGTTAATCCATATACATACATCACATTCAGGATATGTTAACTCATATACATACATCACATTCAGGATATGTTGACTCACATACATACATACATTACATTCAGGGTATGTTAACTCATATACATACATCACATTCAGGATATGTTAACTCATATACATACGTCACATTCAGGATATGTTAACTCATATACATACTACACATTCAGGGTATGTTAACTCATATACATACGTCACATTCAGGATATGTTAACTCATATACATACATCACATTCAGGATATGTTAACTCACATACATACATTACATTCAGGGTATGTTAACTCATTTACATACGTCAAATTCAGGATATGCTAACTCATATACATACGTCACATTCAGGATATGTTAACTCATATACATACTACACATTCAGGGTATGTTAACTCATATACATACGTCACATTCAGGATATGTTAATCTATATACATACGTCACATTCAGGATATGTTAACTCATATACATACATCACATTCAGGATATGTTAACTCACATACATACATCACATTCAGGATATGTTAACTCATGTACATACGTCACATTCAGGATATGATAACTCATATACATACGTCACATTCAGGATATGTTAACTCATATACATACTCATTCTGTGACTCTGGACCTCAGCTGTTGATAATTTATTTTGGCTTATGACTTAACCACCAGGTATCTACAAGATGCTGAAATCATTTCTCCTACGAATTCTCCTTATGCTGCTCCTGCTCTCAGGAAATGTTCACCCCAACCCAGGACCACCTGGGCAGCCAGCAGTGGCACCAATCAGAAGGACAGGGACACTTACCATGGCATCCATCAATGCCTGCAGCATCCTCAACAAACCTGACTACTACACATTCAGGGTATGTTAACTCATATACATACGTCACATTCAGGATATGTTAATCCATATACATACGTCACATTCAGGATATGTTAACTCATATACATACATCACATTCAGGATATGTTAACTCACATACATACATTACATTCAGGGTATGTTAACTCATTTACATACGTCAAATTCAGGATATGCTAACTCATATACATACGTCACATTCAGGATATGTTAACTCATATACATACTACACATTCAGGGTATGTTAACTCATATACATACGTCACATTCAGGATATGTTAATCTATATACATACGTCACATTCAGGATATGTTAACTCATATACATACATCACATTCAGGATATGTTAACTCACATACATACATCACATTCAGGATATGTTAACTCATGTACATACGTCACATTCAGGATATGATAACTCATATACATACGTCACATTCAGGATATGTTAACTCATATACATACTCATTCTGTGACTCTGGACCTCAGCTGTTGATAATTTATTTTGGCTTATGACTTAACCACCAGGTATCTACAAGATGCTGAAATCATTTCTCCTACAAATTCTCCTTATGCTGCTCCTGCTCTCAGGAAATGTTCACCCCAACCCAGGACCACCTGGGCAGCCAGCAGTGGCACCAATCAGAAGGACAGGGACACTTACCATGGCATCCATCAATGCCTGCAGCATCCTCAACAAACCTGACTCCTCCAAACATGGATCCTACAGCACAACCCTGATGTCCTCTCAGTTGTGGAAACATGGCTAAACCCTAAAATCCTGATACCTCAGTCTCTATCCCTGGCTACTGCATTTTCAGGCAAGACAGGATTGCTAAACGAAGTGGGCTGTGCCATCTATCTTAAGGATACCCTTATGGGTCACATCATCCCATCCCTAGCCTGAGCAACTCCTCTCAGGTCCTCACAATCAAAATCCTCCTTGGTGCACATAACAAGAGCTCACTGTCATCTCGGTTTACCTACCTCCAAGAGACCAGGCTGCTGGCTTCCATAGCATCATGGAATATCTAAGGGTCCAGCAACATAATTCTGAAACAATAATCATGGGTGATTTTAACATTAACTGGCTCTCCGCTGAGGCTGCTACCTATAAGGATGCAGCCATGGCGCATCACCTCACTCAACTGGTCAATGCCCCCACCAGGTGTAACTATAGGACAGGCTCCCTTACGCTTCTAGACTGGATTCTGTCTAACCACCCTGAACGCATCTCCAATGTTTCTGTACTCCCGGATACAATAAGTGACCACTCGCCTGTCATCTGCTCCTGGTCAAACAAATACCACAAGCCGCTTCCCAAGCTTATCTATGCCAGGGCTATCAAACAAGAGCACCTCCAGCTGTTAAAATCCCATCTAACCAGGCTGAACTGGGCCGTGCTTGACTCCCTCAATGACACCAACAAAGCTCTGGACCTATTTATCAAACGTTTCAATGAAGCCTGTGACATCTATGCACCAGTGAAAAAGATGAAGGTCAAAGGACAGACCAACCCCTGGGTTACTACTGACCTTTTAACTCTGCTCAAGCACAGAGACCACCTCTGGCATTGTGCTCGTGCAACTCCGAGCGCAAGTAAACATGCAATTATACAAAGCAGCCAGAAATGATTGCACTCAAAGAATGCAGAATGCTAAACCAGCTATTACAAAGAGGCTCTGACCAACTCTTGGGGCCAGGAAACAAATTCTGGAACAACATGAAAGAACTCACAGGCAAGGATCTAAAGCACCACCCACTATGCTCAACCTTCATGGCACTCCTACACTCGACCTAGGTATCATCACCAGCACTTTTAATAATGCATTTACAAACCTGGACAGTGTCCTTCCACCAAATTTTTTCGATGACCTCCCTCCAGCTCCTCCCAAGTTACCCCCAACTAGAGCATTACAACCCCAAAGTTTTTTTAAGGAGGTCCCACCACAAGTAGCTAGAAAATACATTCAAAGGCCAATGGCAAACAAAGGGTACAGTGGTGACTCCTTGACCTGAAACTGCTGGCTGAAGTCCTCGATGAAATCTTAGAACCACTTACAAGATCTTTAATCTCTCGCTTGATTGGGCCATTCCCTCTCTCTGGAAGAAGCCACTGTCACACGGTTCACAAAAGTGGAGATAGGACACTGCACACCAATTACAGACCTATCTCACTCCTCCCCCACTATCCAAAGCGCTGGAGCGAATAGTGTCGGACCAACTAGTGGAATTCCTGGATAAAGTACAATGTACAGTGCCCAGAGCAGCATGGCTTCAGAAAGGGCACAGCACCACCACTGCACTACTGGAATTTACAACCTTCATCCATGCCACGCTTGACAAAGGGAATTGTGGAGGGGCAGTATTTATAGACCTTACCAAGGCATTCGACACAGTTAACCACCCCCTACTGCTCAGGCAACTGTCCTCCATTGGGATCTCCAGCGATGTCCTTCCATGGTTCACCAGTTACCTTGATAATCGGATCCAACGTGTAAGGATTGCAGGGATCTTTTCGGATGAGAAACCAGACCGCTCCGGAGTCCCCCAGGGGTCTATTCTGGGCCCTCTACTCTTCTCCCTCTTCATCAACAATCTCCCCAGTGCCTGCCACCAAAAAATATTACTATAATCAGACGATGCAGTCCTGTTTTCCAGCCACCATGACATTACAGTCCTTGAATCCCAGCTGCAGCTCGACTTCAATTGCATCGAAGACTGGTTCAATTCTCATAAACTTGTCCTGAACCACAGCAAGACTAAAGCCATGTCCTTCTGTAACCGACAGAGCAGGCACAACTCTCTGTCCCTCACCATCAAGAACCAGCTGGGAACCCACTTGAACATGTCAAGGAGTTCAAGTACCTTGGTATTACCCTGGATAGTACCCTCTCCTACACTCGGCATATTGACACTGTTGCCAAGACCGCCAATATCTGGATTGGACTACACAAACACAAGCACTGTATGCCTCGGATGCCCTTAAACTAGCCATCTACAGCTCTGTCACCTCTATCATTGACTACGACCTTGCCATCTATGGCTGTGCCCCAACAAGTGCCCTCCACAGGATCTCAGTTGCTCTCAACAAAGCCTGTAGATTACTGACGGGTGCAGCCCGACAAACTCACACCTGTGACCTCTATGCACAGGCCAGCTGGCTACCCCTACACAGCAGAATACAATACCAGACCTGCTTACTTACCAAAAAGATTCTCCTTGGTCTCATGCCACGTGGTGTTAGCTCACTCCTTACTACCTACAGTGGCACTCAACAAACACGTGGTGCCCAATCTCTAACCTTTCAGGTTCTCAGATGTCATACCTCCATGGGTCAGCGGTCCTTTATCTATAGAGCTGCTCAATGGTTCAATTCCCTCAATAAAGAAGCACTTTCCTCTACTACACTTGGACCCTTCAAAAGGAATCTCAAACTTTACCTCACCTCTACCACTCAATGTGACTGTTTCGTTGAACAGATCTCTCTAAACACCTCCCAGCTCACTCATGTCTCACAGCCGCCCTTTCCCAATCTCATTCCCTCTGGCACTGGGCCTTCCTTGTGACTCCTTTCCTGCTTCACATCTCCACTGGTACAAGACATTTCCACCACCATCGGATAGTGGCCCATTAGCCTGCCAACTTCCTCTCCTGGTCGCATGCCTGCAATACTAACTGCCTATGGTGCCCTCTATCTCTTATTGTTACTGCAGCCAGCTGCCTACTCAAGCTGCTCATTTTATGAATATTATCACAATGTATGTTATAACTGAGTATCATTATTTTTTCTTTTAGTTGTTTTGGTTGTTTATTGTGCATTCTTTTACTACCTCTGTATGTATGTTGACCCTCATCCTTTGACGTGGAACCTATGTAAACGAGCAGTTTCTGCTCAAAGGTATTTGTAATCCGAGAATTTAATAAATAAAATAAATAAATATACATACATCACATTCAGGATATGTTAACTCATATACATATGTCACATTCAGCATATGTTAACTCATATACATACGTCACATTCAGGATATGTTAACTCATATACATACGTCACATTCAGGATATGTTAACTCATATACCTGCGTCACATTCAGGATATGTTAACTCATATACATACGTCAGATTCAGGGTATGTTAACTCATATACATACATCACAGTCAGGGTATGTTAACTCATATACATACAGTACATTCACGATATGTTAACTCCTATACATACATCACATTCAGGGTATGTTAACTCCTATACATACATCACATTCAGGATATGTTAACTCCTATACATACGTCACATTCAGGGTATGTTAACTCATATACATACAGTACATTCAGGATATGTTAACTCATATACATACATCACATTCAGGATATGTTGACTCATATACATACATCACATTCAGGGTATGTTAACTCATATACATACATCACATTCAGGATATGTTGACTCATATACATACATCACATTCAGGGTATGTTAACTCATATACATACATCACATTCAGGATATGTTAATCCATAAAAATACATGACATTCAGGATATGTTAACCCCTAGGTGGTGCTATCCCAAGGGTTACTACCCCTGTCTGCTTGGCTAGTAGCAGGTTAAGGGGCCTGAGTTCTGAAACGGGTGCCTCCACCCAGAGGTCAGGGTTGGTAGTGGTCAAGCTAACCTGGGCACAGCCCTCCAGGACACTGTAACCCCACTCTTTCCCTGCTAGTGGCTGGAACACTGTACAATAATCACTTTCACAATACCCCTTGTACACACTAGCGGCTCTAGCCACAAATGGTTACCAGGGCACAGCTGAGGCACAACAGATGGCAGCCAGGGCACTGATATATGGTTACTATGGGGATGCTCTACACCATATGGGGCACCAACTGGGGTACAGCATTTTTTTACCAGGGCACGTGCCCTGGTGGGCCCTGGTTTGGAGCAGCCACTGCTTGTACACCAGGCAATTACCCACACTGTCTGCACTTACCACCAGGGCAGGTTCCTCTAGCTCGACCCTGGGGACCCCCTGTAAAGCAAGGTTATGCAAAGCAAATAGCAACAGTACAGTACTCTTGTCACAAACTAGGACCACAGTCAGGTTAAATGCAAAAAGAGTTAGATCTGATTTATTTAAGGGATGGGAACGAGGGAGTGGCACGATCAGGTTGATTGGCTTAAAGACTAATTCAATCAGACAGTTATGCATGCATTTCAGAGTCCCTAAACAGGCACACACTCTGGGTACCCAGGTGGAAAAGAGGTGGGCTAGCCAGGATTGTTGCCCGGGGTAGGCTGGCATTGCAGCTGATTGGGGCCCTGTGATGGAAGAAAACAACATGCACAGCACACTAATTGTAATCCGGAGCCGGAGGGCTCAGCTCGTGAAGGAAAAGAAACAACAAGGCAATCAGAGGGCACACTTAGATTTAGCTCTTGTTGCAGGGAGCTAACCTGATGATTACTCATGATACCCAAAACTAAACACAGGCTAGATGAAAATCGAGACTGCAGGCTGTTGATCTGGAGTGCCAGGAGAAGCAAGGCCCACACGAATCGCTGAGGCGTCGTTCCTGTTCAAGCATGGAGCAGGGGGCTGATCCCCAGGCAGGTCTCTTGTTGGTTGCTCTCTCTGTGCTGTGGGTAGTCTAGTTGGGCCAGCATGGCAAGGCCCAGGCCAAATGGAGGTAAACACGAATTCAGTCAGTTTAAGCTGGAGACAGCCTCCAGCAAGCCAACACAGTTCAAACGCACAGTGGGGAACCAAGTCACGACCCACTTTCAGCACACAGCACATTTACATGCAATGAAATTTCCACTATACCAGCAGATTGCTCTCCGGTCACAATCGCAAAATCTCTGCACACACCGGGAGTTTAGGGGTAGCTGGAAATCCTGACAGGCCAATCGCAGCCAGCAACTCTTCGGTCTTCTTCGGGTTAAGCCTGGTCTCAGTTCAGTGGCTTACTTCGTTTCCTCAAAAAGTCAGATTCAGTCCAAAACACAGTTCTCTCTCTCCCTCTCAGGGGCAGCAGGCAGGCATACAGGCCAAAACTCAGGCCTTTCCACAGTTCTCCCGTGTGAAACTATGCAGATGGCTGCTCGACTGTCTCAAGCTGTTGCTTCCTCACTTCCCAACTTAGATCTGACTTCTTTCTGCTCATTGTGCCCTTAACTCGGGGCACCAAGGAATAGTTTGGAGGCACAGTCCAAATTAAGGCTTTTCTTACCACTCCATGTGGGAGAGATAAAGGCCAGGCAGGCCAGACCCAGCCTTCCCGCTAAGTCCCCCCCACACTACCCCCGTGGGATGCAGCTCCTCGAGCTGGAGCTGCTCACTCTTTGAGCTCCAATCCAGTTCTGCCTTCTGCTGCAGGCAGGCCGGGAATTTTCTTTTGATCCAAAAGGTCCAATTGGCTGATCTGTCTGTCAGTCACAACAAGGGCTCCCCCTCCAGGGCAGTTTAGGCACCAAAAGCCCAAAACTACAATTCCTACAGATTTTGACTCCACCAAGCCCCTGTAGGCAGGCTCCATTTTAGAGTCCCAAAGTGTTACATTTGGGTTATGCCCCCTATTGTCCCACATACACCTCACACTGTATTCCTGGTCTATTGTACTGTGATACTGCTATTTTGTACTAACCTGTAGTTATGAGCACCAATCATATAAGCATGGGTGCTAGGAATGTGCTTTGCTGCTAAAATATGCTAATATTGTCATGCATGATATATTATGCCTCACTATAATACATTTATCTAGATTAGTTTGTCTTTTATAGATATTTCATATATTGGGCTGGATATTCAAACTGCGCCATTCTGAGGCGCAAGCCCTTGCGCTGCGCAAAATAGTTGCGCAGGGGTGTGGCCGGGGCGATATTCAAAGGAGTTGCGCTATTGAGCAACTCCTTTGAATATCACCCCCCAGCCTCAGCCACTGTGCATGGCGCAGTGAAACTTGCGCCACCGCAAGTTGTCAGAGTGGAGCATTCAACTTGCGGTGGCCAAGTACCATTGCACCATGCGAAATCACGATATTCAAAAGGTGACATGCAAATGGGGCCATAATTCATGCAAAGGCGCAGAGGCCATTTGCATCTGATTATGGCCCCATTTGCGCTCACCATTAGCATGTAGGTGCGCTGGTCCCCCAGGACTTGCCTGGCGCCCTGCCAGGCAGCAGCCGTTGGGGACCGACGCACCCTGCAGCCCGATCGCGGGCAGCAATGTGGCTCCCCCACCTCCTCCTGTACATCTCCCTGGTGGTCCAGTGGACCGTAATGCCCGATCGCGGGCAGAATGTAAAATGAACCCCCCGAACATATCCCTAGTGCCCGATCGCGGGCAGTAAGTAAAGTGCCCCCCCCCGAACATCTCCTGGTGGTCCAGTGGACCGTAATGCCCGATCAGGCAGAATGTAAATTGACACCCCCAAACATCTCCCTGGTGGCTAGTGTCCCCCACCCACCACCCATGAAGCCCCACCCCGCTCCCCGGCGGCGGCGGGCGGCAGCATCCCACCGCCTGCCGCCCGCTGCCCGCCGACTGACTGCCGGTGAGGCTGCATGCCCGTGGTGCAGAGCAAGAGCCAATGGGCGTGCAGCCCATTTATCATGACAGTCCAGATTTGTGAATGAATCATTCCAAATCTGGACTATCATACTGCTATGGCTGCACACCGGTGATCTTGCTCTCTGCACCAATGGGCATCCATCGGCGATCAGCCCGGCGGGCGACGCAAGCGGAGTGGCGATGCTACCGCCGCCGCCGGAAGGCGGGCAGTAAGGCTTCGCCGAAATGAGACAGTGAAGCCACCCTGAAATGGTCGAGCTTCATTACATTCTTCCCAGCGATCGGGCATTACGTCCACTGGACCACCAGGAGATGTTCGTGAAGGCACTTTACTTTTGCCCGGAACTCGCACTAGGGACATGTTCGGGGTTCAATTATATTCTGCCCGCGATCAGGCATTTCGTCCACTGGACCACCAGGGATGTGGAACGGGAAGGGGGAGCTACTGATGCCCGCAATCGGGCTAGTGGGGAAGAGTACACTATGCCCACGATCGGGCTGGGGGGGCACAGGGACTGAGTTGGGGGCCAGCCACAGGTGGCAGCTGCTGCGTTATGCCCTGCAATACAGCAGCTCACCTGTGGGTGGCCCTCGACTTAAGCCTTTTTTTTTTTGGCTCAAGGTCCTGCAGGCTCAGGTTGGGGGTTGCGCCTGCACAACTCTGCACAGCCCGGCTGAATATCAGGCTGTGCAGTTTATGCATGGTTCCTCCCCCTCCTGTTGAGCATGCATTCTTTTGCATTGCGCTGTTGCTCAGCCTGTTTTCAGTGGCGCAACTGCCTCCTGCTGAATATCGCAGAATGGCGCAATGTAGGACTTGAGCATGCGCAACCCTTTTGAATATCTGGCCCATTATCTATCTAATCACTGATAAGATGACTCAGAGGGATCATCAGTGATTATTGTATACTTATATTCTCATATGATTACATGTAATGTGTTTTACACTCAGATATGCCATGTAATAGGCCTGTCAGCAGTTCTCTTTGTCTAAGCAAGCTGACAGACAGAGACAGCTTTTGTTATGTCTTTATGTTTTATATTGTATGTAAGTAAGAAATGTGCATGTAGTTTGAACTGTCAGCATTTCTTTTGTCCAAGCTATAATGCTAATGGAAGCATATTCTGTCTCATATGTTACTATATAAAAATGGATCATTTAGGCCCACTGGCAAAACAGGGTGAGCACTATAACTGTGCACTCCTTTCTCTCGCACTGGGCCCACTCTATCCCAACTGTGACCCCCTCTTTATTCTAACTGCTAGCCTTACAACTTGCTGCCTGGAGTGATGAATTCACACTGCACTTCTTCCTACTGACTGCAATGTTTAATACTATATTGTAATATCTTTTTTTGGTATTGTTGTCTTACAATGTCCCCATTGATCTGGTCACTTTATATTAACTCTTCACTACTATTTGCCTGATGAAATCTGATGCTTGTAAAGTCCCTGTTGTGCTAATTCTATGTAATGTAATCCTCCACTTGTATTTGCCTAATGTTCATGTATGTGCCTTGTAATGTACCTTGTAACCTCCTGGGTCACACCTGAAAATAGGCACTTGGCTATCTAGTATGCTTACCCGGTTAACAAAAGCAAATAAATAAATAAATAAAATACTCATTAGTAATTCTGTCTCCTAAGTCATTCTCCAATGGAGAATGACTTAGGACCAATACATATTGTTTCTCATATCTGTAACTATGTTGTAATCTCTGTTGCTATGCTGTCCGCAACCCATTGTAGCTTTCTCGAGACACTACTATAGCTGCTCTAGAAGGGCAGAGAGCTGGAGCGCAGGGAGAGATAGAACAAGATCTTAGAGAACCTAAGATCTACAGTTCTGGAGATTATGTACATTCTTCAGGAATGGTGAGAAACCCATCTCCGGTATGATTTTCTCTGTCACATGCTTGGAGTAAGTAGCATAATAAACTTTATTAGTACTCCTTGATTGTTTATGAATGTTTCTTGGCAGACTCTGAGACACAAGAATCTGTATTATTATTATTTTTATTGTTTACCCTACACACCATGAGTGTTTAGACAACATAATGGCGACCGCGAAATGGAGTCTGGATGTTTTTGCCAAGTTTCATTTTAATTTCCTCTGTAAATTAAAACACTGGGTGACAAAATCCCCTGTAACAAGCAACTGAAAGTGTCTAATGTTTAATTTTTCAGTCAGTTGTGTGTATCATAGTGCAGACAAAATAATCTCTTGGCAGATATTCAATTTCTGTGTACTGAGTTGTTTTATTTTTATTTTTTTTTTTTTCCTATTCTTTCTCTGTGGGAACACAGCTATAAAGGACCCGAAACAAACAGTTAGACAGCTTTCTTGTGCACTCAAATCCTGATCGGTATTTACTCATCTAGGTGTCCCCATATGCCAAAGGCTGTTTGTGTGCTTTCATGAATTTTGGTTGCAGACAAAGTTTTTTGATACACAGACAGCTAAGGGTTTCTTATCTTAAGACATGTCTAAATATATCAGTACTGAGTTGAGGCTGGATGCCTTAACAAGCCAAACTGCTAACAGTAGTTGGCTTGATTTTGCTAAAGTAGCAAAATCCAATGATAGTCATTTAAGGGATATCATAAAAGCCCATTATGGGGAATTGAAAAATGGCACCAATGATCCTGAAGGATTATTAATTGCAGCGTTGTTTAATTGTTTTGATGCTGTTCTAAATAAGACATATGTTGTGGAATCAGAGTATGATGATTGCAAAATGGAGAATGTTGCTTTGATGTAGATAATTAGTCTGAAACAGGCTTCTCATACAGAAAAAAATAGCTGGACTACTGTCAGAGCTACAATCTGTCCGTCTAGAAAATGAGTCTCCCTTTAATGAGAGAAGCAGCCACGACCTGCATTCCTTAAGAGATAATGCTCAAAAGGCAAAACTTAGAAAAAAATGTTTTTCAGACAAAAGGTGTTCTGGCTAGTAACACTGATTCCTTACGTTTTGAAAACAAGGAACTTAGAGATGATAAGTCTGAAGTAATTACTGAAAAAGTTAACAAGCTGGTATTTCAACACCAGACCTTGATGGTACAGCATGATTCAGTATGTTTTAATTACAGCAGACTTGAAATGAAGGTTTTCAATATAAACTATGACACGGCTTCTGTCAATAATAAGCATGATTTACAAGATGGGAATGTCTTGAAATCTGAAAACAAAGCACTTAATAGCGTGCTAACTCTTGTATCTGAGTTAGAATGTAGGAGTAAAAAGTCAGTTATGGCAAACATGTGCTGTCAACCAGAGGTATTGGCATCGCATACTAGCTTAATTCCCAAAGACCTTGCCTCTTCTGATGTTGAAGAGTTTGATTTTGAACACTCACAGTATGCTGTGGGATGTACTACAGCAAAGGCTAGCCACTTGTTTTTCTGTGATTCACAAAATGGAGAATTGTTAGAGTCCCAAAATGATGGACACACATGTGATCAGGTTGCATCCCCATACCATCCCCAAGATGGCCACTCATGATCATGTGATGATGGTCATGACACAGTAATCCATGATGCCCATGAGGTAATCCAAACTGGCCAACTACCATCTCACAGAGATTCGATCCTGCTGTCACAGGGACCTGTGATTTCTGCCATAACCAAACAAAACAAACCAGAGTTTTTTGGCATGATTAATAATGTTATCAGTAACACTAGTGTTTCTGAGGGACAGAAGATTCTCATTAAAAATTATGTTGATGTAATTTTGAATAAGGCTGATACACAATCTGTCATGAAGTCAGTGTCTGATGCTGAAGAAACAGCTGATACTGTTAACAATGTTTGCTTTATTAGCAATGTTTGTGGTATTCGAGTATCCTTGGATAAAGAACTCATTGAAGTTAATTACATGAAAACTTGTTAGCAGTGTCAGTGCCTCAGTAGGTAGCACACTCACCTCTGAGGCCAAGAGATCAGAGGGCTTTGGGTTCAGTTCCCACATCTGGCACTTGGGTTAATATCCCAGTACTGACACTGTAGTGCAGCATGAGAGGGGTGCTGCACTTCTGAGGTGCCGTCTTTCGGATGAGACGTTAAACCGAGGTCCCATCTGCCTGGATTGGTGGTAGTTCCACTGGATGTTAAAGATCCTATGGCACTTATCAAAAAGAGTAGGGGAATTTCCCCGGTGTTCTGGCCAAATTTCCCTCATTCACTAAAAATGCCACCAACAGCTTAATCTGGTTCAAGGTCAGTTGGCATTCATCTGTATCCCCCTCCCCCCCGGGTCGTGCCTGAAAATAGGTAGGATTTGTCTAGTGCACTTACCCGGTCAACAACAACTAAATAAATAAATAAAAAATTTCCTGTGCAATGTAACATCAGCTGAGAAGACCGAACGTACTGCTTTTCCTATGCAGTGCATTAATACCTTAAGCTGCAACATTAAAAACAACGTTGCTACCATCCAGCAACATTCCAGTGGGGAAATCCACTTTACATTTGATGGGGAAGGGGACAACCCTGATTCTGAAAGCCCCATGTCTGTGATATTTTCAGCATCACAGGCCACATTGGGGGGGAGGTTTACAGGTTTGATTTCTGAACCTGAGTTGACAACTGTTTCAGCACTATTTTCTCCACCCCTGATGGCTACTGAACCACAATCCAAAGCTGGAGAACTAAGTGCAACTTGCACACCACTTTTCTCCACTGTGCAGGCACCCCTGATAGTGCAAGCATTCCCTGCACATGATGCAGAACCTCCTCCATCAGTGACACCTGAATCATCCCATACTGTGACTGCAATGGCAGGCACTACAGGTAAGAAGGCACAAGGTATCCTAATACTGATATCATTGTCTTTTCTTTTGGGATCACTGACCATGGTCCCAGCATTGGTTAATCCTAACACAGCTTTAGGACATTATTTTGAAACTGCCACATCAGATATAGCAGTCTCAGCAGTTTTAGCTCAAACATACAATGGACTCACCAGACTCATTGCTTATGCATCCCAGATGCTTGCCCCAGTACAGCTGAAATACAACCTTTGTGAAAGGAATCTTTTGGCTACATACTGGGCAGTGAGATACTTTATGTACATCATTGGATATGCACCCATTGTGCTGCATTCCAATCATTTGCTAACCAGCGTTCTGTTGTCAGACAGAGTAAGATGACTCTGTATCCAATGCCAGACTTACACACTGGTCTCTCATATTACAGGATTATGACATCACTGTCCTTCCTATTAAAATGTCATCCTTGTTGGCCCATGGCCTACAATTTACAGGAGAGACCCATGATTGTTCACTACAACCCTCTGATCTACCTGTCCCAGTGCCCTTTCTGACAGAACCTCAGAAAGTGTTCAAAGACACCACTGTGTGTCATGTTTTGACTGATGCCTCAGCCACACATACCAACGAGGGTCAGATAGCAGGATTTGAAATTATTTAACATTCTGGTGATGACAGAGTGTGCATGGCTAGTAAATGTATCATCGTCTATGTACGATTCACAGGCAATGTTAAAACACACCTGGCAAATAAAATGAAAATCAAGGAGGCGAGAAGTCTACTAATTACCACAAATATTTGTGAATGGTTTAGAGAGCAGGAACGTCCATGAGAAAGACACACTTGTGTTAAGAAAGGAATAAAAAGATTTTTCCTTGCGTAAAATAATACCAGCACTCCATGAGAGGGTTAAGTTCTGCCCGCTTCAAGAAATGTCCTTGAGATAATTACAGAAAGCACTGCAGATACAATGTTTTTATTACAGTTTCTAATTGAGTCTGTTTCTCTTTTAAACTGAATTTCTTTGGCAGAAGACAAACTTCTGTTCCAGTTCTCAGATATTACCTCTGAGAAATACAGTGACTTGTTTGTGTACAACAGAGCCCTAACCAGTTTGAATACTGTACATTCATAAGGTACAAGCGTGTTGTATGTATATTCTTTATGCTCTGTAAGAAGGACCCTCATTTGAGGGCAGTGTATAGGCTCCTTAATAAAGAAACTGGGGAATAACTTCCAAAAATAGCTCTTATAAGAAAGTGAAAATGCCATTCACCTATCCAGTGATGGTGTACTCATTTATAACATCGCTGCTGTAACACTCATGAAAAGTTACGGGTGATTCCTAAACACCTGAGAGTAGATTTTATTTACTGTGCCAAGTACATTGTTCTTCAACAGGTGGACACCAGTGAGTCAGTAAAAACACTAGACAGATTAAAATCCTCTGTCTTGTGGCCACATATGAGAAATGATGTAGAACACTACATTAGTAACGGTTTGATCTGTGAAAGAACAGTCCTATACCAGCTAGGAAAAATGCAATGTTACCCCAGAAGCAAAGGCCCCTGAAACAATATCCAGTTTGACTACATTGACCCTATGCCAACCACTAAGAACAACTAGTTTGCACTAATGATCACCGACCTATTTTCCAAAAGTTTAAAGCTATCCCAAAACAGAACAACACAGTCAAAGTGACTGCAAATGTCTTGGTAAACCAGCTATTTACCAGATAGGGTTTTACCCCTAAAGATAAATTCTGATTACAGGGATCTGGCTTTATAGCCAAAGTAATGCAGGAAATTCTGTATTTGTTATGGGTAAAACAAAAGTTTTATATCCCTTACCATCTACAGTCATCAGGACAGGTGGAATGTGCTAACAGGCAGATCAAAGTTATGTTATCCAAACTTGTTCAGAAAACCCCAAATGACTGGAATTCATTATTGTCTTTACTCCTTATGGCAATAAGAGGGACACCCTCTGCAGGTACACAGCGCACCCCATTTTTAAAATCATGACTGGACAGTCCACGAGACTCCCAGAACATTTACTTCTGGACATGTGTACTGCCAGTAGATAAATATGTTAAATATCTCTAACGAGGCATCCAAAAAGGTACACTTGTTTGCTTCACAATCTATGGGCAAGGCCCAACAACAGGCCTATCCCATTGTAAACAAACTAAGTCCAGCAGTCTACCAAGTTAGACTGCCTCACTATAACAGTCATTGATAAATGGCTACATGCCAATCAAATGAACCTGTTTAAAGGAGATTACATTACTTTTCCATACCCCAGTGGGAGGAATAGTACTAAATTAACTATGTTTTTCTTTTCTCTTTTCTTTTAGGTTCCAGGGAGAGAGAGAGAGAGAGATGCTTGCTTTTATGCTTATTATTCTTTTTAAAAGTATGGGTCTTCTTACAAGCCCAAACCGCAGATTTTATTGCAGATAAGAACCAGTGACCTAATACTAAACAGATTTTTGAGGCAAAACACCTCACAAGCCCACATGATCTAACTGCATCCTGTGGAATTCACACTAAAGTCCTAAATGACGTTTATTGTCCAGAAGGGTAGTAAGGCCCTACTGAATGTTATGATCATTGCTTTGGATCAATTCTAGCAGCTAGACTTGATCTGGACTCCTGTTTTCATTTTATTGATAATCAGGAATTTTGCATCCAAAATTATATGGCAATACAAGCCGTTAGATCTTAAGGTTTTTAACCCTATGAGGCTTCATAATTTGTGACACTTAATACTGAGTGCCCAAAACAGAACCCTGGCCCACCCAGTGGTCTAATAGCCACTTCTCAACCAGGTGCCCTAGTTAATAATGTGCAGCTTATGCACAACCCAGTGATTTTTAAATCTCGCCCTTTAGAACTTGGAATGATTTGTTTTTTGTTTCACAACAAACATTTCCCACTTTTTTTTTTTTTTAAATAATGATGTGATTGGATACCCTGGCAGCATACCAGGTACTCATTAATGACTCCTTAAATAGGACTGATAGCACCACACACACACACACACACTTAGGATTTTCACATCCTGACTGCTAGTGGTACATCTTATGACTATAAACCTACCCAAACACACTAGGCATTTTGCTTTTGTTTTTCTTATTTATAAAAAAACACAAATTTAGACTCAGACCTATTTGGTTCTGACACATCTATTTGAAATAAGTTCAGGTTCAAGTTCAAGTTCAAGTTTATTGCAGGAAAACTCCATTGAGCAAGCTCATTCACAAGGAGGTCCTGTGACATAAACACTTAAAGTACAAACACAGATAGGTAATAACAGTACGTACATGAAATGCACGTTACATGATACAGGCTGGATATACATACAAGGGTACCACATAGGGTGACTGCAGGTGGTAAACATTGATATGAAACAGGGAAGCGACTTACAGGTTGCATACTGATAAATGAAACATGATGACTGTGGAATTCTCTACCTCGTCAGGTGCGAAATTGCCCGACCGTCCTTAGTTTTAAAGGAGCTTTGAAGACCCAGCTTTTTAGCATAGCTTTTAAGGATTTGTATTAGTTTTAATTTTATTGTATTTATTGTTTTGTGAATTTGTACAGGTGCTTTGGTTTTAAGAAAAGCGCCTTTTAAAAATAAAGTTGAATTGAATTGAATTGAAATATAATGTCAGTTGTGAGCAGAGATACTATTCTGTGTTTTGTAGTTTTAGGCTTGTTTCTTTAATGAGGGGGAAAAATGACTGCCAAGCACATTTAAAATTTCACAGTTGCATAGTAATTTGTGATAAGGCTAATTACCAGGATAACAATGCATTGTGCTGCATTAATGCATGGTCAGATTACTGGTTTCAGCCAATAAAAATTATATGACTTTCATACCCATTTTATAATCAAGGTTAATTTAGACCAGTATATGAGACAATTAACTCCAACTTACTATACATAGAATGGGACAGTACATATGGACCACTGGCAGCCCTGTTTAGTGAGTCGCTCAATACAGGGGTGGTTCCAGAGGACTGGAAGGGAGAAAATGTAGTCCTTCTCCACAAGAATGGTAGCAGGGAGGAGGCAGGAAACTATAGGCCAGTCAACCTCACCTCAGTAGTGGGTAAGATTATGGAGGCACTGCTTAAGGAAAGGATTGTGGCAAAGAAACCCTGCAGAGAGCTACAGAATGGGGGGGGATTGCTGACAGTCACCAGGGAAGAAAAGGATTTAGGGATAATCATCTCAGATGGCCTAAGGGTGGCCAAACAGTGTAACAAGGCTGTGGGGAGGGCCAGCGGGAAGTTGGTATGCATAGGAAGGGTTATCACTAGCAGAAGAAGGGAGGTGGTGATGCCATTGTTCAAAACAGTGGTGAGGCCTTATTTAGAATACTGTGCTCAGTTCTGGAGGCCGCATCTTCACAAAGACATAGACAGGGTGGAGGCGGCCCAGAGACGAGTGACCAAGATGGTGCTGGGCATGCATCAGAAAATATATGAGAACAGATTAAAAGACCTCAGTATGCATACACTTGAGGAGAGGAGGAAACAGGGGGCTATGACAGAGACTTTCAAGTATCTTAGAGGCTTGAACAAAGTGCAGTGGGGGTGACATATTTCAATACAAGAGCTGTACAAGATCAAGGTGGCATGATATGAGATTGGAGGGGGGCAGGATAAGGGGGAATGTGAGGAAGTTTTTCCTTTACAGAGAGAGTGGTGGATGCTTGGAATAGCCTACCCCAGGAAGTGGTAGGTACTAACACAGTGGGGGGATTCAAACATGCATGGCATAGACGTAAGGGAACCCTGGATGTGTGAAAGAGAGGCAAAAACCAATGATCAAGGAGGGTCAGCAGCCGCTGATGCAGGCAGGGAATATGGGCAGATTAGGTGGGCCTAATGGTTCTTATCTGCCATCAACTACTGTGCTACATAGCAAATAGGATGCTGGGATGCATAGGCAGGGGCATCACCAGCAGGAAAAGGGAGGTCATAATTCCACTATACAAGACACTAGTGAGGCCCCACCTGGAGTACAGTGTACAGTTCTGGAGACCTTACTAACGTAAGGACATAGATAGGGTAGAGAAGGTTCAGAGGAGGGCAACAAAGATGGTACATGGATTGCATCACAAGTCCTATGAGGACAGGTTGAAGGAATTGAATATGTACTCCCTGGAGGAGAGGAGGGAGAGAGGGGATATGATAGAGACATACAAGTATCTTTCAGGGAGCAACAGGGTGCAGGAATACAATATTTTTAAGTGAAAAAGATGTTCCAGGACTAGAGGGCATGGGATGAAGTTGGAGGGAGGACGATTCAGAGGAAACGTGAGGAAGAATTTCTTCACAGAATGGGTGGTGGACAAGTGGAACACCCTGCCAGAGGAAGTGGTGGGGGCTGAAACAATCACGGGATTTAAGAATGCATGGGATAGACATAAAGGAATTCTGGAAGTCAGGGTCAAGGGGCAACAGACTTCTAGGAAAGCATAAGTAAACTTACAAGCTCAAATGGGCAGACTGGGTGGGCCGTTGGCCCTTATCTACCGACACTGTCTATGTATCTATGTATCTATGACTGGTGTGTGCAATACATATATTTTGGCAGCTAGAACAAACAGACTACAACTGATATGGGGGGGAGGAGTGATTTGATAAAGTAGCAGTGGAGCGTAAGCATAGATAAAGCCAGGAGTAGAAGGGGAAGGGAAAGCAGTTAATATGGCAAATCAATTATACCTTACCAGTGGATAAATATGGCACACATGGGAAGGAAGAGACTTAATGACAGTTACAGGTGTCTTTTATTTTGGCTGAACTTAGCGATTTGTAGAAGTTTATTGAAACTGTGCTAGTTAGTTTCAGTACAGTTTATAATTGGTTCCAAATGGAGGAAGGGCATATGCAATAACACGTTACAAAGAAGTCTGATTCTTGGTATGTCAAGCATAATAAAGTCAGATTTTCTTAATGAGTATGCACTATGTGAGATACTAATAAGGAAGAGAATAGCTTGGCAATTTCTGCAGGAGCAGTTTAAAGTCCATAGCCCAGCATGGAGCAGGCATCTAGTAGTAAGGGATGTCCAACCAACAGCTGCATATAAGTCACAGTGATGTGAATGGTAAGGGGAGTTGGTAATGAACCATAATGCACGGTGATAAAGGATGTCCAGTTTACTTAGATTTGCAAGAGTGGTGGAGGAATAGATTATATTGCCATAGTCGAGTAGGGGGAGAAAAGTGGCCTGTACAAGCTTGTTTCGAGCTTCAAGGGGGAAAATGGGCCTATTTCTGTAGAAGAACCCTAACCTTGCTTTTAACCTTCTAGAGACATCTTTGACGTGGTCATTGAAAGATAATTTATTGTGATCCAGATACCCAGATATTTAAATTTGGTTACAACTTCCAGAGGCTCGTTTAAGCGTGGTGACAATGAAGTCTTGGGCAAGGGTGTGGGGGGCCTGTGACAGCACTGTGGGAGAATATCATCGCTTTAGTCTTCTTAGCATTGAGCAGAAGCTTTGCCTTTATTAGATTATGCTCAAGTTGTGCGAAGTCCGCTTGAAGCACTCCCTTGACTTCAGATAACGATGAGCCAGAAGTATACAACACAGTATCATCTGCAAAAAAGTGCAGATTGGACGTAGATATGTTAGCATGTAAGTCATTAATGTACAAAGAAAACAAGATAGGGCCTAAGATGGATCCTTGGGGGACTCTTCTTGCAACTGGCAAGGCAGCAGAAAAAAAGCCTTCCGCCTTTACTTTTTGGAGTCTTCCAGTTAGGTAGCTAGAGAACCACTGGGTGGTATGGTATGTGGCACCCAACTTTGCAAGGCAATTGACTAATAGTTTGTGATCAACAGTATCAAAAGCTTTGCTGAGGTCCAAAAAGACTGCACCAGTTACCTTCTCAGCATCTATAGCAGAGATCCAATCATTGATTACTTTTGCTAGTGCAGTGATTGTGCTATGATTAGCCCGGAAGCCAGATTGAGCTGGGTTAATGAGAGAGAAGGTTTTCAAGTGAGATTTTAACTGAATAGGGATCAGTTTTTCGAGAACTTTAGAAAGGATAGGCAATATGGAGATAGGCCTATAGTTGTTTACATCGCATGGGTCACCAGATTTAAATAGAGGGAGGATATGTGCTGATTTCCAGCAGGACGGCACAGTAGCAGATGTAATGGAAAGATTGAAGATGTGGAGAATTGGGGCAGTGAGATGGGCGTAGCCTGACCTTAGGAAAAAAGGTTCCAAGCCATCGTCTCCTGCACTTTTTTTGGTGTCTAAGTTAAGAAGAGAATCTTCTACTTCTTTATAAGTTATCTCAAGTTGGAAGGGGCTGGGTGCAGGACTAGATGTAGGGGAGGGGTATGCTGGCTCACGGCAGCACCAGCATAAGGTGACGAGTCAAAAGCTAATCCCCTGTGGCAAAGTGGGAGTTAAGTTCCTCCAGGATTAGGGACTTGTTTTCCACAATCTTGCCACTTGCAACTATCTTTGTTGGGACAGAGGGGGCCATGGGCCATCCTTCTATAGCTTTGATAGTCTTCCATATTTTATGAGGGTTACCTTTAGCTTGTTCGAGAGTAGAAATATAATAGTTAGCTTTAGCAGAGCAAAGTTTTTCACACAGTTATTCCTGGCTGTTCTAAAGGCCTGCCAATCCAAAGATTCTTTGGAATGTCTAGCTTTAGCCAGAGCTTATCTCGAGCTATAAGGGCTGCCTTGAGATCGAGGTGAACAGGGTTGGAATTGTTCCGTGCCCTTACTTTGATGAAAGGGGCATGCTTATTTATTATTGTAGTGAGTTTGTCATTAAGGATGTAAGCTGCTTTGTTGACATCTTTTGGTAGAAATCTTGCCATCTGATCATGCTCAGGTCAGATAGGAAGTTTACTGCACTGAATTTGCGAAAGGATCTTTTTGTTATAAAGATGGGTTGTGGCCGGGCCTTAATTTGAGATCTTATGCAAGCAACAATTCCATGATTGCTCATGTCGTTGTGAAACACTGCCGAATGAGATGTTTTGTGTGGATGGGTGGTTAGTACCACATCTAGAATGGAACTGTTGGCAGTATTTAGAGTGTTGTTCCTAGTAGGTTCACTGACTAATTGCTCAAGACCTAGTTTGTCACAAAGGGATTTGAGGCCGTGTGATTTAGGTGACAGCCAGTCCATATTTAGATCTCCTAGAAATATTGTTTCAGTTTTTGCATCTACGAACATGGATTTCAAAAGATTAAGGACTTCATCACCACCAGACGGGGGTCTATAGCCACCTAGGATAGGAAATAAGGCTGATATAGCCATTATTCAAGCACATATGTTAGAGGTCCATTACAGTATGAAATATAATATGATACCCCCCCCGCCATTGCATGGTATACATGATTTTGCTCATAAAGAGTGATTTACATTTACAATATTAAGGATATTGTGAAGAGGTTTGATCTGACAAATGTTCATGTTTATGAATTAATTTCTGCTCACATTATGGAAGCAGATGAGAATCACATAGCTAGGGAAGTTCTTTGCACTGCCTACGGCTATCATGTTCTTACAACCCTTTGGTTATCTGTTCTGGGATCTGGAATTAGGACATATCCTTGATCTCATTCATGACAGATGTATGGATCAGTGGCATTGCCACATTTTGCACTTCTATTGCATGTGTTAACAAATGTTTATTTGAATCTAGCACTAGTCCCTTGTCAACGGCAAGGAACCTTGGATAAGTCACCACACACACCAGTATTGCTCCATGTTTTGAAACATATTCCTGTACAATCCAGGAAGCCATGTTCATGACTCTCACAGTGGCATTGCCACATTTTTATCCAGCAACATCCATCTCTGATCGTCTGGCAACCGTCCATTCTATTGATTATCTTGATGGGAACTTTTATCGTGAAATGGTTGAAACTTCCTCCTTTCCTTGTTTTACCATGAGGTCTTGGAATCATGACTGACTCTGAACTTTGAATGTCGTACCTGAAAGGAACATTACCTTTTATGCAGATGTGACATCTTCCAACTTGTCTTACCAACTTGTGAATACTAGTCTAATAACTGAAATTTGGCTTCCATTTGTGAACTTTCAAATAAACTGTATTCAGTCCAGCCAATTAAGATTCTACAGTCAAGCTCATTGTTATGCATACCATGAAGTTAGTCTGGGGTAGGGGCAAGCCCCTAACTCAGCAAGAAGACTCTTCTTCATTTGATCTACAACCAAGAAATCCATTTTCTTCACTGCTTGTTTTCCAAGCCTGGCTGGCACCTCATACAAACTGAGTACTGTTATAAACTTTTACACTTTGTGCAGCCGTGTGATCATCTTCAACTTAACACTGTTGCTATTCCATTGTAAAACTCAATGTGCAATCTAATACACCCCCTGCTGAGGCCTGTGAAAATACTGCTGCCTCCTGAACATTTTGATCAACCTTTGAAAAATCTGAATGCATCAGATTTGAACTATGAATCTTCATCTAACACTTGAAGAAACCCTGGATTTATCCCTGGAACTGTTCGTAGTTTACGCCTTGTGGACATTGACATTTTGTATCCTGTTCAACTTACCAACTGAAAAATGCCATCCTTCAAGGTGGTATATTCTGCTGATGTGGAACATTGTGTGGTGACCAACTATACATTCTTCTGATATGGACTAAAGTTATGCAAAGTGAACTTTTCTAACTTCTGTTTTTACTCCCTAAACAGCTAATAGGTTATACGGTAATCACACCTGTTTCCACCTCAGAACCAGATATCATTAAGTCTAGTCCTAACTATCTTGATGCTCTATCTCGATTTTACTTATTTTTAATATCCATACAGGCAACTTAAATTTGTCTCTTCAATTTCTTCCCAATAGGACAGATACACATCTGATACATATCAGTATTTACTGATTGTTTTGATATTGGAAAACCGCATTGTGAAGTTTTATTCCAAATGTTTATAGTAATACAAGGTTTACTAACATTTTCCCTTATAATCACATTTTGTTGTTTAAGGAAAATCTGTGTGACCAGTTAATATTCCTCTATCTGGTTCATGCCACAGGCCTGTAGAGGAATGGTGCCTAACCTCCATCTTTTTGTTGTGTTGCCACTTTTGCAATTAGGGCAACAAAGCGGGGATTGTTACGCTTGGGTTATGCCCCCATTGTCCCACATACACCTCACATACACCTCACACTGTATTCCTGATCTATTGTACTGTGATACTGCTATTTTGCACTAACCTATAGTTATGAGCACCAATCATATAAGCATGGGTGCTAGGAATGTGCTTTGCTGCTAGGATATGCTAATATTGTCATGCATGATATATTATACCTCACTATAATTCAATTATCTAGATTAGTTTGTCTTTTATAGATATTTCATATATTTTCTATTTAATCACTGATAAGATGACTCAGAGGGATCATCAGTGATAATTGTATACTTATATTCTCATATAATTATATGTAATGTTTTACACTCAGATATGCCATGTAATAGGCCTGTCAGCAGTTCTCTTTGTCTAATCAAGCTGACAGAGAGACACAGCCTTTGTTATGTCTTTATGTTTTATATTGTACGTAAGTAAGAAATGTGCATGTAGTTTGAACTGTCAGAATTTCTTTTGCCCAAGCTATAATGCTAATGGAAGCATATTCTGTCTCATACGATACTCATTAGTAATTCTGCTTCCTAAGTCATTCTCCAATGGAGAATGACTTAGGACCAATACATATTGTTTCTCATATATGTAACTATGTTGTAATCTCTGTTGCTATGCTGTTATCTGTAGTATTTAGCTGTCCGAAACACATTGTAGCTCTCTCGAGATACTACTGTAGCTGCTCTAGAAGGGCAGAGAGCTGGAGCACGGGGAGAGATAGAACAAGATCTTAGCGAACCTAAGATCTACAATTCTGGAGATTATGTACATTCTTCAGGAATGGTGAGAAACCCATCTCCCTTGTGATTTTCTCTGTCACATGCTTGGCGTAAGTAGCATAATAAACTTTATTAGTACTCCTTGCTTGTTTACGAATGTTTCTTGGCAGACTCTGAGACACAAGAATCTGTATTATTATTATTATTTTTATTGTTTACCCTACACACCAAGAGTGTTTAGACAGTCCAGGACCAAGATGGTGGAGATAAACAAAACAGTCCTTGCTGCAAAGAAGGCAGGTTAGACAAACTACATTATTAGTATCACTCTAATAGGTTTTCAGCAAACAGTTACATCTTCTAACAGAGCTCCCTCTGCGCAATTAGCGATGGCAGAAACGAAGCTATTATCAGGCAGCCTGGGCAGGTCTCGAGCATGGAAACACTCAGCTCCACTCCCAGATCAATTATAACTGCAAACCAGGCAGCTCTTAAAGAGACAGTACACAGAGGCTTTACAGGCACTCTCTAGCAATAACATTTAAATGGCTAAAATGCAGGACACCAGCCTGGCAGTGAGCATTTAGGCAAGTTCAAGAAAGACTTTTTGGGAACTCCCATTTGTAGGTGGGATGCACCCTTCCCTGCCTGGAGAAAATCTGGCATCCGCGTCAAGTCTGTACCATCACAATATTGGAAATGCAAAACATACGAGTCATTTGGACCATTAACATGCTATGCAAATAACATCTGATGCATAAGTTAACAGAAACTTATACCTTTACTATACATATTCACTACACTTCACAATACTATATCCATTCTGACAACACATCATGCATATTTCACACAGGTAAATTAAACATTACTATAGTGAATCATGTAATAACTTCTTGTACCTTAAACAATGCAAGAGGGGGCCGTTCCCTATCAGCTAACTTGGGGCTGGAAGGGGCCGGGGCACCCCTTTTGTTCTTCCCTCTCAACATGGTTTTTAGAACATCTAATGTGGGGCTAAATTTGCAAATCGAATACTTTTAACAGGAAAGTCTGGGTGATGAAACACATTGAATAGCACCTCTCACAGGCGAGCAAACTCAGTCTCTAAAATCCTTAGGTGGTCTTCCACAGTAGCTTCAACAGCCTCACCACTAGCTTCAGTCCTGTACTAGAAACTTCAGACTTGTGCCCCCCAAAGGTCAGCCAAAACAGTGGGTCTCAAAGCCATAGCAGGGTCCACCTCCAATGACTGCTCCACTCTTCTAGTTGCTCGTGTCAATCAACAAAAGTCAGGTGCATCAATCAGGCACTGTTGCATCTGCAGTTGATACATCAATGACTTGGGATCCATGACCAAAGGCAGCAGCTTATTCATCCACATCTGATCTATCCCCGAGGGTGTCACCTCCCCTCGGGCTACCATTTTCTGCAGTACCCTTCCACTCTCAGGATGTACGCCGACAACAGCTCCTCTGGCTGTTGCCACATAGTGGTGAACTTTTGCCACAACTTTCTTTCATCCCGATCAGGGTCAAATACAGCACCTAAAGCCTTCAAATACTGTTTGGGAGGCACAGGGGTCTCTTGTTCCCAAAGTCTTCACACGACCCATAATGCAGGCCCTCTAAGTGACGCTACAATGGTCTGCCTCTTCTGGTCATCAGACGCTGTCCAGTCACTTAACATCCATTCAGTACACATCCTCCAGGTTTCCCAATCTTCCTCCCCACAGGAGGTGGGCACAGTCCCAGAGAACACACTGTCCATCATTCACCAAAGGCGCAAAAACATTTTATGCCAAATTTTCCAGTAAGACAAAACACTGATCCTCCCAGCCACTAGGGGGCACTAATCCCAGCAGTGCCTCCAAGACGTAACCCCGAGGTGGCACTATCCCAAGGGCTGCTATCCCTGCCTGCTTGGCTAGTAGCAGGTTAAGGGGCCTGAGTTCTGAAACAGGTGCCTACACCTGGAGGTCAGGGTTGGTAGTGGTCAAGCTAACCTGGGCACAGCCCTCTGAAACACTGTAACCCCCCTCTTTCCCTGCTAGTGGCCTGCACACTGTACAATAATCACTTTCACAATACCCCTGGTACACCATACAAGTACCCACACTGTTTGCACTTACCACCAGGGCTGGTTCCTCTGGCTCAACCCTGGGGACCCCCTGTAAAACAATGTTATGTAGAGCAAATAGCAACAGCACAGTACTTCAAGCACAAACTGGACCCACAGTCAGGTTAAATGCAAAAAGAGTTAGTTCTGATTTATTGAGGGACTTGAACAAGAGAGTGGCGTGATCAGGCTGATTGGCTTAAAGACTAATTCAATCAAACAGTTATGCATGCACTTCAGAGTCCCTAAACAGTAATACACTCTGGGTACCCAGGTGGAAAAGAGGTGGGCTAGCCAGGATCATTGCCCGGGGTAGGCCGGCATTGCAGCTGGTTGGGGCCCTGAGATGGAAGAAAATAACATGCACAACACACTAATTGTAATCCGGAGCTGGAGGGCTCAGTTCGTGAAAGAAAAGAAACAAGACAATCAGATGACGTACTTAGATTAAGCTGTTGTTGCAGGGAGCAACCCTAATGATTACTCACGATACCCAAAACTGAACACAGGCTGGACGAAAATCGAGACTGCAGGCGGTTGATCTGGAGTGCCAGGAGAAGCAGGGCCCATACGAATCGCTGAGGCATTGTTACTTTTCAAGCATGGAGCAGGGGGCTGATCCCCAGGAAGGTCTCCCGTTGATGGCTCTCTCTGTGCAGTGGGTAGTCTGGTTGTGCCAGCGTGGCAAGACCCAGGCCAAATGGAGGTAAACACGGATTCAGTCCGTTTAAGCTGGAAACAGCCTCCAGCAAGCAAACACAGTTCAAACACACAGTGGGGAATCAAGTCATGACCCACTTTCAGCACACAGCACATTTACATGTAAGGGATTCTACTATACCAGGCAAACCGCTCTCCGGTCACAATCGCTAAGTCTCTGCACACACCAGGAGTTTAGGGGTAGCTGGAAATCTTGACAGGCCAATCACATTCAGCAAATCTTTGGTCTTCTCCACGTTGAGCCTGGTCACAATTCAGTGGCTTGCTTCATTCTCACAAACTTGGATTCAGTCGGAAATAATTCTCTCCTCCCTCTCAGGGCAGCAGGCAGGCATACAGACCAAAACTCAGGCCTTTCCACAGTTCTCCCACATGAAACAATGCAGACAGCTGCTTGACTGTCTCGAGTTGTTGCTTCCTCACTTCCCAACTTAGATCTGACTCAGGGCACCAAGGAATAGTTCGGAGGTGCAGTCCGAATTGAGGCTTCTCTTACCTCTCCATGTGGGAGAGATAAAGGCAGACAGGCCAGACTCAGCCTTCCCGCCAAGTCCCCCACACAACCCCATGGGTAGCACCTCCTTGAGCTGGAGCTGCTCACTCTGAGCTCCAACCCAGTTCTACCTTCTGCTGCAAGTAGGACGGGAATTTCCCTTCGATCCAAAAGGTCCAATTGGCTGATCTGTCTGTCAGCCACAACAAGGGCTCCCCCTCCAGGGCAGTTTAGGTGCCAAAAGCCCAAAACTACAAATCCTACAGATTTTGACTCCACCAAGCCCCTGTAGGCTGGCTCCATTTTAGAGTCTCAAATGTACTGATTGGTCCCATTCGGCAGTCCAGAACCAAGATGGGCTGGCAGTATAGCTTAGAGGTTAGAGGAACGAGGTGTGAATGAGCTTGATACATCCAGCAGACCAGACCTGAGTTTGATTCTCACAACCTCCACTTGCATACTGTGTGATTCTGAGCAAGTCATTTAACCACCCAGTGCTCCCAGGTCACCCCCTGAAAACAAGCACTTGTGCCTAGTGGGCCTGACCCGGTTACCAAAGACTAAAAAAAACAGATGGTGGAGATAAACAAAACAGTCCTTGCTGCAAAGAAGGCAGGTTATACAAATTACATTATCATTATCACTCTAATAGATTTTCAGCAAACAGTTACATCTTCTAACAGAGCCCCCTCTGCACAATTAGCAATGGCAGAAATGGAGTGATTATCAGGCAGCCCAGGCGGGACTCGAGCATGGAAACATTCAGTCCCCCCAGATCAATTATAACTGCAAATCAGGCAGCTCTTAAAGAGACAGTACACAGAGGTTTTACAGGCACTCTCCAGCAATAACATTTAAATGGCTAAAACGCAAGACACCAGCCTGGCAGTGAGCATTTAGGCAAACTCAAGGAAGACTTTTCGGGAACCCCCATTTGTAGGGGGGTTACACATACATGACATTCAGAGTACGTTAACTCATATACATACATCACATTCAGGGTATGTTAACTCATATACATACATCACATTCAGGCTATGTTAACTCATATACATACATCACATTCAGGATATGTTAACTCATATACATACGTTACATTCAGGGTATGTTAACTCATATATATACGTCACATTCAGGGTATGTTAACTCATATACATACTAAACATTCGGGGTATGTTAATCCATATACATACATCACATTCAGGATATGTTAACTCATATACATACATCACATTCAGGATATGTTAACTCACATACATACGTTACATTCAGGGTATGTTAACTCATATACATACTACACATTCAGGGTATGTTAATCCATATACATATGTCACATTCAGGATATGTTAACTCATATACATACATCACATTCAGGATATGTTAACTCATATACATACATCACATTCAGGATATGTTAACTCATATACATACATCACATTCAGGATATGTTAACTCATATACATACGTCACATTCAGGATATGTTAACTCATATACATACTACACATTCAGGGTATGTTAACTCATATACATATGTTACATTCAGGGTATGTTAACTTCATTTCTGTCCCTTGATGCAACTGACTCTAATATCAGAACACCAATCTAGATCTGGATCTGAAATAATAAACATGGATTACATAATCTAAGACACTGTCTTCTTTAGTTTTGTTTTATAAATACATACTCTCATTGGAGCCTGACAGAGCTTCCACCTTTTTTTTGTTTGCTGAGCCAACAGTTCTGCTAGGGTGACTGCCTCTACTAGGGTGCACTTCCGACGCCATGGAGTCTCTCATTCCGGCTTGCATTCAGCTGTGAAATCTGAGTTGTTGCCCATCATTTTTTTTCCTTTTTCTCTTTATATTACTGCTGTTGTTAGCTTTATTTGTTCGTGTCATTATACAAATATTATAATCATTTTGATAGAGTTTAGTGAATACTATTATTAATCTAGCTCTTTATTTTTGCATTAAGTGCTTCACTTGGTTTAAGTGTTTTTTTTCTTCATTTTATACTGGTTTTCAAGTCATCTGTTAAATATGAGCTCCTTAAATACAGCATCATGGAATGTACAAGGTCTTGGATCACCCATCAAGAGGAAAAAAGTACTCAGTTTCCTAAAAGAAAACATAAAATGGATATTGCCATCCTGCAGGAAACTCATCTTTCCACTTCTGAAGCAGACAGAGATTAGTAAAGAAACAGACTCCGAACTTACTGTAGGAGGAGACTTCAATGAAGTTTGTGCTCCACTGCTTGACAGAGCATCCAATCACAAGAGGTCTAAAATTACTAAGTCTGGGAAAGCTCTTTAGTCTCGGCTTAGTGACTTAGGCCTCTTAGATAGTTAGCGAGTGGCTCATCCTCAGGACTGATATTACTCTTTTTTTTCTCAGGTAGACATAACTCACTAGGTAGATTAGATTAGATTTTCTTCCCCTTAAACCGTGTAATAATATGATTAGCATTAATTATGAACTCAGAGTTATCTCGGATCACAGTATGATAAAAGCTACTTTTTTTCTAGGTAACATTGGTTCTAAGTACCCAAGATGGAGGTTTAATGCATCCGTTTTGCAAGACAGTACATTTGGGACTTGGTTAAAAAGTGCCCTTCTGGCACAATCTTTTCAGCTTTTCTTTTCTGGCAGTTCCATTCAGGCACAATCACAACTTTCGGCTGAGTCAGTGCCCTTCTGGCACAATCGCAACTTCCGGCTGAGTCAGTGCCCTTCTGGCACAATCACAACTTCCAGCTGAGTCAGTGCCCTTCTGGCACAATCACAACTTCCGGCTGAGTCAGTGCCCTTCTGGCACAATCACAACTTCCGGCTGAGTCAGTGCCCTTCTGGCACAATCACAACTTCCGGCTGAGTCAGTGCCCTTCTGGCACAATCACAACTTCTGGCTGAGTCGGTGCCCTTCTGGCACAATCACAACTTCCAGCTGAGTCAGTGCCCTTCTGGCACAATCACAACTTTCGGCTGAGTTGGTGCCCTTCTGGCACAATCACAACTTCTGGCTGAGTCAGTGCCCTTCTGGCACTATCACAACTTTCGGCTGAGTCGGTGCTCTTCTGGCACAATCACAACTTCCGGCTGAGTCAGTGCCCTTCTGGCACAATCACAACTTTCGGCTGAGTCGGTGCCCTTCTGGCACAATCACAACTTCCGGCTGAGTCGGTGCCCTTCTGGCACTATCACAACTTCTGGCTGAGTCGGTGCCCTTCTGGCACAATCACAACTTTCGGCTGAGTCGGTGCCCTTCTGGCACTATCACAACTTTCGGCTGAGTCGGTGCCCTTCTGTCACTATCACAACTTTCTGCTGAGTCAGTGCCCTTCTGGCACTATCACAACTTTCAGCTGAGTCGGTGCCCTTCTGACACTATCACAACTTTCAGCTCAGTCGGTGCTCTTCTGGCACTATCACAACTTTCGGCTGAGTCGGTGTCCTTCTGGCACTATCACAACTTTCAGCTCAGTCGGTACCCTTCTGGCACTATCACAACTTTCAGCTCAGTTGGTGCCCTTCTGGCACTATCACAACTTTCAGCTCAGTCGGTGCCCTTCTGGCACAATCACAACTTCTGGCTGAGTCAGTGCCCTTCTGGCACTATCACAACTTTCGGCTGAGTCAGTGCCCTTCTGGCACAATCACAACTTTCGGCTGAGTCAGTGCCCTTCTGGCACTATCACAACTTTCGGCTGAGTCGGTGCCCTTTTGGCACAATCACAACTTTCGGCTGAGTCAGTGCCCTTCTGGCACTATCACAACTTTCGGCTGAGTCGGTGCCCTTCTGGCACTATCACAACTTTCAGCTCAGTCGGTGCCCTTCTGGCACTATCACAACTTTCGGCTGAGTCGGTGCCCTTCTGGCACTATCACAACTTTCAGCTCAGTCGGTACCCTTCTGGCACTATCACAACTTTCAGCTCAGTCGGTGCCCTTCTGGCACTATCACAACTTTCGGCTGAGTCGGTGCCCTTCTGGCACTATCACAACTTTCAGCTCAGTCGGTACCCTTCTGGCACTATCACAACTTTCAGCTCAGTCGGTGCCCTTCTGGCACTATCACAACTTTTGGCTGAGTCAGTGCCCTTCTGGCACTATCACAACTTTTGGCTGAGTCAGTGCTCTTCTAGTACTATCACAACTTTCGGCTCAGTCGGTGTCCCTCTGGTACTATAACAACTTTCAG
Source organism: Neoceratodus forsteri (assembly GCA_016271365.2). NCBI lineage: Eukaryota > Metazoa > Chordata > Ceratodontiformes > Ceratodontidae > Neoceratodus > Neoceratodus forsteri. The sequence continues at coordinate 135,419,489 of JADMNL010000029.1, forward strand.
CTCAGTCGGGGCCCTTCTGGCTCAATCTCTTCTGCTCACTCTCTCTCTGTTGATATTGAGCCCAGGACATAGCCCACAGAACTATTATGGAGTGGGCCCTGGGGAGGACCCATGTGGAGCAAGCCTAGGGAGGCCCCAGTTCCCTAACAGCACAGCATCTCTTCACTGCTCGGCACCCCAACCGACCCGCATGCCACTTCTGAAGGGCTCAGAATCTTCTTTCCTTCTCTCCCATCTCTAATTCAGCAGAGAGGGCTGTCCATCAATCTTTATGCCCTGTCCTGACCTCTGATTGGCTCAAAAGAAATGCCAGTCCAATTGGGAGGAACCTGCTGCATCATCCTCCCACAGTCCGTTGCTTGGCCTTACTACTCTTTGACTTGTGATTGTATGGGTGAGGAGTCACAAAAATAGCAGCCCCTTTGCTTGAATGGAGCCCTGGGTTCCAAAGCCTTTATTTATTTATTTTTTTTATTTAGTTGTTTAACCAGGAGTAGCACACTAAGCTGAAAGCTTTTTTACAGGAGCGACCTGGGAGCACAGGGAAGTTAAGTGACTTGCTCAGGGTCACATAGTATGCAGGTGGAAGCTGTGGGATTCAAACCAGGTCTGGTCTGCTGGATGTCACCAGATTTGCAGCTCAGAGCCTTAAACCACTGCGCTATACTGCCTCCCTTTTTTGTTTAAGGTTTGCCCCCTTTCCACAGTGCTGTCCTTGGTTTAGTTGCAGCCTTCTCAGCTGTAATCCAGTGGAGGTGTGGCAAGGGTACAGCTCATGTGCTCCCCATTGGGAGCTCCATTCTCTGCTCCCACCCCAATGCTGCAGTCTCTGTGCAGCAATGAGATGCTCTTTCTCCTAAAGGTGCAGTGCACGAAATGTCCCAGTCTGTCTTCCTCCCCCCCCCATGCCCTCTAGCCCCCTGATGTCCACTGGCATCCCTGGGCCTGGAGCACATTAGGGTAGGTGATGACTGGCGGCCGATGTGGCTCTTTAGGCTCCTGACGGGTGGGTGCTTCCAGCACTGAAAAACACTTGAGGCGATGAGACAGTTTGCACGTTCAAGCAGGCTGCTGCTCCAACATGCACACACTGGCTGTGCACAAGTAAGGCGATCTGCGTTGGCTGCTCCTCCAGTCCACTTTCCAGCTGCAGTCCCAGGACCAGAGCAAGTGAAGAAACTGGTGGCCATGTTTGAGGGCAGCACACAGGACTCCAGGTAAGCAACCCATCCCAGAAGGGGATTACGTGCAGTTACAATAAAGTGCAATCAGAATAACATGACAAAAACAGGTACAAGTGTGGGCAAGGCAGCAGTACAAAAATAATCAATTAATCGACCAGCCAGACACACTGGGGTAAGATGGGAATGAAAGAATAGCATCAGGGAGAGGGAAAACAAGAGCAGGAGGGTAGAAGAAGGTGCTTCAATTGAAACCTGAGCGAGCCAGGGAGGCTGAGAGATGGATGTCAGTGGGGAGGTGGTTCCAGAGTGTGGGAAGGTGCCATGAGAAGGCTGATTGCCCAACTGAGGAGCAGGGACAGGAAAGGAGAATGTGTGATAATTCCTGGAACAGAGGCAGTATAGCCCAGTGGTTTAAGGCTCTGAGCTGCAAATCTGGTGACATCCAGCAGACCAGACCTGGGTTTGAATCCCACAGCTTCCACTTGCATACTGTGTGACCCTGAGCAAGTCACTTAACTTTCCTGTGCTCCCAGGTCACTCCTGTAAAACAGCTTTCAGCTTAGTGTGCTACTCCTGGTTAAACAACTAAATTAAAAAAAATAAATAAAAAAGAGGGAGCAGGGGGGATAATAAAGAAGAGGAGTGAGGAAAGGTAGGTGAGAAGGGACTCAAACCAGTATCTGGAAATAAGGGAGGCACAGCCGCTCTGGTGACAGCAGGGAAGATAGAGAATGGCTAAGGAGGAGTGAAGTGAGCAATGATGACTGGGGGGGGAGTCGGTAGCAAAGTGCAGAAGGAGTTGCAAAGGGTATCCAGTCTGGCAGGTGAAATGAAGGGTGTGGTGCCGTAAACCAAGTCCACATGTTTGAAGACTGGGAGCACTATTTTGGTAATAAGCTCCTGGTGGACCGTTGAAGATATACAGCCTTTATTGCAGTACAAGGCACCAAACTTTGGGCGGAGCCTGGCACGGGTGGCATCAGTGTGGGAGAGATGGCAAGCTTTTTTTTTTTTGTGAAATTTAAATGTTATTAATTTTGCAAATACAAGTCATACAATCAAACATACAGTGTCGAGATATACAAATCCCCCCACCCCCCCTCCAAATCTCCCCAATCCCCCTACCCCCTGCGGCACCAGGACTCCTCTTAAGCTAACAAGTAGCTCTAACAGGGTTACTATCAAAATAAGGGGCCTTATAATGAGTATAAGACATGGAGTTTCTCCCAGATTTGTTTATATTTGTGGGAGCGATTATAGATACTAGCTATCATCTTCTCTGCATGTAGGTTGAAAAGTAGTTCTTGAACACATTCTAGGTAAGAAATGGATTCCTCATCTATCCAATAATGAAGAACCAACTTCTTAACCAAGAGAGCAATCATAGCAATATGGTATATACGTGCCTTAACTGAAATGCTACCAAAATCACCCACCAGGCAAATTTCAGGGTTAAAAAGATCTTGGAGACCCAACAAGGGACCAGCTTTGTTCTGGATGAGTTTCCATAAGGGGGCTACTTTATTACAATCCCAGAATATGTGCTGCAGAGTGTCACACTGGACCACTGATTCTGTTCCCTATATAATTTTTGTTGTAAATATAAGAAATTAATGTATGATGACTGTGGCAGAGGAAAAAGGCTGTCTTACTGGAACTGACACATCAAGACCCCCCCCCCCAGCGATAGTTCAAAGGACAGGAGGTGGTTTGAGTCTGCAGCTATTTAAAATGCAGTTCCTTTGTTTAATCTTCTTTGAAGGCAGGAACCAAAGTATCCACTTTATAATGCCCACAGGGAGATCCTTTGACTTGCATAGTTGCCAGGAAGGACTTGTGAGGAGGGGTGTCGGAGAGAGGCCAGAATGGGTATTGAAGAGGTTTGATGTCTGAGCCAGGGAGGACCCAGATGAATCTGGAAGGTCAAATACACATTCCCAGGAAGCCTTGGGAGGACATCACAGAACCTGTTTATGTGTGTGTGTGCGTGTGAGTTTGTGTGTGTGTGTGTGTGTGTGTGTGTGTGTGTGTGGCAGAACAAATAACAGTTCTGACCAGTTACCCTGAGGAGAGGACATTGAGTATGTCACTTATAATTTTTTTAAATCTTGTTGGGACATCCTGTGTGGTAACATATAACTTTTAATACACCAAGGTGGAGTTTAATGATCTCAGAGAGGAGGCCGGCTCAGAACTCTTTTATCCAACTGAGCAAGCCTTAGAGACACACAAGACAATATTACCTGACTGAGGGAGAATCATCACAGCACTGAAAAAGAGTCAGATTAGACCAGTCTGAATGTATGTATTGTAGAAACTTGCACTTTAAACCTATTTGTTTTAAGGCTGTATGTGTTGGGATATATTTTGTTCTGTAATTATTGTTCTGTTTTGATATTTTTAAAGTAAAGATATTTTTACAAGGGAACTGTCTGGAGTGCCTTGACATTTCTTTTTATTTAAGTGGAGCTTTTAAAAGGTTATAAGTAACACTGTGTATGGGCTTATTGTATACCAAACTGGGAAATGGATAGAGTTCTCTAAAGTCTTGCATAGAGTTCTAAGGGTTCATTTGAAAGACCTGGCTGGGTGCCCGTAGGCAAAGATATCTGGCCTCCTGAAGACAAAATTATCTGAGCCTGAAAATTGGGTACGCTAACAAGAGGTTATCAGTTTGAATCCCTCCAGAGCTTGAGACTAAGGTGACTTGAACCCACAAAACAGACAAGAGGGCTACCTTGTTCTGTTCACTGTACACAAATCATACGCTCAGAGGTTGGCACTTTGGGAGTAGAGAGTTGACTGGCTGAGCGAGATTGTGACAGATTGGTTGGCAGTGGTGGCATAAAAAGTTTGGTGGTATAAGCTTCATTGTTCAGTGTGTCAGCTTGAGACCGTTTAGCTCACTTGAAAAAAAAAAAAAAAAGGAAACAGAACTATATCCCTTGACTTACAGTTAAGTTCCCACCCATTTTATTTTTTTTCTCTGAAGTGCCAGTCAGAATAGTATTAGTAGTGAGGGAAGAAGAAAATGGCTTCCGACTACAGCAAGCACACTGTAGATGTCTTAAAGCAGTTGTACGGGGACAGGGGAGTCCCGTTTGGGGTGAAAGCCAGTAAGCAGAAACTCATAGAGGCCCTGAAAGTAGCAGATACCCAGAGCAGCAAGTCACAGACCGTGACTGAAAGGGACCAGACCTCGAGTGTGGCAGAACTAGCGGCTAGTGAGGGGTCCCGAGCCGATGAGGCAGACATCAGGGCCACTGTCAGTGAAGGGCCAAAGCAGCAGGGACAAGTCACCAGTATCCTGAATCCGGAAGTTCTCAGGTTGCAACTTGAGTTGCGCAGGATGGATCTGGAGTCCCAGGAGAGGAGAGAAAGGGAACAATGAGAGGCAGACCGTTTGGAGCACGAGCGCCAGTGAGAGGCAGAAGAGAAGAGAGAGTGAGAATGCAGAGAGGCAGAGGAGAGGAGAGAGGAGCGCCAGTGGCAACACGAACTGGAGAAGCTACGACTCCAACCAGCAGCACCAGTGCAGGTAAGTGGCTTGGGTTTAACTGGGACTGCAGGACTGGGTTACAAATTGAACTCCAAATTAATTTAGTTTAGTTTAGTTTATTAGTCTAGGAATGAATACCTTTGAGCCAGGGCTGTTTTACAAAGGTTCCACGTCACAAAGAACATTTAACAAAGCACGATACACATTACAGGTAAAACCAGACAGGAAAGTTACATCATAAATTTGCTATTAACAGTTTAAGGCAGTAACGTTTTTAAGTTTCATAGAAAAACAAGCTATAACAGGTTCAAGCGAGTAGACAATTTCGAGTTAGAGAAACTTCCAGGGAGAGGGTGATCATTAGGCGCCAAAGGAGGCTAGAGAGGAGGAAAGGTGGTGAGTGGGAGAGTAAGTGAGAGGGGACAGGAAAAAAGGGGGGGAGTGAGTTTGGGTGGGAGACAGGAAGTAGTAGAGGTACCAGAGGGTTCATTAGTCAGGGAGGAAGAGGCCTCAGATGTGAGGATGGACATGAGGAGTAGTAGTCTTTATCTAGCGCAGTCACAGTTGCTAGTGGTGGTGAGGTGGTAATAGAGCATGGATTTGAAAGCTTCAAGCGAGGTTGAGGATAGAGTAGGTGGACTAAGCGCATTGAACCATGTCAGAGCCCTGTATGCGAAAGATCTTTGTCCCTGTGCAGTCCGGCATCTCGGAACCAGGAAGGGTTGGCGTTCAGATCTGGTGGAGGGTCGTGAGCCAGGATTCAGTCGGAGTAGGTTTTGAATACATAATGGAGTCAGTCCCAAGATAGATTTTTTTGCCATTGTGCAGGTGAGATAAATAAGACGATTTGATAGGTTCAACCAGCCTGATTCATAGTACAGATCACACGTGTGAGTCAGTCTTTGAGCCCCGTGAGGAGCCGGCAGGCCTTATTTAGAGTGATTGAGATCGCCTTAGAGCAGTGGAGGTAGCTGAGCCATAAATAATAAGGCCATAGTCAATGATTGAGATTATGGAACTCTGTATAGCTATTCTCAATGCCGCTGATTTAGAAATTGACGGTTACGAATAGTATTCCAAGGCGTTGGTTCACTGTTTCGCAGTGTTGTCAATGTGGGTTGCAAAGGGTGAGCCCTTGGTCAAAAGTGATGCCAAGGTATTTGAAAGTATTTACTTGGTCCAGTGTAATTCCCAGAGAGGTTTGTATGGTGAGTGGAGTATACCTATTTTGTTTTGTGATTGGAGAAGAGCATGGCTTTTTGTTTATTGTGGTTTAGCGCAAGTTTACTATCCAGGAACCACCTTTCAACACTAGAAAGCAAGTTGCAGGCTTTTCAGTAGGGAGTTTGGATCCTTGTGGGAAGAGAATTACAGCATCATCAGCGTATAAGATTATTTTCTCCTGGCAGATATCTGGGAGGGGTTAAGGAACAGGCTAAAGAGGAGCGGTCAAGAATTGATCCCTGTGGTACACCGAGAGAACTGGTTTGAAGTCAGAGAGTTCATTAGAGATTTTACAGCCTGTGACCGATTGGACAGGTAACTTTTACCCAAGCACAAGGACCTTCGGCCAGGCCTAGTCTAGAAAGTAGGAGGTAAAGGCCATGATGGACTGTGTCGAAGCTTTGTAAGATCGAGAGAAGACTGCACTGTTTGGCACCCTTTGTCCAGGGCTGAGTGGACTTCTCCAGAGAAATCAAGTAAGGCTGTTGTTGTACTATGTCCTCTCCTAAAGCCATGCTGTTGATTACAGAGTAGATTGTATTTGTCCAGGTAATCAGAGAGTTGGTCTGCCACTATTCGTTCAAGTGCTTTGAGAGGGAGGAGTATTGATATTGGTCGATAGTTTCCTGTTGAGGTTTTGTCCCCCTTGTGCACTGGCGTAACTATGGCAGATTTCCATTTGTTGGGAAATTGACTTTGGCAAAGTGACAGATTAAGAATTTTGAGGGTGAATTACTTCATCCAGGGTGAGAGACAGGATTTTTAGATCTAGCGGTCACTACTTGTTCTGGATTTGAGAGCAGGCCTTTCTTATGTACTTGTGTGCTTCGTGCACTTTGATTTTCTTGAAGTAAAATTGTGGTTTGTCACAAGGGGTGTTTTGTGATACTAGGCTAGGCACAGGTAAGTCCGAGAAGAAATCTGGGGGGAGGACCCCACTAAGGTATGTGAATGTCTTATTAAGCGCATCTGCAATAGACTTTGGGTCAAGAGTGGTGGATCCATCAACTTTCATAATGGTAGGTGACGATTTTGATTGTTTATCCATTATGTTTCGGATGTTGTCCCAAAAGCTCTTCCATCACCCAGGTGGATTCAAGGCATTTTGAAATAGGCGCTCTTCATTTGCCTAATTTGTGAGGTACATCTATTTCGTGCCTGCTTGTATTTTAGGGTATCATGAGGTGAGCCTGTGTCTCTGGCAACTGCCCAGAGGTGGTCCCGAACCTTGAGCTCGGCAAGTAGTTTGGCAGTAATCCATGGATTTGACAGCGCTTTGATTTTACGTTTTTTTACTGGGGCGTATAAGTCGCATGCAGAGTTGAAAGATTTAATGAAGTATTCTAGTGCGGTATTAATATCAGTTGATTCAAGGATTGGCGTCCAGTCCTGTTGTAGTGAGATGGGTTTTCAACTTGATAAGATTCCCATAAGGCAATACTCTGCTTGTTATAACTTTGGGGTGGCTTGAGAAATTTATTAGACCAGGTACAGGACACTGGGGAGTGGTCACTGAGGGAGTCAGGTAGGACTTTAATGTTTTTTATCCAGTCAGAGTGATTTGTGAGAACCCAGTCAATAAGGGTGCTTGTACCAGTTTTGTAATTTTTCCGGGTGGGGGAGGTTACCATCTGAGTCAGGTTTGCTGCTAGGATGTCATCTTTGTAAGAGCCAGTGTCAGAGGCGAGCCAGTTTATGTTGAAATCCCCGAGGAGGAGGAGCTCATTTTCAGAGGGCTGCAGACTAACAAAATCAAGTACAGACTTAATACTGGCACGGTGGTCTTTTGGAGGGATATAGACTGCGGCCACTATGAGAACTTTGTTTGTGCACCAGAAGCAGTTTGATAGGGAGGAGTTGCATCTGCGTATTTGTGGGGGTGAAGCTGCCGCGTTGACAGGAGAGGTTGTCCTTTATGTAGATAGCACAGCCCCCACCTTTCTTGCTTGCCCGGTCGAGTCTGAAAAGATTGTAGCCTTCAAGCGAGACCGCATGATCCGGGTGCTGGGAGATAGCCAGGTTTCCACAATGGCTAGTATATCAGGTTTTTGTCCAGTGAGTTTGAAGAGATGCCAATTTGGGAAGGAGGCTGCAGATATTTAGAGTGATAATGGAGAGACCTACCAACTTTCCCTGTTTTTGTCGGCTTCAGTGCAACAGGACCAGGGTTTGGGTGTATCCCACCAGATATTAAAAGTAGGAGGAGCAGGAGTTTCAGCGATGCCATTCGTAGTTCATAATAGGTTGGAGTGAGTTTCTGCTTGTACTTTTTAAGATGCTTGGATTGTCTTCTGGAGTCCCAGTAGAGGGTGATCGTTAATGAGTTATAATGATGTGGCAGTTTCCAATTAGGAAATATGGCTCTTTGCACCCAGGTATTAATTGGGTGATGTTTGTTTAAGACTTCCAGAGTAAAAGCCATGGTACAATGTTTCGGTAGTAGTATAGAAAGGTGAGAGTAGGTGGAGGGTAGGGTAGGCGGAGGGAGTTGGCATAAGGGAAAGGAGGGAGGGGTGAGCAGGAACAGGTGGTGGGAACTAAGCAAAGCATTTTTTAGCGAGGCAGGAGAGAGCCGAGAAGTAGTGTGGGCTAGGCAGTCGGGGGTGGCGAGCAATAGGAGGGTGGTGGGGTACGGATTTTAGTGGGCTAAGGTGGATAGCTAAGCACTATGGCGAAGTACAGAGAAAAATGAAAAAAAAAAAGACTGGGAGGGTTTGGTGCCAGAGGGTTTAAGAGAAGTACTATAGTACTGTTGAGATCCAGGATCACATAATATGTTAAAGTTCCTGAAAGGTGATAAACTGTGGCCTGGGCATATGCAATGTGTAAAATCTTTTTGTCTATATGTTTCCTTTGTTCTTCAAAGTCCTCACAGATAAGTACGATACTTTGGGAGTAGGTCAGACAGTAGGCATATGCAATGTGTGAAATCCTTTTGTCTGTATGTTTCTTTTGATCTTCAAAGTCCTCAGAGACAAGTACAATACGTTTGGAAAAGGTCAGACAAAAATGTTGATTCAGTCACAAAATGTGTTAAAATTCCTTTGTTCTTTAAAGTCCACAAGTGCAGTTGCTTTAAGAGTGGTCAGATGAGAATGTTGAAAATGTTGATTCAGTTGCAGGACCCAGCATCACCATGTTTGTAAGACTAGTTGTAAGGCATAAGCTTCCTTGGGAGGCTTCAAGAAAGTTGATTTAAAATTAAAAGCTGATACCTGATGATGGCGATTTGCAGAAATTCAGTCCAGGAGACTTTCACCAATGTTGTGTGCAAGAATGGCACAGGTATTCCCAGCAGAAAAACATGTAAATGAACAAAAACTAACCTACAGACACAGACAAGCACAAACAGCCACCCACACAGCCCCAGGAGGAGGAGCTAATAGCTGAGTTTAAGGATGGGGAGGATATGGATACCTTTTTAAATTCTTTAGAAAAAGTTTGTATTCAGGCTAAAATTCCTAAAGAGTTCTGGAGCTTCCAGCTATCCCTGCTACTTACCGGAAAAGCTCGGGATGCATTGGGTCAAATGAATAATGAAGACAATGATGATTACAGCAAGTTAAAAACTGCACTGTTAAAAAAGTTTGAATTAACTGCTGAATCATACAGAGCTAAATTCCGTAAGCTCAGAAGAAGCCCATATATGAGCTATGAGGAGCTAGACACGAAATGACGTCAGTTTTTAAAACATTGGTGGGAAGGAGTTGAGGCAAACTCTGTTGATAAAATTTAAAATGTGATTTTATTAAAACAGTTTTATTGGGCATGCCCAACAGAGTTAAAAACCTGGCTAGAGGACCAAGATCCAAAAACAGTGCAAGAGGCTACTGAACTCTTGGACCGCTATGCCAAGAGCAGACCTGCTCTGAGAGCGAATGGGGTGAGTGTGGCAGTGCAGAAAGGGAAAAGAGCGCCTTCAGGGCAGCTAAAACCCTCACTGCCTCCACCAAAACCACTTAGCCCCAAGTTTCAAAGAAAAGATTTCTCTGAAGTAAGAAATGTTTGTTGGTTATGTAAAGAAACTGGGCACATTGCCAGACAGTGTCCAAGAAGGGCAAGCAATAATACGCAAAGTAGTACCTGAAAGGAAGTGGGTTGTTTGTGTGTCCCTGGAAGCATGCCAGTGAACATGAGGGAACACATGCACCCAGTCATGGTAAATGGCATACAGACACAGGGGTTAAGGGACACAGAGGCATCCCTGACATTGGTGAAAGGGGATCTGGTACAGCCTGGTCAGCTTATACTCAATAAATACGTGACTGTACAGGACTTTGCGGGTGAAGAGAAAACATTGCCACTGGCCAGTGTTCTCCTGGATTGGGGTGAAACGGGGGAACTGTGCAACAGGTGGCTGTAGCCAACACATTAGCAGTGGATGTGATCCTGGGTAACAATCTCCAACAGGGGATGGTATATGCAGTTACCCGTAGCCAAGCAGCCAGGGAAAATTGTAGTTCCCTGAGCCCCTCAGAAGCTATTGGGGAAGATACTGAGAGGCTGGTTCCCAGCCTGTGTCTCCAGAGGGGGAGAATGATAAAAAGAGGGTAGAAATTTCCCCAGTACCAAGTAACCACATAGCTACAGAGGGTTACTCTGAAGAGGGAGGGGTGACTTCTTGTAAGAGGGTTGGGATTGACAGTGATCCTGAGGGCCCTGATGCTAGTGCTAGGGACCCTAGTTTAGCGACTGAAGGGGACCTGTCCCATGCCTTGGGAAGGTGTGAGGGGTTCACAGCTGCTCAGAGAAGTGACCCTAGTTTAGAGAAGCTGAGGGCTTGGGCAGACTCAGACGGTGCACAGGGAAGTGACAGCAGACATAAGGTTTATTGTTAAAATGGACTTATGTATACACAGGCAGTACAGACGGGGGGATGCTAGGCAGGCAGCTTGTCGTTCCCCAGGGATATCATGAGCAGTTCCTCAAAGTTGCCTGTGATATTCCCTTGTCTGGTCATCTGGGAATCATGTGCACAATGCAGCAGTTGGCCCAGAATTTCTACTGGCCTAACTTCACCCAGCAGGTGAAGGAGTACTGCAGGTCTTGTCACCAGTGCCAAGAAATAGGGAAGGCGGGCAAGAAAACCCAAGCCGCCCTGATCCCCTTGCTCATAGTGGAGGAGCCATTCCAGAGGGTGGGAATGGATATTGTGGGGCCTTTAAATACCCCCAGCTCCTCAGGGAAGAGATTCATCCTGACTGTGGTGGATTATGCCACCTAGTACCCAGAAGCAGTCGCCCTATCCTCTCTGAGGACAGACAAAGTGGCAGATGCCTTGCTTGGGATTTTCTCCCGTGTTGGGTTTCTGCAGGAGGTAATCACCGATTGAGGGGGTTCCTTCATGTCAGACCTAATGAAATGTTTATGGAAAAAGTGTGGGGTGGTGCAGAGATGCACGGTACCGTATCTCCCACAAGCTAATGGACTTGTGGAATGCTTCAATGGTACCCTAAAGTCAATGCTCTGGGCATTTGCTGAACAGCATGGGAGGGACTGGGAGAAATACCTTCCCCACCTGTTGTTCACATACAGGGAGGTGTCCCAAGAGTCAACAGGATTTTCCCCCTTCAAACTCTTGTATGGACGCCGGGTATGTGGGCCCCTAGACTTGATCTGGGAGGACTGGGAAGGCAAGCACGCCACCAAGGGAACTCCCATTGTGGATTACGTCCTACGGTTTAGGGAAAGGCTGAAGAAGCTTATGGGGACAGCCCAGAGCAACCTGGCAACTGTCCAACAGAAACAAAAAGTATGGTACGACCGCAGAGCCAGAGCTCACTCGCACATGGTGGGTCAGGAAGTCATAGTCCTTATTCCGGTCCGGAAAGACAAGCTGCAAGCTGAGTGGGCAGGACCATACAGAATGGCTAGGAAGGTAAATGACATAAACTACATTGTGGAGTTACCTGACCGTAGACAGACAGAAAGGATGTGCCATGTCAACATGATGAAGCCATATGCAAATAGGGCTGACATGGTGTTCGCCTTGTGTAGTCATGGGGAGGGGACAGACGAAGAAAACCCCCTTCTGGACTTGCTGGAGGAAAGTAAGTGTGAGTCCTCTGTGGAGGCAGTAAAATTGTCTCCCCAGCTGACCCTGGGCCAGATCCAGAAAGTGAGGGAGGTTTTAGCAGACTTTGCCCCCTTGTTTAGCGCCAAGTCTGGACTAACCCCCTTAGCAACACACAATGTGGAGACAGGGACACAGACGCCCATACAGTGGACAGCATATTGGGTGTCAGAGGCTGTCCAAAAGGACATTAGGAGGGAAGTGGAGGAGATGCTGGATTTAGGGGTAATTCAGAGATCCCACAGTCCCTGGGCCTCACCCGTAGTCCTTGTACCCAAGCCAGATGGCTCAACTCATTTCTGTGTAGACTATTGTGGACTGAATGCGGTCACAAAGTCAGACGCCCACCCGATGCCCCGGACGGACGAACTCCTGGACAAGCTGGGGGGTGACCTACCTTTCGACCATTGACCTGACAAAGGGGTATTGGCAAGTAGAGTTGATGGACAGAGCTAGGGAGAGGTCATCCTTCATCACTCTGATAGGCTTATTTGAGTTCAAAGTAATGCCTTTCAGAATGAAGAACACCCAGGCCACTTTCCAAAGGTTGGTGAACCAGGTGTTAAATGGTGCTGAGGAGTATGCCGTGGCATACCTGGGAGACATTGCCATCTTCAGTACCAGCTGGGAGGAACACCTTTCACACCTTAGGGAAGTGCTGGGCAGAATACAGAGGGCCGGGCTCACTGTCAAAGCCGAGAAGTGCCAGGTGGCCATGGGGGAAGTGGCATACCTCGGGCATGTGGTAGGCCGGGGACAGCTCCGTCCTAACCAGATAAATATAGAGGTAATACAGGCATGGTCCAGACCAGAAACTCAGAAGCAGGTCAGGAGTTTTCTCAGGACAGCAAGGTACTACAGAAAGTTTGCACCTAATTACAGTGCCCTGGCTGCTCCCCTATCTGACCTGACAAAGAAACAGATGCCCAAGAAAATTACCTGGGGTCCAGCCTGTGAGGATGCCTTTACCAAACTGAAGGAGGCACTGTGCAGTGCTCCTGTTTTGACAAGTTCGGACTATAACAAAACTTTTATAGTTCAAACGGACACCTCAGATGTGGGTATTGGGGCAGTACTAAGCCAGACATCCAGCGAAGGGAGGGACCACCCCATAGCCTACCTGAGCCGAAAGCTGGTTCCCAGGGAACAAGCATACTCCATGGTGGAAAAGGAGTGTCTTGCTCTAGTGTGGGCCCTAAAGAAATGGAAGTCATACTTGTATGGGTAGCCTTTTGTGGTGCAGACTGACCACAGCCCCCTGGTTTGGTTGACGCAGATGGGGAAAAACAATGGCAGACTGCTCAGATGGAGTCTTGCTTTACAAGGGTATGATTTGAAAACCGTACATAGGGTCAGAGCCAAAAATAAGAACTCAGATGGGTTGTCCCGTGTGTATGAGGGATCAACTGATTTGGGAAGCTCATCCCATGTATGGGATAGATCCCCCAAATTCAGTCTAGGTGGAGAGGAACTGTCACACTGGACCACTGATTCTGTTCCCTGTATAATGTTTGTTGTAAATATAAGAAATGAATGTATGATGACTGTGGCAGAGGAAAAAGGCTGTCTTACTGGAACTGACACATCAAGACCCCCCAGCGATAGTTCAAAGGACAGGAGGTGGTTTGAGTCTGCAGCTATTTAAAATGCAATTCCTTTGTTCAATCTTCTTTAAAGGCAGGAATGAAAGTATCCACTTTATAATGCCCTCAGGGAGATCCTTTGACTTGCATAGTTGCCAGGAAGGATTTGTGGGGAGAGGTGTCGGAGAGAGGCCAGAATGGACATTGAAGAGGTTTGATGTCTGAGCCAGGGAGGACCCAGATGAATTTGGAAGGTCAAATACACATTCCCAGGAAGCCTTGGGAGGACATAACAGAACCTGTTTATGTGTGTGTGTGTGTGTGTGTGTGTGGCAGAACAAAAACCAGTTCTGACCAGTTACCCTGAGGAGAGGAAATTGAGTATGTCACTTATCATTTTTTTTAAATCTTGTTGGGACATCCTGTGTGGTAACATATAACTTTTAATACACCAAGGCGGAGTTTAATGATCTCAGAGAGGAGGCCGGCTCAGAACTCTTTTATCCAACTGAGCAAGCCTTAGAGACACACAAGACAATATTACCTGACTGAGGGAGAATCATCACAGCACTGAAAGAGAGTAAGATTAAACCAGTCTGAATGTATGTATTGTAGAAACTTGTACTTTAAACCTTTAAGGCTGTATGTGTTGGGATATATGTTGTTCTGTAATTATTATTCTGTTTTGATATTTTTAAAGTAAAGATATTTTTACAACGGAACTGTCTGGGGTGCCTTGACATTTCTTTTTATTTAAGTGGAGCTTTTAAAAGGTTATAAGTAACACTGTGTATGGGCTTATTGTATACCAAACTGGGAAATGGATAGAGTTCTCTAAAGTCTTGCATAGAGTTCTAAGGGTTCATTTGAAAGACCTGGTTGGGTGCCCGTAGGCAAAGATATCTGGTGCCCCAAAGACAGAATTATCTGAGCCTGATAACTGGGTACGCTAACAAGAAGTTATCAGCTTGAATCCCTCCAGAGCTTGAGTCTAAGGTGACTTGAACCCACAAAACAGACAAGAGGGCTACCTTGTTCTGTTCACTGTACACAAATCATACACTCAGAGGTTGGCACTTTGGGAGTAGAGGGCTGACCAGCTGAGCGAGGTTGTGACACAGAGTACCTATTTCAACCTCGCAGCGAGTGCACAAGGGAGTCTCTGTCTTACCCATTTTGTATAGTTTGTATGGTGTCAGGTACATATCATTAAGAATATGGAGCTGCATGTGCAGTAATCTGTCTTGGGAGACATAATGGTGGCAGTCCTTCCAAATCCTCTACCAGTGGGGCAGTGTCTGCGGAAAGAGAGAGGACCAATATCTTGGGATACCATCCACCTTCAGGTAGACCTTCCCATATAAGCTAGCATATATTTGGGAGACAGCATGTGGAGAAGAAGTGAGAGGTTGGAGAGTTGCTATGAATTCCCTGGTCTGTGGAAATGTAGCAGGCGGGTTGAAGCACTGAGCCAACATATGTCTAAGTGGATACACCTTAAAGATCATTTTATGGTTGATAGCAAATTTGGACATAATTTCTGCTACCAGAAGCCAAGCTGCATTAGCCATCAGCAACTCATCCGCTGATACAGTGGCCAGTTGGGGGATCCAGGTAGGAGAGAGCATCTCTCCATCTATTTTAAGAGAGATGTCAAGCCACACACCAAAGTACTTGAAGGAGTGGACTGTTTCGAGGGGGATGCCATCTAATGTGGAGAAGATGGGCAGAGTGGGGAGCCTAGGCCAGTTTCTGGCTGATACCAAGGGTCATGGACACAGTTTTCTTTGTGTTGACCTGGAGCTGACTGGAGTGGAATCAGCACAGGAGATTGTGGAAGTCTTGCTGGAGCAGACCTTCC
Organism: Neoceratodus forsteri; assembly: GCA_016271365.2. Classification (NCBI taxonomy): domain Eukaryota; kingdom Metazoa; phylum Chordata; order Ceratodontiformes; family Ceratodontidae; genus Neoceratodus; species Neoceratodus forsteri. Next base: position 135,434,913 of record JADMNL010000029.1, read on the forward strand.
ACAGCAGTAGTGGAGGGGTCGGAGTTGTAGTTGCCTGTCATCTACATGCACATGTACAGTATATGCAAGCTGGCACAGGCAGAGGGGAGGTTATTAAGAAAATGGAAGCCAAAACAGAGCCCTGAGGGACCCCACCCTGTATGGGAAGTGGCGGTGACAGGGTACTACCAACCAACCAATGAAAATAAACATATGTTATCAGAACATTTATGTCCCCCTCATCCCCCATTATTATATAACCAGCTCTGGGGGGCAGACACCGAGGAAAAGAGGCAAACATGGGAGGGGGCTACTTGGTGGAGTGGCAGTGGGCAAGAGGAGAACGTGGGGGGGAGCAACCTGCAGGTGGGGGGTACACATAGTCAGGGCATGTAAAACCACCCCTCAGAAAAACACACAAACACAACAATAAAAAAAAAATTCACACCAGTACCGAACCGCAGACCGCCATCATCACAGACCGCAGCCTTAACCACCATGCCAGATGGCAAGCTCAATCGGCCCTACCAAACAAATTCCCTATAACCTTCTTCTACATTCTCCTGCATACCTTTCCTCGCTATGGCATACCTCGTTCTCTTCTCCATTCACTCTTCTTCCCCCTTGTCATTCTGTGACCGTAGCTCTTAACTCAGTCGCTCAATTTGAGTCGCCTATTTGACAGGTTACCATGAGTTTTGACCCTGGATTTTCTAAGTCGGACATGCTTGTCCCAAACTGAGAAGAATTTAGAGTGAAATAGGAAGAGGGCCACATCAATATTGGGGACAGAGGGGATAGCCATTCAATCTGTTGCAGCAAGGTCACTCAGGAAAGCACTGGTGTTGTGTTACCAGAGGGATCTGGACCAGATGTACTTTGGGGAGGAAGGTGGACACCAGATTTTCCTGATGCAAAAAGTCATGCAGTGATCTCTGAATGCATCCAGCAGGATACCTGCTGCAACAGTGAGGTGGGAATGGGAGGAGACTAGTACCCAGTCCAAGAAGGAATGGTTTGGGGAGTGGGGATTGAATCGAGTGGGTACAGTTACAATCAGTGAGATATTAAGGGACTCAGTCCTGTCGGTAGTCAGCCTGGAGGCTGGGGAGAGGCAACCGATATTGAAATCCCCTAGTAGAATGGGTTAACCTGCGGAGGAATGAGAGCTGATGGTAGTGAAAGAATGAACCAGGGTGGAGGTGGAGATTGTGGGTGAGGCATCAAAAACCCCAATGAAGATAGACACAGAGGAGGGGAATGAGCTTGACAAGGAGAAACTCGTGGGATGAGGGTACAGCCTCTCTGATAGCCATGGTGCAAGAGAGGCTCTGGTGCACACAGATGGCGAAGCCATCACCACCAGTTTTTCCACCATCCTGACTGAAGATCTGAAAGTCAGAAAGGGTCAGGCATGAGTCAAGAGTACTGGAGGAGAGCCAGGATTCTGAACTATGGAGGATGTTCAGAGAATGTTGTGAAACCCAGATAAACAGGAGGTTGAGTTTTGGAAGATGTCTCCAAGCATTGAGATGGAAGATACTCAGGACTTTGGCAGCTGGGGAGGCAAAGAAGAAGAAGGGCAAGGAGGGACCAGGGCTGGGATGCACATTGTCAGACAGGAGAAGGAACAAAAGGATGGAATGGGATTTCCTCCCCTTTGACTGGGGGGAGCAAGGAAAGAACAAGAAGGCATGGTGGAGAAACTCCAGGTTAAGGGAGGGGGAGGAGAGGAACCCAGGGTGGACTGGAAAGGAGGATGGAGAAGCGGAGGAGGGGGGGGGTTAGATGAGTGGAGAGGGAAGGGGAAGGGAGGGAAGGTAGAACTGATGGGGGGAAGGTGTAGTAGTAAGGAGCAGTAGAGGGAAAAGGCAGAGGAGGGCAATGTACAGAGTGGTCTGGAGGTGAGATGCAATAACCATCAGATATGCAATACAGTGGCTAGGTACATGATTAATAAGTATGGTTAACAAATATGACTGAAACCCCCAATAATAGGCAGGCATGGGTACAGAGTGAAATACCCTACCCTAGGGTATGTACCTCTAAAGTACCCTAAAAATACCCTAATGAAAACCATGTAGTTGGTTAGGGTATGGTAGTTAATTCCCTATTACCCTACCCTGACCAAAACAAAATGTGAAGGACATTGTTTTTGACTACCTTAAACAAAGTAAACTACTCAAAGGGGACTGTCTTGAGGCAGGTAGGATAGGCAGAGCTGCTCTGAGCAAGCATGCTAATGTTTAAAAAAAAAAGTATTTCATTTTGTGGCTGTATAAGGCATTCGTCTACTGGGCCATTGTGCAATGCCTCGACTTTTGTTTAATAAGTTGACATTACCAGCCTGAGTGTCTGCAGTAGTTAGTGAAAGAGAGCCTTTTGCTGTTAAATAAGTAGGCCACTGTTAGATGCCCAGACATTTTTTATGTCATGTGACATAACCAGTCGAAGTCAGACTGTATCTCCGTAGCACTTAGTGAAACAGCCTTTTACAGCTGTATAAGGCATTCATCATAGGGCCACCGTGTTAGACACCCCAACATTAATTTAGCATAACCAACTAGACACTCCACAGGACATAGTGAAGCAGTCTTTTATAGCTGTATAAGGCATTCTTCTTAGGGCCCTGTTAGATGCCCTGACATTACTTAATTTGGCATAGCCAGCCAGTCGCTCCAAAGCACTTAGTGAAACAGACAGCCTTTATGGCTATATACGAACATACAAAGGTGCCAGCAGAACAGACCTACTGGTCTATCAAAGTCTGCTCGACTGTGCAGTTAGCTCCCTAGCAGGCAGCTGCCCCTCCCTCCAACCCCTTAACCTCTCATTGTTGTCCGTCTCGCCCACCTTTACCTACCCCTGTACCCTGCCCCAAGCATTCTTAAAGCCAAGCTTAAGGCTTTTTAATATATAATATTACATATTTAATGTATAAGGTCCTTTTTAATATCTTTGTAAGTGACATTGTGGAGAGACTGGAAAGAAAAGTATGCCTCTTTGCAGACGACACAAAGATTTGCAACAGGGCTGATACACAAGAGGGGTGGAAAGGGGTGAGAAGGGACTTGGCAAGGTTGGAGGAATGTCAGAAGTATGGCAGCTTAGATTCAATGCAAAGAAGTGCAAAGTAATGTACCTGAGAAACAAAAACACAGGTGAAAAGAACACAATGGGGGGGTATTAACAACAACAAAAATGGAAAGGGACCTGGGGTAGTCATATCAGATGACCTAAAGGTAAGCAACAAATGTGAGAAGGCAGTAAGGAAGGCTGGTGGGATACTGGGATGTATAGGGAACAGCATCACCAGTAGAAAACAGAAAGTTATCTCTCTCTACAGACAGTTGGTGAGACCGCATCTGGAGTACTGTGTGCAGTTCTGGAGACCCCATCTCCACAATGACATAGACAGGATGGGGGTAGTCCAGAGGAGGGCAACTAAAATGGTACAGGGTCTGCACCAGAAGCCATACGAAGATAGACTAAAGGAGCTTAATATGTATACCCTTGAGGAAATTAGGGAGAGGGAGGACATGATAGAAACTTTCAAGTACCTCAAGGGAATCAACAAAGTCCAAGAGGGTAGCATCTTTCAGAAAAAAAGATGTACAAGAACAAGGGGACACAAATTGAAAATGGGGGGGGGATGGCTCAGGGGCAATGTGAGGAAATGTTTTTTTCACAGAGAGGGCGGTAGACGCATGGAACAGCCTTCCTGAGGAGGTTGTGGGGTCAAAAACAGTGGGGGAATTCAAGAATGCATGGGAAGTAGGGTGTTGGTTAACTAGGATCTGCAGCTCATCTAACAGGTAGGGAAATAGGCAGACTAGGTGGGCCAAGCGGTCCTTATCTGCCATCAAAGTCTATGTTTCTATGTTTCTATACGGCATTCATCTTAGGGCCATGCAGTCTGACTGGCTATGTCACATAAATACATGTTGGGGCATTAACAGAAGCCCTAAGACAAATGCAATTGCTTGCAGTAAGTGCTCACACATGTGCGGTTAAGCTGAGTGTTGCACATACCACACTGCATCATGTAAAATTAAAATCCCTTACTTGCGTGTCTGGGGGTGATGCGTTGAACAAGTCCTTGAAAAGAAAAAGAAAATCAAATATTTTTTATTTTTCTTTAATTTCTCCCTCTCTTGAGAAATGCTGGATTATTCATGTGGGCTCAGAAAGAACTGATGCAGTACAAGTGCAGTCAGAAAATCAGCTTGTGTGGGTGAATGGACTGGGTGCTTTACTGGACTTGAACTTAAGTTGCTGTGCTAGTATACAGTACTGCCCGGAAACTACATGCCTGTGGCTGCTGAGTCTGTCTGACTGGTCCTTTCTGTGCTAGACTGGAGGCAATCAAGAATACAAAACAAACATCAATTATGCTGGCTGAGCTCCACTAACAGAGCCCAGCCAAGCCTGCCTGGATTCATTTATTTCCTGTGTCCCTGACTCCTTCCCTCATGTGGCATGGTCAGGTTGACTGCTTGTCTGTGAACAAAATCCCACCTGTAAGCAGCAGTGACTGACCTTAGGGAAAAAAATGCTTTGTTGTTTGTTTCCCCAGCCCAGCCCCTTTCCCTATCCCCTTTGATTTCTGTGTTCTGGACTGGACTGTGGACTAAGCTGTTGGGAGTCGTACTGAGACACCATCAGCGGCACGTCCTCCTGCCTCCCAGTCCTACTCGTGGCCATGTGGGTGGCCCTGCTGTACTCAGAAAGTGCTGGACTACACACTTGCTGCTGCTGCATGCTCAATCACTGTGCGGTGGCTGGATGCAGGCCCGGTGAAAGGACACAATAAATAATTATTAAATAAAAGTTATTTTTTATGTTGGCTCGCGCTTGCGCAGCCAACATATTGCAGTAGTAGCAGATTTGGAGGTGCGGTCACTGTGGGCGAATGCAGGGCATGCATCAGTAGGTGCGTCCCTCATTCCCCAATAAGGCAGCTGCAGGTGCTGACACCAGCAACATGTAAACCGGCCACCAGATCAAAGAAAAGGTCCACTGCAATGAGAGCCAAGCTTCTCATGCAGCGACGTGCCTTTTCTGGTGACCAGTTTACAATGAAAACATGGCAGCATGCTGCCGCAGAGTGCTCTGACCCACTTCATTTGCCGACGGGGGAGCCCACTCCCCATCGGCATAATGTCCCCCCCATTTGTTGTGTGCCAACGGGGGTGCCCAATCCCCCATCGGCTACAGAACACCCCCAAAAAACAAACACTCAGGTGGCACGCTGGGAGCCCACCCCAGTGTGCCAAATAAATGCCCCTGTAAAAGAAAAACAGTCCCACGATGTTTTTTTTGTTTGTTTTACACCTGCAAAGCAGAAAACGGTCCCTCGTCAACTCCAGTGGCCTTCCCGCAACCTGCACCCACCCTCTGTGCACCCTGCCTCCTCACACTCCCCCCTCACCCCATACTTACCTCCGGAGCCCAGCGTGATCATCTTTGGTGGACCGGGAACACGTCTGCACTCTTCAAAGCCGACCACAAACTGAAGAAATGCCGGTAAGCTGTATAATGGCATAAATAGGTTTTTTTCAACTTTGGTGCATATCTCGGCCATTTTTGGGAATTGTGGCATCAAATTTTCAACATGGGGTTATTGGGACCCCTCCTCATGATTCAGTCACTGTCATGGCGTTATTTGGTCCCGAAGGTGATTTTTCGGTTACTGCACGGAATCATCTTTCAGGACCGATTAATGAAATGACAGTGCCACTGTTCATGAGGTGGGCTCTCAGAAAGCCTATGTTGCAAATTTGGTGAAAGAAATCCAAAAAATAGCTGTTTTACAAGCGTGTTGCACAGTTTCCATGCACACTCGTAACTTAATGAACTTGTAAAATTTTCACTCCAGATTTTCAAAATTGGCAGTTTTCCACACCTCCCTATGAACAGTACAGCTGTCATTTTACATATCCTGGCAGAAATGTGTTTTCGCATGTCCGGCGCAGAATAGCGCGGTCACTGTGCGAAATCAGTTTTTGGGACAGTTTGAGAAAATGACGGTGACACTGTTCATCAGCAGAGGTCCTAAAATGCCTATGTTGAAAATTTGGAAACGAAAGTCCATAAAATGACTGTGCTACAAGCATGTGTTGCGCAGTTTCCACGCACCCTTGTAACTTCGCAAATTTGCAATATTTTGATGCCAGATTTTCAATACTGGCATTTTTTCATATCTCCTTATGAACAGTACAGCTGCCATTTTTCACATCCTGCCCAAAATGTGTTTTTGCACCTGTGGCGCAGAATGGCATGGTCGCTGCGGGAAATCAACTTTTGGGACAGAGTAAGAAAATCACAGTGCCACTGTTCATGAGAGGAGGTCTCAAAATGCCTATGTTGAAAATATGTCTCTTCAGGGTGGGGGTGAGGTTGGCGTCAGTTCAATACTTCACTGCCATTCCTATTATGCATCTCTAACTCCTGCACTACCAATGCCAATGCCATCGAGACAACATCCGGCATTGACAAATGCTTGTTTTTTTTTGTTCTACACTTTGCACTTCCCTGCCTGACTATTCCAGGTACTTTTAGCAGGGACTTATCCTGTTTATTTCATTCTGCAGCTCTCTGCTTTCAAACATCCCACCTACCTCACCCGAGCTGGGAGGCCCGCGAGGAGCTTTTAGAAGGTACAGAGTTCCACACTCCAGCATTATTCATCTGCAGACTTGCAGTAGCCCACCTCCACACCCAGGATTAGTGCTGGTTTTATTAACTGTTTAACCAATCAGGACAGTTTCCCATCTGCTCCTTATACAGCTTTTCCACTAGGTGGCACTGTTAGCTCTACACACTTTCCATCCACCTCATTTAACCTTTTCTTCTTGTTTCCAGCCACAAGCTCTTTTAGCAAGCTCTTCCTGCAGCCCTTGTAATTCCCTATCTTCTCTTTTAAAAACCCTTTCATTAACCCCCTGCAAGTCTTAAACCCATGCCCTCCAAAGCTCTGCCCCCACAGACAACTGTTGCTTTTTCCTCTAGGCCACCCTGACAGTTTACTCTTTTCGTGCTTTTGCTGACATTGAACATTGACATTGAACATCCAACCTTCCCCCGCCTTGCCTAGCACTTTCCCTCTGTATTCTTGATGCTTAAACACCACTTGCTTGTTGCAAGATCCCTCCATTAGTGGCCCCTCTCGAGCACTACTTTCTCTTGAACCTTAAGGAGCACAAGCTTGTTTTCACTTGTCTGTTTTTATGCAGCTCCCTACATAACATTACACAGTCCATGATGATTTATTCTTGGTTCTCCTCCCTACACCTCCTCCTTCTATTTGTAACCCTGCTGTCGCTTCCACTCCCCCTCTCACTTATCACACATCCATCTTACCAGACACCCGCTGATAGCCCCCCAGTTATAATCCACCCCTGGCACAGCCTTGCTAAAGCCCCCACCACTCCTAATTTATCCTGGACCCACTCTCCCTTACTGCCATCTTCTTCTCTTACTTACATACTTTATTGTCTCACTATTCTCACCCGTCTTAAATTTCAGCACCCCCATAGTACCATCCTATCACCCCACTCTCCTTTCTCCAACACCCAGCCCTGGTACAAAAGCACCAAGATGCATTTTATTACTATCTCCCTCCTACTTCTGTCTGCTGGTGACATTAATCCCAACCAAGGCCCTACAGCGGCAACTTCCTCTGTTCTATCCTCCTCCTCTCCCCCCACCTCCCTAGCCTACCCTTTTACCCTCCCTCGTGGCCTAAAAATCCTCCACCTTAACATTTGTAGTCTAGTTCCAAAATCTGACCTCCTACTCCCTCATGTTAATTCCCTCACTCCTGACACCCTCATTTTATCAGAGACCTGGCTAACAAAGTCTCTGATGCATCTTTAACAATTTCTGGGTACTCTATTACCTGACAAGATCATGTTGGTAGGGAAGGGGGTATAGCTATTTCCTCATCCTCCCCACTCCAAATCTCAATGGTCCTGTCCACTTCAGTCCCAAGTACCTATGAGGCACTGGTCCTTCAACTATCCCTCCCATTTTCTGTGCCAATTTTTATTGCTGGGGTTTATTGCCTGCCAGGTTTACACCACTCCACAGTTACTGACCTAGTTACCACAATAAGTTCCCTCTCTGCTTCTGGTGAGCTTTATTTGTTAGGCGACCTCAACCTGAACTGGTTGTCACCCTCCCTAGGTAAACCACATGCTGACATTACTGCCCTCAACTTGTCCCAATTAATTACTGAACCCACCCATTTAAATCACAAAACACTAAACCACACTCTCTTAGACTGGGCCCTCTCCTCTCACCCCCACAGGATTGTCCAATTGGGCTTATTACCAAATGCACTCAGTGATCATCACATGATATACCTAGTTAGAAAAGTCTATAGACTTAAGGCCCCCTACAAACTCCTTACTATCCTCTCCTATAGCTCCCCGGACCTTGCTCCACTCCACCATGACCTCACTCATGCTAATTGGGCTCCAATAGCCTCTGCCCAGTCCATAGATTATGCTTTAGCATATTTCAAAGACACCCTCCTCTGTATTTGGAACAAAAATGCTCCATTAAGGCAAGTGAGAGTTTGGGGTTCTCACCTCCCCGGATTACCCCTGAGCTACTGGCCTGCCAACGTGCTCAAGACCAAGCCTGGAAGACTCACAAATTCACCAAACATCCTCGAGATCTCTCTAACTACCGCTTGCTCAGAAACTCCTGTACTAAGGCTATCCGGCTTGCCAAAGCAGAATATTTCAAGTCCACTTTCAACTCAAATATAAATAATCCCTCTAAGTTCTGAAAGGTTATCCACTCCCTCTTCTCCCCCCAAAATACACCACCACCTCCTGTCATCAAAATGAACAACCAGCTCATAGTCAAATACCCTGCTGTAGTGACAGTGAAGACACTGAGGAGCGAGTGTTGGTAGCAGGAGTCGGTGAAAAGTTATAATTTATTTTTAACAGGTATGCCACTGTTGCCCTAGTATTATTTATATTTTTATTCTTCACCAACCTTTCCAGGACAACTTTGGGCTCCTAACTCCTGACAGTGCATGGGTGCAGCATTGTTCGGCCTCTGCCCCCTTCCCCCCCGCTACCAGCTGAGGGGTTTGTGCGGTGGAGAAGCCCACTGGAGAGCGGGGTAAAGAAAGAGAGCCAGTGGAGCCAGTGGAACCTGTGGAGGTTTAGCGGCCGATAACACCGCCCCTGAAAATTAAATAAAGAGAGAGAGTGCTGTAAGGACCGTCTATTATCACAACTACAAAATTATAAAAAAAAAATAAAAAAAACTCTTTGACTGGATGTTTTGTGCTTGTGGGAGAATTTACTGTCTGCAGAACATTTTTTTTTAAATAAAGAAGCAGTTATGCACTAAGTAAAACTGAGACGCTGTATTTGTTTAGTGCAAGATAGAAGTATCAATTGATTAGGCTTGCAGTTCACTCTTATTCTCACAGCAAAATTAAATTTGTCAACATTTAGTGCTATTTTTAAGAGGAGCATTGACTTCATTATTTAAATTCTGGTTTTATTTAGCTGTTGACATGTTTTAGCGCTGTGTATTTACCTGCGGTTTTCAGCAAGGGCTGTGTCACGAATTTTCTTCTGGTTACTCGCATAGTTTAGTTTAGTTCCTGTGAACACTTTGAAGTTACCTTTAGAGTTATTTCTTTTAGAATTTTAAAAGTTTTTTGTTTAAATTGTTGAGTTTGTAAAAGTAATTCAAATCCAGGAAGTGGGAGCCCCATTGGAGCACTCAGGCACATGACTGCAGTGCATAAAAGCGCATGTGCTGGTGTCTTAGGGCATTGAGTGCCATTATCGACCTGAGCAAGTGAAAGAGACACCACGAGAAGGCTGTGTAGAAAAAGCCTTTTATTTCTGTGCTTTGACTTGCCTTTCTTCTTTTTTGAAGATATAGAGGTGCGATTAAAAAGTACCGTATATCACGCAAGTAATACAAGTTTATACAAAGCACAGATAGATTGTAAAAAATGTGCTCGCAGTTAAAATCCCTTGGATGGCTTGCTCAATTTAGAAAATTTAGAAGATATTGGCAAGGATTAAGCCTTTGGGACTGCTCCAGTGAGGCTCTTAACCTGTGGCTGTATAGCTTCTGTTTATTCTAGTCTATGCAGATCGTGGAAAGTAAGTACAACTACTCACACAATAACTTATAAATATTACTAAGGATTCTGTGTCTTATGAGAAGCTTGGTAGGGGGCTTTCTAGGAAAAGGGATTCAAATGGTATATACCAAGTTTTCAGTATATGAATAAGTATTTTTAGACAGCTTGAGCTCTGTATATATTTTTAGACAGCTTGAGCTCTGTATAGATTGCAGTACAATAGCCTGCAATGTAACGGATGGTATTATAATATTTCTGTATTTATATTTTTGTATAGCAATACTATAAAAAAATATTAATTACTTGTCATCCCATATTTATAGAGAAAGGTGTATTAGATATATTAGATATACTTTATTATTAAATTGTCTGTTTCATTTACAGTGAAGCGAAGAAGTCAGAAGGGAAGGAAGGAGAAGAAAAAGGGGAAAGGCCTTTTAATATTGCTCCCTAATTCCCTGCCAGGGCCTAATTCTATTGGCTTCGATATTATTGGTGCCATTGGTACTGTTGGAACTGTTGGAACTGTAATAACTGTAGGCTATTCTGGTTTTGCTGGATTAATTCTTGGAAGCTGATTCTTTGGATTTGGTAAGAAAAGCTAAAGAACAACAACAACAACAATAAATCGGGAACATAAATAAGGATCATAAGAAATTTAAATAGTCTGGGGCAACATCTATGTCAAAAGGAATTGAAGGAACTGAAAGGGGTCAATAGCACTGAAAGATCAAAGAAAGAACTTTTACCCCACAAGAATACACTAGATATTAATAGACTGTATGCTTTTATAGTTTGTCTCTTGTGGAAAGCAGGGGTTATAAGCTTGTGACCTTTGTGATCATTGTAATTTTGGTGACCTTTGCCAGATTGTTCAAACAAATTTAGGTATTCATGTTATTTAGAAAACACAAACTTTTCATCTAGGAACACAAGGGTGTTGGAACAAGTGGGATATAAAATAACTGGTTATTATTTATATCAAATACTTAAATAAAGTAGGAAGATAATTAGAGAGATAATTAGAGTGATAGAAAGGGAGATTAAAGGATCCCAAAGAGATGCCGGTCATGACAAGAAGCATGAAAGACCAAAGGGAAAATAAAAAGAGAAGGAGTGCTAGAACTACTTTGAAAAGAATAAGAAATGCAAAGATGCAGACAGAAAGTGTAGAAGCATTAAAAGATATGGGGAAGGGTGTGGGAATGGGGGAGGATGGATAGAAGGGAAAAAGAAATGGGATAGATTGATTAACATAACCTCAACCCCAAACAATAATCAAGAGAAGGAAAAAAATGATACAATCAAAGCTGTATTTTTATTTATTTATTTAAAATTTGATAACCGGGAAAGGCACACTGAGCTGAGGATCATTTCCAGGTGCAACCTAGGTACAGTTTGTACAGAGAGTAAACAATAGCTTGAAAGTATACAGACAGGTTGTAGAACATTTACATTTGTACAGACAGTAACAATGGATTGAAGAAAACAGATAGCATTGCAGAACATTTTTACAGCAATAAAATACACTGGTTCAGTGGTAAGACAGCAAAACAATTGCGTGTGGAGATGGAGAAGGGAGATGAGGTCAGCTAGGACTAGGTGGCTGGGGTAGGTGGGTGGGGACTGGGTGGTGCATAGGTTGTGTGGTGGGACCATTACAACATTTAAGGTAGTGCGGGGCAGGTTGGAGCTTGAGGAGTCGAGTAAAGACAGAATGAGAAGGGGCCAGGTGAAGGTTGGGGGGGAGGTTGTTCCAGAGAAGGGGGAGGTGGTATGAAAAGGCAGCTTGGCCGGTAAGAGAGCGAGGGCGAGGGAGGTGGAAAGAGCGAGTGTCCCTGTAGTGGAGAGGATAGCTTAGGGAGGAGTTTGGGGTGAAGAGGGAGGTGAGGTGGGGGGAGGGACCCATACCAGTATTTAGCTAAAAAAGGATGCACCATGAATGGTTCACCTATGGAAGAACGGAGCCAGGGAGAGGGGAGCATAGAGCCGGCAGTGGTGAGTGAGTGGGGGCAAGGCGGTTGTGAAGCAGCAGAAGGAATTGAGAAGGATGTCAAGTCTGGAGAGAGAGGAGGATGGGGCCATGCCATAGACTATGTCGGCATAGTCAATGACTGGTAAGATTGATTTACAAACCAGCTCGTGTCAGGTGGGGATGGGTAGGCTCACTTTGTGATGATAGAGGATGACAAATTTGGGCTGGAGTTTGGTGCAGATTGCCTCGATGTGAATGGAGAAATTAAGGTGGCTGTCCAGCCAAACTCCCAGGTATTTGAAGGCTGAGATGTGCTCCAGGGGAGAGTCATCTCTGGTGGTGATTACTGGTGGGGGGGACTGGGAGGGAGGTCAGCTTCTGTCTGGAGCCAAAGACCATTGTGACTATTTTTTTGTATTTAGAGTGAGCAGGTTTTCAAGGAGCCAGGATTGGACTCTGTCCAAATCATTTTGTAGAGTTGGAAGGGGCCCGAGGCAAAGATGATAGTGTCATCTACATAGAGATGCGTGTTAGAGACTAGGCAGGAAGAGGGGAGGTCATTTATGAAGAGAGAGAAGAGGAGTTATATGAAAGTTTTATGACATTTTTGAGACTGAAAAATGTAGAAACAAATGGTTAGAAAAGGAATTGAGGTAGAAAAAGAGTTGTTAAGTATGGGAGAAGAAAAATTGGATATAGAGGAGGAAGAAGGGACTGGTAACAAAGAAAGATCAGAAGAAATATAAGGAAATTATAAATTGGACATGGTAAGCATTGTTAAAGAAGAAATAAATAAAACGGTGGGAGAAATTAGAGAAATCATAGAATATAATAAAAGAGTAGAAAATAAAATTAAGGCAATTAGACTGAGTTTAGGTACTCCCACACTTGCAAATGAGATACAGAGCATACAGAATATAGACATAGAAGAATATAAAGGGTACAAAGGATACACTTTGCGGGATAATAGTCCAAACAAGAGGTTGGATAAAGAGGGAAATTGGGGGAATTCAAAACATGACAACAAAAGTTGAGGAACCAACAGAGGGTTGGACCCCCACAGGAGATATGTTTTTATGAGTCCTGAGAGTCCTATTAGAACTGAAAATTTGATTACTGATAATATAACTGAAGAAATGTATGTGGCCATGAGAGACCCTTTAATGGCTAACATAATGATATATGAGCAAACATCAATTAAGAAAGATACTGCCTTTCTTAAAGGGACATGTTTAGAGAACTGAGGTTATATTAAGAAAATCATAGATATACAAACAACGAGGAAGGACTCACAGAGGAAATATGAAAATGGGATAAACATTACTAAAGAAGAGAAACAACTGATGTGGCAATTCTCATATGTGGAACAGGATGTGAATTTAGACTCAGAAGACACTTTAGGGATAGAAAATGGTGGGAAACCAGTAACAAAGGCAGAGGAAGAAATAATGTATCTGTCAGAAGAATCCTCAAAGGGGCTGATAGAAAAAGTAGAGGACAGTAATGTAATAACATGGGAGATTGAGAGTTCAGAGAATGAAGAAAAGGATTCTGAACTGATAATGTTACCAGATGTTAATTGGAGACAGGAGAGTGTGACAAATGAAATAAGACAGGGAAACTTAAGCTTGTGGGAGAGAGGGTTGGCCCAGGAGGAAATAGTACATAAAAACAGAGACAAAAGATTAAGGAGAGATGAGGTAGAACAAAAAAAAAAAGAAAAAAGTCACTGTAGTGGAAGAACTATGATAGATCTAAATGACTTAGACGAAAGAGATAGCATAGAAGGTAACAAAGAAAATAAAAGTAGAAAAAATAAGGGGGATATTAAAGGTAGTAATAGCAATGAAAGAAAGAGACTATATAGTAGGCAAACCAAAAATAAAAAGGAAAAGAGAAAGAAAATTGATGAGAGTAGAAAGTTCTTGAATAAGGAGAAACAGAATGGACAGGTTAAAAAAAACAAGTTAGGTTCCCCCTTCTTTTACCTATTATTATTTACCCTTTCTCACTCTTTTCCTATCAAAATATAGAACAAAGTGACAATGAGTTTCAAAAGAGTTTGAAGCTGGAGGAAAATAAGGAGCAGTTAGAATAGCTGGAAAAATGTTACAGTGTATGTCTGACACAGATTTTGTACTGCCAATGTTTAAAGTTGCAGTATTACCAGAAGAAACTGAGGGAAAACTTGACAAACATATGAAACCTTTTTTAATATCAGTACTACAAAATAATAACAACCATTGCCCAGTTTTGGATTGGTTGAGAATAGTTAGGCCACTGAAAGATCAAGAGTTGATATTATTAATCTCAGAACATTATTACATTATTACATACTTAATGTAATAGAAAACCAAAAAGACTAAATTAAGGAATATGGGACTTGCAGTTGAAAGTGTATTAAAAGTAAACGTTTTTTGATTCAAGAAATATAAATAACAGTTTCTCAATGAATCTACCAATATGTATATTTGGGATAAATAACTTCACAAATGAATCTAAGAATAATTTAAAAATGAAAACTGCACAACTATTACAAAGTTTGCTAAAGATAGAAGGGGTGAGCAACTGGATAAAAAAAAAATAAAAAGATGGGAAAATAATGGTCAGATAATGTGGATGAATAACAGAGAAACTTATAGATTGTTACTGTCCAAAGCTGAGATTCTTGATAAAATCGAGATTAATATGGTAGGAGAAGAAAAACAATATCTGCTGGTAGAAGTAAATAAAAGATCAGAAAAATTGAGTTATTTGATCCAGACAACAAGTAACTATCAGGTATTAGAAACACAGAGTGAAGACTGACAAAAATTGTATAGGAAGGAAAAGAGAACAATATAAGGGAAGGAAACTACCTGGAGAAAAAGGAATCTAACAAAGATTAACATAATTTTTTTTTTTTTTTACCAATTATTTTACCAGGTGAGACACACTAAGCTGAAAGCTTGTTTGCAGGTGCAACCTGGGAGCACAAGGAAGTTAAGTGACTTGCTCAGGGTCACACAGTATGCAAGTGGGGGCTGTGAGATTCAAACCCAGGTCTCCAGATTTGCAGCTCAGAGCCTTAAACCACTGCGCCATACTGCCTCTTATCATGGAACATATCTGGGATTAGAAATAGGTTAGGGGATCTGACATTCATAAAATAACTAAACAAGTATGATTGTATTTGCCTACAAGAGCCATGGACTGATCAGGAAGTGATGTTAAGTGGATACAAGGCATTCTGCAAAAAGGCGATTAAAATGAAAAAATTTGGTAGAGCTTCTGGAGGATTAATAACTTGGTTAAAGATAAGCAAAGGTATAAGGTAGAAGAAATACTTATTAAATCTGATGACATTCTAGGAGTAAGAATAAGGGGTAAGATTTAGCATATGATCATTATTAATCTATATATCCCTCCAGTTAGTAAGTTATATAAAGATAATGAGGTAATTACAACATTAGAGAGAATTATAGTGCAGAGAAGAGTGGAAGAGCCAGGAAGTGGGATTTTGATAGTGGGTGACTTTAACGCAAGGGTAGGAGGTAATAAATCACTATCCAAAGAAGACATAAATTTGTGTTTAGCAATGGGACAAGAGAAATTAGCTAAAAATAGAAAGTCTAGAGATCAAAAAACTTCAAAAAGAGGCAAGATCATTAGTCAAATATTAGAAGAGGGGAATTTTGTATTACTTAATGGTAGAACTAATGATGATAAAGAGGGGAACTTCACATATGTAGTTAATAGGGAAGATTCTGTTATAGACCTTGGCTGGATTAACTGGAATCTGGTACCTCTATTCCTAGCTTTAAAAATAGGGGAAAGGATGGAAACAGAACATAGTCCTTTGGAAATAATGATAAATACCTGATATCAAAAACAAGTAAAAAATAAAACAATTAAGGTGGTACGGACTAAATTCGGAGTGAAATAGGATTATATGATAATTATGCATCAGTTAAATTATTAAAGGAAAGTGGAATAACAGAAGAAATAGAGGAAGTTGTAAAGGAAAGTAAAGTTAATAGAATAATGGAGTTTGAAGATATTCTGAGGAAAACAAAAGCATTAATAGTGAAAGCCTCATTAACAAAAGAACATACTGGTGGTAAATGGTTTGACACAGAATGTAAAGTTGCAAAGACCAAGGTAAATAAAAAAGCAAGACTGGTAAGGAAAAATCCAACAAAAACTAACAGAGAATGAATGATAATAGCAAGGAATACATATAAAAAAGTTATGACCAATAAAAGGGAGCAATATAGGAAAAAGTTATGGGCTAAATCAAAGAGGGCAGTCTGAAATGAAGATGATAAACTATTTTGAAGAATGGTAGCTAAAGGATGGGATGATTACTCAGATGATATTGAAAAGTATATAAAACCCGATGAATGAGTAAAATATTATGCTGAAATATTTCAGGATAGTGATAACATAAAGGTTGAATGCCCACCAAAAAAATGGACAGAGTTAAAAGAAGAAATAAGTATAGAACGGATAATAGAAGCATTAAAAACTACAAAAAGACACAAAGCACCGGGTCCTGATGGAGTGACCATAGATATAAACTTAAATGATATAAATTTGTGGGTCCTGTTATTAAAGATATTATTTGAGTATGTAGTGAAATACAGAGAAATGCCTAAAACATGGAATGAAAACAACATTGTGTCAATTTTTAAAACAGAGGATAAAACAAACCCAAAGGATTATCGCCCTATAAGTCTATTAGACACTTCTTTGAAAATTTTTGCAAAAAATAATCCATAATAGAATCATGGAATGCGTATTAAAAAAGGGAATTATGGATGACGCACAGGCAGGCTTTATGCCATCAC
Organism: Neoceratodus forsteri; assembly: GCA_016271365.2. Classification (NCBI taxonomy): domain Eukaryota; kingdom Metazoa; phylum Chordata; order Ceratodontiformes; family Ceratodontidae; genus Neoceratodus; species Neoceratodus forsteri. Next base: position 135,451,825 of record JADMNL010000029.1, read on the forward strand.
ACTCTACGATTGATTAATGTTATGTGTTATCACATCTTATACATAAATATATATATATTCGTAAACAAAAATTGTATTGTGTCTTTGTGGACCTTTGAGCCACCTTCGATAGAGTAAAAAGAAATAAGTTGTGGATAGTCCTGGAGAATCATGGTTTAGACCCAGCAATAATAGGAATAATAGCCGCTCTGTACAGTAATAATTATACGGGTATAAGATATAACAGAGAAGGTGATAAAACAGAAACATTTGCTTCCACTTTAGGCCTAAGACAGGGTTGCGTTCTTTCACCCATTTTATTTAATGTTTTTGAATAAAGTATTAGGAGGTTTATATAGGGATGACCCCCATATGCCAAGGGTGGGTAACAGATACTGCCCATACTTGGCATATGTGGATGATATTGTATTGATGGCCACAAGTTATGTGGGAATAAAAAGAAGCTTGGTGCACTTTAGAACTCAATGTCAGGAAGCAGATTTAGAAATAACTAGAAAAAACTAAGTATATGATATGTAGTAAAGTAATGGTTAGGAAGGGGATAAATAGTAAGTTGAAATGTGAGGATTATACTTTGGAAACTGTACAACAATTTTGCTACTTAGGGATAGTTTTTTAATTATAATTTAAAATTTAATGAACATAAAAAGAGTATACTCAAAAAAATCAAGAAATTTACACTGGCAGTTGAAAGGTTCATGTACAAATATGGTGGATGCTGTATTAGAGAAATCATAAAAGCCCTTAACGCTAAAATTAAAAGCCAAATAGTTTATGGCACAGAGATTTGGGGATTTGGGGGTATTAAGGATTTAGAAATACCACTTAATAAATATTATAAGAGAATATTAGGATTACCTAATGGAGCATCATCCGTATTAACTAGACTAGAATTAAGGCAATTGCCAATTAAATGCTATATAGAGCAAAGGTTAGCATGTTATTGGTTTAAGGTATTTGTAATGAATGAGATAAGATTGCCAAGAATATGTATGGAAGAGGCTGTAACTTATAAGTTTGCAGTGTTAGTGGCTCAGTAGGCAGCACACTCACTTCTGAGGCTGGGAGATCAGAGAGCTGTGGGCTCAGTTCCCACATCTGGCACTTGGGTCAATATCCCAGTACTGACACTGTGGTGCAGCATGAGAGGGGTGCTGCACTTCTGAGGTGCTGTCTTTCAGATAAGACATTAAACCGAGGTCTCATCTGCCTGGATTGGAGGTAGTTCAGGTGGATGTTAAAGATCCCATGACACTTATCGAAATGAGTAGGGGTAGTTTTATTAAAAAGAACATTGAAAAAAGAATATTGTGAAAACATCCTTTGTGAAAAGAACTTATACAATAAATATACAAAAGAAAATATCACCGCAAAAACTCCATACAGGGAAAAAAAACATAACTACTAAGCATTTCTAAATTATTATAACAAAATCCCTTTTCCCCCTCTTCCTTTCACCTCTTTTTTTATTTCTTCCCCAATCCCACACAAAAACAAATAGATAAACAAATAAATTCATTGCTTAAATCTTTGAACTTGCTGAGGTGTTGAATATCTTACATCCTTCTCATAAACATGCCACATAGCATCACTTATCAGAGTCTTAGCGGTCTCATTGGACATTCTTTTTTGGTGCAGTACCCAACTGCATCTTGCCTGCCATAAATAACATTTTAAACAACACAAAAATATGGCAAGAGTATCGTGATGAAACCTAGAGCCCAAAAAGGCATATTGGTCTAATACACAGATTTCATAGGACATTGTTTTGAGCCAAAACATATTCCATAAAGTGGCTAAATAACCCCATAGAGCTCTTGAATAAGAGCAGGTAAATAAATAATGCTCCTTGGTTTCTTCTAAATTAATACAGTCTGGGTAAGGACAGTTCCTTTCTTCTATGGTCTTATGCTTAGCATTCCCCCTCACCTGTGTTCTACCATAAACAGAAAGCCAGAGATGTTCCCATATCTGGGGGGGGGATTCTGGGATTAACTAATTGAGCTAAAACGTATTTATTGTTTTCTGGAGTGCAAAGTTTGAAGCTAGATTCATTAGGGTATATTTTATCAAGAACTACCTGATAAAGTTTTCAGCCAGACTGAGACAAAATATCCAATTTTGTGAGATTCCATTTATATAATTTAGTAGCAGCTGATTTGAAAAAATCTGGTACATGCAAAAAAGTCGCTAAATATGGGGGCACAATCCCCCATGCCCTAAAATACCTATCCAAATTTAGTCTACACCATACCCTATGTGTCGTGGTCATGGGACCAAGCCCACATCTGACAGTCTGTGAAATAAATAAGGTGTGAAAAAAGACGATAGGCTCTATCATACCTAAATCTCCTTTATTAACTGGAAGACATGTAAAACACCTATGAATTGGGTTCAGACGGTTTCCCCATAACATTTGAAAGAAAACACTATTCAGTCTGGTCTCTATCAACTTTGGTGGTGGATACAACATTGCAACATAAAGCAAAACTGGGACTAGGAATTTTTTTATAATTTGGATGCATTTTAGTTTTGACATACTCCATGATTTCCATTTTTGAGCTTTAAGTTCTACTTTTTTCAAGGACTGATCCCAATTAAACAAAGCCATATTTTGGGGTCCAAAAGTAATACCCAGGATTTTAAGAGGTTCCGAAGATATATAAAGACCCTCTAAATTCTGAGCATCTGGGTATCCCACTCTTATATAGACCATGACTTTTTATTAAGTTAATTTTTGAATTGGACACTATGGTAAAATCAGACATAATTTTTTTAAAATTCAGGAATTGAGAAACATCTGAAAAAACAGACATAAATCATCAGCATAGGCTTGGGCATTAATAGCTGACTGTAAACCAGTGCCCTGAATCCCCCTCCATTTTGGATTATCAGTAAATAATCTCAAAAAAGGGTCTAAGGAAAGCACATAAAGCAGAGGACAACCCTGTCGTACCCCTAGTTGGATCTTAAACCCTAAATTCACTGTTCTTCGTATAATTGGATGTACTTTTGTCGAAGTATAAATTAATTGGATAAATTGAATTAAATAATTTGGAATCCCATAATACTGTAAAACAGAAAATAAATATGCATGAAATACCTGGTCAAATGCTTTTTCTTAATCTATCATTATAATTATGCTATATTGACCTGAGAGTGACAGATATTCAATTACATCTCTTTCTACCATTAATGCTGATTGTATTTTCCGGGAAGGTAAACTGCAATATTGAACAGGGGAAATAACATGTTCAGCAATTTGTTTTAACCTATTATTTTAAATATATGTTAACATTTTGTAGTCTGAATTAAGTATAGTTATGGGTCTCCAGTTTGAAATTCTCTATCTCCTGATTTATAAAGATACATCAGTAGCCCATCTAAAAAAGGAGATGGGGATTGTATTATTTTGAAAAAATAACCAAATACAACCTCTAAACATTCAGATAATTCATCTATAAAAGCTTTATAGAATTCAATGGGCAATCCATCCAACCCTGGAGATTTTCCTGATATCATTTTTTGAACGGCCAATCTAATTTCTTGAAAAGTAATGCTAGATTCACTTTTTAATAATTCAGAAGGAATAGGAGGAGCTTGAAATTGACGTAAATAAGCCTTGATGTCCTGAACTGTAGGACTTCCATCAGGCAAAAGTGTTGCCCAATGGTTTTTAATAATTAGAAATAAATCATTTTCTGAACTCTGCAACGCCCTCTGAGGGTCATATAGTGAACCCATCTCTGTATTATCCCTAATAGCTCTACATGCTTGATAAGGATCCCCAACTGGGGATTTTTTTATCCCATTTTGAAACAGCACTTTCAAAGTGTTTGCATGATCATATTGATAGGATAACATTTGTAATTTTATCTGTTTTATTTGATCTGAGTAGTTGAATTTAGAAGTATTTGACCAAGTAAATAACTTATATAACTGTTGGTGTAAAGAGAGATATTTTAAAAACTTTCTATTCCCTTTGTATTTCCTGTATTTTTTAACCAATTTTGAAAATCTTGTTTTGTATCCAACCACCACTGTCCTATATCTGAATATAAAAAACACACAGAACATCTAGCACTAATAATGGCTCGTATTCCTTGTTGGACCCAAGGTTCATCCAAAGCTTTTACATTCAATTTCCATCTGGTAGAGAAGGATTTATTAACAGGAACATCAAAGAGATTTACTATTAATAATACGTGATCTGTGAATTCAACTGGACATGTTTCCATTTCAGCTGTAGGTAAATTATTGGAAACAAAAACATAATCAATGGTAGAACTACAATTATGCAATGGCAAGTAAAATTCTAACAACTTGATTGGCTGCTGACCCACAGACACAGTGATGTTATTAGACAATAACATCACTGTATTTAGGGCAGGCACAAAGATGACCACAGCACTTAAACCTTATCCCTCCATGCTCATGTAGCTCACTTGTACATTCACAACCCCAGGTTCTCCCACCCCCCCGATTCCTACTTCCTAAATCGGGTCACTCACAAATCACCAGCCTCAGCATTTTATTTCTGTAAGGCCAACTTTGTTTAGAGACAAGCAAAACTCCTTCATAAAACAGCACTGTGTGTGACTTTTAACCCCACAACTTGTACCTGACAAGTACTGTTCCCTGCAGCTCCATCCTTGCCATAACTGACTTGAGGGACACTCATGCTCATCTGCCCATTTGCCGAATATCCAAACTTAAGTTAAAAAAATAACATGTACGATAAATAAACTGTAGAAATGACTCTTTCTTCTGCCGCTGTGCGCCGAGATCATGACACATGTCATCACGTGCAGTTTGGACTCGCGCTGTACAACTGCCGAACGGCTCGCAGGCCAGAGAGAGAAAAAGAAAGAAAATACAAAACAGTCCCCTTCAAGCACTGACCTCAAAAAAAGCACAAAGAATGCCAGAACAGTGGCTTCTCGGTGACCAAAGTTGTGGAAGTGGAGGCGTTGTAGCGTGTGTCCACAAGAGCGCCACACTCTCTTCAAAATATCTTAGCGGCACATCCCTGTCTTCCCTGGACCCTGACTTGTGAAATGAACTGTACTTTAAAGTAAAACAAGAGGAACAGCTGTAAGCATGTGTGTGTGGGGGGGGTGTGATGTAAGACACAATAGTGAAATATTCATAAACTAGTTACTTTAAAGGGACTATTTTATGTCAAATTCAGAAGTTACGAGTTTAAAACAGTAAAATCCACTCAAACCAAAAAATCTGTCTCTGTTTCTCCATTACACAACCATCCAACAAAAAACACACAGGAGCCATTGTATAATAGCAATAAGACACTCGAGGCTGTGGGTTATTGTGTAATAACATCACTCCTGGGGTGGTGGAAGCACTCGGCTTCACCTCGTGCTTCAACCTATCCCAGGAGTGATGTTATTACACAATAACCCACACCCTGTCATGCCTTATTGCTTAATTACCTTTTTTAAAAGTAAAGTTAGGTTCTTTTTTCCTAAATTGGATACAATCAATCAGCTCAGCTGATGATATTAATTCTAATAGTGCATTGGCATCACAGTAGATTTTAACATTTGGTTTCTTGTTTTTAGTATAGGAAGGTATCTCACAATTAAAATCACCACAGAGAATTACATTATAAGTGGTCCTAAGATAAGGTTTTAAAGCATTAAACACTGCCTCTCTCCCTGCTTTCAGCTGTGAGCCATATATATTAATTAACCTATAAGTCTTACATTTCCAAATCCCATCTAATAACAAAGCTCTTCCAGGTAAAATATCTACCAAGTTAATTAAATGGAATGAAAAGGAGTTAAATAATACACCCACACCATCCGCAACATCTTGTCTAAAGGACCAATAAGAAGGTCCCCAAACCCATTCTCCCTGAAAGCTTCTGATATTATTATTAGAAAAAGCCCAAGTTTCCTGCAAAAAACAGATTTATAATTGTAGCCTATAAACACAATCAAACACAATCTGTCATTTCCCTGTGTTCAATAGACTGTGCACATTTAGTGATCCAATTTTTAAGTTAGCTAGTAATAGTAATTATAAACCTGCTTACTATAATCAACTTTTTTCTTCATTTTTTCCTTTTTTCCTTTATACCCTGCAAATCCCGTTTTTTGTGTTTCCATATCTTGATCTCTAGAATTACTATCTCCTTCATCCTGATCCATGTCTGATTCCCCCCATCCTGGTGCCAAAACTGCAAAGAGGTTGATCAAGTTAACACTTTCAGAAGGGGAGGTAGGGGGATGGGGAATACTGACCGACTTTAAATTTCTAGAAGACCTACGTCTCTGAAGTGGAGATGCTGTTAAGGGTACACTTTCCTGTGCAGATCACTGTAACATACTGGAGTTAGGATCTCCTGGTGTAAGGCCTCAGGATGATCCAAAACTTGAGGAGGGGGTGGGTCCTTATCTTTAGCTTGGATACCTTTCCTATACTTACCTTCCTGATGGTCACATACATTGATAACTTCAGTAGCGGGGTGAAATTCAATATCAGTTTTAACTTGATGGAGTTTTTCTGGTACATCTGCAATATCTTGTACCTGCTGAATAAGTAGATCAGGGCTAACATTTCAAGCAGCATTTTTCGCAGCCCATGGGCAGTCCTTAAAGGCATGCCCCACATCATCACAAAGATCACATTTTGTGTGAGATGCACATTGAAAAGGAATGTGTCCTGCTTCTCCACAATTTCCACATCTGGGCTTGTCACATGAACTAGAAATGTGAGTACATGAAGCACACTTGTAACAAGCTCGGGGCTGCCCTGAACCACACTTGTAACAAGCTCGGGGCTGCCCAGCATAAACACACACACCCCTGTCCCTACCCAACATAAAAGAGTTAGGGATATGTGTAATGCCAGATTCCATACTTTGTAATTTCACCTAATATTTCCACCCCCCAGTCCAAAATAACTCAATATCTAAGATTACCTCCGGGTCTCCCAACAGTTCGCATCTTTGTGACAACCAATAAGAAATATCAGACACATGAACTCATTCATTTAGAAACATCACTGTAATAAATTTAACCAGAGGTTTAGAAAGTGGTATAACTACAAAAGGTGTCCAAATGGAAGAATATTTAACCTGGCATAACGTTCCCAAAAAAGATTTAAAAAATGGTCTGAATGAAAACTGATGTCAAAGTCATCCTCTCCCAAGATGTTAATAAAAGCAAACACCTCACGAGGGGAAAACTTTAAAGAATCCTTAAGTAAGACCTTTCCAACAAAATGTCTGTCTGGCCTGTCCTTCATACTGCCTTTATAGCGGATTCGCACCGCGTTTCTCCTGGGAGCAGCTTCTTTCTTTATGTTTGCAAACAGTTCGTAGATACATAGATACATAGACAGTGTCGGCAGATAAGGGCCTATGGCCCACCCAGTCTGCCCATTTGAGCTTGTAAGTTCAGTTTATGTTTTCCAAGAAGTCTGTTGCCCCTTACCCCTGACCTCCAGAATTCCTTTATGTCTATCCCATGCATTCTTAAATCCCGTGATTGTTTCAGCCCCCAACATTTCCTCTGGCAGGGTGTTCCACTTGTCCACCACCCATTCTGTGAAGAAATCCTTCCTCACGTTTCCTCTGAATTGTCCTCCCTCCAACTTCATCCCATGCCCTCTAGTCCTGGAACATCTTTTTCGCTTAAAAATAGTGTATTCCTGCACCCTGTTCCTCCTTGTAAGATACTTGTATGTCGCTATCATATCCCCTCTCTCCCTCCTCTCCTCCAGGGAGTACATGTTCAGTTCCTTCAACCTGTCCTCATAGGACTTGTGATACAATCCATGCACCATCTTTGTTGCCCTCCTCTGAACCTTCTCTACCATGTCTATGTCCTTACGTAGGTAAGGTCTCCAGAACTGTACACTGTACTCCAGGTGGGGCCTCACTAGTGTCTTGTATAGTGGAATTATGACTTCCCTTTTCCTGCTGGTGATGCCCCTGCCTATGCATCCCAGCATCCTATTTGCTTTGCCTGCTGCCTTGTCACATTGTTTCCCTGCCTTGAGGTCAATCAGAGATGATAACCCCAAGATCCCTTTCCTGCTTGGTGCATGCTATATCCTCACCCCCCAACTGATATATTGTGCCAGGGTTTTTGTGCCCCATATGCAATAATAAAAGTTGTTTTTGCGTGGGCTGACCCTGTTTCTGTTCATTTTCAGTTTCTGGATCTATACTGGAATCCTTTATGTTTAGTCCAGTGGGGTTCATGGGTTCAGCTCCCACCACCTGAACAGGAATTTCATTTTCACATTTATGTAAAACTGATACATCTACAGATATTGGGCAAGATACTTCTTTATTATTTAAGACTTTTAACATATGATTCAGGTCCTGCCCTGGAGCCCATGTAGAAGAAGAGGGAGTAAACGGCATTTTATCGTCCCACTCCGGATCCGGAACCCAAGTCCCAGCAGGGTTTTGCGTCCAGCCTGATTAAGACAGCACTTTACCCGGAGTCCATGTTGAATCTAGCTGCTCAGCTGATTTTTGTGTCATTACCAGTTTGTCTTTTAAGGAATCAATATTTAAATGTCTTTTAGCTAGGGTTTGAGCAAGTCTTTTATCCCTCTTTATGTCCTTTTGACCTATTTTATTCAAATTTGTAAATGAAAACTGTGTGGCTATTACTTGGGATTCCAAATTAGTAGTCTGAAACCTGACAGCCGTCGAACATCTGGAAAGGCCACAAAGTCCAAAGTTTTTGACAGAGGTTCATTATTTATTTGAATCTGGTGAGTATCAACAAGGCCATTAGTTGTGTGCTCATCATTTACTGAGGTAGATATTGGAGCATTCAAACTGTTTATGTTATCCATGTTTACTTTGTCATTTGCAGCTAAGGGGTTCGGCTGTAGGCACATGCTTAGATTCTTAGCGTTTAAACTGCCAGCCAGCTGACTCTCCCCTTTTTCTCCTAAAGAAACAGTACAAACTTTGACAGACTCGCCTGGCCCCAGCTGGGACTTTGATCCTGCTGCGTCAGAGGATTCACTGGCAGGCGTCTCACTGAGCTGACATGTAAAGCTGAACACTGCAACTCCGTGAGTCTGGCTTGCAATTTACTTTTTTCCCGAGCATGTCTCTGTTCTTCTTTTTGCCATATCAGGCGCAATTCTTGCTCAGCATCTTCCGTTGAACCTCCATTATTTTTAATAATTTCCTCATTATTTGTAGTGACAGTACGATCCTCCGTAGAAAAAATTCAACTGGGGTATTACGTCCATCATCTGAATTTAATATATTCTCAACCAAATGCTCCATTTCCATTCCACGATCTGTCTGAGAGATTCCAATCTCCTGTAATGCTTGCACCTCCTTCCTCTCTGACTGCAACTTTGGACTGGCCATTGCTGCGGCTATAGTTTCCTCCTACTGACAGCAATGCAGTAGGGGAATTTCCCCGGTGTCCTGGCCAAATTTCCCTCATTCTTTAAAAATACCACCAACAGTTTAATCTGGTTCAAGGTCAGTTGGCATTCATCTGTATCCCCTTCCCCCCAGGTCGTGCCTGAAAATAGGCAGGATTTGTCTACTGCACTTACCCGGTCAACAAAACCTAAAAAAAAAAAAAAAAAGACGGGATTTGTGTTACCAACTATGATTATTTTGGAAAAAGTAATTAAACCACACGGATTGCTGGATTATCTGGTGTATAGCCTATATAGATCCTATGATGATATACAAGAAGATTTAAAGAATAGAATAAAAGATGGATACATACAAGAAAGTAGTGAGCTAATAAACAATAGGTTTGTAAGCAGTTGGTTGGGAAAAAATAAAAAGAGAAGACGAGGGGATAGAACCTTATTTGGAAGTAATAAATAATCAGGACAAATGAAAATATTTTACAAGATTCCGTGTCAAATTAAATAAATCTAGAAGACTGATTGGGCTCTACACCAGGGTCCCAAGCATGAAATGTGCTTGTGGGCTGGGGATTGATGATAATTTACATCTTTTAATACTTTGCCCACTGTATGAATATTACCGTACATTATATTTTGGTAAAATTCTTGGTAAATTGGAAATGGAACCCAAATACCAAGTAAATGTTTTATTGAAATCCTCTGATGAGTATACTCTAGATAAAGCAATGACATTTTGTAGAGCCATAGAAAGGAAATTATCACACATGAAAATGGATGATGAAAAAGAGAAGGAAATATAAGAATGAGTCTATTGAACTCTTGGTAGAAGTAGGATGGATTTAAAGGAAACAATAATGTGATAGGCTGAGATTTTTAATGGAAGCTAAGATTTATTAGAATGTACTAACTCAATATTTAAAGTAAACTTGAGTCCTTTTAATATGTTTTATGTATTTGTAAAGACAATGTTGTTCATCAAACAATTAAATTGAACTTGAACTAGTGGCAGAATGTAATTCCTATTTTACAACGTGTTCCTCAGCTCTGCTAACCTCCCTATCCTCACCACATACATCCCTGGCTACCTCTTCCCAACCCCCCTCCCGCAGCTGCCAGCCTTGAATTTCTCCTTTTCTCCCATCTCTCCTCACAACACCCTACATATACTTCTCTCTATAAACTCTACAAAAGGCAACTTGCCTGACGGCCTGGACCCCAAGCTACTCTACCTATCTGCCCCTCCTATCTCCCTCCCCATAACTGATTTACTCAACTTGTCTTTCCTCACTGCCACTGTCCCTGAAGCCTGGAAGCATGCTATTGTTCTTCCTCTACCTAAAGGTGGTGACACCGCTACTCCAGGGAACTATCGCCCCATCCCACTTCTACCCTGGCTAAACTTCAGGAACACCTGCTTCTCTCTTAGCTATCCTCGTTCCTGGATGATGTCTCCTTTTTCACTCCATTCCAATCTGGATTTTGGAAGAACCACTCCACCACCACCTCCCTACTTAGGCTTATTGACTCTATCCATTCTGCCATGGATAGTGGTCATATCACATATACCATCTTTGTCGACCTTGCTAAGGTATTTGACACTGTTTCCCATACCCTCCTTCTTGAGACCCTCTCCTCATCTGGTCTATCCCAGTTGGCCTGTAACTGGTTTAAAGTCTACCTGGTAAGAAGAACTCAATCAGTTAAAATAGCTGATTCCACATCCCCACCACTGCCCATCTCAACTGGTGTGCCTCAACGCTCTGTACTTGGCCCACTTTTATTCTCTATTTTCCTTAATGACCTGCCATCAGTATGTTCCTCCTCCTCTATCTATATGTACGCTGACGACACGGTCTTGTTCACCTCTGGCCACTTTCCCTCTGTTGTATCCGCTAGCCTCCAGCTCAACTTCAATAATGTTCAGCGCTAGTTTAAGTCACATCAGCTTTTCCTGAACACCAAGAAAACAGTCTTCATGACCTTTGGCACAAGGTAGAGACTCTCTAGGCTTCCCTTCCTACCCACCTTCCACACCCTGGACGGGACCACACTTAAGGATACCACCTCTTTTAAATTTGTAGGTGTTTGGTTTGAGCGACACCTAAACTTTTCTGAACATGTCGATGCCATCCTGAAGAAACTGCACCCCAAGCTTGGTGCCCTCTACAGGAACCACAGTTGCTTACCTCTGTCAGCTAGGCATGACCCTGTTCAGAAAATGATTCTCCCTATTTTCGACTGTTGTGACATAGTCTATTGTGCTACTTCTAAGTCTTCCCTATCCAAACTGGATTCCCTTTTCAATGCTTTTTGTCACTTTGCTCTTGAATCTCCCCCCCCCATACACACCACTGCTCTCTCTCTACCATTCCCTTGCTTTCCCCTCCCTGCAGTGCAAATGACTCTTGCACTGCATGAAATTTATCTCTAAATTCTGGATTGGTTCTCTCCCCTCTTACCTATCCTCCTCCCTTTCCATTCCACCTCCCTCACACCATACTCTCAGATCCACTGACTCTCGCACTCTGGCTATTCCATGACGTACTACTACAAGCAGCTAAGGTGCTTTCTCTTATCGCTTCCCTATACTTTGGAACTCACTACCTATGCTCATCTGACACTCTTCATCCCCCTCTTCCATCTCCCAGGCCCTACACAACTTTGACTTCTCAAACTGCACTTGACAATGAAGATTCTGCTGTATTTCCCAATGTTTATTGCACTTCAAGCTTATTTTGCTTTGTTGCACTATATGTATAACCTTATAAATGTATTTGGTTTGATTCTACCTTTGTAGATGTCATATTCAATCACTTTTGGATATGTGCATTCACTTTATCTGCACTGGTTTGCTATGTATATGCCATACCAAACTGAAATTGAAAATGTACATTTGATTTATTTATACTGTATTGCCTATTGTTCCCCCCCTTTCCCCATCCCCCAGGACACACCGTGAGATGAACAACTTGTTGCTCAGTGTGTTTTCTGGTGAAACTCTTCAATAAATAAATAAGTTATGGCGGCACACTGCACTGCCTACCTGACTGTTCAGTCTCCAGTCTCATGCTCCATCTCTGTGGTGATCACACATCACAGATCATCCATCCTTTATACCTCACAGGATGTGCAATGTGATTGGAGGATCATGGTGGCAGTCTGGCAGGCACTGTGTGTAAGGGGATGGGAGGGACATGGCTCATCTGGTCACCTAATGATTGCTGGTGGGTCACATGATCACAGCAGGAGGCAGCACAGTCAGCAACATCAGCAAGTGAGTGATTAGTAGAGTACCTAACCCATTACCCACTCAACTACCCAACCCACTACCTGATCTGAAAATACAGTTATCATGCCAGTAGGGTAGTACTATACCCAAACTACCTTACCGGAATAAAAATAGTCACTATCCACACTACCCAATCTAGATACCCATCAGGTAGCCCATGCCTATTTATATGCTTGAACAGTATCTTGAAGTATAGGACCAACAACAGACTGGTTAAAGCTGAAACAGATGGGAACCAAAATTTCTATCGAAGCTGAATGAATGCAATTAGCCAACAGTTACGCACTGAATAACAACTATGGTGTATCCAAGTCACAAAGAGTGGGCACAGGTACAAAACAGGTTAAATGAGGGGGCACCCAGACAGGGTACATACGGACATGCCAACATACGAAGAAGCCAGCAGAAGAAGGCCATTTGGTCTATCAAGTCTGTTCATATTGCAGGGTTCACAGCTTGAGCTAATGTCCCTGCCCTCCTTCCCAACCCCTCCCATCCTCCCTACCCATGATCCTTACCTTCCCCCATGCCTATCCCAGCCACTCTTCAAGCTGCCCACTGTCTTCAATGAGATTACCTCTTCCGGCAGCGCATTCCAAGTGTCCACCACCCTCTCTGTGAAGAAGTGCTTCCTGATCTCCCTTATAAACCTCCCACCCTCCAGCTTAAGAGTGTGCCCCCTCATGTTATGGTTGCCACTCAGCTTAAAGAGACTCTCCTTATCAACTTTATTTATCCCTTTCAAGTACTTGAAGGTCCCAATCACGTCCCCTCTCTCTGTCGCCTGTCTTCCAGGGAGTACATGTTCAGTGCCCTCAGCCTCTCATGTATTTCTTAACCTGCTGACCAGCTATCATCTTTGTAGCCCTCCTATGTACCTTCTACAGCAGGTTAATGTAATTTTTGAGGTGTGGGCACCAGTACTGAACTCCATACTCTAGATGTGGCCTTACCAGTGACCTGTACAAGGGCAGTATAACCTCCTCTCTCCTACTACTGATCCCCTTAGATATGCATCCCAGCATCTTGTTTGCTGCTGCTTTCTTACACTGCGTGGTGTGCTTCAGGTCACTAGTGATCATCACTCTAGGAGTCACGAAATAGAGGTAATTTTAGACCTAAGGCTGCAAAAAGCAGGAAGGGAAAACAAGTGAACAGACTAACTACCGTTAAAGAGACTTACCAGTCTTGGGCCCTGCACCTGATATATTTATTTATTTATTAAATTTTGGTGACCAGGTAAGCCCACTGGGCCCCTGAGGTCCCTTTTTCAGGGGCGACCTGGAATTACATGGCAAGGGTAAAAAACACAGTCAAAATGACAATTTATACAGTAGGATACAGATTATACAGTAGTGTACGGCCAGCTGGTTACATATGTGCTGGTTGGAGAGATGTGCTGGTTACATATACAGATGCCTTACCCCATCGGACTGCTTCTAATGTGGAGGTTGCCCAAAATAATCCATTTGTTCAAAGTACTAACACTCATAAAAGTAGGAAAACTGGCTCCCAAGGACTTCCCTATGTTACGTGTCACCCATACTCAGCCCCCGCACTCTGCTCTGCGATGCTAGGGAGAGCACAGGGACACACTCCATTATAGTCTATGGGGGCACCTATACGATCTTTTTTTATATTACAATGGCCATTTGGTAATGAAACATGGGCACTGATCAACTAACAAGGCCCTTGTTAGTCATCCAGTGCCCAGTTCATATCCCCCACAGCCTTCTCCATCAAGCGCTGGAAGGTGGCTGGTGTTCCAGATATTCTCTGTGGCATGCGCTCAAACTGATTGAACCCCAACAGGCAAATAAAAGTATTTTCTTTGTCCTCCTCTGCCATGGGGATTTGGTAATAGCTGCTCCAGAGGTCCAACACAAAGAACCTCTTGCTCCCGGACAGGACAGTCAGGGCGTCTTCTACTCAGGGCATAGTGTACTGATCCAGAATTGTCTTCTTATTGAGTATGTGATAGTCTATGCACAGTCTCACAGCTCCATTCTTTTTCTGGGCCACTACAATGGGAGAGGCATTAAGGCTCCAGGACTCGGTAATGATGCCGGCATCCAATAACTCCTCTAGGTGACGCTGGATGTCCTTAATGTCACCAGTAGTGGTGGTCGAAGTGGGCAAAATTCACTTTGTGGAGCAATCCAGTGAAATTCCAAGCATTTTGATATGGAATGCTTAAGTTACCTGGCAAGTGAGTGAAATTTCACTCTGATGGAACAGCAAAATTTCGCTTCTTCCAATTCACAGGCAAAATTTCACCAGGACAGTACCGTTACCATATAAGTTAAAATAAGCAGTAGATCCCTGGTGGCTAGCAGTCCCTCCCCCCACCTGTCCCACATGTAATTGTAATTAAATTATCCATGGTGGCTAGTGGTCCCTCCCCTCCACCCGGTAATAACCCACCCCACTGCCCGCCGCGGAAATCTAGGGTAACCCCCCCACCCGCATCCCTCCATATCTCCTCCTTTAGTACACTCACTCCTTATTATCCAGTAAAAAAAAAAATCTCGGGTGGTCTAGTGTCCTTTTAATTTTAAACCCCCATCCCAAATCCAATCCCTCCCCAGTTCCCAATCCCATTCCCTAGTGATCCAGTGCCCCCCCACCCAGCCTCCCCAGCAGCCAGATGCCCCCGCCACAACTCCGCTCCCACCTCCATCCTAAATCCTGAGACACACAGCAGCAGCAGACCGGCACAACCCTCTGCTCTCCTCCATGGTTGGCCCGCCGACTGAGCTGTCAATGAACGGGCCGGCAGTGGAGGAGAGAGGAGGGCTGTGCTGGTCTGCCACGCCATGCCGGGATTTAGGATGGGGGTAGAAGCAAAGTTGTGGCAGCTGGCGGTGGGGACATCTGACTGCTGGGGAGGCTGGGTGGGGGGGGCACTGGATCCCCTTGGAAGCGTGAACCAGGGTGGGGGAAAACTGCATTTTGTTTTTTGGTAAAGTAATACCCTGGAAGAGAAGGAGGCATGGGGATAGCAAGCCAGGAGCTGATCAAATGACCCACTGCCAGTGTCCTTTGCCAATCCTCTGTAAAGAGTATTTGGAGAGAGATGCTGATATAGGTATAGCTCAGGATGGGAAGGTTCAAGTAAGAGGCTGTCTACCCACGTGCATGGTACATTATAATAATTCCAGAGGGGATAGCTCAGTAGACGTAACCAGTGCTGCCCGGCCCCTTCTTAGTAAAAGGAGAGCAGAGGTGAGGGCTCTGGTAGTAGAATATGTAGAAGGCTGCACAAAGTTATAAGGAACAGCTGCCTGCTCTTCGCTCCTTATGCTATCAGACAAAACAGCATCAGCAACACCACCGCACCTTTGTATACTGAGACTGGAAGCAATTACCAGGCAAACTGTTGGAGGGGGTGAACAGGATTAACAGCACACCAGGGTGCGCTAGTAAAGCAGATTAGAGGATGAGCCTCCTGTCCTGTAGCACAGAATGGCACTTGACTGTTCTAATGGTTGCAAGGGATGGCCCACAAATTACACCTCCGCACCTAGCATAAACCCCTCCCTGAATCCCCCGTTGATGGAGGCAAGCATCAAGCAACCACAAAATCAACAAAGTTAAAGGATTCAAGATTCTCAGTGCTGGCATTGCATACCCCAACAGGCTGAGAACTACATGGTGCACCTGTAACCCCCTAGCCTTGGAGCCCCAGGTATAAGCTCGATCTGGAACTCAACACGATGTAGTGTGGGGTATCCATAGTATCAAATTATAATGTGTAGCAGCAGATTGGGATTGTATTCTGGGCTGGCTAAACAACTGGTGGGAGGGACCAGCTTGATTCTGTTGTGAGAACAGCACTAGAATTCCATATTCAAACCCAGCCCCAACCTACCGGTCACACCCCAAAGATAGAGTGGCACTCGAAGAGCAAAATGCAGATGTATTTAGTTAATGGGCTCTATTATCAAGTACTGCCCAATATCGATAGTGGGGGGGGGAGGTCTCACATTACAATAACCCTAACAGTATCTGCTAGAGGAGGGTCGCCCTGGTCAGTGTGTGGGGAGTGTGGCAGTGGGAAACTCAATCATATTCCTTAGGCAAACTGTTGGAGGGGTGAACAGGATTAACAGCACACCAGGGTGCGCTAGTAAAGCAGATTAGAGGATGAGCCTCCTGTCCTGTAGCACAGAATGGCACTTGACTGTTCTAATGGTTGCAAGGGATGGCCCTCAAATTACACTTCCTTGTAGCTTGTAGCTACAGCTAAGCACCTTCCACCAGGTAGCAGCTCTGCCAACAAACAGTACTTACATTCATTCATTCAGGGAGCTGGACAGGCTGAAGGGGAAGGTGAAATTTTGCTGCAGAAGGCAAACTTTTGCTCTGCCACCGTCTCTGGCAGTGGGAGCTGTGGTAGATAAGTGACTGTTCATTTCTGTTGCAGAATGCAGCCATTTCATTAGCTAATGTATGATGTTACAGCAATTATAACATCACATTCTGAGCATATGGGTAGTTCTGGATATAAAAAGAGGGGAAGGGAACCAGATTCTATGGATAAACAGAAATATTAATAAAAAATCGCCAAGAAGAGTGAATTCTGCAGCACTGCAGAAGTTCTGCGGTAGATTGCAAGTTCTGCGCAAAATTCTGCGGCCGCAGAATTCTAGGGGCCTTGCCTGTGCTCCACCCTGCATTGGTTGTCCCCAAATAATCTGCGCTCATACTCCCTGGGCTGCTTCATCGACTCCATGACAAGAAACCCTTGCCCCAACAATCTTGGGGCTATGCTCACCCCTGTGCCTCATTCCCACCCACTGAGGTCCTCTAACTCCTTACAGCTCTCCCTTCCACTCTGTTCAGCTAGAATGGGGGAGCAAGCTTTCTCTCACTTTGCCCCTCCATTCTGGAACTCTCTGCCTCCCAGATTTAAGGGCTCCATATCTCACTCCTCCTTCAAGTCAGCACTTTTCTCCTACCTTTATGCACTTGATTCATGCGACTATACCTAACCTCCCCCTAACCCCCTGCTCCAGCGTCTTCCTATCTACTTCTGCTTGGTTTCTGTAACTATAGTATAGTGCTAGACTTGTCAATCATTTCTTTTCCATCCCTACGTGGATGGGTACCACCTTTATGTTTAATTTCCCTTCTATCCTTGCGAGGATATCTGTGTTAAACACTCCAATCTGTCTGTATTTTATTTTGTCCCTTCCATCCCTGCAAGGGTGGCCTCAGACTGTATGTTTTAATTCCCTGACTTCTCTTGCCAGGATATCGGTTGTAAGAATTTAAAAGTTGTTTGTATTCCACCATTGTATTGCTTGTTGACTGTATCTTGTACCCTCCTGGTTGTGCTTGAAAATAGGCAGGTTATTGCCCAATGTACCTACCGGTCAACAAAAGCTAACAAATAAATCAATGAAGAGGAAGTAGAAAGGAAATGACAGAGACCTAAAAGTACCTTACAGGATGCAGGGGGAGCCTATTTCACATGAAAAGGAGCACTAAAACCAGAGGTCATGCGATGAAGCTGGGGTGGGTATCATGGGTGTGAGGAATCAATCAATCACTTTATTTGTTAAGCGCCTTACAAAATCAAGGTGCTGTACAATCATATAAAACATCAAGCATAAATATGTAAAATTAGTCTGGATAAGCCTGAGAAAATAATGTGTTTTTAACATAGTTTTAAAACTGTTGACGGTCAGGCATTCTCTTAACCGACGAGGTAGAGAGTTCCACAGGGTCGGTGCTGCAAATAAAAAAGCACGAGCCCCAGAAGTTTTTAAATGAACCCTGGGAACCTCTAGCAATCCCTTGTCGGTGGATCAGAGAGGACGACTGGGGGAGTAGGGAGTCAGGAGATCTTTCAGGTAGTTGGGTCCCTGTTCGTGTAGGGCCTTAAAGGTAAGCAAGCCTACCTTATAGGTGATCCACCACTGAACTGGCAGCCAGTGCAGTTCGCGCAGCACAGGCGTAATATGACTGGCCCTGGAAGTGCCAGTCAACAGCCTGGCTGCAGCATTCTGCACTAGCTGCAGGCAGCAGATATCAACCCCAGGTGACCCTAGGCAGAGGGCATTGCAATAGTCAAGACAGGTAGTAATGAAGGCATGGACCAATGTTGGAAGGTCACCCGAAGGAACCAGGTGTCTCACCCGGACGATATTCCTCAGATGGTAAAACGAGGATTTAACCACGGCCGACACCTGAAATTTCAGGGTCAGACCATCGTCAAAAATAACGCACAGATTTCGTACCCGGTCTGAGGTAGTGAGCTGGACACCATCAAGCCATAGGCCTGACATGTGCCCAGCTCCAGAACCCGCCCCCAGGTGACCTGGATCCACAACCAACACCGTAGTCTTATCCGGATTCAACCTCAGCCAGCTTGAATTCATCCAGTCTTTGATCTCGGAGAGGCAACTATTTAGCACGGAAATGGCATCAACCTGTCCAGGCACAAAAGGAAGTACTACATCAATGAAAGAGTTGGTGGTGGCGAAAACGGTAGGGAGTTTCGAGCATACATAGGATAGACATAGGGGAATATTAGTAAATAGGCAGGAAGGGGGAGGGAGGGTCACCAGAGACCAGTTAGGGTCAGCGGAGACAGACTAAGCAGGGACTATTCTGGGCAGAGTGAGTGAGCCAAGCAGTCCTTTACTGCTGACAAATTCTATGTTTCTTTGACTGAGATTCCTAGAACACAGATCCTGGTCCTTCTGACTCTACATTAGGACTGAGTTCCTTTAGTATGCATGTCCCAGCTCCTCTGACTGTAGAACTAAGTTCTACTATACATGTCCCAGGCCCCCAAGTTGGTACCACCCTTGGCGTTAGGATGTATACCTGGCTCATTTCTAGAGGAAGAGGGGTGGGGGTACAAGAAAAAAACACATGAACCTTGTGTAAAAAATTACAACCCAGTTCCAGAGTGGAGGCTGCTAGGCATATGCTAGATCTAAACTGGTGAGGGGGCCCCAGTAAATCCAACAACCAGAAGCAAAAATCAGAATGTCCAGGACACGAACTGGGATTATGCAGTATGGCTTTATTTAACAGATGAAAAACTAAAGCAGTAGTGGACCCCCATGGGTCGGTCAAGGCAGGACAACTACAGTTCACAAACTCTCGTTGTACGCAGTACAGTTCAAGAACATTCAAAAGAACATCTCCTTCCCATTTCCCAGTGGTGCATTTAGTGGACACCTGGCCACGCACCCGAACATTTTCCTCCCATGAGTGTCATTTAGTGAATCTAAGCAACACACTCAGAACTCTTCTTTAAACATAGGTGCATTTAAGTGAACCTCAGCCACACACCTAAACCTGCAGCACTGGCCTTTGCTCAGGTATAACTGGTGCCCTTTATGAACCAGGAAGCCCTTCCTTGTAAGCACTTAGATGGCGTTCCTCCAACCCTTTGCTCCAAATGACAATCTCTGCCATTCCTTCAGGGTTACACCATTTAAACCCCCATTCCCCACTGAAATGCTAGAAATCCCACACTTTTCATTTCTGTCACTCACTGGGGTGGCCACAGTACAAACTGCACTCTCCTGGGTGAAGAGTTTACAGAAATTCACTCTGCTGGGTGAACTACGTGCACTGACAGGTGCATTCTAGCCTTATCTTGTCAAAAGTACGGCAGCTTAGATTCAGTGCAAAGAAGTGCAAAGTAATGCACCTGGGAAACAAAAACCCAGGGGAAGAGTACACAATGGGGGGAGGTATTAACAACAACACAAATGGAAAGGGACCTGGGGATAGTCATATCAGATGACGTAAATTTTAGCAAGCAATGTGAGAAGACGGCAAGGATGGCTGGGGGGATGCTGGGATGTATAGGGAGAGGCATCACCAGTAGAAAATAGGAAGTTGTTATCCTTCTGTACAGACAGTTGGTGAGACCCCATCTGGAGTACTGCATGCAGTTGTGGATACCCCATCTCTGCAAGGACATAGACAGGATGGAGGCAATCCAGAGGAGGGCAACTAAAATGGTGCAGGGTTGGCAACAGAAGCCATACGAAGAGAAACTAAAGGAGCGTAATATGTATACCCTTGAGGAAAGGAAGGAGAGAGGGGACATGATAGAAACATTCAAGTACCTCAAGGGAATCCAAAAAGTCCAAGAGGGTAGTATCTTTCAGAAAAAAGATGTGCAACATCAGCCCGGAGGCACTGAGGGCTGAGGTGCTGGACGCCACAACTCGTGCCACACCAGCAATCTGGGTTCAGGAATGGACTCGGGTCGCTGGGGGTTGGCAGGGGAGAGGAAGGATTGAGCTTCCCACGACTGCTGTCCTTCCTCTGGGGTGGGTACAGGGGGTGCATCGCTCTGCAACGGCACCTGGCAGAGGCCAGGTACTCGACAGATAGTGAGCACAACGAGGGTTGGACACGGCGGGCATCAGCACGCGTCAGTGCGATGCGCCCGATGCGACTGGCTCCTGAGGGAGAAAAGATGGAGAAAATTGTGGGGCAACCGTGGTGGCTGATGGCCGCGCCCTGTGCCCCCGGACTTGAGAGGTGCGCCCCCCCCAGGTGTCTGAACCCATGTCCTGGGGGGGGACTCTGAGCATGCTGACCTGTTGTGGGGAGAGCATGTCGCTGGCCAGACATGGTCTGGGGGTGCGGGTGCCAGCAGCCGGATGGCTCGTCACCCACTCCGCAGTGAGGAGGATAAATTATGATACATTAAAAAAAAGAAAAAGATGTGCAAGAACAAGGGGACACAATTTGAAGATGTGGGACGGCTCTGGGGCAATGTGAGGCAGTATTTTTTCACAGAGAAGGTGGTGGGTGCATGGAACGGTCTTTCTGAGGAGATCATGGGGTCACAAACAGTGGGGGAGTTCAAGAATGCATGGGACAGACATAAGGCAATTCTGGTGGGGGGTAGGAAGAAGTAGGCTGTTGGTTAACTAGGATCTGCAGATTATCCAATAGGTAGGGAAATGGGCAGACTAGGTGGGCCAAGCAGTCTTTATCTGCCATCAAAGTCTATGTTTCTATGTTATCTATGGGCACACACACACACCAGAAACAATTTCTCTAAATATGTAGAGAACTTGTCTTCTTAGAACGTACTCATGAACTAGTTGTCCCATCCACTGGGCATGGAACAACAGAAAGGCACCTCTCTTGGGTAGCAGGTCAAAACAGTCTCTCAAGTTCTTTTCCAAGGCAGCTGAAACACACAAAGGATCTTCAGGGGATTGCCTCTTGAACCCACTGAGGAAAAGCAGTTCCTTCCACTTCACTAGCAGTAGAAATCAGGCAATCCTGCTGTATAACAGTCTCCACCACTTCATTGGAAGCTGGAAATTTTACTCCACTCTAGGGTGAGAAGTTCTGTGCCCTCAACTCAGAGCCCAACTGGCAGACCTTCTGCCACTCTCGCCTCCATTCTCAGACTCCAGCTACAGACTATTCTAAGCTCCCCAGAGCAGCTGTACACAGGAAAGGGTTATGCTGTTGCGAGAGTTCTGAATGACCTAATCATTCTTCTCTCAGGCTAGCTGAGTAAACAATGATGTCATTGTGTAAGAAACCCCAAATGAGCTCCCTACCAGCTACCTGCTACCTTCCTAACACTAATTCTGATAGGAGTCTAGTAACCCCCGAGGACTGGGTGGTTACACCCAACCAATTTCTGCACCGAGGGAAGCAGAAGTCCATTCAAGGTCGGCAGCCCAACTCTTTTTCCCAGTTCAAACAGCTGTCCAACTGCTTGAGCTGCCATAGAACACCTTTTCATAAGGCAATTTTAGTGGGGGGTAGGAGGAAGTAGGCTGTTGGTTAAATAGGATCTGCAGCTTATCCATTAGGTAGGGAAATGGGCAGACTAGGTGGGCCAAGCAGTCCTTATCCGCCGTCAAATTCTATGTTTCTATATTTTCTCTTTTTTTCCTGCTTTAGTCCCACAAAACAGCTACTGTCTCTCCTGCACTCAGCTTAGTAGTTTGAGGTAACCAGGGTTCAAACTGCCAGTCAGATTTGATAAATTTGGACAGTCTCTCTCTCTCCTCTCAGCCACCCTGCAGCTCCTCTAGACTACAACAACAACACCTTTTCTGGTGGCAAAACCAGTCTTATATTCCCCCTGAGCAGCCTCTCTCTCATTGGCTGCAGCTCTCCAGGTGATCTCAAGGCTGGTTCTGTATTTTTACCCAGCAGCCTCTTTCTGTAGTTTTATACGGGGGCTGCCATTTTATCTCCCTGTAGGGCTCTTTGCAATCCGGCCCCAATTTATTTTATTTAGCCCTCTCACAGGGCTAAACTCATGTCTTCCCATGACCGGAGGCCCTCCAGTCACTCTTGATGTCTACCCCTGGCTTCTCTGCCCATCTTGGAGTCAAGGATATACATTTTTTACTAACGGCTGCATGGCCGAATGGAAATAGGAGCACTGCTCCTTTAAAGTTTTTCTTCTGACGGTCGCGCATGCGCAGGGGAAGTGTGGCCACCATCTTACTTATTTACTCTGTTGTCCTGGCTCCCCAGACCACCGGGACTGCGAGTCATGTTGTTCCCTTCCCTCTCTAGTGCTGGGAGGCATGGAAGTTCTGCCCCGGCCTTCGGCCCCGCTCCACAGAGACTCCTCTGGGCTGAGGACAGCAATGGTATCATCAGCCAAAACCGCAAGGCTACACAGGTGCCAATGCCCGAATCCCATCCGGGACCCCTCACAGAGGCATCAGCGCTGGATCGGGGCCGTAGTCCACATAGGTAAGCCCAAATTTGGGGGCTTATACAGTCTTATTTGCTACTGCCTTGTCTTGCCTGATGAGGGATGGGTACTGTTATTGCTGTTTTAAAGTGTTTTGCAGGCCAAGTCTAGTTAGGTATGTGACTTCGGTCCTGCACGTACAGTTCACGAGTTTCTGCCAAAATCCCTTTTGCTTTCCATTTCCCCATCTCTTGTGACTATCCTGCAATAAATATTGTGTTGGTATTTCACATTTTGTCTCATGAGCATATTAGTGGTGTAAGTCACTAATTGCACTTTAGTTGAATTTAGGGTTGCACTATGATTTTACATGTGTAGAGAGACATGGTGGGGAACTGGGTAGGTACTGCATCACAGGGGGTTGTACCCCTCTGACAACAGGCCCACTCAAATTTTACTCTGGGTGGAGGCACCACACTAAATTTAAAAGATCTGGATTCAAACCCTTCCATCAAGAAAATCAGAACCCAGGCCCCTCAACCTTGTTTGAGCTCACAAGGCAGAGGTAGTAACTGCAACATCCATGGTGACCTGGAAAAGTGCTGTGCTACATTCATTGACTTGACACTTACTTACTTATGATGATCTCCAAATCCCTTTCCTAAGTGGTCAGACTGATTTTTTTCACCCCTACACCATGTGACTGTTCCAGCTCCTTTGACTATAGGACTGAGGGGGGGTACTGACAGTCACTAAGCAGGAAAGGGACCTTGGGATTATTATATCTGATGACCTCAAAGTGGCAGGGCAGTGTGACAAAGCAGTGGGCAGGGCCACTGGCATGCTGGGATGCATAGGGAGATGTATCGCCACCAGAAGGAGGGAGATGGTGTTGCCACTGTATCGCTCACTGGTGAGAGCCCACATGGAGTATTGTATCCATTTCTGGAGGTTACACTGCAGAAAGGACATAGACTGGATGGAGGCAGTCCAGAGGAGGGAAACTTTTTTCCCCCTTTTTCATCCCCTGGTGTGGAGGAAGGGATGTCCAGCGGCACAAATGGTTCCTGTGTGCAGTATGCCGGGTGTCTGCCCTGCCTCTGCCCCCACAGTGAAGTGTGAGTGTGCCAAGCCCCAGCCACTGTTAAGTGCCAGGCTAACACCAGCTGCTGATCCCCTCCCACCCCGGAGAACAGCAGTCCTTAGGATGCTCAATCCCCCCTCCCTCCGCTGACCCTCCAACTCCTGAGGTCTCTCCTGGCCTTGGGTCATCGCAAAAAAGGGAAATTAAAATGGTGCAGGGGTTGCACCAAAAGCTCTAAGAAGAGAGACTGAGGAATCTCAACATGTGCCCCTGGCTCTCCTCAAACTCCCTAATCCTCAATCTACCAAAGACTCAGGCTATGCTCTTTGGATCTCCTAGAAAAGTCCATGCCGAGACCTCCAAGCTACACGTGCTTTTTTGTGATGGGACTGCAGTCATGTTCATGGACTCCTTCAAATACCTTGGAGTGACACTTGATCCTGCACTTGATTTCTCTTCCCACATGAATGAGGTATGCAGAACCATCAACATAAAGATTGGTGTCACCTACCGCGTGCGTCACTCCCTCACCCCCGCTGCCAGGGTCTCCGTGGCTGGAGGTGTCTTGCTCCCTAGGCTACTGTATGCCCTACCCATCCTTTCCCACACCAATGCTTGTATTCTTCATAAATGGGACACCACTTATGACAACATCTGTAGATTTGCCCTATCGGACCCTCACCTTACTCACCACTGCCTCCTGTGCTCCACCCTGCATTGGTTGTCCCCAAATAATCTGCGCTCATACTCCCTGGGCTGCTTCATCGACTCCATGACAAGAAACCCTTGCCCCAACAATCTTGGGGCTATGCTCACCCATGTGTCTCACTGCCACCCACTGAGGTTCTCTAACTCCTTACAGCTCTCCGTTCCACTCTGTTCAGCTAGAATGGGGGAGCAAGCTTTCTCTCACTTTGCCCCTCCATTCTGGAACTCTCTGCCTCCCAGATTTAAGGGCTCCATATCTCACTCCTCCTTCAAGTCAGCACTTTTCTCCTACCTTTATGCACTTGATTCATGCGACTATACCTAACCTCCCCTAACCCCCTGCTCCAGCGTCTTCCTATCTACTTCTGCTTGGTTTCTGTAACTATAGTATAGTGCTAGACTTGTCAATCATTTCTCTTCCATCCCTACGTGGATGGGTACCACCTTTATGTTTAATTTCCCTTCTATCCCTGCGAGGATATCTGTGTTAAACACTCAAATCTGTCTGTATTTTATTTTGTCCCTTCCATCCCTGCAAGGGTGGCCTCAGACTGTATGTTTTAATTCCCTGACTTCCCTTGCCAGGATATCGGTTGTAAGAATTTAAAAGTTGTTTGTATTCCACCGTTGTATTGCTTGTTGACTGTATCTTGTACCCTCCCGGGTTGTGCTTGAAAATAGGCAGGTTATTGCCTAATGTACCTACCCGGTCAACAAAAGCTAACAAATAAATCAATAAAGAGGAAAGTGAGAAAGGAAATGACAGAGACCTACAAGTACCTTACAGGACGCAGGGGGAGCCGATTTCTCATGAAAAGGAGCACTAAAACCAGAGGGCATGCAAGGAAGCTGGGGGGGTATCATGGGTGTGAGGAATCAATCACTTTTTCAATCAATCACTTTATTTGTTAAGCGCCTTTCAAAATCAAGGTGCTGTATAATCATAAAAAACATCAAGCATAAATATGTAAAATTAGTCTGGATAAGCCTCAGAAAATAACACTTTTTAACATAGTTTTAAAACTGTGGATGGTCAGGCATTCTCTTAACCGATGAGGTAGAGAGTTCCACAGGGTCGGTGCTGCAAATGAAAAAGCGCAAGCCCCAGAAGTTTTTAAACGAACCCTGGGAACCTCTAGAAATCCCTTGTCAGAGGATCGGAGAGGGTGACTGGGGGAGTAGGGAGTCAGGAGATCTTTCAGGTAGTCAGGTCCCTATTCATGTAGGGCCTTAAAGGTAAGCAAGCCTAACTTATAGGTGATCCGCCACTGAACTGGCAGCCAGTGCAGTTCGCGCAGCACAGGCGTAATATGACTGGCCCTGGAAGTGCCAGTCAACAGCCTGGCTGCAGCGTTCTGCACTAGCTGTAGGTGGCAGATATCAACCCCAGGTAGCCCTAGGTAGAGGGCATTGCAATAGTTAAGACGGGTAGTAATGAAGGCATGGACCAATGTTGGAAGGTCACCCCGGAGGAACCAGGTGTTTCACCCAGGTGATAATCCTCAGATGGTAAAATGAGGATTTAACCACGGCAGATACCTGAAATTTCAGGGTCAGACCATCGTCAAAAATAACGCCCAGGTTTCGTACCCAGTCTGAGGTAGTGAGCTGGACACAATCAAGCCATAGGCCTGACATGTGCCCAGCTCCAGAACCCGCCCCCAGGTGACCTGGATCCACAACCAACACCTCAGTCTTATCCGGATTCAATCTCAGCCAGCTCGAATTCATCCAGTCTTTGATCTCGGAGAGGCAACTATTTAGCACAGAAATGGCATCAACCTGTCCAGGCACAAAAGGAAGTATTACATCAATGACAGAGTTGGGGGTGGCAAAAACGGTAGGGAGCTTCAAGCATGCACAGGATAGACATAGGGAAATATTATTAAATAGGCAGGAAGGGGGGGAGAGAGAGTCACCAGAGACCAGTTAGGGTCAGCAGAGACAGACGAAGCAGGGACCATTCTGGGCAGACTGGGTAAGCTAAGCAGTCCTTTACTGCTGACAAATTCTATGTTTCTTTGACTGAGATTCCTAGAACACAGGTCCTGGTCCTTCTGACTCTACATTAGGACTGAGTTCCTTTAGTATGCATGTCCCAGCTCCTCTGACTGTAGAACTAAGTTCGACTATACATGTCCCAGGCCCCCCACTCCAAGACTGAGTTCAGTTGTTTCCCTAGTGCTCATGTCTCGGCCCCTCTGACTGTGACTGTTATGTGTGTATTCTGGGACACAACTACAGATAAGCATTGCTCAAGTAACTAATAAGCCACAACAGGATGTACATTATAGGATTTTAATGCATGCCCCTGGGTGTAGTAAGGCACGAGGTCAAATGCTGAGTGTCTTTATGCCCCTGTGAAGTGCATTACAATCCTATGATGCACACCCTGGAGGGGCTTATTATGCTTATAAAATGGCTCTATATAGTTTTTTTGAGGAGGAAAATGAGATTTGGCACCTGACCGTGTATTTATAGAGATTTAATGCACTGTCAGGTGACATCTCTCGGCCAATGAAATTTCTAGATTTTTGCTAACCAAGTACTAGCTGTCCAGCTGATGCCATCTGTGGGTACTCCAAATATTTATCTCCGACTCTTGTGAATGTTGTCAGTTTTGCACCGCATACCATGTTTAGCTGCCGTGTACGCCCAGATTGTATGGTTGTTTGTGGTGCCACATTCTGTATTTATTCTGTACATACCATTATATAAAGCTAATTTTTGTACATATTTGTTAAATGTCTGTACTTTCGAATTTGTATGTATCCTCCCATCCCCTACCCCCCAGGAAGCATCTGGAATCGAGCGGTAGTCTGCTCAGCATGCCTTCCTGGTAAAACTTTTAAATATATAAATATCCCATAATAAAATCTGAAAACTGAAATTGACTGTAGCACTGAGTTTCTGCTTGGGTTGTGTCCCGCTTTCCCCTAGTGCTCATGTCCCGAACCATCTGATTGTAACACTTGGTCTGCTACTCCAACCCCTTTAATGGTAAGACTGAGTTGTACTAGTGTTCATGTCCCAGTTTCTCTAACAGCAGAACTGACTTGCTCCCCTAGTGCTCATGTCTCAGCCTCACTGACTACAACTCACTTCCTCTGCAGTGCATTCACGTTCCAGCTCCACCAACTGCAGATATGAGTTTAAGGGTGTGCAACCATGGCTAAAAGTTTGGGAAGGGACATGAATCTAATGAATCTTTCATGCTGATGCCACTGGCCAGTCTGCAGGGCCTAAAAAGTTGAGGGGGTACTGGATCCCATCATCTCCAAAGCTGTGCCAAGAGTTCATCTAGTGCCCATGTCCCAGCCCTCTCTAACTGTAGGACTGAATTGTTCCCTAGTGCCCATGTATCCAGTGTTGGAACTACACTTTATAAGTTCTGGGAGCAGGAGGGCCCATACAGGACATAGCTTTAAATTGAGCCCCCCCCCCATTATAAGTCAATAGCAGAGATGCGTGAGCTACTGGGGCTCACTTAGGGATTAAGGGGGCTGAGGCCTGGCAAGACCCGCTGTAATTCAAACACTGCAGATATCTATCAACCACTGCAACTGTAGGATTGAGGTGTGAGTCTAGTGTTCATGTCTCGGACCCTCTTGATTGCATGACAGAGGACTGGTTGTGTCACCCTTGGCTTATTTCTCATTCCCACTGTTATTGATCCAGACACTCTGCATGGACTGTGTCCTGGTACATCACAGAGTGTACTAAGAGTGAAGAAAACACAATGTGAAGGAAAATCCATATGTATGTGTAACCCCTAGGTGGCGCTATCCCAAGTTGCTACTACCCCTGCCTGCTTGGTTAATTGCAGGTTAAGGGGCCTGGGTACTGAAATGGGTGCCTCCACCTGGAGGACAGAGTTGTTAGTAACAAGGCTAACCTGGGTACAGCCCTCCGAGACACTGTAACCCCCCTCTTTCCTCTCTAGTGGCCTAGACAATATGCAACAAACACTTTCACAGTAGCCCCTATTCAGCATACAAATCCCCATACTGTTTGCACTTACCACCAGGGCTGGTTCCACCAGTTCGACCCTGGAGACCCCCTGTAAAACAAGGTTAGGCACAGCAAATAACAATAGTACAGTCCTTTTAGTACAAACTGGAACCATAGTCAGATTAAATGCAAAAACAGTTAGATCTAATTTATTCAGGGGAATTGAACAAGGGAGGGGCATAATCAGTTAATTGATTCTAAAACTGATCTAGTCAGGCAATTATACATGCATTTTTATTCCCCGCACAGTCACACGCTCTGGGTACCCAGTTAGAAGTAAGGTGGGCTAGCCTGGAACGTTGCCTGGGGTAGGCCGGCATATCAGCTGGTTGGGGCCCTGTGATAAAAAGAAAAGGCATGCACAATCACACACAATTTGTAATCCAGAGCCAGGAGGCTCAGTTCGTGAAGATTAGACAAAACAATTAAATCAAATGACACACTTTGATTGAGCTGTTGTTGCAGGGAGCTACCCTGGTGTTTACTCACGCTACCCAGTACAGGACACAGGATGTATGAAATGGAGACTGCAGGATGACTTGTTGGTTTGCCAGGAGAAGCAGGGCCCACACGATTCACCGTGGTGTTGTTCCTGTTCGTGATGTTGAGCAGAGAGCTGATCCCCAGGCAGGACTCTCGTCGATGGTGTTCTCTGTGCCTGAAGTAGCTGGCTGGGCCAGTGTGGCAGGGCCAAGGCCAGGTAATACAGTTCGGATATCAGTTCGGGAAGGCTGTATGCAGCTTCCAGCAAACGTGACACAATTAAACAGTGGGGAACCAAATTGTGACCCACTAATAGCAAACAGCACATTTATAGTAAAGCAATCACCATACCACAATGCGGATAGCAGACTGGCAGCAATATCAGTGTCCCTGAGCAAAACCGGGAATTCTGTGGCAACTGGATGTCCTAAGAGGCCGATCGCATACAGCAAATCTTCGGTCTTCCTCAGGTTTAAATCTGGTGACTCTTCAGTGGCTTTGTCACACTCTAATTCGGATACAGTCCGATTGCTAAGCCTTTCAAAGGATTCCCTCTCAAGGGACAGCAGGCAGACAGGCCAGACTCAGTCTTTCCACCAATCTCCCGCACGAACGATGTAGAAGCAGCTACTCGAAACTCTTGAGCTGTTCACTCTCCAAACTACCTCCAGACTGACTCACTGCAGCAGGCAGCTTGGGAATTTACCTTTGGTCCAAAAAGGTTCGATTCATTGATTCATCTGTCTGTCAAAAAGCAAGGGCTCCCCCTCCAGTTGCATTTAGGCGCCAAAGTCTCAAAACTACAATTCCTACAGAAATTCACTCCCACAAGACCCCTGGGGACAGACTCCATTTTAGGGTCCCCAAAGGTACTGATTGGCACATTCTGGCAGTCCAGGACCAAGATGGTGGTGATAAACAGAACTGTCCATGCTGCAAAGAAGGCAGGTTAGAAAAACTACAATATCACTAATATTCTAATAGATAATCAGCAAATAAGTACAGCTTCTACTAGAGCTCTCTGAGCAAACAGCGATGGCAGAATGGAGTGATTATCTGGCAGCCCAGGTGGGACTTGAGCATAGAAACACTCAGCCCTCTCCCAGATTAAATAAACACCACGTTATAGGCAGCTCTTAAAGAGACAGAGCACAGAGGCATTAAGGCATTCTCATACAACACTTTTTAAAATGCTAAGTCACAGGATACCAGCCTGGCAGTGGGCATTTAGGCAAGCCCAAGGAAGACTTTCGGGAACCCCCATTTGTAGGGGGGTTACACCCTTCTCTGCCTGGAAAAACTTGGGGTCCACGTCAAGTCTACACCATCACAATATTGAAGAAGCAATATATACGAGACATACGTGACATTAGCATACTATGTAGATAACATCTGATGTATCAGTTAATGTAAACCTATCACATTACTATACATTTCACTATATTTCACTATACCATATCTTCATTGACAATACTTATGCCTGTTTCATACATTCTATACTGATTCTATTATGATTAACATACGACGAACAATTACCTATGACGTCACGTTAAAACTTCTTGTACAATAAACAATGCAGAAGGGGGCCCTTCCCTATCAGC
The DNA here is from genome assembly GCA_016271365.2 of Neoceratodus forsteri. Taxonomy (NCBI): domain Eukaryota; kingdom Metazoa; phylum Chordata; order Ceratodontiformes; family Ceratodontidae; genus Neoceratodus; species Neoceratodus forsteri. Next base: position 135,483,054 of record JADMNL010000029.1, read on the forward strand.
TAACTTAAGGCTAGATGGAACAGGGACACCTTGTTCTGAGGGAAGAACAATTAATCGGGAGGTGGCAGTCAAGCTCAGTTTGGGCAGTGATCTCTTGGAAATGTAAACACCTTTATGGACCACATTGGGAGGCAAGTCCACAGACCTCCGAGGGGAATCATAACTAAAATGTAGCACTGGCTTAACAGTTCACCCAGACCTTCTGGGGGGGTACAGACACCGACTCTGGCTTGTTATCACTGGCACTGGACACTTCTTTTTCTTTCAGGAAGGGCGCCTCTGCACTGGACGAGAAGTTCAGGTTGGGAACCCTGGCAGCTCCGGGCTCAGTAGCTTCTGTTTCCAAAGTACTTTGGTCATTAAGGTTTGCTGCAGAATGCCCTGACTGGTTATCCTCAGAACACCTGGACACACTGGAGCTTTGTGGCATGGAAAGGGTACTGTCCTCACTTTCTCTTGGCTCTGTTAGTTCTGGTGTGTCGCCAGAAAGACTCAGAACATCAGCCCCTTCTTCGGGCAAGTCAAACAGTTCTACAAGACACAGAGAGTCTGCAGCCTCAGACGTGATACTTTGCACCTCACTTTCAGGGGGCATTGGGTCCAGGAAAGAAGCTGGGGGGTTAGGCAATTCTGATGACCCAGCTTCATCCCCACAATTCTGCAGAGTATTGTATCTAAACCACTGACTCAGTTCATATGAGGGATAATAGGCATTATCACCGTCACTCTCATCAGAGACAGACGAGCAGTCATCACTATCACTCTGGGCCTGCTGAGGGGAAGGCCTTAGTTCTGGAACAACATGGACAGGTTGGCTTTGTTTCCTCTTTGCAGCAGCACAAGTCACTGGCCCAGGAGAAGTGTCAGGTGTTGGTTCAGCATCAATAATAACTTGGCCAATGGGCAGTAAGTGATTATGGTGCATGGTCTTAACAGCTTTGGAATTATTTTCTGGGCGCACCTTGTACACCGGCAGATCATCCAATTTACTATTTACTATGTGGGGAAGATGGTGCCATCTATCAGCAATTTTGTGTTTTCCATGTAGTCCCAGATTGCGTAGTAGTACCCTATCTCCGGGCAGCAGCTCCTGGGCTTTTACTTGATCGTGTCTTTCTTTGTTGGCGAGATTTCGCTTAGCAGCCATAGTTTGAGCTAGTTGATAGACATGGTTCAACTGATCTTTCAGTTTCTGTACGTACTGCAAGTAGTTTTCATCTCGGACCCCATCTGGAGAGACCCCAAAACAGACATCAACTGGCAGTCAGGCCTCCCTCCTGAACATAAGACGGTAGGGGGAGAACCCAGTAGCGTCACTTTTGGTGCAAATGTACGTGTGTACCAAGGTGCTAATCTGCTGGCTCCACATATGCCTGTCTTTTGGATGAAGGGTGCCCAGCATGTCCAAAGGGTGCGGTTAAAGCGTTCTGGTTGAGGGTCCCCCTCAGGGTGGTAGGGGTGGTTCTTGACTCCCACACCCCCCACAGAGAGAGCATTTCTTTGATTAACCTACTTTCAAAGTCTCTGCCTTGGTCAGAATGGATCTGCTGGGGGCACCATAGTGGACAAAGAAGTTTTCCACTAGCACCTTGGCCATGGTAGAGACCTTTTGATCTTTAACTGGGAAGGCTTGTGCATACTGTGTAAAATCATCAGTAACTACCAACATATTGCCAATGCTCTTTTGGTCAGGTTCTAAGCACAAGAAGTCTATGCAGACCAGCTCGGGGAGGCACTGGTAGTGATGTTGACATACTAACATACTAAAATGCCAGCAGAATAGGCCTAATGGTCTTTTGTGTCTACTCATTTGGTCAGCCCCCACCCTGGGAGCTGACCTCGCTGCCCCCCTCACCTTCTCTGGCTTCTCCCTTCCCAGTTCCAGATATTCTCGCTGCATTGGATTTTGCTTCCAGAACCTGTACCTGTCCCACCCCCTCTTGAACCCCTCCACTGTCTCTGCCTCCACCAGCCCCCTAGGCAACACATTCCATGGCTCCACCACCCTCTCAGTGAAGTAGCACCTCCTCCTTTCTCCCCTGAATCTTCCCCCCTCCAGCTTCCACCCATGCCCTCTAGTGGCCCCCTCCTCCTTCCTTCAAAGCACCCTGACTGTTCCTCCCCTATTTACCCCCTTCATGCACCTGAAGACCTCTATCATGTCCCCCAGTCCTTCTCTCTTCCAATGTGTACATATTTAGTTCTTGAGCCTCTCCTCATAGATCCTGTCCCCAAGCCCCAAATCATTTTGGTTACCCTCCTCTGGACCCTCTCCAGGAGTTTAATGTCCCTCTTTAGTGTGGCCTCCAAAACTGCACGCAGTACCCGAGGTGCTGACTCACAAGCAGTTATACAGAGGAGTATCACTCCTCCTTCTGGAGGTGATCCCTAGCAATGCATCCCAGCATCCTGTTGGCCTTGGCTGCTGCCCTCCTACAAGTCTCCGAGTTGTTCATCTTGACATCCACCACCACCCCCAGGTCCCTCTCAGCCATCGAGACTTGTAGCATTTGCCCCCAAGGGTGTACACTTGGCCCGGGTTTCTGGCCCCCAGGTGCAATACCTTGCATTTCCCTGCATTGAACCTCAGCTTCCACTTTCTAGACCATCTTTCCAGAGCCTCCAAGTCCCCCTGTAGGGCCACCCTGCCCTCCTCCCCATCCACCACCGCCCCCAGTTTTGAGTCATCCACAAAGAGACTCATCTCACTCCTGATACCTGTCCTTATGTCAGAGACGTAGGCATTGAACAGGAGGGGCCCAAGGACTGATCCCTGTGGGACCCCACTAATGACCCTCCTTGGGGATGAGACTATCCCGCCAACTACGACCCTCTGGGTCCGGTCCTGGAGCCAATTGCCTATCCATCTGATCATCTGGTTCCCCACCCCCATTTCTCCCAGCTTATCCAACAGGCCCTCGTGAGGAACAGAGTCAAATGCCTTGCTGAAGTCTAGAAAGAGGACATCCACTGGTCTACCCAGGTCCAAGGCACTCGTCACCCAGTCATAGAACTCCACAAGGTTTGTCTGACATGATTTCCCAGGACAAATCCATGCTGTCTATCGTCCAGGCACCCTGACTTTTCCAGGTCCCCCCCAGCCTCTCCTTGACAATGCCCTCCATCACTTTGCCCACCACCGATGTCAGGCTGACAGGCCTGTAGTTCCCTGCCACCTCCCTTGATCCCCCCTTGTGGATAGGCACTAGATGCGCCACCTTCCAGCCCTGGGGCACCCACCCTGTCCTCAGAGAGATGGTGAAAAGCTCCGCCAGGGGTTTCGCTAGGACATCCGCAAGTTCCTTCAGTACTCTGGGATGTAATTTATCCAGCCCCGGTGCTTTCTCTGTCTTAAGGGACCTGAGGGCTTCCCTCACTCTCTCTGCTGTGATTTCCACTTCCGCTACCTCTTCTCCTCCTTGCTTAGCCTTCCCCCTTCCTGCCAGTGATGCCTCCCCCTCTCCCCAGACCCGCCGATCGGTAAGGCTCCCCCCTTCCTCAGTATCACTGTCTCCTCCCATGTATGATACAGCACCCCCATTTTCCTTGGTGAAAACTGAGGTGAAGTACTCACTTAGTACCTCAGCCTGCTCCCCCGGGTCTTGTTCCCATCTCTCCCTGTTTTAATCCTGCTAATCTGCCCTTCACCTTCATTTTCCCCAATGTATCTAAAGAACCCTTGTTCCTCTCCTAATTTCCCTGCCAGGTTCTGCTCCTTCCTTGCCTAGCTGCCCTCACCACCCTAATGGCCCTTCTAGCCATCAGCTTGTACTCCCCTCGATCCCTTTCACTCCTTGAGTACTTGAATTGCCTATAGGCTGCCTTCTTTCCCCGCACCACCTCCTGGACCTCCCTGGTCCACCAGCAGGGTTTTTGGGCCCTACCGCATTTTCGTCTTACTCTTGCACAGGTGCTGGCAGCATCCTTCACCCCTCTCCTGATGATTTCCCACGTACTATCAGCGTCCATGTCTGACCCAATCTCATCCAAATGCTCCTTAAGGATCCTTCCCATTTCCTTAAAATCCGCCCCCCTGAGGTCAGTTACCTCCATCTTTGTGCAGCCTTCTACCCCTCCTAGGCCCAGGCAGAACCAGACCGTGGCATGGTCACTCCCCGCCAATGGGTCCCTTACCTCCAGGCCCCCAATCTGGTCACTGTCTGCCAGGATCACATCCAGTACCTGCGCCTCCCTGGTCTGTTCACCCACCTGCTGAGTTAGGACTGCGTCTTGAAAGACATCCAACAACCTCTGTTCCCTGGCCACCGAGGATGTCATAGTCTCCCAGTCTGTTCCTGGCATGTTTAAGTCCCCCAACACCACCACCCTTCCCCTGCCCAGTCTGCAGTGTCTCCCAACATCTGCCACCAGACTCTCCTCCAGCTCCTCCGCCAGTGCAGGGGGTCTATACACCACTCCTATTTTACTCTCTTGCCCCCTGTTATCAAGTGACCCAAATCGCTCCACGGTTCCCTCCTCTTCTACTCCCCTATGCCAATGCAGTTTTGACTATCATTGCTACCCCTCCTCCTTCCCTCCCCCTGTCCTTCCTGAACATAGTGTAACCTCCAGGTTCAGGTCCCAGTTGTGTCCTCGGTGGCCCAGGTCTCAGTGACTGCTGCCACATCCACTGCTCCCTCAGTTAGCATCGCCTGAGCTCAGGCATTTTATTGCCCAAGCTCCTGGCATTTATGAGACTACCTTCCACCCTTTCCTATACTTCCATTTCCCTGCTCATGTTGCCATGGGATTCTGTTTTCCCTGGTCTGCACTTTACCAGTCACCTTTTCCGCATTCCTCCAGCTCCCCAGGGGTGGAGACAGAGTCCCTCCTTTATCGGCACCCCTCGACAGCCTTTCTCCCATCCTCCCCCTCACAAGTTTAACCCCACTTTCACCAATTAACCCTCTATTTTCAACTAAGATTCCCTCTCCTCCAAATTGAGATGGAGCCTATCTCTAGCATATAGCTCCTTATCCTCCCAGTCTCCCTCCAGTCCCCATCAACCCATACCCTCTGGCCTCACACCACTCCCTGAGCCACTGGTTTATCTCCTAATCTTCCTTTTGTGCTCCCCACTAGCCCTTGCACGCAGGATTTCTGAGAAGGAAACTGCATCCTATGTCATGACAGACCCTGGCAAGCTCCTGAATCTTGCCTGTATCTCTAGCTCGCTATTTCCCTCAATGTCATTTGTACCCAGGTGGACTAGTATGTCTAGAACCCCACAATCCTTTGCCAGCTGATATACCTCGTGCTTAGCCCTGTGCACCGTTAGTCCAGGGAAGCATTTTGTTCTAACTGGCCAGGCTTCTCCCTCCCTATCCCATTTGATACCTCTGATCATAGAATCCCCCAACAGGAGCACTCTGACCGCTCCTTTTCTTCCATTTCCCCCCTTCCATGTCCCTCATCCTTTCTACTGGCCCCTCCACCCAGCCGGCTCCTTGCTCCTCCCCCTATCTGTGTGTCACATGCCACCCCCTCCTTATTTACCCTGGCCACCCTCTCCCCTCCAATCCTATGCCTCTTCTCCTCCCGAGTATCCTTCTGTACCTCGCTAACTCCCCCCTCACTGCTCGCGACTGGTCCTTCTCCCCCATCCGCTAAACTAGCCTGGCTCGTCCTCCCTTCCTTCCTGTCTCCGTTTAGTCCCTCCTTACTTGTCGTGCTCCCCTGGCCTAAACCCTCAGCTCCCTTTACTGTATCCTACTTGTACTTCTGGTCCTTCTCCTTGCCCTTTCCTCCCTCTTCCCCCTGCCCCTCCTGCTCCGATTCACTGCTCCCCCCATTTTCCTTCATTCCAGGTTCCCCCCTTTCCTCCTGCTATCTGGCCCCCACCTCCTGCCCCCTACTCCCTTTCCATCTCTAACCACCCCTGTAATGGCTACATCACCCCCATCCTCAAGAATAAGAAGAGAATTGAAGCAGTTACTGAGCGTAAGGTCTGATCCACCTCCCGTCTTGCTTCCTTCTGTCCAGCCCCAGCCATCTGCCTACTTCGTGACAATGTTGTCCTCTGGCCCCTGTGAGGGTCCCAGTTACCTGCCTGCCCCTTGGTAGAGTCCTCCTTTGGCCCCTCTGCCACGGTCCCTATGTGACCCCAAGTATTCTCCTGCACTCCTTTCCTATGCCCCCACCCCTAGTGCTTGGTGCAGCCCGTGGAGATCCCTACCCCTTCCCCAACCATACCTCCCCCTTCCCCAGCTGTCTCCTGATCCCCATAACCTCCTCCCTAAGCTGTGCCAGCTGGTAGCACACCTGGGCAACCACCAAACTTCCAAGCCCAGTTCAGTATCATGGCTGCTCCACACCTGTACCCACCACCCTCCCAAAGAAGCCGGCCCTAATGGACGTGTGGTCCCATCCCCCTCCAAGTAGGTTTCCTTGGGTGAGCCACCAGGTTCCCCACTAGTCCAAGATACTCCCCTACTGCCTAATCAGGTCACCCACTAATCCTGGATACAGTCCCACAGTAAACCGGTAAACCTGTTACTAGGTGCAGTACAACACAGTAAACTTATAAGAGAAGCGAACAACTCCCTAAGCATCTCTCTCCCAGTCTTTAAATCCAACCCCCAGTGGCTAGAACTACATGAACTGTACCTGCTGCCTTTTCCTCCAACTGCAGGGCAGGTGTTACCCTATAAATTAGCAGAGCTCTGGGAGGAGGGGTGGGGGTGGGTGGGTCTTGAGGCCTACACCCGACTCTCGAGAGAGGTATCAGCCTGTGTCTGCCCTCAAGCCCAGCAGCCAAAGAACCAGCCCCAAGCAAATCCCACCAAATAGGTTTTAAATCAGAAGAAATAGGCCTCCACCAGCGCAGCCTGTTAAACAGTGCAACATCCAACAAATGAGCCCACTTACAGCCACCAAACCAGTTTTCAAACTTTCAACAGCCCCCCAAACAATACCCTGCTAGCCCCTTAGAAGAAAGAAAGAAAAGAAATAACCTTCTACCAAGTAAAATCCACGAGAAATCCTGTAAAAACAACAAGCAGCAGCTACTGTCCTGGAACACAACTGATCCTGTCCCCTTCCAGTTCCTTCAAGTGGAGCAGCTTTCTGGGGCAAAGCTTTCCACAGGAGGCAGGGACTGCAGGTCTTTACATGGTGCTCGTCATCTGCCCCCATCTTTGGCCAATAGAATCAGGATCGTACCAAATCGAGAGTTCTATCAATACCGAAGTGCCCCATGTGGTCGTGGAGGGACCACAGTATCAGCTGTTTAAAGGCCATGGGTAGGACCAACTGTTGCTTTTTCTACTTGACCATGATGATCCACTGTCTCTCTGTATAACAACTGATCATGGAACTTTAACCTGGGCCCTTCCTTGAACAATAGAGCAGTTCATAAGTCAGGGGACCGCAACTTGGACACATCTTTCCCCAGACGCAGGGCGTCAAGTGCTGGTTGAATCATGGGATTTTGGGATTGAACCCACTGAATACTGTCATTATCAAACTGAGGTAGTGCACTAATATCTAATGCAGAGAAATGACAATAGGCAGCCAGTATGCAGGTATCAGGAGGGCCCAAGCACTCTACTAGGCAGTCCACTGTGTCCACAGACATTTGTTCATCTTTATCAAACTTTTGGCATAATGCTTTGATGTCAGGTTCAGACAATCTGACCCAATTGTTCTTAGAAGCTGGCCTTCGTAACAGGGCGTCAGCATCAATGTGGTTTAGTCCCGATCTGTACGCAACAGCATAATCGTAAGTCGATAAGGCAGAAAGCCAACTGTGCCCAGTGGCATCCAATTTAGCTGAAGTCTGCACATAGGTCAATGGGTTATTGTCAGTCTTAACATACTAACATACTAGACGCCAGCAGAGTAGGTCTGTTGGTCTGCTCGTGCTTCAGCACCCTGATTGGGTACCGTAGTCCTCTATCAGTCTCCTTCCACTGTTACTCCATCCCCCAGTCCTATCCTCCTGGGCAAACCAGCCTCTGCTTCACCCCTTACCTCTACCTGTCCCACCCTCTCTTGAATCCCTCCACCGTAGCTGCCTGTACCAGCTCCTCGGGCAGCACATTCCACGGTTCCTCCACTCTCTCTCTGAAGTACCTCCTCCTTTCCCCCCTAATCCTACCACCCTCAATCTTCCAACTGTGTCCTTTGGTGATTTCAGCCTCCTTCAGTCTAAAGATACTATCTTGGCTTACCTTACTTACTCCCCTGAGGTACCTGAAGACCTCAATCATGTCCCTCTGGTCCCTCCTCTCCTCCAGCAAGAACAGGTTAAACTCCCCTAGTCGTTCCTCATACGTCATATCCCCCAGGCCCCAGATCGTTCTGGTTGCTCTCCTCTGAACCCTCTCCAGGAGTTGGATGTCCCTCCTTTGGTGCAGCCTCCAGAACATCACACAGTACTTAAGATGTGGTCTAACCAGGCTGTTGTACATTGGCAAAATCACCTCTCTGTTTCTTGAGGTAATCCCCCTAGCAATGCATCCCAGCATTCTATTTGCCCTGACCGCAGCCCTCCTGCATGGTTCTGAATTATTCATGTTAACATCCACCAAGACTCCTAGGTCTCTTTCCCCTGCCATGGCCTGCAACTCATTCCTCCCAAGGGTGTACACATAGTTGGGGTTTTCCTGCCCTAGGTGTAGCATCTTGCACTTGGAGGAGTTAAATTTCAATTTCCAGGTGTAAAACCACCTATCCAGAGTATCCAGGTCCTCTTGCAGGGCCAATCTCCCCTCCTCCCCCTCCACCACCGTCCCCAGCTTAGAGTCGTCTGCAAAGAGACTCATTTCATACCCGATACCTTCCCTGATATTGGAGATATAGGCGTTAAACAGGAGTGGCCCCAGGACTGATCTCTGTGGGACCCCACTTATGACCTCCCTAGGAGATGAGACCTCCCCTCCGACCACTACCCCTTGAGTGTGACCTAAAAGCCAATTTCCAATCCACCTGTCAATGGGCCTACCCCCATCCCCCCAGCTTCTCCCTTAGGCCAATGTGAGGGACCGAATTAAATGCCTTGCTGAAGTCCAGGAACAGTACATCCACTGGTCTCCCCTGTCGAGTGCTGATGTCACCCACTCATAGAACTCTACAAGGTTTGTTTGACACAAAGAAGGGGGATAAAACCTTTTATAGGTACATTAAGGAGCAAAGAAAGACTAAGGCAGGGATACTGAGGCTGAACAAAGAAGAAGCTGGTTGGGCGGAAAGCGACAGTGAAAAAGCCGGGATACTGAATGAATACTTCTGCTCAGTATTCACAATGGAAAAGCAGGAGGAAATACCTAATCCGGTCAATAGAAGCACTCTGGATAAGGGGGTTGATATTAGTCCTTTCACAGAAGAAAGGGTTCTCAAAGAACTCTTAAAACTGAAGGTGGATAAAGCAATGGGGCCTGATGGGATTCACCCCAGAATTCTAAAAGAACTAAGGGAAAAACTAGTAACAACACTGACTACCCTTTTTAATAAGTCATGGGAGGATGGTGTGGTACCTGAGCACTAGAGGAGGGTAGATGTGATTCCCCTTCACAAAAGTGGGAGCAAGGAAACTACAGACCTGTCAGTTTGACCTCAGTGGTAGGGAAAATGATGGAATCACTTCTGAAGGAAAGAACTGTTGAGTACCCAGAGGCCAGTAGGGCACAGGACCTAAGGCAGCATGGATTCACAGCGGGAAGGTCATGTCAGACACATCTAATTGATTTCTTTGACTGGGTGACCAAAGCAGTAGACCAGGGAGGGGCTGTGGACATGGTCTACCTAGACTTTAGCAAGGCATTTGACACAGTCCCGCACAAAAGATTAATAAACAAATTAACCAGCCTGGAAGTGGGTCCCAGGGTGTAGCCTGGGTAAAACACTGGTTGAACAACAGGACACAGCGGGAAATAGTAAATGGAGTCCACAGTGAAGAAAGGAGGGCTACTGGTGGGGTACCACAGGGTTCAGTAGTGGGGCCGGTCTTTTTTAATGTCTTTATAAGTGACATTGCAGAGGAATTGGAAGGAAAAGTATGTCTCTTTGCAGATTACACAAAGATCTGCAACAGGGTTGATACACAAGGTGGGGTGGAAAGGATGAAAAGGGACTTGGCAAGGTTGGAGGAATGGTCAAATGTATGGCAGCTTAGATTCAGTACAAAGAAGTGCAAAGTAATGCACCTGGGAAACAAAAATCCAGGGAAGAGTACACAATGGGGGTGAGATACTGACAACAAAATGGAAAGGGACCTGGGGGTAGTCATATCAGATGACCTGAAGGTGGGCCAGCAATGTGAGAAGGCAGTAAGGAGGGCTGGAGGGATACTGGGATGCATAGGGAGAGGCATCACCAGTAGAAAACAGGAAGTTGTTGGCCCTCTGTACAGACAGTTGGTAAGACCACATCTGGAGTACTGTGTACAGTTCTGGAGACCCCATCTCTGCAAAGACATAGACAGGGTGGAGGCTGTCCAGAAGAGGGCAACCAAAATGATACAGGGTCTGCATCAGAAGACACATGAAGAAAGACTAAAGAAACTAAAGATGTATAACCTCGAGGAAAGGAGGGAGAGGGGGGGGGGACATGACAGAAACTTTCAAATACCTCAAGGGAATCACCAAAGTCCACGAGGGTAGCATCTTTCAGAAAAAGAGATGTGCAAAAACAAGGGGGCACAATTTGAAGATAGTGGGGGGACGACTCAGAGGAAATGTGAGGAAGTATTTCTTCACAGAGAGGGTTGTGGATACATGGAACAGCCTTCCTGAGGAGGTCATAGAGTCAAAAAACAGTGAGGGAATTCAAGAATGCATGGGACAGACATAAGGCAATTCTAGTGGGGGGGTAGGAGGAAGTAGGCTGTTAGTTAACTAGGATCTGCAGCTTATCCATTAGGTAGAGAAATGGGCAGACTAGGTGGGCTAAGTGGTCCTTATCTGCCGTCAAATTCTATGTTTCTACAACACAATCTACCTGGCATAAACCCATGCTGCCGGTCATCCAGGTAACCTATCTCCTCCAAGAAACCTCCCAGCCTTTCTTAAGTATGCTCTTCATCACCTTCCCCACCACTGAAGTCACACTGACAGGTCTATAGTTTCCTAGCTCTTCTCTCGATCCCCCTTTTTGGATGGGCACAACATGCGCCTGCTTCCAATCCCTTGGCACCCTCCCTGTCTGGAGCAACAAGTTAAAGAGATCCACCTATGGCGCAGCCAAAACATCCGCCAACTCCCTCAGTACTCTGGGATGAATAGTATTAAGCCCCTCAGATTTATCCTTTTTTAGGGACTGGAGGGCTTCCCACACCAGACCGATAGGAATATCAGTATCTGTCCCCCCCCCCCATTCAGCAGAACCAGCCTGATATCTCACCCCTGGCCTACCTCCATCGGTGGCTTGTTCTTCAGCTGGTATCCCAATAGTCAGGTCTGCTGCACCTTCTGTGTCCTTCAACCCCTTTTTTGGAAGTTCCTCAGCCTCCACCCTAGTGAACACTGAGGCAAAGTAGTCATTCAGTACCTCCGCCTGCTCTCCAGCCCCTTGAACCCACCCCCCAGCTGTCCCCAACCTACTGAGCTGGCCCCTGACCTTCCTCCGCTCACCAGTATACCTGAAGAACCCCTTTTCCCCATCCCGTACCCTGTATCCCCTGCACCAGCCTCTGCTCTTTCCAGGCCCCTCCCCTCACAACTCTGATGACTTTCTTGGTTGCAAAGTGACAGTTCTCTCTATCCCTCTCTCCTCACATTTTTTGTACCTACTGGAGGCAGCCTTCTTCTCCCTTACTGCCTCCTGGACCTCCTTGGTCCACCAGCATGGTTTTCGAGACCTACCGCCCTTGTGCGTCACTCTTGCACAGCTCCTGGTGGCTTCCAGTAGCTCCCGCTTTATGATCTCCCACATACCTTCCATGTCCAAACCTGGTTTTATCTCCCACAAATGCCCCTTGAGAATTTCCCCCATGTTCTGAAAATCCGCCCCCCAAAATCAGCTATCATGGTCCTTGAATGATCCCCTTCCCCCATAGTTTAAACCGAAACCAGACTGTGTTGTGGTCGCTCCCAGCCAGGGGTTCTTCTACAACCAGATCTCGTACAAGCTCCCTATCCACTAAAACCACATCCAGGATATGACCCTCCCTCGTTGGGTCCATCACCTGCTGATTGAGGAACGCATCCAGGAAGCCATCCAGCAGCTTCTGCTCCCTGGTTACAGTGGACGTCATAGTACCCCAATCAGTAGCTGGCATATTAAGGTCCCCATCAACACCACTCCTTCCCCTTCCAGTCCACACTGCCCCTTAATGTTAGCCAACAGGCATTCCTCCAAATCCTCCGCTAGTCTTGGGAGCCTATATACCACCCCCAACTTGATCTTCCCTCCCACAGGGGTTTGCAAGGTGACCCATAGGGCTTCCATGTTGCCCTCTGCTTCCTCCACTGTCATAATCTCAATGTTATCCCTAATGAACATTGCTACTCCTCCCCCTCTCTGCCCACCTTTCTGTCCTTCCTTAGCACAAGGTACCCAATCAGATTAAGGTCCCAGTCATGGCCAGAGGTGGCCCAAGTTTCAGTGACTGCTGCTACATCCACCCCACCCTCAAACAGCATGGCCTGGAACTCAAGCATTTTATTCCCCAGGCTCCTGGCATTTGTTAAAGCCACCATCCAACCCTTGTCCCTACCCCTCTTTACTATATCCTCCCCAGATCTTTCATATGTCCATCCACACTTCTCCCCTAGGGTACCATCTGTCCCCCCTCCACGGGGTTGCAAGCCAGTCCTACCTATCTTTGCCCCATAGAGGTACTCATGAAACTGGTCAACTATGGCCCATTTTAGGCGAGGAATTCCAAACTGTGGACCACATAGTTCCGCTCTGATGGGGTCAAACTCCTACTGGCAAAAGCTACAGGTCTCAAGCCATCTTTGTAGTCTTGAAATAGCACAGCCCCAAGGCCCTGCAAACTAGCATCTGTATGCAGAACATAGGGCTTGGTAGGATCAGCGTAGGCAAGGACTGGGGCGTGGGTGAGCAGTCGAATGACCTTTAAATAGTCTTTGATGAACCTGTGGTAGTAGCCTCAGAACCCCAGGAAATGCTGTAGCTCTTTTAGGTTATTGGGCTGGGGCCAAGTGGTCAAAGATTCAACTTTACTGGGATCTGTCTGTATCCCTTCCGCAGACACTATGTGTCCCACATATTTCACAGATGTTTGAAAAAACTGGCACTTGTCTATGGATAACTTGAGCCCAATAATATTCACTGCAGTAGGGAGAGGCATCACCAACAGAAAACAGGAAGTTGTTGTCCCCCTGTGCAGACAGTTGGTGAGACCCCATCTGGAGTACTGCATCCAGTTCTGGAGACCCCATCTCCGCAAAGACATAGACAGGATGGAGGCAGTTCAGAGGGCGGCAACTAAAATGGTGCAGGATCTGCAAGAGAAGCCATACGAGGAGAGACTAAAGGAGCTTAATATGTATACCCTTAAGGAAGGGGGGGGGCATGATAGAAACTTTCAAGTACCTCAAGGGAATCAACAAAGTCCAAGAGGGTAGCATCTTTCAGAAAAAGAGATGTGCAAGAACAAGGGGACACAAATTGAAAATAGAGGGGGGGGATGGCTCAGGGGCAATGTGAGGAAATTTTTTTTTTCACAGAGAGGGTGGTAGACGCATGGAACAGCCTTCCTGAGGAAATTGTGGGGTCAAAAACAGTGGGGGAATTCAAGAATGCATGGGAACTAGGCTGTTGGTTAAATAGGATCTGCAGCTTATCCTCTAGGTAGGGAAATGGGCAGACTAGGTGGGCCAAGCGGTCCTTATCTGCCGTCAAAGTCTATGTTTCTATGACTTCAAAATATGCCGCTTCACATTCGGGTGTCCACAGGTCCCAAAAGGCTCACCTGTTTGAAAATACGCTTTCTCTTGGTCTTTGATAGCCCCCTTTTTGTATTTTCAGTTGGTAGGGGGGTAGCCTTGGGTAAGGTTAAGGAGCAGTTGAATCACCTTTGAATAGTCTTTGATGAACCTGCGGTAGTAGCCGCAGAACCCCAGGAAACGCTGCAGCTCTTTTAGGTTATTGGGCTGGGGCCAAGTGGTCAAAGATTCAACTTTACTGGGATCTGTCTGTATCCCTTCTGCAGACACTATGTGTCCCACATATTTCACAGATGTTTGAAAAAACTGGCACTTGTCTATGGATAACTTGAGGCCGAATTCTTCCAAACGATCGAGGACTTTGAACAGTCTGGTCTCATGTTCCTCTAGCGTGTGTCTGAAAACAATGACATCATCCAAGTACACTAAACATTCCAGCAAGTTCATGTCTCCCACCGCACATCCCATCAATCTCTGGAAGGTGGCAGGGGCACCCGAAATCCCCTGTGGCATCCTCAGGAATTTGTAGAACCCCAAAGGACAGATGAAGGCTGTTTTCTCATGGTCCTCCGGGGCCATTGGAATCTGATAATATCCGCTGCAGAGATCCAGTACTGAGAACCACTGACCCCTGTTCAGGCAATCCAGGGCATCCTGTATGTTTGGCATATTGTACTGATCTGGGATAGTCCGACGGTTGAGGGTCCGATAGTCCACACACATCCTCACGGATCCATTCTTTTTACACACCACTACGATGGGGGATGCATATGGGCTTCTTGATTCTTGAATAATGCCAGCAGCGAGCATTTCCTGTAGGCGCCTCCTAACATCATCTATGTCCGCTGGGGCAAGGCGTCGGGACCTCTCTTGAAATGGTCGGTCATCATGCAGGCATATATTATGCTCGGCACCATGGACACACCCCACGTCCCACTCTTTCAGTGAGAACACTTGGTCTCTCTGAGCAAGTTTCCTGCTAATTCAGGTCTTCCATTCGGCGGACAATGGGGAATCACTGAAGTCAAATAAGTCTGGGATCATGTTCTCCCTTTTGCCAGAGTACTTGTTACTTGGTAATACTGCAGAGTCTGTGCAGTGTACTGTAGCCAGCATACATCCCCGGTTCACACGAACGTCCTTGTCCGACATGTTTCACTTGCACCATCACTCAACAGGCATAGGCATGGGCACGCGCAGGTAGTATACTGGGATTAACTATCAACCCCTCTGGCAGCTTCCCTTCACCAGGGACATCTACCATCAATATTTTGTTCTTTACATCTTTCCTTAGGCGGATTTCTCCACGGACTGTACACTGGGCGTTGGGGGTCAACACCAAAGAGTCAGGATCCTTTTTCCACACTATCCCCACTGGCTCATCTCAGTCCACTTCATCGGGTTTCTATTGCAAGTCATAAGCCTTTTTGATTAATGCTGCAATTCTTAGGGCCCGTCCAGTCTGTTGCCCTTGTTTCTCTTGGCAGAGTTGTGCTAGTCTCCCAAACATGTGGGCATTTGTTCCAATTAACAGGGGAACCCCATCATACAGTCTGGTGGGGGGGACACACTAGGGCAAGTGTCTCAACCTGTTCATCTACCCCAGCCATGGCGGTAGGGAATGGCAGCCAGATCCGGATATACCCCGAGTACGGATAGGACCTCTCACTCAACCCCCACACATGCAAACCTTCCAAGGGTTGTAGGGGCACATCAGGCAGGTGCTTCTGATACAAATCTTGAAATACTATGGTTGCTTGAGATCCACTGTCAAGCACGGCCTGGGCAGACACAGCGTTCTCCGACACTGTAGTTTCCATTGAAGGGACCACCACCTCGGACCACTCAGGCGACATGGACTTGGACATCGGCTTTACAGCTGCCTTGGGTGAATAGCTTTTTCGGGCAGCCCCACCTTGCGGCCGAATGCTGCTCCATCGAATCAATGCCAGCAGCCTAGTAGTAACTTTTCTCAGATTCTCAGGTGAACGGCAGGTGAACTGGGTGTGCCCATCCTCTCCACGGTGGTGGCAGAAAACAGGTTCTTTAGAGTCTCTAGGGGAAGAGAAGCTGTTCCCCTGCTTGAACATAGTTGGGGAGTCTCGGGGTCTCTCTCTGGTCGGGGGTTTGCTCTCTTGGCTTTCTGAGCTCCCCCAAGGGTCAGTGTTTTGGGTAGCTCGGCGGTCTCCCACCAAAATTCTCAGTTCTCATATCTCTTCCAGTAGGTTGTCTTCAGGCTGGGTTTCAGAGGAAATTACATGTACCCCCACTCCTCCCGGCAGGACTTCCCTCTTCGTCTCGGGGATGGTTGGACAGGAATTAGCCTCTTTGGCTGCCTCGGCAGCTTGCTGACTGACTCTCAACTCAGTTAACTCCTGGAGCAGTTCTCTCATCTGTTGCAGTTCGGCCTCCTCACCTCTCTCAGGGGCCTGGCAGCTCCGGGGAAACCCCAGCATAGGACTTCCAACCCTCCTCATCACTCTCAGCCTCACGGATCTTTCATTAGATAGCAATATTCAGGGGGGTTGCCCCTTCTATCCTGCAGTTTAAGTTTTAACAACATCATGCTAGAGTACCTTGCTGACTTTAAGATGTGATCTAGCCTGACCCTGTTCAATTCACTGGTGGGCACCCCTCCTTTCCTGTGAGCCCGCTGCAAAGCTCGCTCAATTTGGGTGACAAACATTGATGACTTTTCATTTTTCCACTGTTTTGCAGATTTAAACTTCCACATCAGATCATCCCCCCAACTCGGTGCTACCAAATACTCCCTCCAAGGCAGAGAGGTATTCAGCGGCCATGGCCTCTAGGCTGGTGGATCGCAGGAAGCGAATGGCCTCCAGTGCAGGGCCCCCTCAAGCTTTCCATGAGCCTCTTCCTCTTTCTCCCTCAGCACACAGACACTCCTGGACCAATGGGGTGGCAGAGACCATCCATGTTTCCAGATCATCCTCCCCCACGGGCACCAGGACCGTGCCTGAGAAGAGCCTAAGTCTGCGGTATGAGTCCAAATGCACAGTGGGTATCACTATGGGGGAAGCAACTGTATGGGTGGCGGGAGAGGCTATGGGGGAATGCATGGGAGTGACATCCTCAGAAAACTCTAACATTTTCACTAGCTCATAGCAGAGCGCCCCTCAGAGGCTAACAGTTTAAGCAGCTTGTCTTTAAATCCCTCTATGCGGGGGAACCCTCCTGGAGCAGCCAGGTCGCTATGTAAATGAATGACCCTCCACCCCTTTTGGGACCCTTCAGACAAAATGATGAGGGGGTACCTTCTCTGGTTCAATGGGCAGGCTGTAGGAGAGTAGGGCCACCACAGTTTGAACAAACAGGTTGGAATCCCTTCCCCTTACTTCAACCTTCTCCAAACACTTAATTCGTTGGACCACTTCCACAATAGTGGCATTATCGGTCCCCAACAGTGGCGGCTCTACACGGGGCCCACCAGGGCACGTGCCCGGGTAAAAAAATGCTGTGCCCCAGTGGGTGCCCCATATGGTGCAGAGCTTCCCCCATAGTAACAATATATCAGTGCCCTGGCTGCCATCTGTTGTGCTCCAGCTGTGCCCTGGTAACCATTTGTGGCAAGAGCCGCTACTGGTCCCCAAGAGGACGTCCATTAATAGCAGAGCTTGCCGGGGGTCCACCCCTTCTGCCTCGCTCCACCCCATCATACACTGCACTAGCAGCTTGTGGGGAGCAAGTTTAAACTTGGGCGTAGTGAGTGCCTCCATTTTACCACAATTTTTAAGCGTGGGGTTGTAGTACCCATTTCTGACCACTAGAAGGCGCAAATCCTAGCATTGGTGCCTCCAAGATGTAACCCCTAGGTGGCACTCTCCTAAGGGCTACTACCCCTGCTGGTGTGACTAGTTGCAGGTTAAGGGGCCTGGGTACTGAAACGGGTGACTCCACCAGGAGGACAGGGTTGTTAGTAACAAGGCTAACCTGGGCACAGCCCTCCGGGACACTGTAACCCCCCTCTTTCCCCTCTAGTGACCTAGACAATATGCAACAAACACTTTCACAGTAGCCCCTATTCAGCATACAAATCTCCACACTGTTTGTATTTACCACCAGGACTGGTTCCACCAGTTCGACCCTGGAGACCCTCTGTAAAACAAGGTTAGGCACAGCAAATAACAACAGTACAGTGTTTTTGGTACGAACTGGAACCACAGTCAGATTAAATGCAAAAACAGTTAGATCTAATTTATTCAGGAGAATTGAACAAGGGAGGGGCGTAATCAGGTTGATTGATTCTAAAACTAATCTAATCGGGCAATTATGCATGCACTTTTAGTCCCTGCACAGTCACATGCTCTGGGTACCCAGTTGGAAGTAAGGTGGGCTAGCCTGGAATGTTGCCTGGGGTAGGCCAGCATTGCAGCTGGTTGGGGCCCTGTGATGAAAAGAAAAGGCATGCACAATCACACACAATTTATAATCCAGAGCCAGGAGGCTCAGTTCGTGATGATTAGACAAAATAATTAAATCAGATGACACACTTTGATTGAGCTGTTGTTGCAGGGAGGTACCCTGGTGTTTACTCACGCTACCCAGCACAGGACACAGAATGGATGAAATGGAGACTGCAGGATGACTTGCTGGTTTGCCAGGAGAAGCACGGCCCACACGATTCACCGTGGTGTTGTTCCTGTTCATGATGTTGAGCAGGGGGCCGATCCCCAGGCAGGTCTCTCGTCGTTGGTGTTCTCTGCGCCTGAAGCAGCCGGCTGGGCCAGCGTGGCAGGGCCCAGGCCAGGTAAGACAGTTCGGATATCAGTCTGGGAAGGCTGGATGCAGCTTCCAGCAAGTGTGGCACAATTAAACAGTGGGGAACCAAATCGCGACCCACTAATAGCAAACAGCCCATTTATAGTAAAGCAATCACCATGCCACAACACGGATAGCAGTCCGGGCAGCAATATACTAACATACTAAAAGCCAGCAGAATAGGCCTAACGGTCTTTCGTGTCTGCTTGGTAGCCAGCCCCTATTGGGCGCTAGCTCCTCCACCCCCAAGCCCCCGAGAGGGTCAACTTCGGCTTCAGTATACCCATGCACCTGTCCCACCCCCTCTTCAAGCCTTCCACTGTGCCCTCCTCCACTAGACTCCCAGGCAGTGCATTCCATGGCCCCACCACCCTCTCAGTGAAGTAATGCCTTCTACGTTCTTCCCTGTAGTTTCCCCCCCTCCAACTTCCACTCATGGCCCCTGGTTGTGCCCCCTTTTTTTAACCTGAACATTTCTTTGGCTCTGCCCCTGTTAATCCCTGTCACATATTTGAAGACCTCAATCATGTCCCCCCTGTCTCTCCTCTCCTCCAGCGAGTACAGCCCAAGGACTTCCCAGGGTTTCCACATAGGTCCTTTCACTCATTTCCTGGATCATCCTGGTTGCCTCAGTGTCTTTGAGCAAAACCGGGAATTCTGTGGCAACTGGATGTCCTGACAGACTGCTCACATACAGCAAATCTTCGGTCTTCTTCAGGTTTAAATCTGGTCACTCTTCAGTGACTTTGTCACACTCCAGTTCGGATACAGTCCAATTGCTAAGCCTTTCAAAGGATTTCATCTTGAGGGACAGCAGGCAGACAGGCCAAACTCAGCCTTTCCACCAATCTCCCGCACGAACTACGCAGAAACAGCTATTTGAATCTCTTGAGCTGTTTACCCTCCAAACTCTACCTCCAGACTGACTCACCTCACTGCAGCAGGCAGCTTGGGAATTTCCCTTCAGTCCAAAAGGTTCGATTTGTTGATTCATCTGTCTGTCAAAAGCAAGGGCTCCCCCTCCAGGTGCATTTAGGCACCAAAGTCTCAAAACTACAATTCCTAAAGAAATTCAGTCCCACAAGACCCCTGGGGACAGACTCCATTTTAGGGTCCCCAGAGGTACTGATTGACCCATTCTGGCATTCCAGGACCAAGATGGTGATGATAAAGAGATCTGTCCATGCTGCAAAGAAGGCAGATTAGACAAACTATAATCATTACTATTCTAATAGATAATCAGCAAATAAGTACAGCTTTTAATAGAGCTCCCTCTGCGCAAATAGCGATGGCAGAACAGAGCGATTATCTGGCAGCCGGGCAGGACTTGAGCCAGTAGCGTAGCAAATTCTCAGAGGGCCTGCCTGCAAGGATATGTTATAGAGCCCCCGTTTGAATAAACACACATAATTATGATTTGGGCCGGGTGCGAGTACACCTACACCCTGCTGACTACGCCCCTGACTCAAGCATAGAAACACTCAGCCCCCTCCCAGATTAAATAAGCACCAGGTTATAGGCAGCTCTTAAAGAGACAGAGCACAGAACATTAAGGCACTCTCATACACCACTTTTAAAACGTTAAGACACAGGATACCAGCCAGCCAGGCAGTGGGCATTTAGCCAAGCCCATGGAAGACTTTCAGGAACCCCCATTTGTAGGGGGGTCACATATGTCATCAAAAAAATGTGTGGATTTAGCGTTTCCCATGGTGTTTCATATGATAGGACAATTATTCAGGCAAAGAACCTCTGTGCGCAAACACTGAGGCAAGGGTTACCCCAAAGGGCATTTGGCTGGAAAGCCAAGTTTCAAGAAAATACAAAATCACACATGCCCCTACAATGCAAAGCACCATGGGCTGCATATGCAAATCACCACAGAATGTTATGCTGGTCCAACTTTAAGCAGAATTGGGTAGCTGGTCCATTCCACTGGGGTGTCAAACAGACTAGGCATACTGATGAGTCCTGGTAGGACGAAACACGTGTCTATGTCTTCTGTTAGCACCCTTTGCAAACTGTGTGAGAGGCCTCTCGGCACCATGCAATTCTGTTTAAAGTTGGACCAGCATAACATTCTGTGGTGATTTGCATATGCAACTATTCAGGCAGCCTGACTCAGTATATTATGCATACATAGGGCATGACGCTCTACAGTGGTGTTCCTACTTGGCCCCCCCTCCCAATTGTGAGTCTGTCCGGATTGAGCTCCCCGGTAGCGCGCAGCTTTGACTAGCTGGATACGGATTGAGCTCCCTCCAGTGTTCATATCCCAGCACCGCAGCTCCCTTCTCCTGCGGTCCTCCAGTGTGCGTGTGTGTATCCCCCAGTTCGCATCGCATCCCTCTCTCCTTTTCTTGCCTCTCCGCCTCTCTTTGTTCGGGAGTGCACTCTGACCCTGCCGAAGCTGAGCTGCTGTGCAAGCCGAGGCCTGCTGCTGCTGCTGCTGCTGGGAAAAGGGGATCAGATAGGACTGCTGCTTCGTGCGTGCGCGACGGACCCGGGGAGTGTGCTTTTTTCCTGCGGCAGCTGTGGAAACAGGAGCCGGAGATTCCTATGAAGGCAACGGCCGGGACTGAAGCAGTAGGGGCAGCAGCAGCTCCGAGACCCGCTGGGGAGCCCGTTGCAGAGGCCCCTGATGCCGACAGCACTGCGGCCCTGGAGATGTGAGTACTACGGGTTAGGGGCTTTTATTGGATTCGAGCAGGGAGTGGGGTAGTGGTGATGATGATTACAATTTAATCCTCTTTGTTGGAATGGCAGTCTGTATTCCTGATTGGTATGCTAATGCATGTGGCAAAACACGCAGAAACATCAGTGCTGGGGCTGCAGCTTGCAGTGCTGAAGGCTGTATGCAATGCTCTGTTAAGATGTTGGGGGGGGGATTCCGGAGATGATGGGTAGTATCGTGGGAAGGACAGGAGATGGGGAACCTGATGGGGCAAAGTGAGACACTGATGATGGCACATCAAGTTGGTAGGCAGTAGGAGGCCCCGAGGTGGGGGCGGAGATAATCCCAGTGTGGTGCGTCAGGGTTTCTGCCAGTGAGCGTACTGGGTAGGAGTCCGGGATACCCTGACTGTGTGTGTGTTTTTATGTCTGGTAGGGGGAGTTAGGGATATCCTGGCAGAGTGTGTGTGGTTGGAGCCTTGGTTGGGGAAACCCTGGCTGTGTGGGTGTGTGGAGTGGGAGTCGGGTAAACCCTGCCAATGTGGGTGTGTGGAGTGGGAGTCTGGGAAACCCTGGCAGTGTGGGTGTGTGGAGTGGGAGTTGGAGAAACCCTGGCAGTGTGGGTGTGTGGAATGGGAGTCGGGGAAACCCTGCCAATGTGGGTGTGTGGAGTGGGGAAACCCTGGCAGTGTGGGTGTGTGGAGTGGGAGTCTGGGAAACCCTGGCAGAGTGGGAGTCGGAGAAATCCTGGCTGTGTGATTGTGTGGAGTGGGAGTTGGGGAAATCCTGGCTGTGTGGGTGTGTGGAATGGGAGTCAGGGGAAACCCTGGCACTGTGGGTGTGTGGAGTGGGAGTCAGGGGAAACCCTGACAGTGTGGATGTGTGGGGTGGGAGTCAGGGGAAACCCTGACAGTGTGGGTGTGTGGGGTGGGAGTCAGGGGAAACCCTGACAGTGTGGGTGTGTGGAGTGGGAGTCAGGGGAAACCCTGACAGTGTGGAGTGTGTGGGTGAGGTCAGGAAACCCTGGCGGTGTGTGGAGTGGGGTCAGGAAATCCTGGCAGTGTGGGTGTGTGGAGTGGGGTCTGGGAAACCCTGGCAGTGTGGGTGTGTGGTGGGAGTCAGGAAACCCTGGCAGTGTGGGTGTGTGGAGTGGAGTCAGGAAACCATGGCAGTGTGGGTGTGTGGAGTGGGTCAGGGAAACCCTGGCAGTGTGGGTGTGTGGAGTGGGAGTCAGGAAACCCTGGCAGTGTGGGTGTGTGGAGTGGGGTCGGAAACCCTGGCAGTGTGGGTGTGTGAGTGGGAGTGGAAACCCTGGCAGTGTGGGTGTGTGGAGTGGGAGTCGGGAAACCCTGGCAGTGTGGGTGTGTGGGTGGGGTCAGGAAACCCTGGCAGTGTGGGTGTGTGGTGTGGGAGTCGGAAACCCTGGCAGTGTGGGTGTGTGGAGTGGGAGTCAGGGGAAACCCTGGCAGTGTGGGTGTGTGGGTGGGAGTCAGGGGAAACCCTGGCAGTGTGGGTGTGTGGAGTGGGAGTCGGGAAACCCTGGCAGTGTGGGTGTGTGGAGTGGGGTCTGGAAACCCTGGTAGTTTGGGTGTGTGGGTGGGAGTCTGGGGAAACCCTGGCAGTGTGGGTGTGTGGAGTGGGAGTCAGGGGAAACCCTGGCAGTGTGGGTGTGTGGAGTGGGAGTCGGGAAACCCTGGCAATGTGGGTGTGTGGAGTGGGAGTCAGGGGAAACCCTGGCAGTGTGGGTGTGTGGAGTGGGAGTCAGGGGAAACCCTGGCAGTGTGGGTGTGTGGAGTGGGAGTCGGAAACCCTGGCAGTGTGGGTGTGTGGAGTGGGAGTCGGGAAACCCTGGCAGTGTGGGTGTGTGGAGTGGGAGTCGGGAAACCCTGGCAGTGTGGGTGTGTGGAGTGGGAGTCGGGAAACCCTGGCAGTGTGGGTGTGTGGAGTGGGAGTCGGGGAAACCCTGGGTGTGTGGAGTGGGAGTCGGAAACCCTGTCAGAGTGGGAGTCGGGGAAACCCTGGCACTGTGGGAGTCAGGAGTGGGAGTCAGGGGAAACCCTGGCAGTGTGGGTGTGTGGAGTGGGAGTCAGGGGAAACCCTGGCAGTGTGGGTGTGTGGAGTGGGAGTCTGGGAAACCCTGGCAGTGTGGGTGTGTGGAGTGGGAGTCGGGGAAAACCTGGCAGTGTGGGTGTGTGGAGTGGGAGTCGGGGAAACCCTGGCAATGTGGGTGTGTGGAGTGGGAGTCGGGGAAACCCTGGGTGTGTGGAGTCGGGGAAACCCTGTCAGAGTGAGAGTCGGGGAAACCCTCCGCTGTGGATGTTGGGTGGGAGTCGGGGGCCCTGGGTGTGTGGAGTGGAAACCCTGGCAGTGTGGGTGTGTGGAGTGGGGGAAACCCTGGCAGAGTGGGAGTCAGGGAAATCCTGGCAGTGTGGGTGTGTGGAGTGGGAGTCAGGGAAACCCTGGCAGTGTGGGTGTGTGGAGTGGGAGTCGGGGAAACCCTGGCAGTGTGGGTGTGTGGAGTGGGAGTCGGGGAAACCCTGGCAGTGTGGGTGTGTGGAGTGGGAGTCGGGGAAACCCTGGCAGTGTGGAGTGGGAGTGGGGGAAACCCTGGCAGTGTGGGTGTCTGGAGTGGGAGTCGGGGAAACCCTGGCAGTGTGGATCTGTGGGGTGGAAGTCGGGGTAGCCGTGGTAGTGTGTGTGTGTGTCTGTGTGTGTCTGGAGGATGGAAAGTCGGGGATGCCCTGTCAGTGTGTGTGTGGAGGGCATGAAAGTCGGAGATACCCTGGCATTTTGTGCGTGAGAAGTGAGAGTCGAGGATATACTGGCAGTGTGTGTGTGGAGTGGGAGTTAGGAATACCCTCCTGGAACTGTGTGGGGGGTAGTGGGAGTCACTGATATCCTGGCAGTGTGTGTTGGGGAGGGAATCGGTGATACCCTGGCATTGTGTGTCAAGGGTGGGAGTTGGGGTAACCCTGGCAGTGTGTGAGTCAGGGAATACTGTGTCAGTGTGTGTCAAGGGAGTCTGGGATGAGCAGACACAAAGTGCCATGCTCCTGGGAAACCGGAGGCATTACAGAGCAAAGTGGCTAGCCCTACCCTTACTTACAAAGAAGCTCTCTACTCAGAATAAATATCAGACTCTTGAAATTATTGTGAACAGTGAATTTATTCCAGCACCATTGGAGTCCCGTAAAGCACCCTATAGTGCCAACCCCCCGAGCTGTAGGGTGCTTTACGGGACTGCAGTGGGGCCAGAATAAATTCACTGGTCACAATAATTTCAGGAGTCTGCTGTTTATTCTACGAGTGCAGAGGGTGCTTTATGGGACTCTAGTGAAGCCAGAATAAATTCACTGGTCACAATAATTTCAAGAGTCTGCTGTTTATTCTGTGAGTGCAGAGGGTGCTTTATGGGACTCCAGTGAGACCAGAATAAATTCACTGGTCACTGTAATTTCAAGAGTCTTCTGTTTATTCCACGAGCGTGGAGCTTCTCTGCTTGCATGGAAGTTAGGGATACCCTGGCAGTATGTTTACTGGCATAGGAGTAAGTGATACTGTTAGTGTGCTTGTAGTGGGGTGAGAGTCAGGGATACCTTGGCAGTGTGTACTTTGAGAGTGTCAGGGACACCCTGGCAGAGTGTGTGTGTGTGTCTCATTTTGGGGGGTGCGATTGCAGACAGAATTGCGAAAAACAGCTTTTTGTCATGAAATGAACTGAGCTGACTATTTTGTGTGTCTCTTGGTACCTATGAGGAGGGAGTTCTTGGGTCCCATAGGAGGCAGTATAGCGTAGTGGTTAAGGGCACAGAGCTGAAAATCCGGAGGCTTGTGTTTGAATCCCATTAGCCCCCACTTGCATACTGTGTGACCCTGAGCAAGTCACTTAATTTTCTTGTGCTCCCAGGTCACACCTGGGGAAAAGCTGTGGCTTAGTGTGCCTTTCCTGGTTAAACAATTTTCCCCTTTTCCCTATAATGGCTGTTTTCTGTAATTTAAATTGGCGCTGATCTGGAAATGCTTTCTGGTGGCTTGTGTGCAGAAATGGGGAGGATTTTCAGATTTGTGATGCTGTTGTGTCACTGGTTCCTCTCAATGGTATTAGTTGTGTTTGGTACCATAAAGCTACAGTTGTCAGTCTCTCCCCAAAAAAAAAAAAAAAAGATCTACACTAGAATATGAAAACCCAATCACTAGGCCCATTTGTTAAAACCGTTTACGTTTGATCTTGGCTTGTTAGCTAGCACTCCTGTATAAGCCTAATTCTTTGCTGCTGTCCTATTTTCCCCAGCGCGATCACAGAAACCGGATTCAGAGGCATTGGTGATCGGGACCAGACGTTTACACAGTTACTGAAAATATATGTTTTCAGTAATTGTTTAAATGTTTGATACCGATCACTGATGTCTTTTAATTTGGTTTCTCTGATTGAGGGGGAGAGGAGAAAAGCAGAGCCTTAGGCTTTTTTATTTTAAAAAGGTGTGTGCTAGCTAACAAGTTGAGACAAAACGTAACGAGTTTAAATAAACAGGCACGCGATTGGGTTTTCACCCTCCAGTGCTGATGTTTTTGTATTTTTGCAGACCACGCATCCACGTGGACAAACACTGTCACTCATGTCTTTCAGGTCATGCTGCATTCCCGCCATGCTTACACGTAGGACTTCTTTGCAGGCTGGCATTTGTGAGTAGGTGGTTTGGCAAGGGGGACATGGAATGAATGCACTTCTGTCTCATTCTGCTGGTATTCATAAAATAAGGGTTTGGGTTCAAAACTGCCACATGGAGATTCAAACTCTTATTTTGAAACATTAGGGATGAAGTGCCATTTAATGAGAAAAACAAAACAGTAAAAAGGGTCCCTGACTCCACACTCCTCAATATCAAAATGCAAATGCCCAGACAGAATAACTCAGAGACCATCACTCTTGCTAATTAAGTACCCCCCCCCCAATACCTGGCCCCCAAAAGCAGTGGGCACTTATTGTGCCTCTCCAGAAAGATCCCATGTGGTCTAGGTTGATTGGCAGACTGGTTTGTGGTTTTTGTTAATTTTGATGCTACCAAATTGACCTGAACACTTGGTATTTTTGTATGAAAATGGAAAGAATGGAATTTGAAATTTTCTTAAACAAAATTAGCCTTTTTTGAAAACAGAAAACCATTGGCCCTAGGAGAGTTGGGGATACATTGTGTTTGTGTGAATGTGTGTCTGTGCAAGTCGGTGATAACTCGGACATTGTGTGTTTTATTATTTTTTGGGGGGGGGGGGTTTGCAGTCTGGGCTGACCTTGCAGTGTATGTTGGGTGTGGGAGTTGGGCATCCTGGTGGACTGCGTCAGCAGTGGATGTTTGTCGGTGGGGCCGGGATACCTTGGTACGGTGCATGTCAGGGATAACCTGTTGTGAGGGTGGGAGTCTGGGATACTCTGTGTGTTTTGGGACCTGGCGATAACCTGGCTTTGTGCAGTTTGGGGAGGGGATGGGAATTGGGGATACCCTGACAGTGTGTTTGCTGAGGGTGGGAGTTGGGTATGCCCTTGTAGTGTGTGTGTTGGAGGTGAAACACAGGAATAACCTGGCAGTGCATGTGTTGGGTGGGAGATCCTGGCTGTGTGTGTGAAAAACCTGATAGTGTGAGTTTGGGCGGGAGTTGAGGATACCATGCTAGTGTGTGTGTGTGTGTGTGTGTGTGTGTGTGTGTCGGAATGGGAGTCAGCTATGCCTTGGCAGTGTGTGTCTGGTAGTGGGTGTCAGGGATACCCTGGCATGGTGTGTGTGTGTGTGAAATTGGAGTCTAGCCTGGGGAAATTCCTGGCAGTGTGGGTGTGTGGAGTGGGAGTTGGGGAAACCCTGGCAGTGTGGGTGTGTGGAGTGGGAGTCGGGGAAACTCTGGCACTGTGGGTGGGTGGAGTGGTAGCTGGGGAGACCCTGGCAGTGTGAGTGTGTGTCGGAGAAGCCTTGGCAGTGTGTGTGTGATGGGAGTTTGGGATACCCTGGCAGTATGTGTGCGTGCGCACCCATGTGTGTCAAGTCAGTGGGTGAGTAGGGGCAGCGATTTTGTGCCATTGGGGAATTGTGGACGGAATCGTGGAAAACAACTTTTGTTATGACATGAACAGAATTGATGATGTGTGCTTCTCTTAGTACCTATAATGGCCGTTTCTGTTAATCCAAATTGGTGCTGGTCTGAAAAGCCCTGTATAGTGTTTTGCGTGTGCAGAAATGGGGAGGATTTTCAGATTTGTGGTGCTGTTGTGTTGCTGTTTTCTCCCTCCCACTTTCTCAGTGGTGTCAGTTGTGATTGATACCATAAAGCTTCAGCGGTCGTTAGTCTTTCCAGGGGAAAAAAGATCAGTACTGGAGGATGAAAACCCAGTTGCTTGGGCTGTATGTTAAAACTGTTTACATGTTATCATTAGCTAGCACTCTTGTACTTAAAGAGATTTACTAAGTTAAGTATTTACACCACATATCATGGTGCCTTACCTACAGCAGGAGCAAACTGGCTCTGTGTGGCAAAAATCCGTTGCTTAATTTAATAGTGGAAGGGATCGTAAATTTCTTCACGCCGATCTCTTCCACTTTCTTGAAGTTGGAAGTCCCCACCCCCACCCCATGCTCAGCAAAATTGACATGTGCCAGGAGAGCAGGGGCGCCCTCCATTGTGAAGCTAGGGGGCATCTTTCCGATTGTTTTAAATGTAGGCACTGGTGGGCTAACAAGGGTCTTGTTAGTCGAGCCAGTATACTATTCATCAAGTGACCATTTAATATAAAAAAAAAAAAAAATCGGAAAGATGTCCCCATAGCCTATATAATGAAGTGTGTCGCCGTGCTCTCCCTGGGCACACGTCATAACTTTGCTGAGCATGGGACTTCAGCAGCTCCCAGAACTGGGAAGTGGAAGGGATTGGCTCTGAAGAAATTTACAGTCCCTTCCACTATTAAATTATGTAGCAGATTTTTGCCATATAGAGCCAGTTTGCTTCTGCTACAGATAAGGCACTATGATATGTGGTGCAAATTCGATTTAACATAAGTTACTAAGGCTCTTTAAACAAACATCACAAGCATCCCCAAAATCGGCCCTTTTAAAACCGCCCTCCGTAACCACCTCATGGACACTCAGAACTGTACGTGCCTCTGACTGCCCCAGAGCCTAAACTCATCTGGCACTCTGTATCGGACAACGTTCTCCCGGACTGCCTCCCCCAACCCCCGGCCCTCACTCTCCTCAGGTACTTGCTCCATAGACCCTCTAGGCGTGCCTTATTATTTCATATGAGTGCTAGAGCGAATCTGTAATTAATTGCAAGCCTCTGGTCTTTTGTTTTTCCTACGAAATACTGGAATTGCTTTGTATTTTCTCTTTTATTGTATCTCACCTGTATCGTCCACCAATGTTGTACTTCACTGTCTATTGTTGTCTACCCTCCCTACGACGAGGTGCTTTTGTAAATGAGTCTCTGACTCAAAGGTTGTAAATTCGATTTATGAAATAAATAAATAAAAGCCTAAGTCTTTGCTGTTGTCCTACTTTCCCCTGCCTGCCCGATTGCCTAAACCAGATTAAAAGACATCAGTGATCCGGACCAGAGATTTACACAATTACTGAAAATGTTATGTTTTCAGTAATTGTGTAAAGGTTTAGCCCCAGTCACCAATTTCATGTTTTTGGTAATTGTGTAAATGTTTTGCCACAGACGCCAAGTTCTTTTAATTTGGTTTCTATGATCGGGCAGGGGAGAGGAGAAACACAGAGACTTAGGTGTTTTTATTTTAAAAACAGGCATGCTAGATAACAATTCGAGATAGAATGTAAGTGAGAGACAGTATATAGCGCAGTGGTTTAAGGCTCTGAGCTGCAAATCTGGAGACCTGGGTTTGAATCCCACATCCCCCACTTGCATACTGAGTGACCCTGAGCAAGCCACTTCTGTGCTCCCAGGTCGCACCTGTAAACAAGCTTTCAACTTAGTGTGCCACTCCTGGTTAAACAACTGATAGAAAAAAAAAATGATTTAAACAAACAGGCTGCGCGATTGTGTTTTCACGCTCCAGTGCTGATCTTTTTGTTTTTTTGCAGACCACGCATCCAGGTGGACAAACACTGTCACTCGTGTCTTTTAGGTCATGCTGCATTCCTGCCATGCTTACATGTAGGACTTCCTTTGTAGGCTGGCATTTGTGAGTTGGTGGTTTGGCAAGGGGGGCATGAAATGAATGTATTTCTGTCTCATTCTGCTGGTATTCATAAAATAAGGGTTTGGGTTCAAAGCTGCCACATGGAGATTCAAACTTTTATTTTGAAACATTAGGGATGAAGCGCCATTTAATGAGAAAAACAGAAAAAAGGGTCCCCGACTCCACACTCCTCAGTATCGAACTGCAAATGCCCAGACAGAATAACTGACCATCACCATTGCTAATTAAGTACTCCCCCATACCCGTCCCCCAAAACACCATCCAACAGCTTTTTTCAACTACTGGGTACTAGTGCCTCTCCAGAAAGATCCCATGTAGTCTGGGTTGGTTGGTAGACTGGTTTATGTTTTTGTTAATTTTAATGCTACCAAATTGACCTGAACACTTGGGGCCAGATATTCAGACTGCACCAGGCAGTGGCTCAAGCCTGGGCACAGCGCAACTGTGATGCGCTGGGGCCAGGTCCAGGTGGTATTCAGCGGGGATGCTCCATGGTGCAACACTGTTGAATATGGCAGGGCCAGTGCACATACTGCGCATGGCGCACTGGCACTGTGCCAGCGCAAGCCACTGCTAGGGAGCAGGGGAATGCACAAGTGCAGTTGCGCTAGGTGCATCACCCACGATATTTAGCAGGGGGCATGCAAGTGAGGGCATAATATATGCAAGGCGCAAATGGGGCCATTTGCATGTTATTATGGCCCCATGTGCATGCCTTGCGCAGGGCAGCCCGGCAACTTGCACCTAGCACCCTGCACAGCATGATGTGTGCTGTGGGGATCCCAGGGCATCCCCCGCCCCATGGCCGTGATTGCATGGTATATGTTTGGAGGAAATCCCTGGTAGTCTGGTGGCCCCCAAAGTCCGTGATGTATATTATACATGACCATCCATGGTGGTTCCCCACCCGATTCCCCAATACATTTCCACGATGCCGTCCCTGGTGGTCTAATGGAACCCCCCCAACCCGTTGTGATTGCGGTAAATGTAAATTACAACAGTCCCTGTAGTCCAGTGGACCCCCCCCTCCTGCCAGAGTCCCAGATTGCGGTAAATAGCCCACACGCAATTCCCTGGTGATCCAGTGGCACTCCTCGCACCCACACAGGACCCCTTGCCCACCCTGCTCCCCGGCCCCGTCATCGGCGGGCGACTGCATCCTGCCTGCATACTGCTCAGCCACCCGCCAAGTGACAGGTACAGTGTGGGCTGTAAGCCCATTGGTCCCTTGTGTGGACCAATGGGTTTGCAGAGCATACTGTACTAGACAGCCCCAAATATGTACTAACGTACTAAAATGCCAGCAGAATAGGCCTAACGGTCTTTCGTGTCTGCTTGTTTGGTCAGCCCCCACCCTGGGAGATGACCTTGCTGCCCCCCCTCTGGCTTCTCCCTTCCCAGTTCCGGATATTCTTGCTGCACTGGATTTTGCTTCTAAAACCCTTCCTCTGTACCTGTCCCACCCTCCCCTTGAACCCCTCCACCATCTCTGCCTCCACCAGCCCCCTGGGCAGCGCATTCCATGACTCCACCACCCTCTCAGTGAAGTAGCACCTCCTCCTTTCTCCCCTGAATCCCCCCCCAGCTTCCACCCATGCCCTCTAGTTGCCCCCTCCTCCTTCCTTGAAGTACCCTGACTGTTCCTCCCCTATTTACCCTCTTCATGTACCTGAAGACATCTATCATGTCCTCCGGTCCTTCTCTCTTCCAATGTGTACATATTTAGCTCTTGAGCCTCTCCCCATAGGTCTTGTCCCCAAGCCCCAAATCATTTTGGTTACCCTCCTCTGGACCCTCTCCAGGAGTTTAATGTCCCTCTTTAAGTGTGGCCTCCAAAACTGCCCGCAGTACTCAGAGTGCGGCCTCACCAAGCAGTTATACAGAGGAGTATCACTTCCTCCTTCTAGAGGTGATCCCCCTAGTGATGCATCCCAGCATCCTGTTGGCCTTGGCTGCTGCCCTCCTACAAGTCTCCGAGCTGTTCATCTTGACATCCACCACCACCCCCAGGTCCCTCTCAGCCATCGAGACTTGTAGCATTTCCCGGCCCCCAGGGTGTACACTTGGCCTGGGTTTCTGGCCCCCAGGTGCAGTACCTTGCATTTCCCTGTAATGAACCTCAGCTTCCACTTTCTAGACCATCTTTTCAGAGCCTCCAGGTCCCCCTGTAGGGCCACCCTCCTCTCCTCCCCATCCACCACCGCCCCCCGTTTGGAGTCATCCGCAAAGAGACTCATCTCACTCCTGTTATCTGTCCTTGTGTCAGAGACATAGGCATTGAACAGGAGGAGCCCAAGGACTGATCACTGGGGACCCCACTACTGACCCTCCTTGGGGATGAGACTGTCCCGCCAACTATCTGGTCCTGGAGCCAATTGCCTGTCCATCTGGTTCCCCACCCCCATTTCTCCCAGCTTATCCAACAGGCCCCCGTGAGGAACAGAGTCAAATGCCTTGCTGAAGTCTAGAAAGAGGACGTCCACTGGTCTACCCAGGTCCAAGGCACTTGTCACCCAGTCATAGAACTCCACAAGGTTTGTCTGACACTATTTCCCCAGGACGAATCCATGCTGTCCATCGTCCAGGCACCCTGACTTTTCCAGGTCCCCCCCCCCAGCCTCTGCTTGACAATGCCCTCTATCACCTTGCCCACCACCGATGTCAGGCTGACAGGCCTGTAGTTCCCTGCCACCTCCCTTGACCCCCCCTTGTGGATAGGCACTATATACGCCACCTTCCAATCCTGGGGCACCCACCCTGTCCTCAGAGAGATGGTGAAAAGCTCCGCCAGGACTTCCACCAGTTCCTTCAGCACTCTGGGATGTAATTTATCTGGCCCCAGTGCTTTCCCCATCTTAAGGGACCTGAGGGCTTCCCTCACTCCCTCTGCTGTGATGTCCACCTCCGCTACCTCGTCCCCCTGCTTAGCCTCCCCCCCCCCGCCAGTGATGCCTCCCCCTCTCCCCAGACCCACTGATTGGTAAGGGTCCCCTCCTCCTCAGTATCACTGTCTCCTCCCATGTATGATGCAGCCCCCCCATTTTCCTTGGTGAAAACTGAGGTGAAGTACTCATTTAGTACCTCAGCCTGCTCTCCCGGGTCTTGTGCCATCTCTCCCCTGTTTTAATCCTGCTAATCTGCCCCTTCACCCTTCATTTTCCCCCAATGTATCTAAAGAACCCCTTGTTGTCTCTCCTAATTTCCCTGGCCAGGTTCTGTTCCTTCCTTGCCTTAGCCACCCTCACCACCATAGTAGCCCTTCTAGCCATCAGCTCGTACTCCCCTCGATCCCTTTCACTCCTTGAGCACTTGAATTACCTATAGGCTGCCTTCTTTCCCCTCACCACCTCCTGGACATCCGTGGTCCACCAGCAGGGTTTTCGGGTCCTATTGCATTTTCGTCTTACTCTTGCACAGGTGCTGGTACCATCCTGCACCCCTCTCTTGATGATTTCCCACCTACTGTCAGTGTCCATGTCTGGCCCAATCACATCCAAATACTCCTTAAGGATCCTTCCCATTTCCTTAAAATCCACCCCCCTGAAGTCAGTTACCTCTGTCTTTGTGCAGCCTTCTACTCCTCCTAGGTCCAGGCAGAACTAGACCATGGCATGTTCGCTGCTCACCTACGGGTCCCTTACCTCCAGGCCCCCAATCTGGTCACTGTCTGCCAGGACCATGAATGATTCATTCACATATTTGGGACTGTCTAGTACAGTATGCCTTGCAAGCAGTGGGCTTACAGCCCGATACTGTGCCTGTTATTTTGGCGGTGACGGGCGAGGATGCAGCTGCCTGCCCTGATGGCGGCGAGGGTGGCAAAGGTCTTGTGTGGGTGAGAGGGGTGGGGGTGCCACTGGATCACCAGGGAATGCAGTGTGGGCTATGTTCCCACGATTGGGGACTCTGGCGGGGGGTCCACAAGCGACCAGGGAATGTAGTAGTTACATTTGCTGATTGCGGCTCAATGAGCAGGGGGGGTTCCAATAGACCACCAGGGACAGTCATCGAATATGTGTGGGAATTGGATGGGAGGGGCACCACCAGGATGGACATAAATTATATATCCTGGGAATCAGGGACTGGGGGGCCACTAGACTACAAGGATTTTTTATCACATTATACTGCATGATCGTTGCTATGGGCGGGGCGGGGTTCAGTTCACTGTGTGCTTGTGGATGGTGTTCTGGGTGGGCGGGTAGCCACCCAAGGCTGGGCTGCTGTGTTGCGCCTGCAGTACTGCAACCCACCTTTGGGTGGCGGGTTGCTCCTACTCTGCAAGGGCTCAACCTTGAGCCCCTGTGCGCAATGCAGGGTTGCGCCAGCATATCGCCCGCACATCCGGGCTGAATATCGGGATGTACCACATATGCATGGGCATGCCCCTGCATCTGTGCAATACTCCTGCGACTTAGCCCCAAGCGCATCGGGAGATGCAGCTCGCCAGGCAGCCTTTTCAATATCCTCTGGGGTACACGTTGAGGTTGCGCCAGGCGCAACCTTTGAATATCTTGGGCCTTGGTGTTTTTGTACGAAAATGGAATATAAAATTTTTTTTAAATGAAATTGACCAGTGAGTTGGATATACTTTGGCAGGATGTCTGTGTCAGGAATGCTCTGGTAGTGAATTTGTGTGTTTTAGAGTGTGACTCCGGGTACCCTGGCAGTGTGTGTTTGTTGGGATGGGAGTCCAGGATATCCAGGCTGTGTGTTTGTTGGGCAGGTGAATTAGGAATACGCTGGCTGTGTGTGTGTGTTGCGGGTGAGAGTCTGGGATACCCTGGCAATATGCACCTTGGGGTGGGAGTCAGGAATATCCTGGCAGTGTGTGTGTGTGTGTGTGTGTGTGTGTGTGTGTGTGTGTGTGTGTGTAAGTCAGGGATACCATATCTTGTTAGTCTACCAATGCCCACGTTACATCACTAAATGACCATTTTAATATTAAAAAAAAAAATTGGAAAGATGTCCCCCATAGCCTATAATGGAGCGCTTTCCCTGGGCACACGTCATAACTTTGCTGAGTGCGGGGGCAGGACTTCAGCAGCTCCTAGAAGCGGGAAGTGGAAGGGATCGGCTTTGAAGAAATTTACAATCCCTTCTACTCTTAAATTAAGCAACTAATTTTTGCCATATAGAGCCAATTCACTTCTGCTACAGGTCAGGCACCACGATATGTCATGCAAATCCGATTTAACATAAGATTAACGCTTTTTAATATGAGTACACAATACATATGTAGTGAAAAATGGGTACTCCTCTCAGTCATATGTGTCTCAGACTGTAATATTTTGGTTTTTCATTGCAGAGTGAAGCTAGTAAGCTGAATGGTAGCCAGGCAGTAGGTGACACGGGGGGGGGGGGGGAGTATTCTGTTGAGATGAGAAAGATTGAGAGAGAGACTTCACTGTATTTCTGCTATTAAAATAACAGAACTATCGCTGAACTGAGACATCAGAGTAGAATAATATTAGAATGAATTTCTTCAGTAGAACCTGAAGCCCTAACACCTGTAGCTGGTTCTCGAGACAGAGTGGCCATGAATGAGCCTTGTTCTAGCTCCGACTTTTAAGTCAACACAGACTAGCCTCTGGGTCTAGAGTTAAGTTCATTGCTGAAAGTCCTCGTTCAGCAATTGCAGTATTACATGATGATGATGCAAAAAGTAAGTCCACCAAAAGTAATGCATCTTTAAATGCTGGTGGTGCAGTTGCCAAAAGCTTAGAAGGCTTTGTTGGGTGTCCGACTCCGTAGTTTTATGCAGGTGTAGCTTAAGAGGCAACCACTGGCCTGTGACACTGTCTTTTTCCTCTTTTGTAATGATTTCTGTGAAATGATTTAGGAGACACTGAAAAGTTTCATTTCTATAGTGGGTCAGTTATTTCTTATCAGTAAGCCACTGAGTGTGGTCAAGGCATTGAAACCAGGAAAATGGTGGTTGCCACAGTCTACTGAATCTTGTATCCACGTCCTCAGTGACAGTGGCAAGCAGTTCATTTGGCTGGTTCTGAAGTTTTGGCTCTAAGGTCCTAGAAAGTTTAACACCTTGAAATTCTTCTCTTCGTTAACTACATGCTTTCGGACATAGGGCCCAGGATTATTTTTCATAGATGAAGGTTCCAATACTGCATCTTCTTGTTTATGTAGTACCTCAAATAAAAGCAGTTCTCCCCTTTGAAAAGTATGAGACAGGTCAGCCACAACAGTGATCAAGTCCATCGTGAAATATAAAGTAACAGTGAATTGGATTGTCTTACTCTCGTTCAGAATGCCCTTGACCCTGGCTACATCAGCCCCAGACTCGATGTCCACCCCATTTTCCATTTGACTTGCGTAGCTTGTAATTTTTATCAGTACCTTTAATGTTCGTGTCTGACTTGCAGCCCCATCGCACTTGATGTATTCCAACAAAATAAGCTAATGTAGAGTGAAAAATAACTGCAAAACTCTGAAGTTGACAACATCTTTCAAGGCTAAATTGACAGAAAAATTTATTTTAAGACCATCTCAAATCTTTTAAGATTGGGATCATCTTTTTTTCAGATCGAGAATGACAAGTTCCAGATTGTGATTTATGCAGGGGACGACAGTGACAGCACAAGGAAATTTATGCCTAAATGAAGCCTGTACGCCGTTCACAGAACCCATATTCACTGCCATACCATCTAAATTTAGGCCCCAAAGTTTTAAGGCAGATCTTATTCTTTCAGTTGCACCATCCGATGTGGCAGACTTCAGGTCTACAAACATGGTCTTTGATCTCCCGTCCTGAACAAACCTGGCATACATTGCCTCTTGCTGTGCTACTGATCTGTCGGTAGATCCGACGGCTAGCACACATGAAAAACCTAACATTCTGAATGTATTTAGGATAGTTCTGTTTAAAGGACAACTAAATTCTTTTATTTTAGGGATACTATTTAAAAATCAAGAATCTTAGAGCAAGAGCTGACATTTTACACTGTAGAACTCTTTACCTTGTCAATGGCGATTTTGTGTATTTCTGTGGTGTTTAAAAAATGAAAACAAAACATTTTCTTGTTTTTAAATATTGGTGCCGTGATCCAGCCATAAGATGGCCCCAAAGTAAGATGTGATGACGTCACTTGAGCGAGACTGGTATTAAAGAGCCATAGAAGTAGTATTTGCTGGCCTGTTTCTGATCATAATGTGTTACTTCTAAAGCACACCAACGTGGTAATCGGTACTTACTACATGCATCTGACTCTGATGCATGTAGTAAGCGCAGATTACCACGTTGGTGCACTTTAGATGTGACACGTTATGATCAGAAACGGGCCAGCACATACTGCTTCTGTGGCTCATTAGTAGTGGTTTCGCTCCAGTGATGTCATCACGTCTCATGTCGGCAGCATCTTATGGCTAGATCACGGCACCACTTTCAAAAGCAGAGAGAAATTTGTTTACATTTTTTAAACACTGCAGAAATACATAAAATCGCCATCGACAACATAAAGAGCTCTACAGTGTAAAATGTCAGCTCCTGCTCTACCTCGCTATGATTTGGTATTTTTTTAAATAGTAACCCCAGAAAAAAAGAGTTTAGTTGTTCTTTAAGTGCTCTTGCAAGTGCCTGCACAAAATCCTTTGCACTATGGGTGTCAAGATAATCAGAGTTCAGATTAAGGCCAGTTTGGCAGCTGTTTCAGAATCTGTGAAACTAAAATTGTGTTTTGCCAAATTGTAAGCAGTACCAAACAGACCACAACATTTCTGATTCTCATGTTGCATTTTACTAACCTGTTTATTCTGGGGAGCTTCTGTGTTTGTGCTTCAAAACATTTAACGTGAGAAGTTGATTGGTCATGGGCCTGCAGAGAATCTAGTCTAAATGTAGAATCCACCAAGCAGAAAGGGGTTACCCTTTTTTGGAAGTTTCTCATATTTTTGGCAGATGTAACAAAACATTACAATGTAACAAAATGTTTTTAGTGTAACGTCCTTGTTCTGTCCATACAAAACAGGACAACTGCCTGTCATTCATCACAACGAGCGGTGCAGCCTGTTCACACAGCTGCTTACATTCATTCCTCACTCCAGAACGTGTCCCCAACTGTGCTGCGGCTTGGGGAGAGCTAAAGTGAATGACTTACCGTGATCAGGAAAGTGCCCACACTGTCACTCGTACATCGCAGCAACCCAAGCACTTTGATTGCAAGTATGGCAGCGTCAGCAGGCTGTAGGTCTCCTGTCTTGTACTGCTGTCTCTTTATCAGCACAGTTGTGTTTTTTAAGATAGTTCTTAAAAGAGTGTTTTGACTCTTGAGTTATTTATTTAAGTTGTTCTTTATCTCCCAAGTTCTAGCTAGCACAATGCTGGACTCTGAATCTCGCGTCCCTTCCCATTTTTCACACCGAGTCTTTCTTTTACAGTGCAGTATTTCTCTCTTAATCGATTCAGCACCCTCATTTGTTTAAGATCGCTTTTAAGAGTGTTTTGACTCCTACGTCATTTGTTTAAGAAGTTTTGCATTTTATTTCCCAAGTTCCAGCACAACACTGGACTCGCTCCCTCCTCTCACACTGTAAGTCTCCTTTCTAGTTGGGCTAGTGCTATTCTTTCTTAATTAGCACAACTGGTTGTTAACGTAGCTCTTAAAAGAACGTTTTGGCTCTTCAGTGAGTAATTTAAGTCAAAGTTCTGTATTAAAATGTCCTTGAAGTTTCAGCACAGCCTAGCAGAGGAGTGGGGTGTGTGGGAGGGAGGAGTGAAAATAGGTAGGAGGAAAGGAACCCAAACCAGTATTTAAGATATGAAGGAGGCACGGTGGGACTGGTGGCGTGAAGGGAGTGGGAGGAAACATAGAAACTGACAGCAGATAAAGGCTGCCTGGCACATCCTGTCTGCCCTTTTTAATTGTGTTGCTTATACTGTAGACCCTTCCAGGACTACGGTACTTTTTCTTCCACCCCATACCTATTCCTTATGATTCTCTTGTGCTTGTACCGTTTTTGCCCCCGTTACCTCCTCTGGAAGACTGTTCCAGACATCCACCACTCTTTCTGTGAAGAAGTATTTCCTCATATCTCTCCTGAACCTACCCCCCCCAGCTTCATATTGTAACCACTTACTCTAGAGCACCTTTTGCTCTTAAAAATACCTCCCACTTGTACCTTATTCACCTGTGAGGTATTTAAAGGTCCCAGTCATATCCCCCCCTCCCTCCTCTCCTTCAGGGTGTACATGTTTAGTTTCTTTAGTCTCTCCTCATAGGACTTTTGATGTAGACCCTGTATCATCTTCGTAGCCTCCTTTTGGATGGCCTCTACCCTATCTGTGTTCTTCCTGAGATGTGGTCTCCAAAACTGGACACAGTACTCCAGGTGGGTTCTTACCAAAGACCTATAGAACGGCAACGCCACTTCCCTCTTCCTGCTGGTAATACCCCTACCTATACACCCCAGCATCCCACAAACTCTCCTGATTGCTTTGTCGCATTGTCTGGCCACCTTCAGGTCATCCAATATGATTACCCCCCCCTCAGGTCCCCCTTTCCTGCTTGGTCATTGATGGTATCTCTCCCCCCATTTTCTGCCGCACCCCTGGGTTTCTGTGACCCAGGTGCATTGTTTTGCACTAAACCTTAGCTGCCAAACTTTTGACCACTTCTCCAGTTGTTTTAAATCTCTCTCCATTCTTTGCACACACACCCCACCCAGAGTGTCCACTCTGCTGCAGATCTTGGTGTCCTCCGCAAAGAGGCAGACCTTCCCTTCCAGTTCCTCTGCTGTGTTGCTAATGAAGACATTGAAGAGGACTGGCCCCAGTACTGACTCCTGCGGTACCCCACTGGTCACACTCCCCTCTTCAGAGCCAACTCCAGTTACCACCACCCTCTGTCTTGTATCCCCTAACCAGTTTCTTACCGAGGTTACCACCTTATTGCCCATCCGCATACTACCCAATTTGTTTACCACCCTCCTATGTGGAACAGTGTCAAAGACCTTGCTGAAGTCCAGGAAGACCACATCCAGGCCGCATTTACTGACAACTGTAATAAAACTATCTCTGGTGGTTTTTGTTCACCTGACATGGTACTGGTGTACTTAGAATATTTTTACTGTTGTCCTATCTATTACTGTGTTTATACCACCAGTGAATATCTGTAACACCGGTTGTTCTGTTAAACCAAGTTTTAGGTACTGTATTGTATTGTTGTTGTGATGTTTGCTTCTATGACGAGGTGCCTTTGTAAATGAGTCTTTGACTCAAAGGTCCGTAAAACTGATATTCTAAATAAATAAATCCACTACCCCTCCCTGATCCAACACCTTGGTTACCTAGTCAGACAATCTGTCAGATTTGTGTGGCACAACCTCTGCTCTGTAAAACCATGCTGCCTTGGGTCCTGCAGTCCCTTGGATTCTGGGAGTTCCGCGATCCTTTCCTTTAATAGTGTTTCCATCAGTTTCCCCACCACAGATGTCAGGCTGACAGGCCTGTAATTTCCTGTCTCCTCCTCCGTGCTACCACTTTTGTGCAGTGGAACTACGTCTGCACTTCTCCTGTCCTCAGGGACCACACCGGTCTCCAGTGAACTGTTAGGATGGAAAGAGAAGTGGAGAGAGAGCAGTGGTGAGTACTGGAGGTGAATTGGTAGCAAAATGGCAGAAAGCATTGCTTTGGGTATCCATTCTGGCAAGGGAAGAGGAATGGGCAGTGATGTAGACTACATTTGTATAATCAAGCGACTGGGAGCACCATTGTGGTAACCAGCTCCAGGTGGACCTGGGGGGAAAGGCAGTACTTGTTGCAGTACAGGGCAGCAGGTTTGGGGTGGAGTTTGGTGTGGATGGCACCAGTGTGGCCAGAGAAGTCCGGCTTACTATCAAGCCACACACCGAGGTACTTGAAGGCGGGGACTACTTCAAGAGGTGCCATCCAGCATGGAGAAGACAGGTAGGCGTGAGAGCCTGTGCAGTTTCTGGCTGGTGCCGAAGGTCATGGACACTGTTTTCTTGGTGTTGACCCAGAGTTGGTTGGCATGGAAACAGCACAGTATGTGTGGACGTCTTGCCGAAGTGGGCCAAGGGGGGGGTGGAGGTGTAAATTAACAAGTCATCTGCATACATGTGGATATATGCGGTAATGCAGGCAGAGGGCATGTCTTTGAGGACAGTTGAGAAAAGAATAGGACCCAGGATGGAGCGCTGTGGGACCCCAGCTAGGATGGGGAGGGGACAGGACGCCTCCCACCTGTACTGACTGTTGGTGACCCATGAGGTGGGAATGGAACCAACCAGCAGAGGAAGCTGAGAGATCAGCAGAGCTCAGCTTGTCCAAGAGGAGTGGGTGTGACACTAGGCTCGCTCACACGGCCAATTCTGCGGCGTTGTTGGAGGTGCACAGTAGCAAGATTGTTGCAAGCAAGCGTTACAGCAAGATGTTAACTCGGGGGAAGTGTTTTTGTAAACCGAGGGCATGCACAGTGTCACGGCTCAACTCTGAGACTGTGTTTCCTTCACTTTTTAGCCTTCGGTTTACAATAAAAAAAAAAACTTCCCGAGTTCAGCTTTGTTTGACAGACAGCAAAAAAGTTTAGCTGAACTCTGGTTGGAAAACCCACCCCTGATCCTTGGCCACTGTCGAGGGGAGCCTGACCCACACCCACGCCCCTGTCCCGGCCGGAACACTCCTCAAACTGCTGGAACTTGGGTGGGGGCTTGTGCCGTCTGAACGCTGACCACAGCGTTTCAGCTAGAATGGCCACATTGATCTACACGGTGCTGATGCCGTGTGAATTTGCCTACTGGGTCAAAGGTTTCAGCGAGATCAATGGATATGGTCATGGTGGTGTATGCCTGATCCATCCCAGTGAGGATGGAGTCCGTTAAACACAGCAAGGAAGAGGTGGTGGAGTGGTCCTTCTTAAAACCAGACTGGGAGGGGGAGAGGAAGTTGGAGGAATGAAGGAAGTCCACAAGCCTGGAGTAGACTATTCTGTCCTGCAGCTTTGCTAGAGAAGGGGGAGCGTGAGGTAGGCCGGAAGTTGCTGGGGGAAGGGGATCGCCTCTTTTGTGCAGAGGCAGAACCTTCACAATCTTCCAGCCCTGATGGACAGCACAGAAGGAGAAGGAGAATTTCTGAAGGTGAGAGAGTGGCGGGGCAGTGGCTGAGACAGAAAGAAGTTTAGGGTGCAGCCTGTTAGGGCAGGACATAGCATGGTTAAGTGAGACAAGGGCGAGCAAGGTTTCGTGAGGAGAGACGGGAGGAAAGTGGAAGCTCTCCAGTGAATGGGACAGGAAAGACCATGTGTAGAGGTGGCGGCTCAATAACACTCACCCAGGAGCCAAGTATATGCACAATGCAGACATAATTGAGAGCTCGGCTAACTGGAAGGACATGAAGGATTAACGATGATAGGAGGCAATAAATCATTTATTGAAAAAGATATGGATATACAACGGACTACACGGAAAACAGCAAGTGCAACCCCTCACAACAAACTGGGTGTGGTCGACGTTTTGCGTCACTCTGACGCTTTTTCAAAGACAGGAGAGAGACTGCAGAGGATGGTGGGCAACAGGACCAGGTGAAGGAGGAGAGGGAAGTGCACAGATGGTAAAAATCCCATTAAAGTGAGCAGCAGCAGAGGGAGGGTCAGTGACTGAGCCATTGACCAGAAGGACTGGGGGAATGAACTGGGCAAGGAGGTGAAAGAGGGAGCGTATAACCTTCTAGAATTTTGTCGGTGAACCACGGTTACACTAGAGGTTGGGTTTGAAGTAGAGGGTCTTAGCAATACGGACAGCCTTCATGCAAGAGTTCCTGAGTGACCTGTAAGACAAGAAGTCAGGCAGGGATCGGGAGAGTTTGAAATGGGCCAAGCTTGGTCCCGGGACTTGCACAGGTCAATAAGGTCATACTAATCCCTGGGGGTGGGGTCCTAGATGTTGGAGAAATGCTGTAGAATTTAGTCTGTGATGTCTTGGTCGTGTGTGTGTGTGTGTGTGTGTGTGTGTGTGTGTGTGTGTGTGTGTGTGTGTGTGTGTGTGTTGGGGGTTGGAGTCCGGAACATCCTGGTAGTATGTTTATAGAGAATGGTAGTTGGATTCATCTGGCAGTGTGTGCATGTTTGGGATTTGTATACCATAGCAGTGTATGTGTGTGTCTAGGTAGGAGTTGGAGGATATCCTGGCTGTGTGTGTGTGTGTCTGTGATACCCTGGCAGTCTGTAAGTACTCATAGAGGTAGGTATACTCTAACTGTATGTGTGTGTGTGGTGGGGGTTATATACCCTTGCAATGTATGTGTGTTGTAGGGATACCTTGGCAGAGAGAGAGAGTGAGAGTGTGTGTGTACGTTTTGGGGATGTGAGTTGGAGATGCGCTGGCTGTGTGTGTGTTTGGGTGGGAGTCGCGGATATCCTGGCAGTGTGTGTCAGGGCTTAAAATTCGGGGGTTGCAGAATTCTAACATTTTTAAATCAAGGTTTTGTAAATTTGGGAGCCATTAAAATAAGCTGATATTTATTTTCTCTCAACTACTGAATTATTCACAAAACTGATATTACATTGTCCCCCTTAAATTTTGGTAATCTCTCTCTACTTGTAAGACTCTAGGAGGGATCCCCATGCCATAAAAGATGTGTGTGTGTGTGTATGTGTATGTTTGTGTATGTATGTATATATATATATATATATATATATAGTAAAAAAACAAAGACAAGGCGCTGCGTCAGCATGTGGTCTAAAAGCAAAA
This sequence comes from Neoceratodus forsteri, assembly GCA_016271365.2. NCBI lineage: Eukaryota > Metazoa > Chordata > Ceratodontiformes > Ceratodontidae > Neoceratodus > Neoceratodus forsteri. Next base: position 135,526,284 of record JADMNL010000029.1, read on the forward strand.
CAAAATAGTTATATTAAATGCACGCTGAAAATAGAAAATAGAGTTAAAAATCTACGTTTCGACCTTAGGTCTTCTTCAGGAAATATCTAAAAGAGAAAAAAAAACAAGTTAGTGTACTTCCCCAGCTCTTTCTCTCCCATTATGTTTTATCTTTCCCATCATCACCTTTTTGTTTCACAGATTCTCTCTTAATCTTACCATTTATCACTTTTTCTCTCTTTGCCTCCCCCTTTTTCTTTCTCCACATATATATCTCTCTCATTTTACCTCTCCTCTACACTAACTTGTTTTTTTTCTCTTTTAGATATTTCCTGAAGAAGATCTAAGGTCGAAACGTAGATTTTTAACTCTATTTTCTATTTTCAGCGTGCATTTAATATAACCATTTTGTTTTGCTATATATATATATGTATTTACTAACATACTAAAATGCCAGCGGAATAGGCCTAACGGTCTTTCGCGTCTGCTCGTTTGGTCAGCCCCACCTGGGAGCTGACCTTGCTGCCAGCCTTCTCTGGCTTCTCCCTTCCCAGTTCTGGATATTCTCACTGCATTGGATTTTGCTTCCAGAACCCTTTCCTGTCGTGTCCACCCCTCTTGAACCCCTCCACCAGCCCCCTAGGCAGCGCATTCCATGGCTCCACCACCCTCTCAGTGAAGTAGCACCTCCTCCTTTCTCCCCTCCAACTTCCACCCATGCCCTCTAGTGGCCCCCTCCTCCTTCCTTCAAAGCACCCTGACTGTTCCTCTCCTGTTTACCCCCTTCATGTACCTGAAGACCTCTATCATGTACCCCTGGTCCCTTCTTTCTTCCAATGTGTACATATTTAGCTCTTCGAGCCTCTCCTCATAGGTCCTGTCCCCCAAGCCCCAAATAATTTTGGTTGCCTTCCTCTGGACCCTCTCCAGGAGTTTAATGTCCCTCTTTAAGTATGGCCTCCAAAACTGCACGCAGTACTCGAGGTGCGGCCTCACCAAGCAGTTATACAGAGGGAGTATCACTTCCCTCGTTCTAGAGGTGATCCCCCCTAGCGATGCATCCCAGCATCCTGTTGGCCTTGGCTGCTGCCCTCTTACAGGTCTCCGAGTTGTTCATCTTGACATCCACCACCACCCCCAGGTCTCTCTAAGCCATCGAGACTTGTAGCATTCCTCCCCCCGGGTGTACACTTGGCCCGGGTTTCTGGCCCCCAGGTGCAGTACCTTGCATTTCCCTGCATTGAACCTCAGCTTCCACTTTCTAGACCATCTTTCCAGAGCCTCCAGGTCCCCCTGTAGGGCCACCCTCCCTTCCTCCCCATCCACCACCGCCCTCAGTTTTGAGTCATCCACAAAGAGACTCATCTCACTCCTGATACCTGTCCTTATGTCAGAGACATAGGTGTTGGACAGGAGGGGCCCAAGGACTGATCCCTGTGGGACCCCACTAATGACCCTCCTTGGGGATGAGACTATCCCGCCAACTATCCGGTCCTGGAGCCAATTGCCTATCCATCTGATCATCTGGTTCCCCACCCCCATTTCTCCCAGCTTATCCAACAGGCCCTCATGAGGAAGAGAGTCAAATGCCTTGCTGAAGTCTAGAAAGAGGACATCCACTGGTCTACCCACGTCCAAGGCACTCGTCACCCAGTCATAGAACTCCACAAGGTTTGTCTGACACGATTTCCCCAGGACGAATCCATGCTGTCTATTGTCCAGGCACCCTGACTTTTCCAGGTCGCCCCCTAGCCTCTCCTTGACAATGCCCTCCATCACCTTGCCCACCACTGATGTCAGGCTGACAGGCCTGTAGTTTCCTGCCACCTCCCTTGATCCCCCTTGTGGATAGGCACTGTATCGCCACCTTCCAGTCCTGGGGCACCCACCCTGTCCTCAGTGAGATGGTGAAAAGCTCCACCAGGGGTTAGCCAGGACATCCGCAAGTTCCTTCAGCACTCTGGGATGTAATTTATCTGGCCCGGTGCTTTCTCCATCTTAAGGGACCTGAGGGCTTCCCTCACTCTCTCTGCTGTGATTTCCACTTCCGCTACCTCTTCTCCCTGCTTAGCCTTCCCCCTTCCTGCCAGTGATGCCTCCCCTCTCCCCAGACCCGCCGATCGGTAAGGGTCCCCCCTCCTCAGTATCACTGTCTCCTCCCATGTATGATGCAGCACCCCCATTTTCCTTGGTGAAAACTGAGGTGAAGTACTCATTTAGTACCTCAGCCTGCTCACCTGGGTCTTGTGCCCATCTCTCCCCTGTTTTAATCCTGCTAATCTGCCCCTTCACCCTTCGTTTTTCCCCAGTGTATCTAAAGAACCCCTTGTTCCCTCTCCTAATTTCCCTGGCCAGGTTCTGCTCCTTGCCTTAGCCGCCTTCACCACCCTAGTGGCCCTTCTAGCCAGCAGCTCGTACTCCCCTCGATCCCTTTCACTCCTTGAGCACTTGAACTGCCTTAGGCTGCCTTCTTTCCCCGCACCACCTCCTGGACCTCCCTGGTCCACCAGCAGGGTTTTCGGGCCCTACCGCATTTTCGTCTTACTCTTGCACAGGTGCTGGTAGCATCCTGCACCCCCTCTCCTGATGATTTCCCACGTACTATCAGCGTCCATGTCTGACCCAATCCCATCCAAATGCTCCTTAAGGATCCTTCCCATTTCCTTAAAATCCGCCCCCCTGGAGTCGGTTACCTCCGTCTTTGTGCAGCCTTCTACCCCTCCTAGGTCCAGGCAGAACCAGACCGTGGCATGGTCACTCTCCGCCAATGGGTCCCTTACCTCCAAGCCCCCAATCTGGTCACTGTCTGCCAGGACCACATCCAGTACCCACGCCTCCCTGGTCAGTTCCCCCACTTGCTGAGTTAGGAATGCATCTTGAAAGACATCCAACAACCTCTGTTCCCTGGCCACCGAGGATGTCATAGTCTCCCAGTCTGTTCCTGGCATGTTTAAGTCCCCCAACACCACCACCCTTCCCCTGCCCAGTCTGCAGTGTCTCCCAACATCTGCCACCAGACTCTCCTCCAGCTCCTCTGCCCGTGCAGGGGGTCTATACACCACTCCTATTTTTATTTTCCCCCCCCCCTTGTTATCAAGGTGACCCAAATCGCCTCCACGGTTCCCTCCGCCTCCTCTACTCCCCCATGCCAATGCAGTTTTTGACTATCATTGCTACCCCTCCTCCCCACTGTGTGTGTGTGTGTGTGTGTGTGTGTGTGTGTGTGTGTTGGGGTGGGAGTTAGGGATACCCTGGCAGTGTGTGTGTGTAGAGGTGGAAAGGAGGGAGCAGTGTTGAATATGTGTGTTGGAGGTTGGAGTCTGTTTTAAGGGTGGGAGTCTAGGATGTCCTGGCAGTGTGTGTGATTGGGGGTGGGAGTCTGGGATATTTTGGCAGTGTAAATGCTAGGGGTGTCAGTTGGGTATATATGGCAAGTGTGTGTGTCAAGAGTTGGGGATACCCTGGCAGGATCAGCATGTCGGGGTGCTTTGGTAGAGAGTAAGAGTGAGAGAGAGAGTTTGTGTGTCTCTCTGGGTAGAAGCTGGGGGAACCCTGGCAGTGTATGTGTGTGTTGTGGGGATACCCTGGCAGTTTGTGTGTGTTTTTGGTGTGTCAGGTGTGGGAGTCTGGGATACCTGGGGGTGGGTGTGTGGATATGTGTGTGTGTGCGTGTATTTGGGTGAGAGTTGGGGATATCCTTACAGTGTGTGTGTGTGTGTGTGTGTGTTTTTGGGTGAGAGTTGGGGATATCCTTACTGTGTGTGTGTGTGTGTGTGTGTGTGTGTGTGTGTGTGTGTGTTTTGGGTTAGAGTTGGGGATATCCTTACTGTGTGTGTGTGTGTGTGTGTGTGTGTGTGTGTGTGTGTTTTGGGGTGGGAATCCAGGGTATCTTGGCAGTGTGAGTGCTAGGGGTGGTAGCTGGGTATATCTGGCAGTGTGTTTGTGTATGTGCCATGAGTTGGGGATACTCTGGCAGTATCTGTATGTCGGGGAGGGGAGGCTGGGGGGGGAGAGAGAGTGTGTGTGTGTGTGTGTGTTTGTGTGTGTCTGGGTAGAAGTTGGGGGTACCCTGGCATTAGATGTGTGTTGGAATTATATACCCTGGCAGTGTATATGTGTGTTGTGGGGATACCCTGGCAGTGTGTGAGTGTTTTTGGTGTGTCAGGTGTGGGAGTCTGGGATACCTGGGGGTGTGGGTGGGTGTGTATGTTGGGGATATGAGTCAGAAGCTTTTATGGAAGCTAGTAAGTCTGTGCAAAGTCAGATTGGAGGAGATGTCCCAAATGGAAGAAACAAAAATAATTCAGCCAGGCATTGCAGTGTGTGACAAGCAGAACCTAGCCAGGGAAATTAGGAGAGGGAACAAGGGGTTCTTTAGATACAGTGGGGAAAAACGAAGGGTGAAGGGGCAAATTAGCAGGATTAAAACAGGGGAGAGATGGGCACAAGACTGGGGGGAGCAGGCTGAGGTACTAAATGAGTACTTCACCTCAGTTTTCACCAAGGAAAATGGTGCTGCATCATACATGGGAGGAGACAGTGATACTGAGATGGGGGGACCCTTACCAGTCAGCGGGTCTGGGGAGAGGGGGAGGCATCACTGGCTGGAGGGGGAAAGACTAAGCAGGGAGAAGAGGTAGCGGAGGTGGAAATCACAGCAGAGAGAGAGTGAGGGAAGCCCTCAGGTCCCTTAAGACGGAGAAAGTACCGGGGCCAGATAAATTACATCCCAGAGTGCTGAACGAACTTGCGGATGTCCTGGCGAAACCCCTTGCGGAGCTTTTCACCACCTCTCTGAGGACAGGGTGGGTGCTCCAGGACTGGAAGGTGGCGCATATAGTGCCTATCCACAAGGGGAGATCAAGGGAGGTGGCAGGGAACTACAGGTCTGTCAGCCTGACATCGGTGGTGGGCAAGGTGATGGAGGGCATTGTCAAGGAGAGGCTAGTGGGGGACCTGGAAAAGTCAAGGTGCCTGGACGATAGACAGCATGGATTCGTCCCGGGGAAAACGTGTCAGACAAACCTTGTGGAGTTCTATGACTGGGTGATGAGTGCCTTGGACGTGGGTAGACCAGTGGACGTCCTCTTTCTAGACTTCAGCAAGGCATTTGACTCTGTTCCTCACGAGGGCCTGTTGGATAAGCTAGGAGAAATGGGGGTCGGGAACCAGATGATCAGATGGATAGGCAATTGGCTCCAGGACCGGATAGTTGGCGGGATAGTCTCATCCCCAAGGAGGGTCATTAGTGGGGTCCCACAGGGATCAGTCCTTGTGCCCCTCCTGTTCAACGCCTACATCTCTGACATAAGGACAGGTATCAGAAGTGAGATGAGTCTCTTTGCGGATGACTCAAAACTGGGGGCGGTGGTAGATGGGGAGGGTGGCCCTACAGGGGGACCTGGAGGCTCTGGAAAGATGGTCTAGAAAGTGGAAGCTGAGGTTCAATGCAGGGAAATGCAAGGTACTGCACTTGGGGCCAGAAACCGGCCAGGTGTACACCCTGGTGTGGGGGGGGGGGAATGCTACAAGTCTCGATGGCTGAGAGGGACCTGGGGGTGGTGGTGGTGGATGTCAAGATGAACAACTCGGAGACTTGTAGGAGGGCAGCAGACAAGGCCAACAGGATACTGGGATGCATCGCTAGGGGGATCACCTCCAGAACGAGGGAAGTGATACTCCCTCTGTATAACTGCTTGGTGAGGCCACACCTCGAGTACTGCATGCAGTTTTGGAGGCCACACTTAAAGAGGGACATTAAACTCCTGGAGAGGGTCCAGAGGAGGGCAACCAAAATGATTTGGGGCCTGGAGGACTGAACCTATGGGGAGAGGATTGGAGAGCTAAATATGTACACATTGGAAGAGAGAAGGGACCGGGGGAACATGATAGAGGTCTTCAGGTACATGAAGGGGGTAAATAGGGGAGGAGCAGTCAGGATGCTTCGAAGGAAAGAGGAGGGGGCAACTAGAGGCATGGGTGGAAGCTGGAGGGGGGAAGATTCAGGGGAGAAAGGAGGAGGTGCTACTTCACTGAGAGGGTGGTGGAACCATGGAATGCGTTGCCCAGGGGGCTGCTGGAGGCAGAGACGGTGGAGGGGTTCAAGATGGGGTGGGACAGGTACAGGGGAAGGGTTCTGGAAGCAAAATCCAATGCAGCGAGAATATCCGGAACTAGGAAGGGAGAAGCCAGAGAAGGCGAGGGGAGCAGCAAGGTCAGCTCCCAGGGTGGGGGCTGACCAAACGAGCAGACGTGTAAGACCGTTAGGCCTATTCTTCTGGCATTTTAGTATGTTAGTATGTTAGTAAGTAGTAATGCTGTGACAGTGTGTGTGTCAGAAATGGAAGTCCAGGATCAACCAGCAGTGTGTATGTCAGGAATTGGAATTGGATATACTTCAGTGCTGGGAATTGCGAAAACCCTGACTCTGTGTGTACGTACGTACAGTATGTTAGGACTGGGAGTGAGAGATACTCAGGCAGTGTATGTGTGTTGAAGGTAAGAGTCTAGGATACCCAGGTAGTATGTGTGTTGGGGGTTCAGTTCAGGATGACCTGGCAGTGTGTGTGTTGTGTGTGTGGGGGGGGGGGTTGAGTTCAGGATGACCTGGCAGTGCGTGTGTGTTGGGGGTTTGAGTTCAGGATGCCCTAGCAGTGTGTGTGTGTGTGTGTGTGTGTGTTGGGGGGTTGAGTTTAGGATGCCCTGGCAGTGTGTGTGTTGGTGGGTTGAGTTCAGGATGCCCTGGCAGTGTTGGGTGTTTGAGTTCAGGATACCCTGGCAGTGTGTGTGTGTGTGTGTGTGTGTGTGTGTGTGTGTGTTGGGTTGTGGTTCAGGATGCCCTGGCAGTGTGTGTGTGTGTGTGTGTGTGTGTGTGTGTGTGTGTGTGTGTGTGTGTGTGTTGGGTTTGGAGTTCAGGATGCCCTGGCAGTGTGTGTGTGTGTGTGTGTGTGTGTGTGTGTGTGTGTGTGTTGGGGTGTGAGTTCAGGATGCCTGGCAGTGTGTGTGTTGGGGGTTTGAGTTCAGGATGCCCTGGCAGTGTGTGTGTTGGGGTTTGAGCTCAGGATGCCCTGGCAGTGTGTGTGTGTGTGTGTTGGGGTTTGAGTTCAGGATGCCCTGGCAGTGTCTGTGTTGGGGATTTGAGTTCAGGATGCCCTGGCAGTGTGTGCGTTGGGATTTGAGTTCGGGATGCCCTGGCAGTGTGTGCATTGGGGGTTTGAGTTCAGGATGCCCTGGCAGTGTGTGTGTTGGGGGTTTGAGTTCGGGATGCCCTGGCAATGAGTTTGTGTGTGTGTTGGTGGTTTGAGTTCAGGATGCCCTGGCAGTGTGTGTATTGGAGGTTTGAGTTCAGGATGCCCTGGCAGTGTGTGTGTGTTGGGGGTTTGAGTTCAGGATGCCCTGGCAGAGTGAGTGTGTGTGTGTGTGTGTGTGTGTGTGTGTGTGTGTGTGTGTTCAGGATGCCCTGGCAATGAGTTTGTGTGTGTGTTGGTGGTTTGAGTTTAGGATGCCCTGGCAGCGTGTGTGTTGGTGGGTTGAGTTAAGGATGCCCTGGCAGTGTTGGGGGTTTGAGTTCAGGATACCCTGGCTGTGTGTGTGTTGGGGGTTTGAGTTCAGGGTGCCCTGGCAGTTTGTGCGTTGGGGGTTTGAGTTCAGGATGCCCTGGTTTTGTATGTGCGTATGTGTTGGTGGTTTGAGTTCAGGATGCCCTAGCAGTGTGTTTTGGTGGTTTGAGTTCAGGATGCCCTGGCAGTGTGTGTGTTGGGGGTTTGAATTTGGGATGCCCTGGCAGTGTGTGTATTGGGGTTTTGAGTTCAGAATACACTGGCAGTGTGTGTTGTGTGTGTGTGTGTGTTGGGGAATTGAGTTCAGGATGCCTTGGCAGTGTGTGTGTGTGTGTGTGTGTGTGGGGGATTGAGTTCAGGATGCCCTGGCAGTGTGTGTGTGTGTGTGTGTGTTGGGGATTGAGTTCAGGATGCCCTGGCAGTGTGTGTGTTTGTGTGTTGGGGGATTGAGTTCAGGATGACCTGGCAGTGTGTGTTGGTGGTTTGAGTTCAGGATGCCCTGGCAGTGTGTGTGTTGGTGGGTTGAGTTCAGGATGCCCTTGGCAGTGTTGGGGGTTTGAGTTCAGGATACCCTGGCAGTGTGTGTGTGTGTGTGTAGGGGTTTGAGTTCAGGATGCCCTGGCAGTGTGTGTGTGTGTGTGTCTGTGTGTGTGTTGGGGGTTTGAGTTCAGGATACCCTGGCAGTGTGTGTGTGTGTTAGGGGTTTGAGTTCAGGATGCCCTGGTAGTGTGTGTGTGTGTGTGTGTGTGTGTGTGTGTGTGTGTGTGTTGGTGGGTTTGAGTTCAGGATACCCTGGCAGTGTGTGTCTGTGTGTGTGTGCTAGGGGTTTGAGTTCAGGATGCCCTGGCAGAGTGTGTGTGTGTGTGTGTGTGTGTGTGGGGTGTGAGTTCAGGATACCCTTGCAGTGTGTGTGTGTTGGGGGTTTGAGTTCAGGATGGCCTGGCAGTGTGTGTGTTGGGGGTTTGAGCTCAGGATGCCCTGGCAGAGTGTGTGTGTGTGTGTGTGTTTGGGGTTTGAGTTCAGGATGCCCTGGCAGTGTCTGTGTTGGGGATTTGAGCTCAGGATGCCCTGGCAGTGTATGTGTTGGGGGTTTGAGTTCAGGATGCCCTGGCAGTGTGTGTGCGTTGGGGGTTTGAGTTCGGGATGCCCTGGCAGTGTGTGCATTGGGTGTTTGAGTTCAGGATGCCCTGGCAGTGTGTGTGTTGGGGTTTGAGTTCGGGATGCCCTGGCAATGAGTTTGTGTGTGTGTTGGTGGTTTGAGTTCAGGATGCCCTGGCAGTGTGTGTATTGGAGGTTTGAGTTCAGGATGTCCTGGCAGTGTGTGTTTGTGTTGGGGGTTTGAGTTCAGGATGCCCTGACAGGTGAGTGTGTGTGTGTGTGTGTGTGTGTGTGTGTGTGTGTGTGTTCAGGATGCCCTGGCAATGAGTTTGTGTGTGTGTTGGTGGTTTGAGTTCAGGATGCCCCAGCAGAGTGTGTGTGTGTGTGTGTGTGTGTGTGTGTGGGGTTTGAGTTTAGGATGCCCTGGCAGCGTGTGTGTTGGTGGGTTGAGTTCAGGATGCCCTGGCAGTGTTGGGGGTTTGAGTTCTGGATACCCTTGCTGTGTGTGTGTTGGGGGTTTGAGTTCAGGATGCCCTGGCAGTGTGTGTTGGGGGTTTGAGTTCAAGATGCCCTAGCAGTGTGTGTGTGTGTGTGTGTGTGTGTGTGTGTGTGTGTGTGTGTGTGTTGGGGTTGAGTTTAGGATGCCCTGGCAGTGTGTGTGTTGGTGGGTTGAGTTCAGGATGCCCTGGCAGTGTTGGGGGTTTGAGTTCAGGATACCCTGGCAGTGTGTGTGTGTGTGTGTTAGGGGTTTGAGTTCAGGATGCCCTGGCAGTGTGTGTGTGTGTGTGTGTGTGTGTGTGTGTGTGTGTTTGTGTGTTTGTGTGTTGGGGGTTTCAGTTCAGCATACCCTGGCAGTGTGTGTGTGTGTTAGGGGTTTGAGTTCAGGATGCCCTGGCAGTGTGTGTGTGTGTGTGTTGGATTGAGTTTAGGCTGCCCTGGCAGTGTGTGTGTGTGTGTGTGTGTGTGTGTGTGTGTTGGGGATTGAGTTCAGGATGCCCTGGCAGTGTGTGTTGGTGGTTTGAGTTCAGGATGCCCTGGCAGTGTGTGTTGGTGGTTTGAGTTCAGGATGCCCTGGCAGTGTATGTGTGTTGGGGGTTTGAGTTCAGGATGACCTGGCAGTGTTTGCTGGGGGTTTGAGTTCAGGATGACGTGGCAGTGTTTGCTGGGGGTTTGAGTTCAGGATGCCCTGGCAGTGTGTGTCTGTTCGGGGTTTGAGTTCAGGATGCCCTGGCAGTGTGTGTGTGTTAGGGGTTTGAGTTCAGGATGCCCTGGCAGTGTGTGTTGGGGGTTTGAGTTCAGGATGCCCTGGCAGTATGTGTTGGGGGTTTGAGTTCAGGATACCCTGGCAGTGTGTGTGTGTGTTGCTGGTTTGAGTTCAGGATGCCCTGGCAGTGTGTGTGTGTGTGTGGTGGTTTGAGTTCAGGATGCCCTGGCAGTGTGTGCATTGGGGTGTTGAGTTCAGGACGCCCGGCAGTGTGTGCGTGTTGGGGGTTTGTGTTCAGGATGCCCTTGCAGTGTGAGCGTTGGGGGTTTGAGTTCAGGATGCCCTGGTTTTGTGTGTGCGTGTGTGTTGGTGGTTTGAGTTCCTGATGCCCTAGCAGTGTGTGTGTTTTGGTGGTTTGAGTTCAGGATGCCCTGGCAGTGCGTCTGTTGGTGGTTTGAATTTGGGATGCCCTGGCAGTGTGTATATTGGGGTTTTGAGTTCAGAATACACTGGCTGTGTGTGTGTGTGTGTGTGTTGGGGGTTTGAGTTCAGGATACCCTGGCAATGTGTGCGTTTGGGGTTTGAGTTCAGGATGCCCTGGCAGTGTGTGTGTGTTGGGGGTTTGACTTCAGGATGCCTAGCAAGTGAGAGTGTGTGTGTGTGTGTGTGTGTGTGTGTGTGTGTGTTGGGGGTTTGAGTTCAGGATACCCTGGCAGTGTGTGTGTTGGGGGTTTGAGTTCAGGATGCCCTGGCAGTGTGTGTGTGTGTGTGTGTGTATGTGTTGGGGGATTGAGTTTAGGATGCCCTGGCAGAGTGTGTGTGTGTGTGTGTGTGTGTGTGTGTGTGTGTGTGTGTGGGGGGGATTGAGTTCAGGATGCCCTGGCAGTGTGTGTTGGTGGTTTGAGTTCAGGATGCCCTGGCAGTGTATGTGTGTTGGGGTTTGAGTTCAGGATGACCTAGCAGTGTTTGCTGGGGGTTTGAGTTCAGGATGACCTGGCAGTGTGTGTGTGTGTGTGTGTGTGTGTGTGTGTGGGGGTTTGAGTTCAGGATGCCCTGGCAGTGTGTGTTGGGGGTTTGAGTTCAGGATACCCTGGCAATGTGTGTGTGTTGGGGGTTTGAGTTCAGGATGCCCTGGCAGTGTGTGTATGTTGGGGGGTTGAGTTCAGGATGCCTGACAGTGTGTGTTGGGGGTTAGAGTTCAGGATACCCTGCACAGTGTCACGTTGGGGGTTTGAGTTCAGGATGCCTGGTTTGTATTGATGTGTGTTGGTGGTTTGAGTTCAGGATGCCCTAACAGTGTGTGTGTTGATGATTTGAGTTCAGGATGCCCTGGCAGTGTGTATGTTGGGGTTTAATTTGAGATGCCACAGTGTGTATATTAGGTTTGGTTCAAATACACTGGCTGTATTATGACATGTGTGTGTGTTGGGGTTTGAGTTCAGGATACCCTGGCAGTAATATGCGTTTGAGTTTGAGTTCAGGATGCCCTAACAGAGTGAGGAGTGTGTGTGTGTGTGTGTGTGTGTTGGTTTGAGTTCAGGATGTCTAGCAGTGTGTGTGTGTGTGTGTGTGTGTGTGTGTGTGTGTGTGTGTTGGGTTTGAGTTCAGGATCCCTGGCTGTGTGTGTGCGTGCGTGTGTGTGTGTGTGTGTGTGTGTTGGGGTTTGAGTTCAGGATACCCTGAGTGTATGTGTTGGGGTTTGATTCAGGATACCTAGCAGTGTGTGTGTGTGTTGGGATTGAGTTTGGATGCCTGGGAGAGTGTGTGTGTGTTGAGATTGAGTTCAGGATGCCACAGCGAGTGTGTTGGTGTTTGAGTTCAGGATGCCTAGCAGTGTATGTTGGGGTTTGAGTTCAGATGACCTAGCAGTGTTTGCTGGGAGTTTGAGTTCAGGATGACCTGGCAGTTTGTGTGTGTGTGTGTGTTGGGGGTTGTAGGTTCAGGATGCCATGGCAGGTGCGTTGAGGTTTGATTCAGGATGCCCAGCAGTAATGTGTGTTGAGGTTTGAGTTCAGATGCCCTGGCAGTGTGTATGTTGGTGGTTTGAGTTCAGGATGCCTGGCAGTGTGTGTGTTGGGGTTTGAATTTGGGATGCTCTGGCAGTATGTGTGTGGGGTTTGATTCAGAATACACTAGCAGTGTGTGTCAATGTATTAATGACGTGTGTGTGTGTGTGTGTGTGTGTGGGGTTTGGTTCAGGATACCCTGGCAATGTGCTGGGGTTTGGATGGATGCCCACAACGTGTGTGTGTGTGTGTGATGGTGGTTTGAGTTAGGATGCCCACAATCAGCCAGCATTAGGGATTTGAGTTCAGGTACCCTGGCATTGTGGGTTGGTGGTTTGAGTTCAGGATGCCCTGGCAGTGTGCATTGGGGTTTGAGTTCAGGATGCCCTGGCGAATTAATAGTTGAAGTTGAGACAGGATACCTGGCAGTGTGTGGGTGGGGGTTTGTGTTCAGGATGCCTGACAGTGTGCGTTGGGGTTTGAGTTCAGATGCCCTGGTTTTGTATGCGTATGTGTTGGTGGTTTAGTTCAGGATGCCCACAGTGTGTGTGTTGGTGGTTGAGTTCAGGCTGCTGGCAGTATGTGTGGGGTTTGAATTTGGATGCCTGGCAGTGTGTGTGGGGTTTTGAGTTCAGAAATATGCAGTGTGTGTGTGTGTGTGTCTGTGTGTGTGTGTGTGTTGGTGGTTTGAGTTCAGGATGCCTAGCAGTGTGTGCTGGGGTTTAGTTCAGGATGCCTGGCAGCGTGTGTGTTGGGGGTTTGGTTAGGATGCCTGGCGGTGTGTGGGGTTTGAGTTCAAGATTCCCTGGCAGTGTGTGTGTGGGGGGTGAGGTTGGTTCAGGATACCCTGACAATGTATGCATTATGGGTTGATTCAGAATGCCTGGCATGTGTGTGTTGGGGGTTTGATTCAGGATCTCACAGTGTGTGTTGTTGGGTTGATTCAGGATGCCTGGCAGTGTGCGTTAGAGGTTTGATTCAGGATCCCTAGCTGTGTGTGTGTGTGTGTGTGTGTGTGTGTGTGTGTGTTGGGTGTGAGTTCAGGATCCTACAGTTTGTGTGTGTTGGGGTTTGAGTTCAGGATGTCCTGGCAGTGTGTGTTGGAGGTTTGAGCTCAGGATGCCCTGTTTGTGTGTGTGTGTGTGTGTGTGTGTGTGTGTGTGTTGGGGTTTGAGTTCAGGATACCCTGGCAGTATCTCTGATGGGGTTTAGTTCGGATGCCCTGAGTGTGTGTTGGGGATTTAGTTCAGATGCCTAGCGATATGTGTTGGGGTTTAGTTCAGGATGCCTAGCGGTGTGCGTTGGGGTTGATTAGGGATACCTGGCAGTGTGCATTGAGACTGATTCGGATACCTGGCAATGTGTGTGTTAGGGTTTGGTTAAGGATGCCCTAACAATAGGTTTGTGTGTGTGTTGGTGGTTTGAGTTCAGCATGCCACAACAGTGTGTGTATTGAGTTTGAGTTCCATCCTGGCAGTGTGTGTTTGTGTTAAGTTTGAGTTCAGGATCCTGACAGAGTAGTGTGTGTGTGTGTGTGTGTGTGTGTGTTCAGTTCCCTACCGTGGTTGTGTGTGTGTTGGTGGTTTGATTCAGGACACCCCAACAGTGTGTGTGTGTGTTTGGGGTTTGAGTTAAGATGCCCTAGCAGCGTGTGTGTTAGTGGTTGAGTTCAGGATGCCTAGCATGTTGGGTTTGAGTTCTGGATACCCTGGCTGTGTGTGTTGGGTTGAGTTCAGGATACCCTGGCAGTGTTAAGAGTTTGAGTTCTACTGGGTGTGTGTGTGTGTGTGTGTGTGTGTGTTGGGTTTGATTCAGGATCCTGGCAGTGTGTGTGTGTGTGTGTGTGTGTGTGTGTGTGTGTTGGGGTTTGAGTTCAGGATACCCTGGCGGTGTGTGTGTGTTAGGGTTTGAGTTCAGGATGCCTGGCAGTGTGTGTGTGTGTCTGTTGGGGTTTCAGTTCGGATGCCTGGCAGTGTGTGTGTGTGTGTGTGTGTGTGTGTGTGTGTGTGTTGGGGTTGAGTTCAGGATGCTGCGGTGTGTGTGTGTGTGTGTTGGGAACGGTTCAGGATGCCTGGCAGTGTGTATATTGGGGTTTGAGTTCAGGATGCCTGGCAGTGTGTGTGTTGGGGGTTTGAGCTCAGGATGCCCTGGCAGTGTGTGTGTGTGTTGGGGTTTGAGTTCAGGATGCCCTGGCAGTGTCTATGTTGGGGTTTGGGTTAGGATGCCCAGCAGTCTGTGCGTTAGAGTTTGAGTTCAGTGCCCTGGCAGTGTGTGCATTGAGGTTTGAGGTGGGATGCCCTGGAATGAGTTGTGTGTGTGTGGTGGTTTTGAGTTCAGGATGCCTAGCAGTGTGTATGGATTTGGTTCGGATGCCTAACAGTGTGTATGTGTTGGGGTTTGAGTTCAGGTGCCCTAGCGAGTGAGTGTGTGTGTGTGTGTGTGTGTGTGTGTGTGTATTATTCAGGATGTCCTGGAATGAGTTTGTGTGTGGGTGGTTTGAGTTTAGGATGCCTGGCATCGTGTGTATGAGTTGAGTTAAGATGCGGGCAGTGTTGGGGGTTTGATTAGGATACCCTGGCTGTGTGTGGGGTTTGAGTTCGGATGCCCTGGCAGTGTGTTAGTGGTTTGAGTTCAGGATGCCTGGCAGTGTGTGTGGGGGTTTGCGTTCAGGATGCCCTGGCAGTGTGTGTGTTGGTGGGTTTGAGTTCACGATGCCCTGGCAGTGTGTGTGTTGGTGGGTTGAGTTCAGGATGCCCTGGCAGTGATGGGGTTTGAGTTCAGGATACCTTACATTATGTGTGTTGGGGTTTGAGTTAGGATTCTCTAGCAGTGTCTTTATTGTATTGGTTTGATTCAGGATACTGGCAGTGTGTGTTGGTGGTTTGAGTTCAGGATGCCTGGCAGTGTGCAGTGGTGGTTTGAGTTCAGGATGCCCTGGCAGTGTGTGCATTGAGTTGAGTTCAGGATGCCCTGGCAGTATGCGTTGGGGGTTTGAGTTCCGATGCCTAGCAGTGTATGTGTTGGTGGTTTGATTCAGGATGCCCTGGCAATGTGTGTGTTGAGTTTGATTCATGATTCCCTGGTGTGTGTTGGGGTTTGATTCAGAGACACTGGCAGTGTTTGTGTAATAATGTGTGTGTGTTGGGTTTGAGTTCAGATACCCTAACAATGAATGGTTGGGGTTTGAGTTCAGGATCTCTGGCAGTGTGTATTGGGGGTTTGAGTTCAGGATACCTAGCAGGCAGGTGTGTGTGTGTGTGTGTGTGTGTGTGTGTGTGGATTGAGTTTAAGCTGCCTGGCAGTGTGTGTGTGTGTTGGGGGATGAGTTCAGGATGCCTGGCAGTGTGTTGGTGGTTGAGTTGGATGCCCTGGCAGTGTTGGTGGTTTGAGTTCAGGATAGCCTAGCAGTGTTGCTGGGGTTTGGTTAGTATGCCCTGGCGGTTTGTGCGTTGAGTTTAGTTCGGATACCTGGCAGTGTGTGTGTGTGTGTGTGTGTGTGTTGGATTGGATTAGGACTGCCTGGCAGTGTGTGTGTGTGTGTGTGTGATTGAGTTCAGGATGCCTAGCAGTGTGTGTTAGTGGTTTGATTCAGGATAACACAACAGTATGTATTGATGGTTTGAGTTCAATATAGCTGGCAGTGTTTGCTGGGGTTTGAGTTCAGGATACCCTGGCGGTGTGTGTGTGTGTGTTAGGGTTTTGAGTTCAGGATGCCTGGCAGTGTGTGGGGATTTGAGTTCAGGATGCCCTGGCAGTATGTGTTGGGGGTTTGAGTTCAGGATACCCTGGCAGTGTGTGTGTGTTGGTGGTTTGAGTTCAGGATGCCCTGGCAGTGCGTGTGTGTGTGGTGGTGGTTTGAGTTCAGGATGCCCTGGCAGTGTGTGCATTAGAGTTGAGTTCAGGATCCTCTGGCAGTGTGTACATTGGGGTTTGAGTCAGGATGCCCTGGCAGTGTGTGCATTGAGGTGAGGTCAGGGCCTGCAGTGTGTGCGTGTTGGGGTTGTTCAGGATGCCCTGCAGTGTGTGCGTTGGGGGTTGGTTCAGGATGCCCTGGTTTTTGTGTGTGATGTGTGTTGGTGGTTTGGTTCCTGATGCCCTAGCAGTGTGTGTTGGTGGTTGATTCAGGATGCCCTGGCAGTCGTGTGTTAGTGGTTTGAATTGGGATGCCCTGGCAGTGTGTATATTGAGGTTTGAGTTCAGAATACACAGCTGTGTGTGTGTGTGTGTGTGTGTGTGTGTTGGGGTTTGAGTTAAGGATACCCACGCAATATGTCGTTTGGGGTTTGAGTTCAGGATGCCTGGCAGTGTGTGTGTGTTGGGGTTTGCGTCAGGATACCTAGCAGAGTAAATATATGAATGTGTGTGTGTGTGTGTGTGTTGGGGTTTGAGTTCAGGATGTCTAGCAGTGTGTGTGTGTGTGTGTGTGTGTGTGTGTGTATGTTGGGGTTTGAGCTCAGGATACCTAACTGTGTATGTGTGTGTGTGTGTGTGTGTGTGTGTGTGTGTGTGTTGGGGTTTGAGTTCAGGATACCCTGGCAGTGTGTGTTGGGGGTTTGAGTTCAGGATACCCTAGCAATATGTGTGTGTGTGTGTGTGTGTGTGTGTGTGTGTGTGTGTTGGATTGAGTTCAGATGCCTAGCGTGTTGGTGGTGGTGAGTTCAAGATGCTAGTATATATGTGTTGGGGTTTTGAGTTCAGGATGACCTGCAGTGTTGCTGGGGTTTGAGTTCGGATGACCTGGCAGTGTATTATTATTATTGGGGTTTGAATTCGGATGCCTGGCACAGTGTGTGTTGGGGGTTTGATTCAGGACACCACAGCAATGTGTGTGTGTTGGGGTTGGTTCAGGATGCCCTGGCGTGTATGTATGTTGGGGGTTGAGTTCAGGATGCCCTGCAGTGTGTGCGTTGGGGGTTTGTGTTCAGGATGCCCTTGCAGTGTGTGCGTTGGGGGTTTGAGTTCAGGTTGCCCTGGTTTTGTATGTGCGTGTGTGTTGGTGGTTTGAGTTCAGGATGCCCTAGCAGTGTGTGTGTTGGTGGTTTGAGTTCAGGATGCCCTGGCAGTGTGTGTGTTGGTGGTTTGAGTTCAGGATGCCCTGGCAATGTGTGTGTTGGGGGTTTGAGTTCATGATTCCCTGGCAGTGTGTGTTGGGGGTTTGAGTTCAGAATACACTGGCAGTCTTTATATATTATGTGTGTGTGTTGGGGTTTAGTTAAGGATACCCTGGCAGTATCGTTGGGGTTTGAGTTCGGATATGGCAGTGTGTATGTGTTGGGGTTTGGTTCGGATGCCTGGAGAGTGTGTGTGTGTGTGTGTGTGTGTGTGTTGGATTGAGTTTAGCTGCCTGGCAGGTGTGTGTGTGTGTGTGTGTGGGGATTGAGTTCGGATGCCTGGCAGTGTGTGGTGGTTTGAGTTCAGGATGCCTGACAGTGTGTGTTAGTGGTTTGAGTTAGGATGGCATGAGTGTTTGCTGGGGTTTGGTTTAGTATGCTAGCGGTTTGTGCGTTCGAGTTTAATTCAGATGCCTGGTAATATTATGTGTGTGTGTGTGTGTGTGTGTGTGTGTGTTGATTGAGTTTAAAGCTGCCAGCGTGTGTGTGTGTTAGGGATTGATTCAGGATGCCCTGGCAGTGTGTTAATGGTTTGAGTTCAGGATACCTAGCAGTGTGTTGGTGATTCAGTATGTCACAGCAGTGTTGCTGGGGTTTGATTCAGGATACCCTGAGTGTGTGTGTGTGTGTGTATTGGGGTTGAGTTCAGGATGCCTAGCGTGTGTGTGTTGGTGGTTGGTTCAGGATGCCCTGGCAGTATGCGTGTGTGGATGGTGGTTTGAGTTCAGGATGCCTGGCAGTGTGCGTAGGGTTTGAGTTCAGGATGCCCTGGCAGTGCAGGTTGGTTTGAGTTCAGGATGCCTGGCAGTGTGTGCATGGGGTTGAGTTCAGGATGCCCTGGTTTTATTGACCTGTGTGTTGGTGGTTTGAGTTCCTGATGCCTAACATGTTGGTGGTTTGAGTTCAGGATGCCCTGGCAGCAAGTGTGTTGGTGGTTTGAATTTAGGATGCCCTAGCAATTGTATTAGGTTTGAGTTCAGAGACACTGGCTGTGTTGATGTGTGTGTGTGTGTGTGTGTGTGTGTGTGTTGGGGTTTGAGTTGGATACCTAACAATGTAAGTTTGAGGTTTAGTTCAGGATACCTAACGAGTGTGTGTTGGAGGTTTGGCGATCAGGATACCTTAGCAAGTGAAATATGTGTGTGTGTGTGTGTGTGTGTGTGTGTGTGTGTGTGTTGGGGTTTGAGTTCAGGATGCCCTGGCAGTGTGTGTGTGTGTGTGTGTGTGTGTGTGTATGTGGAGGTTTGAGTTCAGGATACCTAGCTGTGTGTGTATGTGTGTGTGTGTGTTGGGGTTTGAGTTCGAGACCCCCACAGTGTGTGTGTTAGAGTTTGATTCAGGATGCCTGGCAATGTATATTATTATGTGTGTGTGTGTGTGTGTGTGTGTTGGGGATTGATTCAGAATATACAGCAGTGTGTGTTAGTGGTTGAGTTCAAGATACCTGGCATTATGTGTGTTGGGGTTTTGATTCAGGATGACCCTAACAGTGTTGCTAGAGGTTTAAGTTCAAGATGCCTGGCAATGTGTGTGTGTGTGTGTGTTGGGGTTGAATTCAGGATGCCCTGGCAGTGTGTTGGGGTTTGAGTTCGGATGCCCTGACAATATGTGTATTGGGGGTTTGAGTTCAGGGCCCTGGCAGTGTGTGTATGTTAAGTTGGTTCAGGATGCCCTGCAGTGTGGCTGGGGTTTGTTCAGGATACCCTTGCAGTGCTGTGCATTGAGGTTTGAGTTCAAGTGCCCTGGTTTTGTGTGCGTGTGTTGATGGTTTGATTCAGGATGCTAGCAGTGTGTGTTGGTGGTTTGGTTCGGATGCCCTGGCAGTGTGTGGGGGGTTAATTTAGGATGCCTGGCAGTGTGTATATTGGGGTTTAAGTTCAGAATACACGGCTGTGTGTGTGTGTGTGTTGGGGTTTGAGTTCAGGATACCTGGCAGTATGTGTACGTTTGGGGTTTGGTTCTAGATGCCCTGAGTATTATTATGTTAGGTTCGACAGGATGCCTAGTGAGTGTGTATATGAATGTGTGTGTTGGGGGTTGGGTTCAGGTGCCCTGGTGAGCAGGGGTTTCGTTCATGATTCCCTGGCGGTGTGTTGGGGGTTTGAGTTCAGAACACACTGGATGTTTAATAAATGTGTGTGTGTGTTGGGGTTTGAGTTCGGATACCTAAAGTATGGTTAAGTTTGATTCAGGATGCTCTGGCAGTATGTGTTGGGTTGATTCAGGATACTAGCAGTGGTGGTCTGTGTGTGTGTGTGTGTGTGTGTGTGTGTGTTGGATTGAGTTTAAGCTGCCTAGCAGTGTGTGTGTGTGTGTGTGTTGGGGATTGAGTTCAGGATACCCAGCAGTGTGTGTTGGTTTGAGTTCAGATGCCCTGGCAGTGTGTGTTGGTGGTTTGAGTTCGGATGCCTGGAAGTGTTTGCTGAGGGTTTGAGTTTTATGCCTGGCCGGTTTGTCGTTGGGGTTTGGTTCGGATACCCTGGCAGTATGACTGTGTGTGTGTTGGATTGAGTTTACTGCCTGGCAGTGTGTGTGTGTGTGTTGGGGATTGAGACAGGATGCCTGGCAGTGTGTGTTGGATGGTTTGAGTTAAGGATGCCCTGGCAGTGTGTGTTAGTGGTTTGATTCAGTATAGCTGGCAGTGTTTGATGGGACTGAGTTCAGGATACTGGAGGTGTGTGTGTGTGTTGAGGTTTGAGTTCAGGATGCCTGGGTGTGTGGGTTAGTGGTTGAGTTCAGGATGCCCGGAGTG
Source organism: Neoceratodus forsteri (assembly GCA_016271365.2). NCBI lineage: Eukaryota > Metazoa > Chordata > Ceratodontiformes > Ceratodontidae > Neoceratodus > Neoceratodus forsteri. Next base: position 135,545,993 of record JADMNL010000029.1, read on the forward strand.
TGTACATTGGGGTTGAGTCAGGATGCCCTGGCAGTGTGTGCATGGGGGTTGAGTTCGGGCATAGTGTAATAGTGTTGAGAGGTTTGTGTTGGTTTGAGTTCAGGATGCCCTGGCAGTGTGTGTGTGTTGGTGGTTTGAGTTCAGGATGCCCTGGCAGTGTGTGTTGGGGGTTTGAGTTCAGGATGTCCTGGCAGTATGTGTTGGGGGTTTGAGTTCAGGATGCCCTGGCAGTGTGTGTGTGTTGGTGGTTTGAGTTCAGGATGCCCTGGCAGTGTGTTTGTGTGTGTGTGTGTGTGTGATGGTGGTTTGAGTTCAGGATGCCCTGGCAGTGTGTGCATTGGGAGTTTGAGTTCAGGATGCCCTGGCAGTGTGTACATTGGGGTTTGAGTTCAGGATGCCCTGGCAGTGTGTGCGTTGGGGGGTTGAGTTCAGGATGCCCTGCAGTGTGTGCGTTGGGAGTTTGTGTTCAGGATGCTCTGGCAGTGTGTGCGTTGGGGGTTTCAGGATGCCCTGGTTTTGTGTGTGCGTGTGTGTTGGTGGTTTGAGTTTAGGATGCCCTAGCAGTGTGTGTGTTGGTGGTTTGAGTTCAGGATGCCCTGGCAGTGTGTGTGTTGGGGGTTTGAATTTGGGATACCCTGGCAGTGTGTATATTGGGGTTTTGAGTTCAGAATACACTGGCAGTGTGTGTGTGTGTTGGGGGTTTGAGTGCACGATACCCAGGCAATGTGTGCGTTGGGGGTTTGAGTCCAGGATGCCCTGGCAGTGTGTGTGTGTTGGGAGTTTGAGTTCAGGATGCCCTGGCAGAGTGAGTGTGTGTGTGTGTGTGTGTGTGTGTGTGGGGGTTTGAGTTCAGGATGCCCTGGCAGTGTGAGTGTGTGAGTGTGTGTGTGTGTTGGGGGTTTGAGTTCAGGATACCCTGTCTGTGTGTGTGTGTGTGTGTGTGTGTGTGTGTGTGTGTGTTGGGGGTTTGAGTTCAGGATACCCTGGCAGTGTGTGTGTGGAGGTTTGAGTTCAGGATGCCCTGGCAGTGTGTGTGTGTGTTGGGGATTGAGTTTGGGATGCCCCTGGCAGTGTGTGTGTGTGTGTGTTGAAGATTGAGTTCAGGGCGCCCTGGCAGTATGTATCGGGGGTTTGAGTTCAGGATGCCCTGGCAGTATGTGTTGGGGGTTTGAGTTCAGGATGCCCTGACAGTGTGTGCGTTGGGGGTATGGGTTCAGGATGTCCTGGCAGTGTGTGTGTGTGTGTGTGTGTGTGTGTGTGTGTTGGGGGTTTGAGTTCAGGATACCCTGGCTGTGTGTTGGGGGTTTGAGTTCAGGATACCCTGGCACTGTGTGTGTTGGGGGTTTGAGTTCAGGATGCTTAGCAGTGTGTGTGCCTAGATGAGTGTGTGTGTGTGTGTGTGTGTGTGTGTATTGGAGATTGAGGCAGGATGCCCTGGCAGTAGTGTGTGTGTGTTAGGGGGATTGAGTTCAGGATGCCTAACGATGTGTGTGTGTGTGTGTGTGTTA